>CM062815.1:913085165-913786878 GCA_031772625.1 Pinus tabuliformis | reverse complement strand
TAAAGTGGTTTTCCTTTTTCCCATTTTCCCAATTATTGCTGACCCAATACCTATTTATTTTTATCAATCTTGAGGAGGATAACATATGCTTGTTTTATAATTTCACCCTTTGGGTGAATCCATCGCTTATTTGATGTTTTAACAAGTCTAGCAAAGGTGAAACTTGGTCTTGTCTAGATGGAAAAGTTTGTCGCTATTTGATGTTTTAACGAGCTTAACGACAAATATAACTCGGTCCTTTTCATGTTTTAGAGAGTTTGAAAAGGGACAAAAAGAAAACTCCACAAGTTCTTTTTCATAAATTAATCTCTCAAGTCGAAAAAGCATAAAATAATACAAGAGAGTTATCATTTCCAATCCGTTAACGAGCTAGAAAGACAAGCGCCCAACAATTTTTTCATGTTTAGAGAGTTTGAAAAGAGCTTAAGGAGGAGTCCACTTTGAGGAACGTGTGGTTTCTAGGGTGGCAACTGGTTCCTGGTGATGTTGGAACTTCTCAAAACATGTTTATTTATGTGAAGAGGTTGGCTAATTAGACCAGTCATTGCAACTGTTCCTCAAAAAGGGTAAAACAACCAAGTGAAAGCATATGATCGGCCGAAGGGATGGTGGCGATGGGATGAAAAAAACCAAGGCTCATATGAAAGAGACTAATAGAATGGTAATCACGAGGGTTAAAAATGGAAATGGGTTCATTTTTACACAAGCTTGAACCATAAGGAACTATGCTTAGGTTCAGTTTCATGTTTACACAAGCTTGAAATGAAAAAAACTATGATTGAATTCAGTTTCATTTTTACACACGCTTGAACCATAAGGAACTATGCTTGGGTTCAGTTTCATGTTTACACAAGCTTGAAATGAAAAAACTATGATTGAATTCAGTTTCATTTTTACACAAGCTTGAAACGAAGAACTATGCTTGAGTTCAGTTTCATTTTTACACAAGCTTGCAATGAAGAACTATGCTTGAAATGGGTTTACATGCCCCAGCAAGATGAAAGGGAGAGTCTCCTGTAACCATATGGAAGTCTTTGCGGTGAAGTAGGACGGTTATCCAACACTTTTTGGGCTTCGTCTAGATAGGGACAAAGGTGAATGGGGTGATTCCCTTCACATAACCTACAGGGAACTTAAATTTACCACTAGGTGCATGCCCCCTAAGCTTCATTACATTCACCTAATTAGACTACTAGTGGATATCAGGTGGATGGAATGAAGGCTCTTTTACGAGATCAAGTGAGAGACTCGACTGGGATTTTACAAGATCTAATCAAGGACTCGACTTGGAACTTTGCTCCAGGGGACCATTATTTCATTTTTTAATGATCTTGACACAAGACAAGGAACTCTGCTCAGATTTCTTATTTCATCTTTTAACGAGCTTGACACAATACAAGGAACTATGCTCATGTCCTTGGTTTCATTTTAATGAGGTTGACACAAGACAAGGAACTATCCTCATGGACCTGTTTCATTTTTTTAATGAGGTTGACACAGTAAAAGAACTATCCTCATATTCCTTGTTTCATTTTTTTAATGAGGTTGACACAAGACAAAGAACTATCCTCATGCCCTTGGTTTCATTTTTTAACGAGGTTGACACAAGACCAGGAACTATCCTCATATCCTTGTTTCATTTTTTAATGAGGTTGACACAAGACAAAGAACTCTCCTCAGATCCTTGGTTTCATTTTTTAACGAGGTTGACACAAGACTAGGAACTATCCTCATACTCCTTGTTTCATTTTTTACAAGGTTGACACAAGACCAGGAACTGTCCTCATATCCTTGATCACGACCCATATGAGGTCATGACTTCCAAGAGGTTCTATCTGATTGGAGAACGATTCTCTAGAAGGGATCTGTCTCAAGGAAACTGATATCTGGTTCCAATGCCCCCAGTACATAATGTACAACATCATTGAATTGATCGTCAGCTGATGTAGGTATGGAATGGGTTGCCACATAATTAACCTGTGGTGGGGATGATACCATTGGTACAAAAGGACCATTTAGGGAATATGGTTGACTGGGAGCCATATTTGGACCGGGAAATGAAAGCTGGTCAATGGTGACAATTCTGCCTTCATGCGAGAAACAAATCACTCGAAAGAGTGTTGAAACAATAGCTCCATGTCATAAACATAGTCGCACCATAGAAGTAAGTTGTAATCTAAAGGGCCTTGGACTACCATCACATTCAGATAAATGATTTTTCTTCCGAAAGTAATAGGCAACTAAGGAAGGATCCCTAATGGTTGACTGGTTCCTCTATTAAAAGACAACAGATTCTGCATAACTGGCACAAGCGGCAGAGAATCGAGCGCTTGCCAAGCAGTTGAGGAAAGGATACTCACTGATGCACCTTCATCTATAATAGTGCCCGATACAATCATATTACAAACCTGTATTTTGATCTGGAAAGGCACATAAGAAGGAAGACAGAATCCTGCCAGTCAATTCCAATCAAAGGAAGTGACCAGACTACTTGGAGGGGGGGAATAATTAACCCCTTAAGTTTTGGGAGCGGGAGGATTTTCCTCTTGTCTTGATGGAATAGGAGGATTGCGCCCAAGCTCATTGGAATCTGAGGAGACAAAAATAACTTGAGTGGTATCACATTCACTCACTTCGGAAAAGGTACAATTAACTAAAGGTGAAATTGGGTCAACTGTTTCCTTGAGCATTTGATTTGGGTCGGGAATAGTCTCATAGGATTCACTTTCAGAGAGAGTGGGTTTGATCGATGGTTGATTTTGGTCAGTCAATTTATCAACCAGTGAAATATTTAGGGAGAGTTTCCTGTAACCAGATGGTAGTCGTTGTGGTGAAGGAGGATGGTTATCCAACACTTTTTTGGCTTCGTGCAGATGGGGACAAAGGTTAATGGGGTGATTCCCTTCATATAACCTACAGGGAAACTTAACTTTACCCTTTTTTCCATGAACTTTACTACTGCTAGTTGATGGTGTGTCACTAGCATGATCTCCAGAAGTTGATGACACAGGATGATGTGAATGGGAAGACCATTCTTCTAAGATCTAAGGAATATCAGGACAATTTCGAAGAAGATGGTCTCCCACACAAATTTTGCATGGATATTGAAATTTGTGAGGCTTGACGGACGATTTTCATCAGATGTTTCATTCAAAGCAATGGTTGCTGGTTGCCCTCTGCTGAATTTCCTTCTTCTTCTTCTTCTTCCCTTTCTTCTTCTTCTTAGCCACCTGGTTACTAGTACCAATACTTTCACCAAGCAAAGAGGAAGAAGGGGAGGAAGAAACAATCGAGAAATAAGGCAAAGGGTCAACTTTTGGATCAACTAGAGGTTGATTTGTTGAGTTGGAGGAGTACTCGATTGCGGAGAAATAATGAATTTTTGAACCAAGGAGGTTGAAAACAACCATATTGGCAGGCCAATGGTAAATCCTGGAAGGGACAACGTATCCATATATGGAGCACCATATTTCCAATCGAGGAAAATGACTAGAATTCCCATCAAAAGGAATTCCTTGATCGGTGGAATCCAGATTTGTCGCCATATGTTTCAACCTAAGATCAAATAAGGAGTGAGCATGGAGGATGTTATCCACAGTGAATTAATTTTATTTCAATCAAAGTAACATAACAAAACAAAAGAGGGATAATCTAGCCAAAAAGTTTACCAAGCAATTGCAAACTACAAAATACCTCCGAGCGAACTGAGAACTACACGCAGGCAATCTCCCCGAATGCTGTGTTCGGTGTATCACAGTGTACAAGGCGGCTGACTCAGTTACCTAAGGATGGATAGCAACCTAGTTTTGTCTTCCCATATATACCCAAAATTACGTGGAGGCCAAATCCATATAAGTGTTGTCTAATGCAAAACCACACAGTGAGAGCATTCCAATATACTTTATGTACTATAACACCGTCCTATATACTCGAAGGTACAAGGAAGAGCTATGATATACTCATGTACATGGAATGAGGTATCACACTCTGGATGTATTGCAGACAAGTTAGCGACAAATTCTTTGTTTTATGACGTCGGAACATGTCTCTAGCCTAGACCTGTAAATGTTTTTCGTTAGGTGAAAATGCTCCATTAGGTAAATTCAAATAAAATTTCAAGTTGACCTTCTTTAGAATTTTCCTTTCAAGGTTCACCAGATGATGCATTTTTGTAATTCCTAAATTGCAACTAATATGATAAGCATTATTTCCATTCAATTTAACAATGAAAATCCTTATCTAGTAGGGATAGAGCAATCAGATTTTTGACAAAGAGCAAAGAGCACATCTAATGCAATTTCCCTAGCTATTCCTTTCAAGCATTCAAAAACTACAATATGAATGATGCACGTTTTTCTTTTCAAATCCCTTAATGGTATGATGAACAAAAAAGGAAATATGCACATACAATCAATCAATATTTAATAAGAACGAAGACTTTTACGACAGTTCTATTTCGAAGGAAAAGATGACTTTACGACAATTTCTTTCAAAGAAAGATTAATCAACTATATTCTAACTTTTACTATAGATTGATAATGAAAAAGAAAACATTAAAGAAACATTAATCAATAAAATCAAAGTAGGGCTGGCAAACGAAATAAAAACTTGTTCTCTGAAACATAACATTCATTGATCAATCAGCGAACAATCAAACAGAGAAAAGTTGGCAAAATCACTTTCCAAAGGTGGGAATTTGACCTAAGGTTGATCAAAACAGGTCAAAGAGGGCCTAACTGCGCTACAGAGCACTTTATCTCACTCAAGGGTGCTCTGTAGAGCACTGTCCCCTGACCAAGCCTACGCTGATTTCTCAGAGGCCACTCAAGAGTCATCTAACCTCAATTTTTGACCAAAATTCAATGCAGAGGAGCTAGAATACAGTCAGTGAACACAAGTAGGGTCTACAAGAATTTCTTAGGAGGTGAATAAGCTACTAGGAAAGGTGATCTTTTCCCGAGTGGAGTTGCCAATTTGTTTTGGAGAATTTAACATCTACGGATAAAGACTAATTCACTAGACAAGTAGCTATGCCTAGAACAACAGTTTAAAGTGTTTTATACTTTTCCTATAAGCAATGGATAAGATAAGAAGATAGAAGGCCTACCTGTAGTTCCGCTTTCCTCTCATCTCCCTTGTATCGATTCCGTCACTCCTTCTCGTACTTAATCCGCTTGAGAAGTACCCTGTAAACACAACAGAAGACAAAAACCGATCAAAGAATATGATCCATTGAATACAAATGAAAGGAATCATAAGAAATTCACACATATAAGCATTATGAAAGAACACAACATATGGAAAAAGGTTCAAACACTTTATTATATAGAAGAAGGAATTACAACCATCAGTGTCTGATTCAAAGTCATTCCTCTAGCTTGGATCCCATCCACATCACATCAAAAGCATGACAAACTTGTAGCATCACAACACTTGCTTCAAAGCCAAATCTCATAGTAGCATTATCTCCTTACAATTCAACATAGTCCAGTCCCCGATCACTTAGATGAGTGGTCAATTTATGGGAGGATGAAGGAGGTTTTGTCATAAATGGTGGCATTGAATGGCCTTCCATACTTAGAATTAGTTCCATGGAGGAAGGGATGAGAGGATAGGATGCACCTTAACTCATTCCTCATCCATTTTCGAGCTCATAGGAGTCGATAACTGAGGGAAGCTTCTAGATGACTCTAAGAGATAAGAATATTCCCCAAACCCCAATTGAATTTTGCTAAAATTCGCCCAGAGCAACCTAAAGAGGGCTTAGGTGCTCTGCAGAGCACCCTGGTAGTGTATCTACCTGTGTTGGTCCCTTTAGAGACCATTTCTGGATGTCTTAGGTCATGAAACTTTCTGGGAAGGAGGCATTCAAAGGGGTGACTTGTTTAGGGCATGTAGCAACTGAAATTAGGGTTTGATGAGCCCTAAAACACTAATTTGGATGATGGGATTGATGTGCCCAAATGGATTTGTAACATCTTTGCTACACATCACACTTATCTTCACCAACCGCACAACAATTCCATGCCCCATAATATCATGTGATTCTTGTTCTTCATCCTCTTCTTCCTTTCTTATCTCCTCCATCAAATTCATGTCAATAACCTCCATTAATCTCTCGGGGAATGCATCACTCACCCAACTTTGCAATGATTGCCCTTCTTTTGAGACCACTCCATCTATCGGCTTCTTTGCGACCATCGTTTCCAACACCAAGATGTTGTAGCTATAAACATCCTCTTTCATGGATAGCCACCCTCCTATATCGTATTCTGTAATCAATGTATATATATCTATATATATATATAATCAATATTTATATATATTATCTTTATAAATCAATGACTCATATATATCCCATATACAATATGGCTCATCAATCAAGTGTATCAGTATTTACTTGTTGCAATGTAACTAACAGATCATATCACAGGACTACAGGTGTCCCTTGAGGCTATTGTTGTTGAATCGTCATGAGCTTGCAATGAGATTATGAGGCGTGAAATACTCAAATCTCCAACATGGTTCGTCATAGTGTCATCCAACAAAACTTTGCAAGGTTTCAGATCGCAATGTACAATGGCTAGAGAGTAGTGATGGTGAAGATATGTCATTCCATGAACCACGTCCTTGAGAATGCTCAACCGTCTTTTTAGACCCAACCTCCAATTATTTTCACTACAATGAAAATTCTTATCCAAGCTTCCCTCCAACATGAACTCCATAATCAAATATTTGACTTGCAAACTTGAGCCTACGCCCACCATTCTCACTAGATTCGGATGTCAGACTCTGCCCAATGTCTTGTATTCTTTTATGAGTCTCTTGTATGCACCTCCTGATGTGGCCGACTGTATAAATTTGATAGCAATGATTGTGGCATTGTCTAATACACCCTTATACACTGACCCATGGGTGCCATGTCCCACTAGGTTATCAGGGCTGAAACCATTAGTTTCTCTATTCACCTCTTCTTCACTTACAATATTTCTCCTAGAGTTGGCTCTTGAGCATTGTCCCTAATCTCGCAGAAATAGTTTCCCACAATGCAGACTTTTTACTACAAAAATATATCAAAACCATGAAGGCTAGGCAAAATAAAAATAGCAAAGTCAAACCAACAGAAGTGGCCAAGATAACTACCCTTCTTTTGGAATCATGATGGCGCCATGTCGTCAATTTACAATGAGGTAACTCTATCCATCTGCCACACAGTCCAGTGTTTCCTAAGAATGATGTAACATTCAGTTTTATGAAATCTCTAGAGGATGGTACTTCTCTTGTGAAGTTATTTTATGACAAGTTTAAATGTGTAAGCTTATGTAATTTCTCTATAGAGCGAGGCAAGGAACTGGAAAGCTTATTGAAAGAGGGATCCAAATCTTGAAGTTTTGCAACTTGATCGATTGATGTCAGAATTGTGCCTTCCAATGAATTGTAAGAAAGATTAAGGTAATCTAGTGCAGAAAAATTCACTAATTGGGTGGGTATGCTCCATGAAAACTTATTGGCAGAGAGGTCAATTGCTTGAACCATATGCATTCCTCCCAGTTCAGCAGGCAACCTTCCTATGAGCGCATTATGTGATACATTAATGTAGAACTGTAGGTTATGAAGGCTAGCCACTTTGGATGACATCACACTGCTTAACTGGTTGTAACTAAGGTCCAGAAGCTTGAGATTGGAACAATTCCCTATATCACTATCCAGTGTACTACTACTGAACTTGTTATAGCTGAGATCTAATATTCTAAACTACTGTAAACTTGCAAAAAATTGATGAATTTTTCCAGAAAATGAATTTTCATAAAGGTCCAGTACAAAAATATCTTTCAATTGATTGAATTGATAGGGTATATTACCTTCCAAGTTATTGTCGCTGAGGTCCAATGCTTGAAGAGTAGACAACCATCTTAGTGCAGAAGGAACTTCTCTAGAGAGAAAATTTCCAGCTAGACTCAACAGGATCAATCCAGTGAGGTTGCTCATCTCCTGGGGTATCTTACCAGCGAAACGATTCTCATACAAATAGAGATGAAGAAGATTTTGAGAAATATGACATATGGTTCCAGGCAAGTCACCCTTAAGATCTATGATGGAAAAATCGAGTGTTTGCAGATTGGTGAAGTTTGAAAGTGCTCCAAATATGGAAATGGATTCCTCACTATACAAATGATTATCATGAATTGTAAGTTTCTGTAGAAGACAGAGCTTTCCAAATTCCTGAGGTATGCCTCCCTTTAAGAAATTTTGACTGAGTTGGAACACTAAAATCTAAGAGAAATTTCCAAAAGATTTTAGAATGGTACCGTTTAATTCGTTTCCCCTGAGTGGCAAATACTCTAAATTTGAGAGATTTGTACCTATATCCCATGATATTTCTCCAGTAATTCTATGTTGGAACAAATATAATCCACGTAACTACGTACAATTAAGTAGTGAAGGTAATATTCCTCCACTAAGCTGGTTTGCTCCAAGAGGCAGAACTTTAATTCTAGCTAGCAAGCCAAGTTGAGAAGGGATAGTGATGCTAAGGAAGTTATTTCCTAAAAGCAGAAATTCTAGCACGGAACAATTTCCCAAGGATTTAGGCACTTTCCCAGTCAATCCGTTTGTGTGCAGTGAAAGATTTCGTAGGTTTTGTAATTGGCTGAGACCACTTGGAATAGTCCCTATCAAATTATTGAAGGACAGGTTAACCATCCTAAGAGATGTGCAATCTCTCAAAGCCTCTGGAATGGATGATATCAAGTCATTCTTATTAAGTAATAGACATTTTAAGTGACGCAACTTGCCCAATCTATTCAGGATTGTGCTAGAGAAACTGTAAAAGTGAGGTTCGACATACAAAGAAAGGATATGTTACCCAAATGTGGAGGTATAGTCCCTTGCAGGCTCATGTTGTATAGATTTAGGAAAGATACACATAGTTTCTGAGGATGGCGGGTGACACCAGTCCAATTGCATACATGATTGGCAGCAAAATCCCAGTTGGCCAAGGCGTGAGAAGGATCATATATGAGGGAGGTCTTGAATACTTGTACAGATTCTAGCATGGAACAATTTCCCAAGGATTTAGGCACTTTCCCGGTCAATCCGTTTGTGTTCTATGAAAGATTTCGTAGGTTTTGTAATTTGCCAAGACCACTTGGAATAGTCCTTATCAAATTATTGAAGGATAGGTTAACCATCCTAAGAGATGTGCAATCTCTCAAAGCCTCTGGAATGGACGATATCAAGTCATTCTTATTAAGTAATAGACATTTTAAGCGACGCAACTTGTCCAATCTGTTCGGGATTGTGCTAGAGAAACTGTAAAAGTGAGGTTCGACATACAAAGAAAGGAGATGTTACCCAAATGTGGAGGTATAGGCCCTTGCAGGGTCATGTTGTATAGATTTAGGAAAGATACACACAGTTTCTGAGGATGGCGGGTGACACCAGTCCAATTGCATACATGATTGGCAGCAAAATCCCAGTTGGCCAAGGCGTGAGAAGGATCATATGTGAGGGAGGCCTTGAATACTTGTATGGATTCTATATCGACCTGCAGTCATTCACAACTTTTCTCATCATAATGATAAATCATGAGATGGGTGTTTGTAGAAACAAAGATGAGCATTAGTGCGGTGATGATGAGGATGAAATCTGTGGAAGCTTTCATCAGTCCTCAGATGGGCAATCGATAAAATTAAGGAAGCTTCTATTGCAACAAGAAATAAAAGGAAGTGTCTTCTATAATCAGTTGGAATCAATAAAGGAGTAGAGGTTAATTATTTTTTCAAAGCATCAAATGAGCGTCGCCCGAAATCATCCCATAGAAATGGGACCCCTTTCTTCAGCAGTCTCATAAATCCTTTAGTAATCTCGGCATAATTAGTGATAAATCTCCTTAAGAAATTGGCTTTTCCTTGATGACTCTGAAGTTGACAAATAGTGGATGGGGGAGGCAACTGAAGTACTTCCTCAACCTTGAAGGGATCTACATGAATCCCTTCAGTAAAAACGATGAATCCCAACAACCGACAGACGTGACGGCGAAAACACATTTATTTGGATTCAAACGGATTTTGTAGAAATGACATCGTTCAAAAATTAATCGAAGAATCTTGGGATGATCTCCCCTTTCCAGAATGAGCAGCTAAATCATTCGAGTAGGCTTCAATAATATGTTTGATATCATGGAAAGTATATGACATGGCTCGCTGAAAGGTAGCTCTAACATTATTAAGTCCAAAAGGAATCTTCTTATGTGCAAATGTACCCCAGGGGCAAATAAAATCTGTTTTATTATGATCTTCGGGAGGAATAGTGATTTGATTATAACTGGAAAATCAGTCCATAAAAGAGAAATTGTCATTACCCGCGCACTCATCGATAATTTGATCAATAAATGGTGTGGGGTAATTATCTTTAGGACAAGCCTTATTCAAGTCCCTAAAGTCAATGCACACATGGATCATTCCTTGCTTCTTGTCAACTGGGACTGGATTCGAGATCCACTCAGTTAAAGGAATGGGGTATATGAAACCTGCCTTAAGCAACTTTTCAACCTTAGCTTTGATAGCTACTTATTTCCTAGGTTTTACTGGTTGAAGCTTCTAGCAAATAGGTTTTTCATTTTCATATGTCTTGATCTCATGCTAGACTATACATGGATATATCCCAGGCATTTCCTCATAATACCAAGCAAATACGTCTCAAAACTCTTTAAAGAGATCAGTATAAATTCAAATTTCTTCAGGGGATCAATCAGCTCCAATGAAGACATTCTCGATAACGTTGGGATTCCTAGAGATGTTCACTGGAATATTTTTTGAAATGACATACATGTTACCTTCACCTGAAACCTGCGTTGGAGCCAAAAGATTTAAAACTACGTAAACATCACCAGTAGATGAAGGACTGGGAAAGCTTGATTCTACTTCTCGCAAATCAGGAAGGAAACATGACCGATGATGCAAATCATCCCACAACCTCTCAATACCCATCATTTCTTCTAGAATTGCTTATTTGGATGGCAAAATAGTATCTAGGAAATCCATAATAGAAGCTGAATCTAGAGTCCAGGACAATGCCACATCCCCATCCAGATCCTCCATTGAAAGAGGAGTAGGATTAGATTTTGTAGTGTTAACTACAGATTCATAATGAATTTAAGCCGCAAACATAGGAAATGCCATTCCACCCACTTTCCCCTCATCTAAGGTGGTGGTAGAAGAGGGTAAGGGCCAAGGATTTGAGAAATAGTTAGTTCCAAAGAACTCTCTTTGAGAAGGTGCCTTGAAAGACGAAATAGCACTAATACGAGCAATAGGAGTAGGAAAATGAAAGGTAGCCATTAAGGAAGAATACATCCCAACTCTTAGATTCTCAATAGGCTGCTTAGGATTGTTCACTAAGGGAACCGTAGATTCAAAATATGCATTGGATTCACCTGGAGAATAATCCATATGATTAACCATTACAATTATCCCTTCATGAGGAAAACATAGGATGTGGAATAACGATGATACAATAACATCCATCTCATAAACCTAATTCCTTCCCAAAAGAATATTATAATTCAGATTTGCACCAACTATTTCTACTTCGATATTTACAACATTTCCCCCAACACAGACGAGAAAGGATGCAATAATCCCATGTGGCCTATGAGAATGACCATCAAATGTTGTTAAGAAAGTAGGTGATGGAATAGCTTGAGGTGATCCAATAGACTTCCAACATGATATAGAAGTTACGCATGTGGAAGCTCCCTCATCAACTACGGTTTGAAAGATATTGGCCTTTCGGTATGTAGACTTGATTTGTAAAGCCATATGATGTTGGAATCTCTTCTTGATATTCAACATGTCGAATGTAAGGATAAGAGAGTTCTTTGGATCTACCACTTCGATCACAGTGAGCAACGCACTCCTTTGTGTTGGGCATGACTGGAGTACCTCTAACACTGACATGGCACAAGGACTCTGAGCTAGATCTTCTACAATGGAGTAGTTCTGAGCTGCCTTGGCATTGGGGTTGATTTTTGAACACTTTGTGGAGCCTTTCAGCATCCGAGGTATAGGCTCAAATATGGGCCTCTCGATATGGAGTGGCTCTGAAACATCAAGAGTACTCTTGGCCTTAGATGATTCTAGTTCACCATAATCATGTGACCGTGTAGAAATGTCAACATGTGAACTCATCATATAAACATTTGATGGATTTTTCCCTTCCTCGTTTCCCCCAGCGAGGGTACAAGTACTAGAATTCACGCCAACTAACAACTGCTGCCCTTAGGGAAAAGGGTTAGTTAGCACAACCTGGGAGCTAGAAGACCCTTTCTGAACCAACAAGTGCTGAGCGTCCTAAATCTTTGGGAAAATATGAGTCAAATGGTCACCATTGCATAACCTGAATGGAAACTTGACTCTCTTCTTGGACTCCTTTTTACCTTCCCCAGCATCACTGCCGGGCTTATTTGCATTTCCCTTCCCATCCTGATTCTTTTTCTTAGCACGTCCTTTCTTCTTCCCATCAAATTGTTGATTTCCTTTGGGGTTAGAAGTTTGAACGATGTTGATAGATGAAGGTTGAGAAGTCATGGGCATTGATGGTGATACCTGAATAGAAGAAGCAGTTTGCAAAGACAATTGTTGCAATTGGTTTAGTAGGTTCACGTGGACTTCACTCATTGAACCTCTAACATAGCACGTGCATTCGTGGCATACTAAACAATACCCTCAATTTTACTACATATTTGAATATACCTGTTGAAATCACTTTATTTAACCCCCTACCAATACTAACCCAATACACCTTCCCAATTTGAAAAGCCCCTAATTTCACTAGATATTGTAGGTATTCATTTTTTCTTACACATTTTTGATAGCCCTTTATATTTATATCCCTTTATTTTCGTTAACAATGGTAATTAGATTATGCACCTAGAAATAATAACCTAAATACTAGGTAGCTAAAAACTTGAAAATTTTAATAAGAAGAGGTAGATATAAGTTGGTTGATTTACAAATAGATATTGTGAAATTTTTAATGGAAAATACATAGATTTGAAATCTCAATTGCATATATCTTCTCTTGAATACTGAAAAAGATGCACTACAATAGTTGAAAAAAAAACCTCCATAACCAAAACAATGATGCACCTTTTATCTTTATTATAGAATAAGAAGAGGAGAGAAAGTACAATGAATATCGACACACACAAAATACTATTTGGTTGGACTTTATCAAATCATAGCCCTAACGTGATCACCTAGTGCACCATATTTGCATGCTAAGAGTGCCAAGTAAGTATGTCTCCATCAAACAATGAAATGGAGCATGCAATCAAGTATCCCTTCCTTGAGATCTATGTCCTCTACCTAATATGGGAATTTCTCATGCATATGCATTCTAATTGACTAAGGATCTGCAACATGTTAGTAAGAATATAGCATGCATGCTAAAAATAGCAAAAGAAAGTCTCTAATAATAGAAAAACTCTATCCAAAATTGAAATTTCTAAATTTGGAACAACATCTAAACTAGAATTAATTGTGACATGCGTGCCCTTAGCATGCATGCACTCTCTTCAAAAAAATATTCTATTTCACTATATCCTATGGCATGCATGTGCCCTCTACCAATCAATAGTTTGTATCATTGTCTCCTTCACTTTCGTTCAACCTATTCATCATTAGTGTAAGGAAAGGGTGAAGGTGTCATATCTTTTGGCTTCTCTAATGCCCCATCATTGGGAGGATCGCTAGCATAGCAACAGGAAAAAAATCTTAACGCACACATTAGAAATAGATTATATAGGCATTAGTAATGTGATGCATGTCTGTTCTAGAGAAAGAATTCTTGGGACTGGAGGCAGAAGCACGAAGCGAGAGTAGAAGCAGGAAGTGGGAGTGGAAGTAGAAGTGAGGAGTGACATTTTCAAAATCTCCCAGGTTGGGAGCAATTTTGGGAGTGAATTTTATATAATATACAGTTTTATATATTTTGATGCATATATGTCAACAAAAGCTTGTAGAATGATAAATTTGTGATAAAATCATAAAAACATGGATTAAACCATATAAAATTATTCATCTAGTAGTTATAACCTTCATCAACCATAGGTCCACAAATTATAAGTTCTCAATTATATAGCATGTAAGGGTGCACATAACCAAAATAACATCTAGTGAAATCCATATATTAACCAAAAATACATCAACAAATAGGCTTTGGATGACCTCTAGCATCCAAAAAAATCATGCCACAATAAATACCTACATATCATAAAAATCATTTCCTATCTTTGGATCTTTGTCATTAATATCAACCTCTAAGCATTAACATAAGATACAAAATATGTAGCATGTTAAGTTAATATTTCGTTTGAGTGATATGTACATTTTTAGTAGGGTCATGATAGATGAGTTTGACAACCAATATCACTATCATCAAGGCACATAGAGGGCTTGGTTATCTTGATTAAATATGAGTTCCATACCCTAGTACATGACAAAATCCAATGGAAACGTTGTGGTCGCCCCAATCCTGAAATCCTGAAAAACTAATAAGTATGTTGGATTTTAAGTGAGATCTAAAATTCTACTTTCTCCATATGAAATCTAATGAGGTCAGAACCACTCTCAAACATCCTGAGTCATTTCATGGTTATGTTAAAAATTTAAGTAAAAGGATGAAAATGAAAGACGTTTATCTTTCATTTTCATCCTTTTACTTTAATAATTTAACATTACCATGAATTTCATGTCAATACTAGCGCCATAGGGTTGAATATTAGGATACTGTGGACCAAATATTACCATAGATTTTTGATTCTCCCTCCCACAATACTCTTGAACCTCTATTTCTCTAGCTCACTTGTTTTTTGCCTCCACGTGGCGAATGTATTGTATAAACAATACCTTATAATACACATATTGCTATAGAACATATAAAATCCCTTTACCCTCCTATTATATGCTCAATATATTATTTATTTATTTCCTCATTTTTTATCCCCCAATATGAATGCACGTGATATGGTATTACTTTTTTAGCGAAGCCCTCGTGAGCAAGTTAGCCATGCTATTATCAATTGATCTGACTATTCTGTCAGCATGGGGACCCAACTTCATCTTGGAAATATCAAACTTAGATCTAGGAGCATCAGGCAAAATTTTCTCAAGAATCCCAGATTGAAAATATATGAGTTCTAGCTGTCGGGCTCTAAAAATACCCTATTCTTTGGTGAATACACCAGAGAGCGATACATCCTTAGAAATTTCAGGGTACAAAGATTTGAGAAACCATTCAAGAAGGAATTCTTGGGGAATATTTGCTTTAATGAGCCTCTTCCTTCTCCTCCATTCCTGGATGTGATCAGAAATGTGGGTTGCCTCATCTTGGTGGAAATTAGCTAAGAGCTTAGTTCCAGCATCATAACGAATGAGCAACTGAAAATGGTTTTAAAATATGGTGGCCAAGTCACCAGATGAAGTGAAGGTTCCCCGTGGATGCTCAATATACCATTTAGCTACATTCCTAGTAAGGGTGTGTTGAAATAGTCTCAACTTGATTGAATCATCAATTAGGAAGTTCGATGAACACCATAAACGGAAAGTAGTTATATGGTCGATCGGATCTTCACGAGTCTTCCCTTCGAATTTGGGTATGTTCGATGGAAGTTTGGATGGAATCGAAGGCCAAGCCGAGTTGTATCGGATAGGATCATTAGTCAAATTTGATAGATTTGGAAAGTTGAAAGTTGCTAGGAAAGGTAAGCGCGGAGGACCTTGAGGATTCCACCCACTCTGGGCAAAATTACCAATGTTTTAAAAATAATATCCTAGATTTTTGAAGGCACCAGGTTCCCTAAGGTGATTCGTAGAAGTGCCTGAACCATAAGGAAAACCTTGTGGCCCAGAAAAATTTAGATTTTGTCCAACTCCTGCTGAAAAATTGACATATCTAGTGAAATTTCCCCTAGTGATGTATTAAATGGAGCAGAGAGCCCTTGGTAAAGGTTCCATGCATTAGCAAAGGGAGAGAAACTCTGAAATGAACTCATGGAGGAGTACGATATGTTCCCCTATTGGTTGAAAGAGAATTGATTCCCAACTCCCAAGTTTCTAACATCTGGAATAGTCCATCCTTAGAAAGGATTATAACCTTGATCTTTGTAGGGAAAATGTATTGATCCTAGAGACAGGTTAGAATGTGGTATATGACCAGTCCCAAAAGGGAAACCTTGAAAAGAAGATGACCCACTCACCATGGAATTCATAGATGTGGAAATAGCGGATGGAAAAGTTATGGGAACCGAAGGAATTGCGTTGGAAGGAATTCCAAAGGGGAAAGAACTAGTGTCAGAGGAAAAAGCTTAGGTTCCCCCACTCGAAGATGGAATGGAGGTAGAGCCAAATAGTGTACTGCTAGGAGTGATGGAAGGTATGGAAATTGTACGCAATCCTTGTACTGAGAAAGGAGTATGTACACGAGTAGCACTCATAGTTGAAACCATGCTCTCAACAGTGGCCATTGAAGGAAAATACTGATATAGATCAGGGCTCGAAGGCCTGTGGGTCAGGGTCCCGATGTATAATAGAATGTCTGGATTATTGGGATGGAGAGGAGAAGAAGGAGTCACAAGAGACTCAGGGAGTTCTTCAACCTCTATAACGTCTTCCGATTGGAAGAGGACTCTAGAAAGGATTGGAGTTTTCCTCTCCAAATCAAGAAATTTCCAGGTATTTTCATTTTGGGTGATGAGGAATGAACACCAAAATACAAGAAAGTGAAATCAAGGACCTTTCGAAGATAGTTTGGGATAATGACGACCCAAACCTACCAGTGAAGGTGATAGAAATAGTTACGCTGACCCCTGGACAAAATCCTTAGCCGGTGAAAGTACCCAAGATTTGCAAGGGTACCCCCCAGAAGTACTAATGAATGTGATGCAATGTCTACCTCAGGTGCTACGGGATTCACCTCCATAATAACCTATGTGCTCCCTAGGAATAACAACTATGGACACCAATTCGTATCAAAAGTCGGGTGGAATAGTCTCGAGGTAGGATCCAACAAGTAGGAGAGGGGTATCTCTCTTTCCTTGTCTTCACTCTCCCTCGTGCTTGACTCCCAGTAGAAAGGAGCTTTCCTGGTCTTTCTAACGGCACTGGATTTCACTCATTATTCAACATCTACGTTTAACAGTTTGAGTGGCCTTGCAGAGTTAAATCTCCACTCACCTATTCCAAGGCCCTAAAGAGCTAGACTTGTTGATGTAATTAATGACAAATAAAATTTTTTCTAGTTCTTTTTAATTAAGTGCTTGATTTTAAAAGGTTGTTCTTTAGGTTATGCATAAAATGAGAGTGAAAATTGTGGTGTTTTGACACAAAAGAAATCAATAGAAACTTAGCTATATGAAAATGCAGCTATTTTTCTTTGATGAAAAGAGATTTCTATAAGGTTCTACGAATAAACTTATAAAACAATTTGTTTTCTTTTTTTAGAAAAAATGCTCCACACACTCAAAATCTAACAAAAAGACTAAAATTCTTGCAGTGCAAATTAACTTAATTTTTACTATAACGATGGTGCAAGATTCTGTGGATGCTCATACAATAATAAAATGTGTCCCTTCACAAGATAAATAGGCCAACTTGACTACAAGGAGGGCACAAATTCAATGACAAACGTCCCTCAAAACCAATCGAAAAAAGTTCACAATTGCTAAAGAATAATGAAGAAACCAAAAACAAAAAACTGAAAAGAAAAAGAAATGAAAGAATGATGTTTTTGTCCTTTTATTTTTTAAAGAACCCAAAGAATTTTTTGAGAACACAAAGACTACTAAAATTCCAAGACCAAAAATAAGCATAAAGAGTCCCAAAATTCAAAAGTTATGCACAACATTAATATAATAAAACTTGAAACAACAAAGGACTACATAGTTGCATAGATTGATCTGAACAACAGTATAAACGACTTCAAAAAACCAAAAGAATGTCAAGAAAGACTTTCAAGATCGCCAAAGAGGCACTCAAAAACCATGAAAAACAAAATAGGTCAACCAAAAAAGGAAAGAAAAGAAAAGCAATCCGAAAGTTGGGTTATAAACAAAATTGCAACAAATTTTTTGTTCCACAAAGTCAAAACAACGAAGAAATTCTACAAGAAGCCTTGAACCCAAAGACCACACTGAAACTTTACTCAAAAAGAAAACCCTAGGTTGACTAGGTTTTTCAACAAGAAGAAGATTAGAAACTGAAAACTTGCATGAAAGCAAATTTTTACTCACAGTGAATGACTATAAAACAACAAAAATCACCAAGAAACAATCTTAACTGGGTCTAAGATTTTGAAAAATTTATTTAAAATAAGGTATACATGACTTTGGAAAGACAAAGAAGTGTGAATATGTGACTCAAACAACTGAAACCCGTGTATACGCGAGTTTCTTTGAAGAAACTAGTGTGTATACACTACTGCATCCTCTAAAAAGCGTGTATATAAAGCTCAATAAATAAAAACAAAAAATCCAGGCCTGATCCAAAAGATCAGACTTGATCCAGGGGTTTCCTATGACTAGGAGTGCAAAAGGCATAGGGATATCTTCAGACTTGATCATGGATGTAATCAACTATAATATCAATATCTAATCCTTCCCATTCCTTTAGGCCTTCCCATGGAGATGTATTTATACTTCTCCAAATTAGTTTTTTCAGTTGGGAAACAGTTGGGCCACGAGCTATAGTAGGTGGGTATCGGGTCAAACCCATAAACCCCGCTCAAATTAAGGAAGATTATATAGTTTTTAATGTTTTAACACATATATGTGGGTTGGATATAGGCTGATCCACTTGTGAACGTGATTTATATAGGGCATAATCACGTATGGGATTTAAAACATTGCTTATTAGAAAATGGACCAAGTTTGGTAGGGAAGGGTTGCCCTAGGCCATATCATAGAGCATCAAATCTACCAAGGGCGTTAAATGTTGCTATAACATCTGGTGAGCTTATTTATGTACATTCTCGCTTATGCACAGGGCTCAATTCACTTAAGTGAGCTCAACCCTCCAATGGAGCGAAGCCAACATTTGGGTGTTTGACCTAGTGTCCTCATGCACGTGAAAAATAAAAATTAAAACAAGCATGCACTATGAAAAGTCTTCAAACAAAGAACTCGATACATTCTCTTGAAACATCCTCTATTTTTGGCTTAAGAATGTCATTATGTAGTCATCCACAGGGTCATAAAACTGACTAGTGAAATTTTTAGTTGCCTTATTTTCATGAAATATTTGCTAACCAATATCCTTTTGATGAGGGATCCAGAAACACTACTTGGCTCCTTTCCTTCTTCACATTAGGGCCAGGAAAGGGAGGGTGACTTCTCTTCTTTGAGGACTTCAGACTTAAAGCAATTTGGATCTAAAAGTCCCTTCCCCTTCTCAGCTGGCCTGGGAGGCTCTTCGGAGGGAGTGCCTTTGTTTTGGCCGTGTCCCATTGATATCTTTCTAGATGACCGAAGAGCATTTCTATTGTGCAACTAAGCCATTATGAAATCAAAGAACTGCTTGCAACAATCATCCATCTCATCATCATTTAGCGTTACATCAAGATCATCCTCCTCTTCTTCATGCGTCCTGACTTCTTGTTCTTCGTCAGAGAAAGAGGAATACTGTCATTGAAGGTTTATATTTTCTAACTCCAATTTTATCAGTCTATATAAGGAGTTCTTTATTAAGCTTTCCATCTCTTCCATTGTCTCTTCCATTTCTTGACAAATGTATCTGCCAGAGTGTTTACAATTAATATTCAGACAGTGGAGTCACCAGGGTGATGAATGATAATGGGGGTTTGTGGAGTCACCAAGGTGATTATGAATGCAATAAGAACCTCTTTATTCACCTACACAAAGTGTGCTCAACTTATCATATCCCAGGGGGAAAATCCTTCAATACATTATGCGGCAATGGCGCCAAAAGATGTTGTAGCTCCCAGAGACAACCTTGGATTTCTTACAAGTCCAGTGCTTGGGCACATCTAGATTTGTGTGTCTAAAATGATTTGCAGGAAATTGGAGACATCACTTATGTTCTATATATATATATATAAGAATTGGGTTGGTTTATTCATACAGAGATATGAGTTATGTATTTCGGGTATTTCTTCTCGTACACAGCTCACAAAAATATAACATAAAGGAGTGGAGGCCGAGTAGTTTGAGGACTTACGGCTCAATAAGATTTATAGAGAAAATGAAAGAGGATAAGGAGAAAGGATAACTCATCATATAGAGTTCACGGCATGAAGAATTCTATATTTGGCACATAGATATTGAATCAAGTAAGAAATCCTATACTTACTTCAATTACAAGAAGATATAATGGACTGAAGGGAAAATGGGTGCTATGATTCATGTAGTGTAGTTTAAAGAGGTGGTTTTAGCAATACTCACAGGCACATGCATCAACCAATCAATACACGTGAATCTATAAGGAGGTAAGAAACATTTCTAGCATCTATAATTGCATGAATTCAGAAGAAACATGAACATAATGGGTTTTAAAAGAGAGAAAAACGTAATGTAATACTCAAAGGGGGAATCACCACCATTTATTCATATTCTTAAAGATCTATATCTTAAAATTATAAAATCTGAAACAACATGTCTTTTTCTTGTAGATTTTTGAACCTGAATGAAGGCTTGCTTCCTCCTATTTATTCTGGAGAGGGGCACATGGACATTCATTACAAAAAATATCTTTGGCCGAGTCTCAACTGTCAGGTTGACTAGCTGTATCGGTTGTGATGGCTCTATGGCCCAAAAATATTATGGAATTAGTCACCACATTGAAGGAAGGCATGTTATAGGATAAAAATAAGTCAACAAATAGACATAAAAGTAAATGAAAAGTCTTTGTTCCCATCCTGTGATCTCCTCTGCCTCAGGTTGTAATTTGCTCCCGATATGGCCTCCTGTGCTACTCGACTGACCCCGTCACTTCTGCCTTTACTGTTTGAATGCCTTGTTATGTGGAGTATGGAGTGGGTTGATTGTAAGTGCCTGTTTCGGCGGTCCTTCGCTGTGTATAGGAGTGAGGATCCATGACGAGCCATTTAATATTACCGAGCCCCCCATACTGTCTTCAACACTCTTCGTCATAGTTACTTTAATGCCACAACTTCCGACCCATCCACCTTAAGAGCCACGTACCATGCTATTGGGGTTGCAAGGCAACAAGACTTTTACTCTTGAAAGCGTTGTAGAGCAGCGGGCTGTGATGCTCCTTGTCCCCTTTTGGTTTAACCCCTTTCTTATTTTCTTATCATATGACTGGGGGCTACGACCAAGTGTTGAGTCCTCGGGCACTAAGGCCTTCATGCTCCTGTCCAATGTATTTTTCCTTTGTTTTATGAAATCCCGCACTTCGGTGCTTTCCAAGCATTGCCACTGTTATTTGCCCATGAACCCTGTGATCGCTGATCTACAGGGTCGGGCCCACCGGAAGTATCGCAATCGCAGCACCAGAGAGGGGGACCTTCTACCTTCTTTCTCAGCACTGGTTGCTTGTCTAGACATAGGAGCTTTATAAGCCAGATCACATAATATATCGCATCTGGGAGGATTCCCGCTTATCGCAATCGCAAGCCTGGAAGGAACTCTGGTGTAGGAGAACTTTAACCTGTGCGACTGTCGATCACCGATCTGCGGGGGGTGATTTCATCATTGCCACATGTCACCTTGTGATTGGTGATGCATGTCACCTAGAAATGCCCCCATAGGACCCTGAAAATGCTAAATCTGTGTGCCACATGTCACCCTTACTGCCACGTCAATAATGACATTAGTTGTCATGTCAGCTATAAGGGCCAATCATATCCGCCATGTGGCCCTCTAGAGGAGAGAGAAAATGTCCTGCCTAGCCTTGGTCTATTCGTGAATTCCTTTGTTAAATAGAATTGGCCCCTTCTCGACGATCTAACACTATATCACAAATTGGCGACATCGCAAGATTTTTAAGTTAGAACCTCTCCGCCACGCCGATCGCCGATTTTCCAGTCTTGCAGGACTATGATATTGCAGGATGCATGACTTTGACATGGCTGATCTGCGCATTTTGTTGTGCCCGGGGCCCCCAACCTCCGATAAACCCTACCGCCACGTGGAGGATAGAGAAAGGGCCCGCCTATCCCTGTCTTTGCATGCATTTCCTTTGTTAAACTATTTCGGCCCTCCCTGGTGATTTCACATTAAATTGGTGGTTTCCCCCCACAATTCCTTAAGGATGGCCCATCAAGTATTGCGGGGGCCATGCAGGATTGTGTGATGCGGGATTTTCCCACCCTTGATTTTTGATAAGACTATGAACTCCTAGGGCCCACCGATATGCCCGATAAGCCAATGTACGGGATTGAAATGATGTGAGATGCAAGATTTCGGGACTGTGGGGTGCCCAATATGCTTGACTTAATATGCCTAGGGTCCTCTAATAATCTCTTTTCCTTCATTTCAGGGAAATAAAACTCTTGATCTTCAACAGGCCATATCTTCTTATCCAGAAGTCCATTTTGGGACTTCTATATATTGTTGGAAAACTCATTCTGGGCACTATGCAATGGATTGGGACTGAGTTGGCGCTGAGATCTTCTATGGCATGGCAATGTGGCTTCAAACTTCACTTCTCTTGAGAAACCTTGACCATGAAACCCACAATGTAGTGAGTGACAACACATGGGATACTTGCCTAAATATCCTTTGGATTTTATTTTTGGCAAATATGTTGCTATTAAATGTAATAACAACATAGACAAAGCAAGAGAGTTCACTGAACAAATACAATTAGTACACCAAAAGGTTCAAGAATAGCTTGAGAAAAGTCAAGGCAAGTACAAAGCAAGGCACGAAAAGCATCATCAAGATCACAAGTTCCAAGTTGGAGATGAAGTTTGGCTTCACATTAACAAAGAGAGGCTCCAAGGAGAAGGTAAACATTTCAAACCAATTAGATATGGTCCATTTAGATTTTTGGAAAAGATTGCTAACAATGCCTTCAGGTTGGATTTGCCTTCATATATGCAAATTTATGTTGTTGTTAATGTTGAGAATTTAAGGTTGTATGAGCCTCCTTTGGTTGAAGATAAAGGAGAGAATAGTCAAATCCCATCTATTGAAGAATTTTCTCGAGAATTCCATGATGTGCTTCAGCAAGACACTATACCTGACAGAAGAACAAGGACAACAAAAAGGGGAAGTATTGATTATCTTCGAGTGGGGCTCTAGGGTACAATACCTTCAAAAGCCAAATGGAAATAGGTTGGAAATGTGAGGGAACTATACCCTCACCTGTTGAACAATTGAAGCTGATCCTTTTTGGGTCCAAAAGGCTTCTAGTGCGGAGGAATGATCAGGTGCTCAAAATTAGGCTCAAAAATCAAAGTGTTAGAATCTTGTTAAACTTTTCTTCAGATCGAAGAGCTCATCATTTTGATTCCAATGGTGTGAGCGACACTCAAATTTGAGCTCATATGCAGAAGTTAGAGCAAGTAAAAGTTCAGGTTTGACTTGGACACATGGCAGGATTGGATGATGTGGCAAGGTCCTTCAGTGAATGAGGAGGTGCCAAGTGGCAAGCCACCATTGGCTCCTACATGTCACAAATTGCAATCACAGGCAGGTTGGCATTAAAACTTGGCCCCTAAGTAGGGAAGGGTTGCAATGCGATAAGGCAGGCAGGAAGGCATTGAAGAATCGGCTGGAGGCATGATGCGATGGATCACAATCACACATCGGCAAAGGGAGGTCTTATAAAATCGCCCCGCTCCCCCCCCCCCTTGCCTGGTAATATCAGGGTTGCGATGTGATATCACAATCACATATCACAACAAGACAAGTCCTGCATTTGTATAGGACCATTGGTTTTCCACCGATTGCGACATTCCAGATGTGATAAGGTTAGGATGCAATTTAATGTCCCATAGGGTCCATCGTATCACAATTGCACATCGCTCGCCATGTTCATAAACCATAAGACTTGATAGACTTCTATGATTGTGATTTGCGATGGACAATCAGTGCTGACAGATCATGGCCCACTGCGTGGCAAAATTCTCGCTCGGTTAGTGGATTTTTGGAGCAAAAATGTGGGTTCCTGTCAAATGTGGAGAAATGTGTGAAGCGAATAATGGGAAAACAAGTGGAAATCATAACTTCATCATTTTTCCACCAAATTGGATGCAAAAAGAGGCTAGATAGCCATTTTTGAATATTTTGGACTAATTGGAGCAGGTTTCAAAAGCACTTGAGCATTGTAAACAAATATTTTTACATTTTTGAGCATAATAGAGAGGCCCAAGCCATTGGAAGCTAGACCAAGGAGACGTAGTCCAGGAGGGGTGAACTCCTTTATCATGTGCTTTTTGTAATGTGTTTTTGATGATTTTTTTTACATGTTTATGATGTTGTTCAATTTCTGGTTTATGTTAAATTACTTATAAAATTAACATAAAAACTTTTCATTTCACTTGCAAAAAATTCATGAATCCTTAAGCATAATGAAAGCATTTTGTTAATAATCTGAGGAAGATCTTAGCACTACAAACTAATGTTCTAAATCAGATCAGAGGGACAAGATGAGGTAGAAGGAAGTTAGTAGAGATAAACAATGGAAGCACTAACTTTGATAGGTTTTGGTGCCTTCATCATGTGGGAAGCACTAACTTTGATAGGTGGAAGCTACATATTTAATGGTTGTGGCTTGCCACTCGATAACATTTCAAAACTCTTTGCCACCTCCAACTACATAAGTTTTCCTTGTGCGTGATTTTCCTTGTGCAACATCAAGATTAAATAAATAAACTTCCATGAGGGAAAAATTATGCAAATTGTAAACACATAATTTAATATGAAAAATATGAATCC
Organism: Pinus tabuliformis; assembly: GCA_031772625.1. Lineage (NCBI taxonomy): Eukaryota > Viridiplantae > Streptophyta > Pinopsida > Pinales > Pinaceae > Pinus > Pinus tabuliformis. The sequence continues at coordinate 913,761,956 of CM062815.1, read as the reverse complement.
CACCTATATATATCCCCTTTTCAATGCCCAATTTTCAATTATTCACAAACCATAGGTGCAAATCCTATATGTTTGAATAAAGAAACCATGAAACATATTTCACTAAGTAGAAGGAAAGTTTAGTAGGTCAAACATGGGAAACAATGATGCAACAGTTCATCAAACATCCACCAATCAAAGCTTTGAGGGTGCTTCATATCGGTGATGTGTGGTGGGTTGTAATAGGTTATAGAAAAAGGACACATGGAAATCTTCCATAGGGAATTTGAAAATGATGAAATATTGGAGAAGAACATGCCCTTTTGGAATGAACAATTCTAATCATTCTACTTTTAAACCTTTTCTAGTAATCATCTTTGAAATTTGACTAAGTAGTGGTTGGTTAGATTGGAATTTCCATTTCTTAAATTGTATTTTTGAATGCATTAAGGGAACAATGCCTTGAAAAACCCCTATCACACCTGACTTATGTAATTGTAACAACTCATATTTGTGAAACCTGTTGTAGCCAAATCCTACTAGGCAAAAATGATAAAGATTTTTCAAGATAAACTCATCGAATGTTTTCTATCTCATAGGGAGGACAACATTTTCATTGGGGCTTGATACCACGTGACAAATTCCTTTTTAATTTTTTGCTGAGATTTTAATTTTATTGGGTTTTTTCCCAATCTCCAACCAAAGTCCACCAATCTACAACCATAACCCATATAAGACACCAAGGCAAGGGCCCAAGGCCAAGTGGAAGTAACATTATATATGCACAACACATTGGAAGGCATTGTGTAAGATGGTAAATGTAAAGGGTATATTGTTGCCTCATACATGTGGGATATTTGTTTTCAAAACAAATATGCATGTAACTAGTGCAATTTTGCAGTCGTGGAAGGTCAAGGTATTAACTGTTCTACAAAGTTGCTCTATACAACAAGATGAAAGGAAAGATATTTAATACATGTAATTATTTGATAGAGTGAATTACAGTAGGTCCGGGAGAATATAAAGGATACCAAAATTGGAAATGGTGTTTACCTAATTTGGAGGAGCAAGTTGGAAAATGTATTCTTATTTTAGGAATTGTGAATTAAGTTCAACGAATGAGTAGAAAAAATTCAATCTAACATGGATTAGGATGGTGGGATATAATGGCTTATGTAGATGAAGATAGGAATTTGAGCTTTCAAGCTTACTTAAATGAAATTCGTAGACTAGTGGGTCACCTAGTTGGATGTCCAATTATAGAATCAATAAGATCAATTATTTCCCACAACCCTGCAATTATGGAGGCATTTGGTTCACTTTCACAAAAAAGAGGAGTTGTTGATGTGGCACCTGAACAATTGGCTAACATTGAAATGCAAAGGGCTTCTTTATTAGAACTTGAGATATCCTACTATGCAAATGTTGAAGAAATCACTAAATGGAAAGTGTCACCTGAAATGGCTATCGAAAAGTGTAGGGAAACCTTTCTTGGAGAGAAGCAGAGAGCTTGCAATTCAAGCCTAGCTGGATAAATAGAAGGATGCATGGGACTAGTGAGATTCTCAAGCTTCGACACTTATGAAGAAAAAGACAAGTGCAGGTGGTACTTTTCTCGTAGCTGAACAACGGTTTGAGTCTCTTATAACTATTGAACGAGATGGAGATATGCACCCTATAAGGGGTAAAAGTTTTACTTGCAACATTTTCTAGGCCATTCTCTAAACTGGAATCCTAAGATCGAAAGTTTCCTTTGTTTGGGCATGAATCCTCCTTGAGAAAGAGCTCAGTGGGTCAGACAGAGATTATCACTTCTACTTTTTCCGGATTTGAGTCAATCTTGAAGGTCACTAATATTTTAAAGGACCATACACTCTTTATGTGGAAGATTGGTACGATCAATGCTTATCTTGATTCATGTATATGTAATGTTTCACCAACTATAGATCATACCTTAGGCTGTAACCAAACAGTTAGCAGTCAAAAGAGAAGCTCTATGCACAACTAATGAATGTGTTGCAGTTTTATGAGGAGTTTGAGATAGGTGACCATGTTGGCACTCAACTTAGTGATGATAATGTTTTTCTAGTGAATTTATCTCAACTTCAAGATGTTCATGTTTAGGTTTTAAAGGAAATTCCAAAACTCTGAAATCTAGTATTGGCCAACATGGGCTCAGTTGAAAAATCATAATAATTTGGTGGATGTTGCCTAGATGAAGAGTTTGAAGCATCATGAGTTGACAAAAATTAGTTAACTTTTGTGTGAGTACCAAAAGAAATCAATGTTTATTATATTCCTTTTCCAGATGACCAAATTTTGATGGGTCTACATATCTAAAGTTTAACAAGACTCAAGGTTTCACAAAATGTTATTGCAAAACCAACAATACGATTAATGGACGGTCCAGATTTATTGCACCACCCCTACCTCATTTTTCCAAAACCATGAACAAGGGTGGTGCAAAATGGCTTTTGGTTTTATAAAACCAATAAGAGTTTTGATGATATACGCACAAAGAATCTGGGGCTCACACATAGTTTTCCACTGCCACAAAGGTCTCCATACATCTAGGTCATCTCCACATGGCGTGTGACAAAGATCAGACATGCACAGATTTAATATTTTTGTTTTAATTAGAATGCCGATATATGTTTGTATTGTGATTTGTTTTTAAAAGGGCCAAAGTTTTATTTTTAACAAGGGGTCATATTTAATATATATGATATTAAATTAATATTTCTTGTAATTTTATTATTTCCAAACACTTCAAAAAAATCATTTTTATAATTGTTTCAAGAATCCGTTTTTGAAACTGATTGAGACAAACAGTCGCAGGGGGAGAGGCAAAATATCAGAAATGAGTAAAAAGTAAGGGTTTGGAGTGTAATGAAGGCATCTCTTAGAAACTTAAAAATAAATACCAGTTTTGATTCCAATTCTTGGGCTAATTGCAGAAATATTTTCTTCTTATGTTTGTATCATTCATTAATGTTTTTATTCCACTAATATGAGTGTAATGAAGCAGCAGGTTGATTCAAATAAATTTTATGAATTTTCTTGGAATTAATGGAACTCATATTTTTTGTTTCAATCCCTTAATGGGAACTCCACCATACCAAGCATTCACCCATCGTTCTTGTTCTTTGCATCATTTACCATACAAGGACGAAGGTTGAGATTCTTAAGTGCCTTAATGATTAAGTCTTGTTTTCTCCATCTGCTTCTAATAATCTATTGACACCCTAAGCTCTGCAACCCTTACTTATCTTGGCCAATCCGGTTGTAAAGATAGGTTTCAGAATTAGATCACTCATTGTTATCCTCATGGTATATTTCTTCGACCCTATATTTTATTTTATTTTATAAATCTTGTAAATGTCTTGGGCACTAGTCCCTTTATAGCCAGGAACTGTTTCCATCGTTACAAAAAAACCACCAATTCGATTAAATTTCTAGTCGGGTTTTGGGTAAAAGCAATCAAAAAAAAGTACTGAGGAAAAATTCAGTAAATATAATGTTTAGACTATTTCTTTACAAATTCCTTTGGTGTAAGTAGGATACCCTCAACATGGGAAAGGGATTTCCTACGTGAATCCAAATGGTTACAATTATCAAAGGTAAGAGGTCAAGTTTTTGGATGTTCCACGAATAATCAATAGAGGCTTCACTGAATGTCACAATTAAGAAGGAATTGAGGGTCATCAATATATTTTAAGGTCATTTTTTTGTGTCAGCAATACAACTCAATGAGAATTGAAAATCATTGGATTGGATGAGATCAATAGGCCATAGTTAATGAAATTACATAAAACAGTATCCTCAGGCATATGCATGGTGCTTGATGCTCATGTTTCTATAAACCCTTTCCCTTGGGCCTCCTTTCCTCTTCCCCTAGTTCTCCCCATAACTCTTTTCATGTTCTCTTCATAGCCACATTGGACCGTGTTATATTGCATTTTGAAATAATATTTACATATATTGAGTAAATATTGGAAGGTACAACCGCATGGTACATAGAAAACGTGTTTAGCACAATTAGATTCCTAACCACTCACGAGTTGGGACTTGGCCTTGTGCTATACACTAGGAATTGATAGGAAATATTTACATGAATTTCACATATTTAAGATCATATGCTTTGACCCTCATCATCATGACTTATTTATAATTTATACATAATTTAATTAAATAGATCCAAGGGGCCAAAGCTAGATTATAAGCATTGAGATACTCCTATAATATGATAAACAAGGAGAAAAGAACGACACCTAGAGATGATCATCCAAGAATAATAGACATTGGAAAATCCTTACGTATGAGCTACATTACTTGCTCAAGTACCCAATGGGACACATACCAATACTACTCCTTGCCTTGATAGGAGTTGTAGCTTTCAACATAGAAGAAACTACTATATATGCATTGTTAGATCCGTATACTACTAGTGTAACCCCTTATTGTTATTAGTGCAACCCCCTTATGGTATTGTTGTGCCCATGTAGACCCCATGTTTTTATTATTGTGCGCTATAGAAGCCCACTATTATTATTGTTGTGCCCCTACAATATTTTTGTTATGTAGGCTCTGATTATATTGGCACGACTTAGACTCCTATATATAGAAAGGAGGTATTGTTATCTGTATCATCCAAGAATTGCTCATTTGTGTAATGTAAAGGAGGTTTCACCCTCGAAGAGGTTGAGTTTGAAGTCGTTGATCTATCTTTTCTATCTTTTTGTGAGCTGGTTTCATAACATTTGGTACCAGAGCTTTGGATTCTAGGGTTTCGCTACTCCAAACAAGTCATCGTGGCATTTTTGCTATAAATTTTTCTCTACGAAGTTTTAGAAGCTAAAAAAAACCCCATTTGATCCAAAATCGTTATGAAAGTCGGTTCCAAATTTCATATATTGTCTCGTTATATTTTCGGAGATATGATCTAAGGAAGTTAGGGTTTTTGCAAGCTCCATAATTCCATCTCAAACAGGTTATTGTGGAATTTTCGCTATAATATTTTTCTGCGAAGGTTCAGAATTTGAATTCATTAACAGATTCAATACCTTGAAAAAACCTATCACACCTGACTTGTCAATCTCAACAACTCATATTTGAGAAACCACCAATTCCTTTTTAATTTCTAGCTAGATTTTGGGTAAAAGTTATCAGAAAAAAAGTAGTTAGGAAAAATTCAAAAAGTATGATGTTTAGAATATTGTTTTACGAATGCCTTTGGCATAAGTAGGATGCCCTCAACATGGGAAAATGAGTGTTGACGTGAATCTAAATGGTTACATTTATCAAAGATAGTAGGTTATGTTTTTGTATGGTCCATGAATAATCAATAGAGTCAACGCTCAATGTCACGATTAAGAAAGAATTGAGGGTCATTGATACATTTTAAGTTTATTTTTTGTAGGTTAGCAATGCAACTCAATGACAATCGAAAATGATTGGATTGGATGAGATCAATAGGCCATAATGCAATGAAATCAAAGAAAACACTATCCTCGGGCGTGTGCATGGTGATTGATGCTCATTGTTGTATACCCCTGCCCTTGGGCCTCCTTTCCTCTTCCCCGCTAGTGAAACCATAACCATTTTCATGTTGTCTCCATAGCAATGTTGGACCAAGTTATATTACATTTTGAAATAATATTTACATAGGTTGAGTACATCGTGGTATGCACTACCACATGGTACATAAAAAACATGTTTAGCTGAATTAGATTCGTAGCCACTCATGGATTGGGCCTTGGGCTTGAGCTATACACTAGGAATTGACATGAAATATTTATATGAATTACACAAGGGTTCATTTATTTAAGCTCATACGGTTTGACTCCCATCATCATAATAACTTATTTACAGCTTATACATATTTGAATTGAATAGATCCAAGGGGTCAAAGGTAGAGTAATTACATTGACATACTTCTACAATATTATCAACAAGGAAAAAAGAACAACTCCTAAATATGATCATCCAAAGAATAATAGACACTGGAAAATCCTAACTTATGAGCTACATTACTTACTCAAGAACTGAATGGATGCAAACCAATACGACTCCTTTCCTTGATAGGAGTTGTAGCTTTCAACATAGAAGCAACTACTATATATGGATCCTTTAAGGTTCCTATAAATGAAACATTACATCCTTTACAAGGAGAATCACTCGAAGTATTCCAAGAAGAAAGCAAGCATATTCATTACACTTTCATTAATGGGATTAGGAGTATAGGGATTGAAATTTTTGTGTAAATTGAGAGCCATTTGTGTGAGCATTTCTCATAAAATATCAATTTCATATTTAGTTGCAACTATATAAGTTTTTCAAAGACATGAGAAAACTACCATGAATCATAGACAAACCATCATAATTAGATCAATAAATATCACAGGAATTTGTAGACAACATTCATCAATGTTGTAAACCTTGCAAACAATCTACCAACAATAGGTAAATTGAGCACGCTATCTTTGGTTTCACCAAGTATTGACGAATATTAGGAATAAATCCAAATAGACAAGATTGAGGGTTCCTTAAGTCTAGAATAAATGCATTATTGCCAAGAATAAAACAAAAAATATAAAACGAATCAATATACATATTTAGAATGCATAAATAATATTCCAGTGTTTAATAAATCAAATGTCAATCCATGATTGCACTATTGAGTATCCCACTTATGGTGGTCCAAAGTATGATGATAGCCACCAATTGTAATACTAATGTGTAAAATAACTAGTAATATTGAAATACAATTTATAGGCCACTATTAAATTATCAATAAAAATTTGGAAATGATGGTCTAAGGTATCATCATACATGAATTAGCCCTTAGCAACTTTTCAAAATTACATCATTATAGAATTTTATAATTATATTAAATCTTTATATAACAAAAAAGGAAAAAATAGCATATCAATTTTATTTATAAAATAAGCTAATAAAAAACAAATCCTAAACCATTAACTATACATAAATCCCAAAATAAATACATAATTTTAGTTTACTATAAATTCTATTTAATAACAATTATTCTTAAAAACATAAAAATAAAAATAAAAAACATGATAATAATAAAGTTAAAAATAAAAATAAAAATATATGATAATAATAAGAAAATGGACTAATTTAAACTATTTATAAAATTGTTTTCAATATAATCTCTTTTCACTTAATATTATAAATTGTATTATATGATTATCACTTTGAACCACAAGAAAAAAAATATCTTAAACAATAATCATTATTTTTAAAGATTAAAAAAATATTTTAATTTATAAAGAGATCTTCCAAAAAAAATATATGTTGTTTATTTCCTATATTAAAAAGAAGATTTCATATAGAAAAAAATTGTTTAAAAAAATAATTATATTAAATTAAAAAATTAAAAAACACATTTATATTAATTAAATAATAATATAAATTATTTTAAATAAAAATTTTATTTGGACTATATAAACACATTTATATTAATTAAATAATAATATATGTTATTTTAATATAAAAAAATATTTTAATTACATTATTAATTACCTGAAAAAATCTCTTCACCACATAAGAATATAAAAAATTAATTAACTTAAAAATATCTCTGGATTTAACTATATCCAATCTAACTAGATATAATTAACTACTTCTAAAAACCTATAATCACACTTACAACCAATGAAAATGCAAAACTAATTATCTAATCTAAACTAATCATTTTCCTCCAAATATATGTGCTGACCACTAATCATTTTCCTCCACATATATGTACTAACCATTAAATGGAGCAGCGTAATCTAATCATTTTCTTCCCCAACATGCCCTAATCAGATTCAGAAATGGCTTCGTCAGTCACCTGTCCAAGGCGGTTCAACTCATTTTCTGAATTCTTTTGGATTTTGGCGACTAGCTGCTCTAGCGATGCCTCAACCTCTCGAAGAGTCGGTCGTTCATGAGGATCCCTTTTACTGCACATCAGACCTATCTTCGCCAACAGCTCAACAATTCCGTACCCCATAAATTCACTTACATCATGTGATTCATCTTCCATTCTAATCTCCTCAGCCAAAGTCGTGTCAATCACCTCCAACAATCTGTCGGGGAATGCATCGCCCACCCAACTCTGCAATGATTGCTCTTCTTCTGAAAACACTGCATCTGTGGGCTTCTTTCCCGTTATCATTTCCAGTACCAAGATGCCGTAGCTGTATACGTCCCCTTTCATGGACGGGCGCCCTCCTGTACCATATTCTGTAATCAATTTCATACACGTAAAACATTTATTAGTGACTCACATATAATCCCATATGAGCATTTATATATAAAACCTTTATCACTGACTCAAATATTTCCCATATACAACATTGCTTAACCAATCTAGTGTATCAGTAGTATTTACCTGGTGCAATGTAACCAACAGACCCGATCACATGACTGGAGGTGTCCGCTGAGGCTGCTGCTGCTGTTGAATCGTTGATGAGGCGTGAAATACCGAAATCTCCAACATGAGCCGTCATCGTCTCATCCAGTAAAACGTTGGAAGGTTTCAGATCACAATGAACAATGGCCGGAGAACAGTAATGGTGAAGGTATGCCATTCCATGGGCCACGTCCTTGAGAATGCTAAGCCGTCTTTTCAGATCCAACCTGCAATTATTTTCCCTACAATGCAAATGCTTATCCAGGTTTCCCTGCGACATGAACTCCATAATCAAAGATTTGAGCTGCAAACTTGAGCATACGCCCACCATTCTCACCAGATTCCGATGTCGGATTCTGCCCAACGTCTTGCATTCTTTTATGAGTCTCTTGTATGCACCTCCTGATGTGGCAGACTCTATAACTTTCACAGCAACGATTGTGGCGTTGTCTAATACGCCCTTATACACTGACCCATGGCCGCCACGCCCTACTAGGTTATCCGGGCTGAAACCATTAGTTGCTCTGTTCAACTCTTCCTCACTTACAATCTTCGTCTCGCGGAGTTGGCTCCTCAGCGTCCTCCCTAATCTCGCTGAAACAGTTTCCAACAATGCAGACTTTCTGCTACGAAAATATATCAAAACCATGAAGGCTAGGCAAAATACCAATAGCAAAGTTAAACCAACCGATGTGGCCAAGATAACTACCCTTCTTTTGGAATCATGATGGTGCCTTCTTGTCAATTTACAATGAGGTAACTCTATCCATCTGCCACAGAGTCCACTGTTTCCTAAGAATGATGTAAAATTCAGTTTCCTGAAAGCTCCGGAGGATGGTACTTCTCCTGTGAAGTTATTGTATGACAAGTTTAAGTGCGTAAGCTTCTGTAATTTCTCTATAGAGGTAGGCAAGGGACCGGAAAGCTTATTGAAAGAGAGATCCAAATCTTGAAGTCCTTTAACTTGATCGATTGATGTCGGAATGGTGCCTTCCAATGAATTGTGAGAAAGATTAAGGTAGTCAAGTCCAGCACAATTCACTAATTGGCTGGGTATGCTCCCTGAAAAATTATTGTCAGAGAGATCAATTGCGAGAACCATGTGCATTCCTCCCAGTTCGGCAGGCACCTTTCCTGTGAGGGCATTATGTGAGACATTAATGTAGAACTGTAGGTTATGAAGGCTAGCCACTTTGGATAGCATCACGCCGCTTAGCTGGTTGTAACTGAGGTCCAGAAGCTCGAGATTGGAACAATTCCCTATATCATTATCCGGTATATTACCACTGAACTTGTTATAGCTGAGATCTAATACTCTTAGCTGCTGCAAACTTGCAAAAACTTGATGAATTTCTCCAGAAAGCGCGTTTTGAGAAAGGTTCAGTTCATACAGACGTTTCAATTGACTGAATTGATAGGGTATATTACCTTCCAAGTTATTCCCGCTGAGGTCCAGCAGCTGAAGAGTAGACAGCCCTCCTAGTGCAGAAGGAACTTCTCCAGAGAGCAAATTGCCAGCTAGATCCAACAGGATCAATCCAGTGAGGTTGCTCATCTCCTGGGGTATCTTACCAGTGAAACGATTCTCACGCAAAACAAGATAAAGCAGATTTTGAGAAAGACGGCCTATGCTTCCAGGCAAGTCGCCCTTGAGATCATTGCCGGCAAGGTAGAGTATTTGCAGATTGGTGCAGTTTGAAAGTGCTCCAAAGATGGAAATGGATTCCTCACTATACAAATGATTATCAACAAGTTGCAGATCCTGTAGAAGACGGAGCTTTCCAAATTCCAGAGGTATGCCTCCCATTAAGAAATTTCCAGAGACTTCGAGCCATAAAAGCTGAGAGCAATTTCCTAAAGATTTCGGAATGGTACCGTTTAATTCGTTTCCCCAGAGCAGCAGATACTCTAAATTTGAGAGCTTTGTACCTATCTCCCACGGGATTTCTCCAGTAAGCCTGTTGTCATACAAATCTAAGTCGATTAACTCCGTGCAATTAAGCAGTGAAGGCGGGATTCCTCCACTGAGCTGGTTTCCTGAAAGATCCAGAGATTCAATTTTAGAGAGCCTGGTCCCTATCTCCCACGGGATTTCTCCAGTAAGCCTGTTGTCTTCCAAATATAAGATGCTTAACTCCGTGCAATTAAGCAGTGAAGGCGGGATTCCTCCACTGAGCTGGTTTCCTGAAAGATGCAGAGATTCAATTTTAGAGAGCCTGGCCCCTATCTCCCACGGGATTTCTCCAGTAAGCCTGTTGTCATACAAATATAATCCGCGTAACTCCGTGCAATTAAGCAGTGAAGGCTGGATTCCTCCACTGAGCTGGTTTCCTCCAAGAGACAGATTTTTAATTCTAGCAAGCATGCCAAGCTGAGAAGGGATAGTGCCGCTAAGGAAGTTATTTCCTAGATTTAGAAATTCTAGCGCAGAACAATTTCCCAAGGATTCGGGCACTTTCCCAGTCAATCCGTTGCTACGCAGTGAAAGATTTCGCAGGTTTTGCAATTGGCCGAGACCACTCGGAATAGTCCCTGTCAAATTATTGTGGGATAGATTAAGCATCCTGAGAGATGTGCAATCTTTCAAAGCCTCTGGAATGGATGAAACCAAGTGATTCATATTGAGGAACAGACGTTTTAAGCGACGCAGCTTGCCCAATTCGTTCGGGATTGTGCCAGAGAAACTGTTCAAAGTGAGGTTCAACACGCCAAGAAAGGAGATGTTACCCAAATGTGGAGGTATAGTCCCTTGCAGGCCCATGTTGTATAGATTTAGGGCAGATACGCGGAGTTTGTGAGGGTGGCAGGTGACACCAGTCCAATTGCAGACATGATTGGCAGAAAAATCCCAGTTGGCCAAGGCGTGAGAAGGATCATATGTGAGGGAGGTTTTGAATGCTTGCAGGGCTTCTATATCGACCTGCAGTCGTTCACGACTTTTCTCATGATAATGTTGAAGAAGATGGGCGTTTGCAGAAACAAAGATGAGCATGAGTGTGGAGGTGATGAGGATGAAATCCGTGGAAGCTGTCATCGGCTCCGTAGATGGGCGATCGATAAAATGAAGGAATTACAAAAATATTTCAGAGCGTTTGGGCAATTGTGGATATCAAGTAGATTTGTGAAATTCCTTCGTGGCATAAGGAGTCATAAGGATTTTGGTGGATTTTCGTTTTCTGGTTGACTCAAGTGGTGTTAACTTAACCCAGATGGTCCATTTGAAGTAAGACGTGGTGTGTTTAACTCAGATCGTCCGTTTCAACTAACTAATACTAATACTTCAATTTAGTATTATTATTCAGACGGTGTTTAACTCATATCGTCCATTTCAACGAACTAATACTAATACATGGTATGAAGTCACTTCTTTATTGCCCGCAAGTCGTCCATCTGGTCTACCCAGACGGTGTTATTTTTGGTTTTGGTCAAATGACGAACCGCTGGTCGTTTGCTTTAAAATATAAAGTTCATTTATTCAAAAAAAAACTAATATATGTGTTTACTGTGTGTGTTGAAAGCACATTAATATTCGATGGACAACTTGACGTTATGCCCAATAAAGAGACATATAAAACATATATTTCCAAAATATACGGCCATGACTCGAGTTCCTTAGTCAAGTTTGTTTTGAATTGCTGCAAGTTTGATTTATGAATTCTAGACCAATTGAGTGTTTTATTGGATATATTTAAAAATAAAATTTAAATAATAATAAAAAAGTATTATACTAAAATATGTTTTTTAATTCTAATTAAACACTTCACAACATAATTCCAACCAATTACTTCAAAACATAAAAGATTTAGACAATATACATTAAAAATTTGATAAATGCAATTAGTGCACTCACACCCATAGAAGTTCTAAAATATGAAGAAAGAAAACCTATTTACTAATATTAAAAGTCTTTTGGCCAAAGATTTTTAGGATGATATAATGAAGGTGTGCTAATTTTATTGTAAAGCCATGATTAAAATAAAATCTCATTAAATAGTTAATAAAAAGGTTGTAAATATAGATTTTGTATTAAAAATATAACACAATGATCATGTTGTTACCCATAATTCTAACTCATAATTTTAATGTAATAAAAAAACAGAAATTAAATATTAAATTAATTTAGAATTGTCTGCTATTTCCATTAATAAAAAAACAGAATTCAATATTAATTAATTATTTTTTATAATTAATAAAATATAAAATAAAATTATAATTTAATTAATTAAAAAAATCTTAACTATGTAAAATACACTTAATATTTAGATATTTTAATTGGATGCTTATTAATATTCAGAAATCATTTCATTTATGCAATTATACTTGTTTAAAAAATAAATTAACTTCTACATTTGTCCTATAAACAATGGGTTTGTGAATGTATAACAACCTAGCTATCTTCATCTACCTTAGACTTCATTCCATTAAGTAATGGTATCAACTCAATTTTATTTTTAGCAAATTGCACAAAGAAATGACAATAAGAACCACTCATGTTATGTAATTGGTTTCGGAATGTGTAGCAAACTAGATATCTTCATCTACTTTAGACTTTTCATTCCATTAAGTAATGGTATCAATTCAATTTTATTTTTAAACAAATTGCACAAATAAATGACAATAGGAACAATTCCTTTAAGTTGTTGAATATAATAAGGTATGTTCTTTGTAATAACTTATGAGTTAGGATATTTACGATTTTAGAACATCATGTATAAGTGGATTAAATCTTTTAACTTGTGTATATAAAATATATAACACTTATAAAATTTACCCAACATTATGGTTGAAATTAAACTTAGTTGTGGAGTTTAAAAGTTTATTTATGTAATTGTGTAATAACTTTTTGGTATCATGGTAAAATATGTGATATTTTTTCCATATATTTTTTGAAATTTGAAAAAACAAAATTAAAAGATCAATATTATAGAAGGATTATCAAGATTAAAATTGACTTTTTTTTTTATAGTTTTTCCATGTAATATTTTAAATTCAATTTTTTTTATTTTTTTTGGTGTGGGCCAAGTACAGACTAGTGGTCATTGGGGATGATCATTTTTAGAAATTCAGGAAGTAGAACGAGAAGAATTTGAAGTGTAATGACATAATGGAGTGAAAATTGACCAGGACATGAAGGGTTTATAAGATTTGTGAAGGGTTTATAAGATTTGTCATATTTTTGGCTACCCATTAATGAACATGAAAAGAATACAATGATGAGAGTAAAAAAATTATGTGAAAACTATGCTTTTAGGTGGTATATTGAGATCTCTACCCCAAGGTTGTGAAGTCAATACCTAGTTAGCTAGTGTTATCCTACTTTATTTCATGGCTGGAAAGGCTTCATTCATGGTTAGTAAGGCTCCATTCTTCTAGGACGGAATATGTTTTCACTGAGTTATCTATCTAGAAAAAGTAGTTGATGAAGATGTGAAAGCCAAATTGTTCTTTTATGCTTTAAGACTTAATAATGTAATACTTCCATAAAGTATCCCTTGTATATGAAGTTATTTCATAAATGTAGCACGGTATTATACATTGATTGCAATGCTTTTATCATTTCTTTCACTTGTATCATAGTTGTATTGCTACCATTTTTCCCACTAAAGATAGAAATCACATTTTGTGTAATGTAGAATCTTAATTGATACTACACTATCCAAATGTTATCTCTAAAATGTTTTCATTTTAAATTTAGTATAATAATTGTAGAACTGACATTTAATTCTCATCATATTTGCATCAAATAATTTTTCAAATCTTTAATAAATCATCCAAGTAGATGTGGAGATCTGCAAATCTTTCATATATATATCACATTGATTTGTAGTTTTACATACTTTATTAAGTTTCTACCCACAACACACCACCTCCTAAACTAACTGAAAACAAGGGATGATAATGGGGTGAACTAGGATAGTGAAGAAAACAAAAAGGGAAGGGTACAATGATAAGAAGGGTGACGATAAACTTAAAGGTGATGGTAAAGATAAGAAGGGAAACTTGATCTCTAGATAAACTTAAGGTGCTTAATCTATATAATAGAGATGGATTTCTTCTTAAGTATCTATTGATATTGTTGTTTTTTCACATTTTAGAATTAGAAACAATGGTTCAAATCACCATTTTCAATAGCAAGAACAAAAAACTAAAACTATTTTTCATTATTTTACGAGAGTGAAAAGAGTAGGAAATAATGAAATAAGTATTATTAAGTATTTCTCATTGTTTCATGTTAATGGGGATGGGGGATCATGGGAAACACTTATTATTAAGTGTTTCCCTCTAGCCCAATCTTCATGGTGGTGGGTGGAAATATTGGTAAATACTTGTTATCTTTGGTCCTTAATCTCCCCACCTTCATGAGGGTGGGGATGGGAATGGAGGGAATAACATGAAATACTTGTTAAGTATTTCTTATTGTTTCCCACTCTCATTGAAAAATAATAGGAAAAATATTATTTTATAAGAATTATCAATAAATTTGTCCATGGGGTCTTGGATAGATGATGATCAGGTGCAATGTTAAGGCACTCCTACATATTAAGTCACTGGTTCAATTCCATATCCTATTCAAGTGTTATTCTTGGACATGACCATGGTGTAGCCTCATTGTTATCAAACTTACACCAAAAAAAAATTATCAATAAATTTAAACACCTAAAAATATATATATCACATAAATGAGTACTTGTATATTAAATCCATGCCCGGTCATGGAAAATATTTGGGAGAGTTACAATGTTGTTCTTCTCATGGGCTTCTGGATTGTCAAATTGCAGCGATCTACCCTCACCCAGAATACATCAAAATTCCCCAACCTTGATAGTACTTTATTATCCTAAAAGTGTATATTCGACAAAAATGAAACATAAGTAATACACATTTAACACCATTCATTACATAGATTCTTAATCGGTACTATCTGTAGGGAAATTGAGGCTTATGACTCGAGGAGGTTCCCCTATTGGGCTCATCGATCGATTATTCTTATTTTACAGATCCATAATTATTCTACGCAGAGCTTTAACCTCATCCTCCAAGCGTGTAATTCGTTGTTGTTGAGCTTCAACTAATTCCAATGTGGTGCAATCAGAGGCTTGTTGTTGATACAATATGACTTGTAAATCATAAATTTCGGTGTTCATTGCTTCATGCACCTTCATGTAATGTTTGCATACGATTGAGGTAGTGGAGTCTGATTATGAACTTGTATCCATGAGTGGGGCTTGCTGAGATCAAATCCAGAAGAAAGAATAAGTACCTATTGAAAATGAAGCAACAATGAAGCCTCCAGTTTCCTTTCCTACACTCAGATATGTTCGTCCATATAGTCTAATTGCCAATTTATGGACTAGAAACCCGAAAGGAAAGGGACAACAAAAGAGGAAAATACAGTTCATTCCAAGATGTAAGGTTCTAAACTCTAATCAGACGAAATTCTCCCTAGTGCACACTAAACTAATTAACGAGAGAATGAACACAGTTACCTCTAGGCCCAAGAGAGCGAGATGCCAAACTTCCAAACTACAATGATGCTTGACTCCTTAACAAAATTCCTAGTGACAAAGGACCTAATTAGCAACCCAAAGCTCATGAAAGAGCTTTTATTTTCCCCAACTACGCAACAACCTTGCTAACAAAACTTCCATTTGATTAAAATTTAGAGGGTGGTCATACCATAACCATCCCCTCTCACACAGAATGGAGAGTGTTAGCACTCCAGGAAACTCTCCTAGGTTGTAGCTCGGAGATGCCTGGTAACATATAATCTTCAATATTGTTCTCAAAACTATTGGAATGGATGAAGGTTTGGATCAAGTTAGATGACCATTTCAGCTTTATTCCCACTCAAGGCATGCATGAACACTCTAAAAAACACAAGGCTTTAAACCACTAATGCTCAATAGTTTATAGATTTAATGGACAGATGGAGAATACTAACTGTATCAAAAGATTGCATATATAAACATAAATGAATGACTAGCTACAGGCAGCAAAAGAGAATACCAACTGTACTGGCAGATGCATATATGACCACATAGGAATGGTTAGCTACAAGGAGCAAAGAAGCTTGCAAATATAAGTTATCAAAGTAGAGATAAGATGACACAAAGGAAACATGAAAAAATTGTTCAAGTGCAAGCATATAACAACGAAGATAATGGATGTTGAACATATTATGGCAAAAGAAGCTTGTATTTCTAGAATGAAGATAAGAAGCTTGAAGGAACAGAGGAGGAATAATATCCAAAATTTGAACCTGTATTATATCTCACTAACAGCTATTTATAGCCTGTTTACAATGCTCCTGAGCCCTCTAGAAGGCTTGGAGTCTTAATCTATCCTTCTGTCTCTTCAACTGATTGATTCCCTCAATAGGGAGCATGGTTCAGAGGTTTCTTCTTCTGACAGAAGGCAAATTATATTCAGATATTTTGGGTAGCTTATTGTGATGACTGGGAGCTCTCCTAAGCCAAAGATGCTCTATGATGTTGTTTGATGAGTTGCGCTGTCTGCTCCACGACACTTTCTGTTTTGATTTGGCTGTGTTGCACTGTCTATGCCACCTGATCAATTCTGTTTAGGGCTAGCTGCACGTGCTCCATGACTATTTCTGTTAGGGCGAGCTATGCTGCGACGGAAGAGCTATCGGGCCTCTGTTTTCCCTTTAGATATTTAGAAAGACTGTTCTTTCTATTAAACACAGAAAAACACAACAACCTTGTGAAAATCCAAACCATTCCTTTCCTTTTCGAACTTAAAAAATTATTAATGCAACTTATCAGTTTCTCGGGTCTACCCTTGTTGCTGTCACAAGTCGCAAAGAAGCATGCCTTGTGTATTTTCCTCGTATTGTGAAATATGCATAGAACACTAAAAAACATGTGAAATTGGCTTTAGGCGAACTTGAATATATATATATATATATATATATATATATATATATATATATATATATATATATATATATATATTTTATTTCTGAAACCCATCAGGTCCGCCCTTGTCACTATCGCAAGTCGCATTCGGCTTTGTCCACAGTCTTCCTTTTATATTTTGAAATGTGTTAAAAACATAAAAATATATGTGAAATAGCTTTGCCGCGGCTCATCGCATATCACAAACCCAACTTCCTTTTGTATTTCGTTTATACAACGAAAATACACCAAACACCATTGAAAATGGCCCTCCGCGGATCTCAAAATATATACATTCCCAGCTATAGTTCCATCGGGTCCGGCTCTTTGGGTCGCCCATATGTATGTGCGGAGGTCCCGCCCCATGGTAGTACATCGATGTGATACAACGGTGAGATCGGATTGCAGTCGCTGATTGCTCATTCCCCGGCCTTATATATATGTGTGTGTGTGTGTGTGTGTGTGTGTGTGTGTGTGTGTATGTATATCTATATGTATATGTATATATATGTATATGTACATGTATATATATATGTATATGTATATGTATGTATGTAGATATATATCTATATATATATCTATATATATATATATATATATATATATATATATATAACACAACTCCCTCTTGATGTGACCCACCAATCCGATCATCAGGTGTGTGTGTGTGTGTGTGTGTGTGTGTGTGTATGTATATATATATGTATATGTATATGTATGTATGTAGATATATATCTATATATATATCTATATATCTATATATATATATATATATATATATATATATAACACAACTCCCTCTTGATGTGACCCACCAATCCGATCATCGGCGATCGCTGATCGGCGGTGTCATGCGCCCACTTTAATCCTGTCACCTCTTCTTGGCCGATATGCAATTTGCTACCTAGATCTTGGCCGTTGATCGGCCAGATCTAACGGTGGCTGTGCAATGCCCGCTTTAAGCCTGCGATAATGAATTTTCACGGTTTTCGAGTGTTTTGAGCCTCGCGATAGTGTATTTCTTCCCTTCCAAAGGCTTTCCTCCTTCGACAATTTCGATTTTGAAATATCCTTAAGAGCATTTTGAGAAAATTTAGAGACTCTAAAGGGCATACTTCGATCCATTTTGGACCGTTTGCCCACAACGCTAATAGAGAGAACAAAGCTACCTCTCCTTAATTTAATCTCTCTACCAACAGATAATCCCATGCGATTCTGCAAGTTCGCATCACTTAAGCTAGTGTCCCAAGGTGAAGTAATCATCACCCAACTAATTGAGAAGACATCTTCCTCGTATGCCATGAACTATGTGTTACATTCCCATCTAATATTCCTTAGTCCACATGAATGAGGCACACTGATAAAGATGATGGAGAGAGATACCAAAGGATTTAGTTGAAGGATATAAAGGGGTGGCATTGGTGCCAATAAATACAACATGTTTTCATTCAATTGATCCTCATGAGGTGCCAGATTGGGCTAGTACGAGACTAGCCAAATTATCATTGCAAGTGGGATCATATCATCAATATGCCTAATGATCATACATGGAGATAGAAATTAGGGGAATGGAGATAATTTAGGGTTGTTCAAATGAGAAAAGGATTTTGACAGTGGATCTATAAATGGTTAAAGGCACATGTTGAGATTGGGGTTACAAAGATTGATCATGAGCTTCATTTAGGTGATGACAACTTGACCAACAATACCATTAATTTTTTATCACCCCTTTTCTAAGAGGCAAGCCTTATTGGTGAGAAAATCAGGTTCACTATTGAGAATTTGAAGAATATGGAAAGAGGGGGCACTAGAAAAGGAGCGAAGGATATCTCTAATACGATCGAACAGTAAGCTTATCATATTATCTTTTGGAGGTGTATTGGGTCTTAGAAGTCGAATGATAATTAGGAAGGAGTCTCCCAAATAGTTATGTACTTGATACCACTCATTTGGGTTATTGATAGCCTCAAGTAAAGTCCATACATCTCTATTTGATTATTTGTTTTCATGCCAAGTTCCCATAAAAAAATTCCACGATTATTCCTTTGGGATTTAGAAGAATCCCTCCCCGTCCCACCATGCCCTAAAAATTCAAAACATTATAAAAAAAGGTAGGCAATTAATTAATAAATACATAATAGATTTTATTATAAATTTGTAGAATTGATTTTATAATATTTTAAACTAAAATACTTAATAAGTAAACATGCTTTAACTTCGAAGTATTTTATTTTTTTAATATTTTAACTTAGAAAATTGAGTGAAAAATATTTTTTTAATTGAAGTAATTTAATAAAAATATAAATATATGAAAGTATAAACAAATTAGAATAAACAATTTGGAAATAAAGTTAGTAGATTATAGAATATTCATTTTGTGTAGTCTAACTATTCTATTTTTTCGCATGTTTCTAGGCATATTTTATGGTCTATTTTTCCCAAAATCTAATCAGGGTTTATTGGAATTATAGGATTGTTTTGTATTATACAAAATCCAAGTGCCCCAAGAGTTTCAAGGTATTGAATCCATTTATGTGTTCAAACACGAGTTAAACCATGAAAATTTACAATCTCACCAAGAATTGTACCATCAAATTTTCGGTCGAAAAAAGACAAAGCACAAGACAATTAGACAACATCAATAAAAATTTATTACGTAACATGTTGTTTGTTTTTTTTATGATGAAACTATTTGTAATATTTTCATTCTTATAGAAAATTTGAACAAGCCCAAACAAAACTAGTCATGTTATAAAATTTGAAAACATAAACATTTTGTTGAGAATTTTTTGGAGTAAATTGTGTGTATTAATTTGAAACAGTTTCGAGTGGAAAAATCCACCCATCATCAAGGACATTAAAACTTTATTTGTGCCTATCAATGGGTAATGTTGGATGCCTTAATTTAGTGCAGACAATTTACTCCAAAAGACTTTCAACAACATGACTAATTGTCAAAGTCTTCACTCTAGAAACATAAACATGTTAATGAATTAGAAAAGTTATATTTCCTTTTGAATCTTGGGGATATTTGAGAGATATAACTACACTAAAATTGCATCATATATATATATATATATATATATATATATATATATATATATATATATATATATATATATATATATATATATATATATATCGAGAGAGAGAGAGAGAGAGAGAGAGAGATGTTGTCATCTAAGTTAATCAAACCAATTCTATATCAATTGATATTCTATATTATTCCATTAAGATAGCTCCATGTATCACTCAATATTATCTAAGCTTCATAACATTGATGGATATCAAAAATCATTTCAGATGACATATTTTAGATCTTTGGTTGTCATCGTTATTGAAAATATTGATCAATATTAGACTAGCATGGCCACATTATTAAAATTAGTTGATATATGCCAATAAACACAATTTTTCACCCTTCAAAAACTAATGGCATCAATTGGCATATATCAACCACCTTTAATAATGTGGTTGAGCTAGTTGATGACTAACATGTGTGAGGGGGATTAGTTAACCATAATTAACTATTGTTGATCTTGGTTGAATATGGTTAAGCATGGTAAACCAAGGCTAACCATGCTAACTATGAATGATAATGATTAACAATGGATAATAATGGTAGATTATGGTCGGCCATGTTTGACCTTATTGGCTACGTTTAACCATTTCTGACCATGTTTAACCATGTAGATTATGTATGCCATGTTTAACCGTATTTGACCATGGTTGGCCATGGCTAGCTATGGTTGCCTTTGGTTGCATGTGAAAGCCTATAGTTCACTATGGTTAACAATGTTTCCCATGTTAACCATGGTTAACTAAGGTAGAGTTAGTTTCACTACAAATGACCATGGTTGACTATGGTTAAGTATGGATGACTAGGGTAGACCATGGTCAATTGTGGAAGACCATGTTGACCATAGGTGAATATGATTGACCATGGTGGACTATCCATGACTGTGGTTGACTACGGTTGACCATGGGTGTCCATGTTTGAATATGGCTAACTATGGATGACCAAGATTAACTATGTTTAAACATGGTTGACTATATCTTATTATGGTTGATTATGGTTGTCCATTTTTTACTATGTTTAACCATGGATGACCAACATTAACAATGTTTGAAGATGGTCAAACATGATTGGCCATGTTGACTATGATTTGACCATGATGGACCATGGTTGATCATGTTAAATATGGTTGACTGTCGTTGTTTATAATTGACTACGTTTAACCATGTTGGTTGTGCTCAATCACATATAATCATGTTTGACCATGTCGATAATGTAAGACCATGTTTCACGTTATTTAACCATAGTTAACTATAGTTCCCTTTAGTTTCTCATGAAAGGCTATAGTTGACTATGGTTACTGATTTTTAATAATCTTTAACAATGGTTGATAATGTATCCCATGTCGGGCATGGTAAACCAAGGTAGACCAAGGTTGACCACAATTTCCCATGGTTGATTGTGGTTATTTATGGTTAACCATAAGTGGCCATGTTTGACTATGGTAAACCATGGATGACCAAGATTGGCTATGTTTGAATAGAGTTTCCCATTGTTGACTATAGTTTAATATGGTTAGATTGGTTCATAATGTGACCTTGGTGAAGGGTTAAGTTTGATTATGATGTTAGGATATGTTTTCCACATTGGATTGTGTTTAACACATTACGATGTCTAATTATGTTCATCATATTATGGCATTAGATATTGTTCATCACATCACAACATCAAGTTATGGTTTTGTTAATGCTACAATTAACACCCTCCAAATTTTTTCTTACACTTGAATTTTGGAGCCTACTAAGGATCTTACGATCTGTTGTCTCATGGTCACTTCATCATCAATTGATGTGGTGCTAAGTATTTAATGCTTATTACCATTTTCTAACGATCAATCACTTGCTCACACATGCTCAGTCCTTGATGAATTCATAAGTGCACTACCTTTATGCAATTTTGAATAGGGATAGAACATTCCATCAATAAAATTCCTTCATGATGTTCAAAGTATGTTCGTAGTTAGTGGGAACTTTCCATTGACAGTCTCCCTCACCTTGGTTTAAATTATACTTCTCTTTCGATGAGTTTTCCCAACTATCGTTTTTACGCACATTTTATTTCATGAGTGTCGCTTTCACGTTTGCCACTGTCATTTTTGCTTGCTTTCACTTTAACAAGTGACATTTTCATGTTATATTCACTCTGACATGTGTTGCTTTCAATTTCTTTAGCTTTTTCAAGTGTCGTTTTTACGTTTTCTTCCTTTCACAAGTGTCGCTTCTAACCATTTTCACTCTTATATGTCTCACACCTATGCACATCACTAGAGTCAGATATAGTGCACTCTTCTATATTATATTATACTATATATCATTAAAATATGCGCTAGACACATTCATACAACTTCGAGAACTTTCTGTTCATATTTGACCCTTCTGTCACAACTTGCATTATGAGTGTCACATTGTGGAAAGAAATCAATATCGCTTGACTATTGTTTCAAGGTGTGATTATTGTTCATGAGTCATGTTTATTCTGTTGGCTTTGTATTTATTTCATTCATGTGTGTGATTCATGTTTTAGTCTTGTTCGGATTCTTTTTCATCTCTTCTTCTACTAGTCCGACACTTAGGATATTTGGATCCCTTCTTGGTCCTCCTACCTAGTGCAAGATATGAAAGCATCAATCCTTCACCAGGTGATGAACATTTCATATTCCTGAGCTCAACTGATGATATATGTTCCTCCCATATTTGTGCTCTAAGCCTCTCTTAAGGTCAACTCCTTTAATTGCAAGTTGAGATCCTTCCAAGCATGGTCACCTAACCCTTGTTGCATGCACTAACTCATTGTACTATGTTTTGATGATCTTTGCCATGAATAACACATAGAGCACCCCTAGATGACAACATGGAAATTTTCCAAACCCTTGCAAAATAAAACTATGTGATGCAAAGACCCTACTCCCTTCATAATGCAATGAGTACTTCCTAGGATAAGTGGCCTAACCTTCTTCTCCCTACCTCAGTGAACTGTGCAATCTCCTCTTACAGAAAACCCCTGTTGAAGCAAATTGTGCTAGAATAGGGTGCATAGTGAATTTCTAGTAAATAATGTTCCACTTTTGAGGAAAATTATGCTAGCCTAAAGCCTCCCATTCCTTCTCAGCACATAACACAATTCTAATAAACAATGACTCATCCCCTAGCCACTAAGCTTTCCCAGTGCACATAAGACTAGCTCAGACCTCTCCCACCATGTGCATGGTGTATTTTTAGTAGACATTGAGCCTATTTCAAGTCAAAATACACTATTCTTTAATCCTCCCATTCCCTCCCAGTGCATAGCACAGTTCTAGTAAACAAACCTTCAACTCTTATCCACTAAACTTCCCATTTGCATTGAGGCTTGTCTTATATTTTCTCTTCTACACATACCATAGTCCTAGAGCACAATGAAGCTTCCTCTCAGTCATTCTCAAGTAAACGTTTTCTCTCACTATCTCCTCCTCCCTTGATCCTAGCTCATGGCTTAGTACCAGTCAACAAGGATCATCACATTGTTCCTTGCACTTTCCCACTACACTAGACCTTGGAGGGCCCCTCCTCATAGTGCATGGTGCAGTTCTAGTGAGAAGTGTTACTCTTCTCAACAAATTTTGAGCCAAACTATGCCATCCTCATTAATCCTTTCCTTCTCAACCCTTCAACGGGCCTATCACAAGTTTCTTTTTCCATGAGCAAGGTAGGATAGAATAGATGATTTCAAGACTAATTTTTCCTTGTCATGAACGATCTTCATTGGCATATGTACCTCCTTAACATGGAAAATGGGTGCTCAAGGAATACACCAAGGATAAGGAGCAAATAATCACTTGCAAGGAAGAAGCACAAATAAGAACCCTCATGAAGACATGAATCAGATCCTAAACAATGACAGATTGATGACATTTCATGATGACTAAGAAGGTACTAATGATGATCCAAGACTCTTTGGAGACTGAAGTTGAAGAGAAAGCAATAAGAGAGTAGCTTGGAATTTCCACATCATCATGAAGTCCCATGTCATCAATACCAACTCATTCCCTATGCAAGTGTCATCACAATGTCATATGTGTCAATGTGTCTTGCCACATCATTTATGGATGTAATGATGTATTATCCAAGGAAAATGAAAAAATATAATGCGTGGAATTCATAGAGTCACCTGTGGAATATGAAAAGTCACATGTGTAAAAAAGAGTAGAAGTTGAAAATTCATTTAGGAGTCCAAGAGTCATGAGGGCAACTCAAGAGTCATAAGGGGAGATGAAAGCCCATTCCTCTCACTATAAAATAAACTCATAACTCAAGAAAAGGGATTTTGGAGGCTTAGGATTTGGAGAGCTACCCTTGGCTTATTTAGCTTAACATAGGAGAGAAGATCATTCCTTGGAGAAGCAAGAAGTGACTTAATGTTCCACTACTGGAGCTAGTGGCTCACCATTGTAACCGTGTACTTGGATCTTTCACTTAATTTTCAGAAGCTCATTGTGACAACACATTTTCATGCATGTATTGTGAATGTTGTAAGAGTATTATTTATATGTTTACAATATGTGTTATGTTCATATGTACTAAATAAATAACTACTTCATTGGCTTTGGTACTCATCTTGTTGAATGTGTCTTGTGGTTGCTTTAATGATTGTTGTGTCTATGTGAACTATTGTGCAAGATAACTAACAAATATTTCCTTTCTATCATGTGAATTTCTTAGGTTAGTGTGATTACTTTCCTTCCATAGACTCACTCTTTACTCTCCCCTCATGAAAGTATCCTTTTACATGTTGCAATTTGGGTTTCATAGTGTCAACTTACTGCTGATTTCAAAGGAAATGTGTGTAATATCTTATGTTACCTTGCATCCAAGGAAAACCTTAGAGTTATGTTGGTTGGGTTTATGCTCTTGATGGGGCTCCTACTCCAAATAGTGTGAGGTCTAATTGGGACTTCACATTGGGAATACCCCCTATATGTTGACGGTATCCAACACGTCAACATTATAGCTCTAGAAGGAGGGTCAAATGACAAGTTATGCCCATTGAGTCTATTTTGAATCTCTTATCTCAAATGGCTCTTTCTCAAATCATAATCCTGGGATTTTTCTCTTATATATAAAATTTCAAAGTTCCCTTGGAATTAATTGATGACTTGTCTCAATTGAAGTTTGATGGTGAGGGTGAAACATTCATAGCTGAGCACATATATGTGTTTCTCAAATTTTTTGAATATTATGAAATTAATTGTGACCATGTTGCTAGTAAATTATTCACCCTCACTCTTGAAGGTTGGGTTAAGAAATAGTGTCATACTTTATTACCTACTTCCATTCATTCACTTGAACAAATATTTTTGGAGATTCATCAAGCCTTTGACATGTATGACTATCAAGATGTATGTAAAATGATTGATCTGCTTAGAATGAAGCCTCGTGAATTTCCAGAGTATTTTCTTAATCATTTTCTTCACATTTTCTATGAATTTCCCGAGGGAGTGATTGATTCTAATTTCATTAAGAAAAAATTTCAAAATTTGATTCTACTCACCTTGAAATATTTTTAATCTGAACCATAATATGATTTTTCTTGCCTGACTTTTAAAAACCATGAGATACCTTTAATTTTAGAGGAGGAACCTATTCCTTTTGTTCCTTTTCCTCCTCCTTTTCCAGTACCAATTTGGGTGCAACCTGGTGATGATGTTGAAGTTGGGAAATCTAAAAAACAAATTGCCAATCCATCCATTCAACCTCCATCCACTTCCCATGATCTAGGTCTTATTGAGGAGAAACTGGAATGGTTCAATAATTGCATGGATCCTAGATTGAAAGTTTATCCCTTGGTTGTTTAAGATCATATTAATGAACATAATCCTAATCTTGAATCTGATCTAATTGAAAACATGGTTTCCTCGAGGGATACCCTAAAACCTCTACCATCTATGTCTCATGATTCACTCGATTCAACTACTTCAAACTCTTTGGATTATAACCTATTGTTTCAAACTATAATCAAGAACAAGGTAGTTGTAGTCACATGTAGAGAAGAAAAGTGTTGGAGATAGGTTTTATCCTTCTTCCCTCTTTCAAGGTGATAATATTTCCTTTCTGGTTGATGACCAATGTTCTAATGATAACCTGCCAAATGATTCTAAGCCCTCCATTCAAGTTAAGACTTTGGAAAACCATCACATTGACATGCATGCTTCCACTAATACATGTGGGGATGAGTTCCCAATCAAATTAGGTGATATATTTCCTTTTTATGAGGACTTGGACTTGCAAGGTATCGATTCAAAACCTACTTCCCAAAGTGTATAATATCCATTTATGGGTTGGGATACTCTTTCAATTCAGAATGATCCTGGAATTCCTCTAATACATATATCTTCATATATCAAGTATGAAGAGGTAAGTTGTCAATATTTTGAACCTTTGGTATATCATGTTGGAGAAAAGCAAGTTCAATATGAATATCACATTGGTATGCATGTCTTTGACCATTATACTGATGATAAAAATATTGATCCATTGTTCTTACAAGTTCAATCTGATTTAGTTACAAATGGTGTTCCTCCTGTCCAGTCTTTTCATCCTTCCTCACCTCTAGCACACTATTCATTATACCCATATATGTTTGATATATTTGTCATACTAGTAGTTCCTCTAAATCCTTTAGATATTTATTCGGTTGACCATGGTTTCAATTAGGTACAGGATGGTGTGATCCTAGAATAAGAGGATGAAAAGTTTGAATCCATTATTCATGATTTGTTCAACTGTAAATATTTCATAGGTGAGGAGCAAGATGTTCCAACTCTATCTAATCAAGGGAGTTTTCGAATCAATGCATCTAAATTTTCTATCCATAAAGAATTTGATATCTTTAATCTTAAATCTGACCAAACTAATGGAATTATTAATGTTTTTATTGACACATATAATGATAGTGGTGCATATATACCTTTTGATTTTTCTAAGCCACCCAAATTCGATGATCCATTATTAGAAAATTTAGGGACCTGTCAAGAAGTCAAGGAACTTCAACTCCTAATGATGGTTATGTCAGGCGCTCACAATCTTGTTGAGATCTTCAAACTAAGCTGGATCCATATTTTTACGCATACTTATTTCCTTAACATTAACCCATTGGTTGTGATATCATTCTTAAGGTATTTTTAGTGTTTCCAAGTTGATCTTCCTCATCATCAAGAAAAAATTTCTAATCAGAATATGGAGTCATGTTTTGCTAGCCCCTTTTCATGTGAGTCCCTTACACTATACCAAGGGTTCTAGAGCATATTTTTAGTAGCTCCTTACAACGTTAAACCCTACCATTTTAATTATCAACATAAAGGTCATTTTGGGTTGGAGGATTTATCTCTGTTATTTTTTTTAGATCAATTATATCCTTATCCCTTTTGTGTATATCATGAAGTTAATCATCTTCCTAGAACTATTTTTCTCCTTAAGTGATAGTAAATGCTTGAATCATTTAACGGAACGAAACCCTCGTGTTGATACAAACACTGGGTTTTATTTGACAGATGTTTCCAATATTTTGTCAAATCAATATCCTTATTTCTTTCTTGGATTTGCAATGTCAAAAATTGTTTTTAATGCCCAAAGTTTTCACATTATTTATTTTGCATGAAATTGGATACAAAGGGAACCAATAGACACTTCAAAACCTTATATGTTAATCGATCAATATGATCATCATACCAAAGAGTCTCTCATGGTTTGAATGTGGTAATTGTAACTTTATCTTGTCATGAGACTTATAGTTTTAAAATTAGTTGTTGTGAATATCAATACCTAATCGTTGATTGGTTAGAGAAATCCTACTTAGCAAGCTCCTATGCCAATGATAAGTTTTGATCTTTCTTAATGCTTGCAAAAACTGAATACACAGTTTAATGTACATTCTCAAGAAGACTTCAAGGTTTGTATTATTGACATTTCAATCAATAAGGTAAATATATAGACTAGCTCAAACTAGTTGTTATGGAACATATTTTTGTTAACAAGAAAGGCCTTCAGTTCATTATGCAAGTGTTTCAAGTTTTTATCTTTTTTGTTGCATAACGTTTTTAATTGATTTTAATTTTTCACATCTTTTTCTTTATAGATCAGGAGTAGTTAAAGTGGTTACATTGGAAATTTCATTACACTTAGCCCTCACATTCTAGCCAATTAGGTTAGGAGTAGGTCTAGTTGAATTTTAGCTTCCCTTTCCACTCATAGTACACTTGCTCTCCATCCAGTCTCTGCAAGTGTTTTGTTTTCTTATTTTATGTTATGCATGTTTCTTTTAGTTTAGTTCTCCATTTTCTTTTCCTTTTGGCCTTGTTTACTTGTTTTGTTATGTATTTTCTTTCATGTTTTATTTAATAAGACTTTGCATGAAAACTGCTCTCTTTTGGCTCAAAAGGAAATGCAGCGAAACCTGAAAAGGGCGATTGTGACGAAAAACAATGCTTGGCTTATCTATTATCCTCTTCTCTATTTTGGGTTTACATATATTTAAAATCAATGATGTATGAATGGAAAAGATGATACATTTGAATGGAAAGCCTTTGGAAGAACCATGACACCTGCATCTATTTTAGCATCCTCATTACTTGACTTAGTATGGTAATTGAATAGTGTTTTCTCGATGATCCAATCAAGTAGAGAATGAAAAGGGTAAAATCAATAGCGATAAGACCAATATCAGAGGTATATATACTTGTTTATGAAGGGGAAACATATTCTTCTCTCAATAAATAGTTATCCCTATCCTTCCCTGATTAGTAAATAAATGCCTAAGCACCCTAAAATAAATAAAAATCAAAGGTGAAAGAAGAGAGTGGCTTCCTACATAGAGAGGTGAAGCAAGTAACTTTGTCAAGGTACTATCTAGGCTCACTAGCAGCGAAGAAATGCTTGTATTCCTGACGTGACTCTGTTTTGCTTCTATCCAGGCCTGTTGGTAGCTGAGAAACACCAAATATGAAAACTCATGCTCTCATAATCTTAAAATCGTAATTATATTACCCTTCTCCCAAATCGAAACAATTGTGATATGGAAAGCTTTCTGAATGTGTTCAATCAACGAAAGGAATCAAGGAGACTACATCCATAACCAGGTCATATGGGGAAGCCTAGGTAATTGACATGATGAATCAATACTTTCCAAAATATTGAGACCTTGCACTTAAAGGTGAAACCTAAGTGGAGAAGTTGGAGTTCTACCATTGTGTCAGCAAGTGCTGACGCTACAATCAACATCATCCAAAATGTTTCTTACACTTTAATTTTGGAGCCTACTGAGGATCTTATGATCTGTCGTGTCATGGTAACTTCATCATTGATTGATGTTGTTCTAAGCATTTAATTCTTATTCCTAGTTTTTAACTATCAAATTCACTTGCTCACACATGCTTAGCCCTTGATGAATTCATAAGCACACTACCTTAATGAAAACTTGAATAGGAATAGCACAGTACATCAAGACAATGGATTTGCAATTCTTAAGCTATTTTGATAGTGAGTGCACACTTTTTTATTGACAGTCTCCGTCACTTTTGTTGCAATTGTACTTCTATTTTGGTGAGTTTTCCCAACTGTCGCTTTTTCACACCTTTTCCTTCACAAGTCTAGATTTCACATTGCCTAATGTCATTTTTTCTTTATTTCACTTTAAAAAGTGGTGTTTTCATGTTATATTCACTCTTGCATCTGTCAATTCAATTTCTTTAGGTTTTAAAAGTGTCATTTTTAATTTTTCTTACTACCACAAGCAGTGCTTATAGCCATTTTCCCTCATGTATGTGTTGCACCTCTTTAAAACACTAAATTCGTATCTAGTGCACACTTTTGTAGTAGATGATACTATATATCATTAGAATATGTGCTAGAAACATTACTACAACTTAGAGAACTTTATGGTCACACATGACCCTTCTATCGCAACTTGTATTTTAAGTGTCACATTTTGGCGTTTCAACTGTCGCACTTGGAAATAAGTGTCACTTCCTTGTACTTTCAAGGTGTGATTGTTTTTCATGAGTCCTATGAATTTTCCTAACTTGTATTGATGGAATTCATGTGTGTGATACATGTTTGAGTCTTGTTTGGATGTGTTTTCCTCTCTTACTCTACTGATCTCACACTTCGCCATTTTGGGTCCCTTCTTGGTCCTCCTACCCAATGAAAGTTATGAAAGCATAAATCCTTCACCAGGTGATGACCATTTCCTATTCATAAGCCCCATGGATGATATACCTTCTTCCTATATTTGTGCACCGAGCCTCTCCCAAGGTCAACTCCCTTGATCTCAATTTGAGAATCTTCCAAGCATTGTCACCTAACCCTTGTTGCACGCACTGACTCACTGCACTAATTTTTTATCACCTCTGCCATGCAAAGTGCATAGAGAACTCCTAGATGATAGCAAGGAATTTTTTCATCCCCTTGCAAAAGAAAACTATCCAATTCAAATACCCTCCTCCCTTCACAATGTAGTGAGTACTTCCTACGCTAAGTGACCTAACCTTCTACTCCCTACCTCAATGAACAATGTATCTCCTCTTATAGATATCCCTTGCTAAAGAAAATTGTTCTAAAATAAGGTGCAAATTTTACTTCTAGTACACAATGGGCCAATATTGAGGAAAAGTATGCTAGCCTAAGGGCTCCCCTTCCTTCTTCGTGCATATAGTAGTTCTAATCAATAGTGACTCATCCTTAGCCACTAGACTTGCCTAATGCATAGAAGACTAGCTCAATCTACTCCCTCCCAATGCACGATGAATTTTTAGTAGACAAGGAGACTCTATCAAGTCAAACCACACCATCCTTTAATCTTTCCCTTCCTTCCTAGTGCATAGCGTAGTTCTAATAAAAAAGACTTCAACTCCTGTCCACTAGACGTCCCTTCTACATTGAGCCTTCTCTTATATTTAATATTTTATTCATAGCATATTCCTAGAGCACAATGAGGTCTCCTCTCATTCAGTTTCAAGTCAAAATGAATTATCTTTATCTCCTCCTCCCTTGAGCCTAGTGCATGGAACAGTTCTAGTCAATAGG
This sequence comes from Pinus tabuliformis, assembly GCA_031772625.1. Taxonomy (NCBI): domain Eukaryota; kingdom Viridiplantae; phylum Streptophyta; class Pinopsida; order Pinales; family Pinaceae; genus Pinus; species Pinus tabuliformis. The sequence goes on along the minus strand of CM062815.1, from coordinate 913,730,510 downwards.
GGTCATCACATTGTTCCCTGGACTTTCCCACTACGCTGGACCTTGAAGAGCCCCTCTACATAGTGCATGACGCAGTTCTAGTGATAAGTGGTGCTCTCCTTAAACATTGTTGAGATCAACAGTGCCATCCTCATCAAGACATTTCTTCTCAAACCTTCCACAGGCATATCACAAACTGCTTCTTCCATGAGCAAGGTAGGATAGAATAGATGATTTCAAGTCTGATTTTTGCTTGTCATGAGTGATCTTCATTGGAAGATGTACCTCCTCAACATGGCAGTGAGATTCTTGATACAAGTGGATGTTGGTGGCCACTAGCCTATTCCACTTGGCCCTCACCACTGTCTCTTGTAGTGTTTCATTTTCCTTAATTGTAGCACATTTTACTATTTTTGGTAGTTTTCGAGTCTTGAACTTCTGGAGCCATTTTGAGGCCATAAACGATGTATTTTTGGGACAATGGGTCTTTAGTTGATGTTTTCCATGCAAAATTTGTAGTCCTCGAATATATTTTTCTAACGAGGTATTGCATGTGTCAGACAAAGATCATATTCCAAAGTTACAACCCTGGGAAGTTGATGTACCAATTTACCAAAAATGGGCCCAAAGTTTTGGCACTTCATCTCCTATGGTTAGGTTTTTGGATGTTTAGGGTTTTCCATTGTTTCTCAATAATAAATAGGCCTTCAAGCCTCATTGTAAACATAGTTCAGAGGAATCTATCTGCCACATGTCTTCTGAAAGATAAGCTACCATTGCATGAGCTAGTTTATTTCCATTCTGTTTGTAAGCTTATTTCACTATTTGATATTAATGAAATGAAGTGTTATTTCTATTGCATCTCTGAAGTGTTATTTCTATTGCATCTCTGTATTTATGGTTATATCTATAATTTTTTTCATTCCTATTTAAATTTGGATCACTGGTATCAGAGCGGTCTGCTCCTTGACAGTTTTTCTTTACATGTCCCCAACGAGGTCGAGGTATAAGGAGTTAGGGCTCAAATTGGTCAAAATTTTGCAAGACCAACCTCACTAACCACAACAACATCTCATGGGAGAAGAGAATAAAGATGAGGGAGTAGGGGATGATTTCAAAATATTTCTTCAAGAATACCTCGAGCGACAGAGGAATGTGATGATGGACAACTTTGCCTAGATCCTTCATCATCTACCAAAAAGGGATGCATTTGCTTCCAAAAGCCACTCTAGAAGTGCCACACCCTTCAAGGCACAAGTTAACTTTGAAATTTCCATATTTGAAGGTAATATATATGCAGACATCGTAGATAAATGGTTAAACCTACTGGAAGAATATTTTTCTGTTCATGATTTTTCCAGCTGGGAAAAGATTACTTTTGCACTTCTCAAAGCCATCCCCCACGTCAAGGACTAGTAAGAAACCTACTGTGAGAAGAAGGATGAAAGTACACCATCACTATTTTCAGTTACATCCATGCAGAATTTGTTCCGAGATTCCATCAAGGAGCAGTACTACCCCATTGGGAGCTATGAGGATAAATACATAAAGTGGACCACGTTGTGGAAGGAAAGGGACCAAGACGTGTCAAAGTTCACTAATGTTTTTCATACCCTTTGTACGAAGCTGGGTATTAAGGATTCTAAATGAAATTTCGTACTCAAATATTGTGGCTGCTTACACAGGTACATCCAGGATGAGACGGAGATCCTGGACATCTCTTCGCTCGACACGATGTACTAATACACTATCAAGATTGAGCGAAAGTCTAAATAGAAAAAGTGAGACGTTGGATTTGCGAATCTTAAGGAAGGGAAATGTGCCCCTAAATCATAGAGAAAAGGAAAAAGCCAAGGTGAGGTGACCCAGGATAACCTGTCAAAGCTGCAAGTAAAGAAAAACACCACGAAGACAAATAAGGACATAGGAAAGTGGTGTGAGTTCCATAAGAGCTCCATGTACAACAAAAGTGAGTGTCGGGCCAAGTAGTCACTGGTGGTCGAGATGAAGGCTTCCAAATCAGATGTGTGTTCTCACTCTGAGTCAGAATGTGACAAGGGGAATGCCAAAGGGAAGTAGATCATTGACACGTAGCCTAGTGACACTGGGGCCACCACCAAGATACAAAATATTGAGGCTGAAGATATTAAGGGGGGAATGCCTCTTCCACTCACATATGTGGGTGAAGGGTTCTCTTTTGCAGTTCATTCTCAAAAGCGGGAGACAAAAGGACCTCATTTCAGCAAAGGTCATGAAGCGATTGGGCCTACCAACTACATCACATCCGTAGTTGTACACCATCGGGTGGATTCACCAAGGACGACATCTCTGCATCGACTAGCAGTGTCGCCTTCCCTAAAACATCAAGTCATTGACAGATAAGGTATTGTGTGATGTGGATCATCTTGAAGTTTGTGATTTATTATTAGGAAAACCATAGTTGTGGATGTGGTATGTTGCATATGAGTCTAGACCTCTCTCTGTTATTATTTCTTTGGGTGATAAGCTATATAGGATACTGAAGGTATCCATGTCTACCGAAGGTATCCATGTCTACCACCATATCTTTCATCTATGATAAGTAATGCAGTAAGATCATCTCCCAAACTACGAAATTTATTTTCTTTTTTATTCGCTCTCAAAGTAAGGGGAAGATTGTAGCCACATCCATGGTTCCCAGGAAGGGTCCCTCCGCGGAACAAAAGCAAGTGGATACAGTCATGGAAGAGTACATTGACATCTTCTCCTCACCCACATGGATACCCTTGCACTGTCACGTCAAGCGTTCGATCTATATGACTCCCGAAGCACCTCTACCCAAAGGGACTATATATCACCACTCCATTCTTGAAAATGAAAAGCTTAAGTGAAAAATCCAGGAGTTTGGGAATAAAGGGAACATCTGACTGAGTTCCTCGTCTTGTGGGAGCCCAATTGTACTTCTACAGAAGAACGATGGGACTTGGAAGCTCTGCATTGATTATTGAGGACTAAGCAAAATCATTGTTAGGAACAGGTAACCAATCCCATGGATTGATGACCTTCTCTGCCAACTCAAGGGGGCCAAGTATTTTAGCAAAATCGATCTGAAGTCTAGCTATCACCAGGATCCAATAGAGCCCATAGATGTATGGAAGACCACCTTCAAATCCAACGAAGTCCTTTTTGAATGGTTGTTTATTCACTTCAAGTTGAAAAATTCCCCTACTACTTTTATGAGGCTAATGGATGACATATTACGGCCGTTCACCAACTCATGTGTGGTTGTTTATCTAGAAGACATCCTCATATTTAGCATGTGTTGGGAAGAACAGTTGCAACACATTCAGTGGGTCCTTTAAACCCTTCAACAACATAAATTGTGTGCCAACTTAGAGAAATTCACCTTTGGCATGAACCAGGTCTAATATCTGGGTTACATCATACATGTGTGTGGCGTGCATGTGGATCTGACTCAGATAAAAGTCATTTGGGATTGGCCAGTCCCGGCCACACTAACAGATCTTCACAACTTTTTGGGCATTGAAAATTTTTATCGGAGGTTCATGTTGGGATTCTCCAATATAATTTGGACTTCGAGTCAAATTACTAAGGGCAGGGTGAAATACTTTTTTTCCTAGTCTGAGTCCCAACAGAAGGTGTTCACTGAGTTGAAGCACTACCTCTGCTCTACATCCGTACTCACACTTCCAGACCTATAGTATTCATTTGAAATTGAGATAGAATCCTTGAACTATGTTATTGGTGCAACCCTCACCCAACAAGAGAATCGAGTAGCCTATCATAGTGAGACATTTTTTGATACAATTTGGAACTACCCCACCTATAATAAAGAGATGTATTCCATCGTGAAGGCTTCCCAACAATGGAATCATTACATTCTCAGGAAGGAGATGGTCATCCACATCGATCACTGACCACTTCAGTTTATACAAACACAAGGGAAGTTGCAGAATGTTTACTATCATAAGTGGTCTACATATCTGCAACAATTCCACTTGAACATTAAATCCAAAAAGGGAAGCACCAATCATGTTGCATACTGCCTCAGTTGGCCCCCATTTTCAACATTGACTACTGTTCTCAACTCTTGTGGCCATGAGATGTCTGAGTGGCTGCAACTATACAAAAATGATCCAAAAGTTGCCTGCACATACCAGATGCTAGTAGATGGAAAACAAGTTCCTAATTTCCACCTCCATGATGCATTATTATGCTACCTAGGACACCTTTGTGGTCCTTCAAGTGAGCATGCCAAGTTGATTTTGCAGGAATACTACAGTTGGGTCGCAAGATACATTGATGTGGAGGAAATTTTGGTTGTACTAAAAATGTATTTTTATTGCCCAAAACTTCAACTCGATGGTGGAAAATATATCAGATACCATACTTTCTATACCATCGCCAAGCCAACCATCAAGAAGCAGGGCTTCTACACTCCTATACCTACTCCCATCTAGCCGTGGGAATCCATTTCCATGGACTATATGCCTGTCCTCCTGATCCAAAATGGATCCTAAAACCTCTAATTCTAAGTCTTTAATAATATCAAAAATAGAGTATCATAGAGAAACATTGAAGGAATGGTGGAAAATAGAGTTAAACAAAGAATGAAGTTTCGTTGTACTGGAGCCGTCGGATCGACCAAATCAACGGCTTGGATTAAATCAGGATATCGCATCAGGAGAGGTGAGCAGAGTATATTGGAGGTAGCCTTATGGGAAGTGCGATCAACAACCCAATGACATAACGTGAGATGTTGGATCGATCACGCAGATCCAACGGTGGAGATCACATTATCGCATCGTAATATTTCCAAAGGGAGGACCTCACACAGGTAGATCCGAAGGAGCTATGAAATAAAACAATGAAGGAATTGAGTTCCATGGTAAGCAGTATTTCGGATGGGCTTCAAGTGGTAAGAAATATTGGAGAGGCTTCGCCTGATTCGATACACTGGCCGATATGTAGCATGCCACAGGAGAGAGAAAACTGCTTTTTGGGCGGGTAATCTCTGTGCATGTAGGCCACCCAAAATGGTTGTCATCCATTGGATTGGAAGATCATGGATCAATAGTGGAGATTGAGCGAACTGCTTGATGTTTTCAATTGGATACAAACCGTCGGATTGAAGGCAGTTCAACGGTGGGCTTGTGACTTGTGATAGCGATGCAACAACGGACCTGATAGGATTATAGGTTGGATTCAATATCATTTGAAGTCTGGCTTGGTGGAAATTCTCACTATTTTGGTGTATTTCTCTGTGTAAACAGAGGAACGTATTCCTGGGGATTTCACTCGCGCTAGTGGTCCTTTCCGTTTGAAAATAGGTGGCCACCATACCTTAAGCGTTTTACAATGATTGTTTAACGCTCAAAAGGGAGATGAATGGATAGGGGCCAGGAGCTCGTAATCCTGAGGAAGTAAGGTGAATAGATAGGGCCAATAGGCTTAAAATCCATCCAATGGCAGAACAGAAGAAAAGGACAAAGAAGAGAGCAAGAGAAAGCAAATGACAGAGAGAAAGAGGGAGAGTCTGTGCACTCTTTTAGACTCGAGGATTTCGAGTAAATCTCTATTGTTTTGTAACTATTGTCTTGAGACTCTATTTGAGCTCACAAGTGTAATATTCTGCTCTTAAAGACATAATATAGAGGTTGACACTCAAAGCTAGACCCAGAGACGTAGCTAGGAAGTCTGGTGGACTCCTTGATTATTTGTTGTGTTGATGTGTGTGTTTATTATGTTTTATAATTGTTCAATGTCTATATTATTTGCAATATTTTTGATCTCTTGCACTAAATAATATAGGAATTCCTACACATGAGTATGTGATACCTTAATATTGGTTTAAGATCTCATTTTTAGATCAAGTGGTATCAGAGCTTTTGGTTTGGGTTTTGTTAAGATTAGACAAGCTTGTGCTGGATTTTGAATGTTAACTAGATTAAAGCTCAGACTAGGAGAAGGAGAACTTGTTGAGGCTAATCCAGAGATTGGAAGAGTCTATTCTCAAAGGAGAATGGCAGAAGAAACTCCATTGGGATCAGAATCTCAATTTATGAAAGGTTTTAAGGCACTCGAAGCCATGGTGGAAGAGATGTATCTAGAGTTTAAGAAGGGTCGAGGTGAAAGCACTTCAACACCCAAACTAGACAAAGGAGTAGAGGAACCTTTTCTAGTTGACCCTCCAGAAGGCAAAGGGAAAGGGGAAATTCCTCCTCCACCATCTCCTCGATCATCACCTTCATCATCCTCATCATCTTCTAGCTCTTCTAAGAAGAAGAAGAAAGCTTCCTTAATCAAATTAGATGTGAAGTTTGATTTGCCAATTTATGATGGAGAACTTAATGCAGAAAAGCTAGATAATTGGATAAGACAAATTGTTGTATATTGCAGGGTACATAACGTTGATTCAAAAAGGAAGAACATTCAGCTGGCTAGCCTTTGACTTGGAGGAACTATACTAGTATGGTGGGGAGGCAAGACACAAGATGATCTACAAAAACATGGTAAAATCATTTCTCTTGGAATGAATTTGTTTCTTCTATCAAAAATAAATTCTATCCTTTAGCTTACATGCAGCAGGCAATGATGAGTTGGCACACTCTTCGTCAGTTGAAGGGTGAAAGTGTATAGAGTTATACTCAGGAATTCATAAAGAGAGCTTTAACTCTAGGTATATCATTAGATTCACCTGAGACTTTATTGAAGTATATAGGTGGTCTTTGTAGCTATTTAAAGCATACTATTCTCATGTTTAATCCCACTAGCTTAGATGGTGTATTAGTTCAGGCAACACATCTAGAAGCTAGAGGTAAGAATGTAAACCTAGAGGTTGCGGGATCATCTAAATATTATGTAAGCAAGAGTAAGGAAGACAAGAAACTGAAATCAAAGGGAGGAAAGAAAACACTGTAAAGAAGGATAAACCTTCATGCACTCATTGCAAGAAATAAGGACACGATGAGGCACACTGTTGGTTTTGGCATCCAGAATGGAGACCTAAGAAGTTTGGTGGAAAGAAGAAGAAGAATGCTACTGCTATTCAATAGGACTTGGGATCAGATTCTGGCGATGAAACAACATTTATAGCCACAGGTATTAAAGGTAAAGATTCCAAAGCATCCACTAGTAATTCTACACAATTTGTTGATAATGAAAGTAATGAGAGGGAAAGAAATGAGCTTTTTCGTATTAGAGTAATTTCCAAGCACAATAAGATTGATACTTTATTTGATAGTGGATCACAAGTAAATTTGATTTCTAAAACAATTGTAAAGAAGTTGGGATTACAAAAAAAACCTCATGAGAATCCATATCCATTAGGTTTGGTGTGTGATAAAACAAAGCTACAAGTAACATGACAATGTAAACTTAGGTTTGCTATTGGATCAACATTTGTAGATGAGGTTGAGTTAGATATAGTTCCATTGGATATATGTGGTATTGTTTTGGGAAGTCCATACTTGTATGATAGGAAAGCTATTTTCTATAGAGCTGAGAATAAGTATCAACTCACTAAATATGGAATGGCATATATTGTAAGAGATCATAAACTCAAAGGTAATTATTCTCTCATAAATTTAGGATAGGTGAAAAGAATTGTGAATTCAAGTAAGCAATTTTTACTAATGGTTGTAAAGGCAAAGGATCCTGAAAAATCTAATGAATTTGAAGGCTTCGATTCTAAATAGAAAGCTGATTTAGTCAAATTTGTTTCAGAGTATGATGTTCTATTTTAGGAACAAAAAGGTCTGCCACCTAAGCGAGAAATAGTACATAATATTTATTTGCAGCAAGATGCTCCATTACCTAATATTGGAATGTACAGGTTGTCAGTTTTAGAGAATGCAGAGATAAAGAAGTAGGTATAGGAGTTGCTTGATAAAGGGTTTATACGACCAAGCACATCACCATGTGGATCTCCAATCGTGCTACTGAGAAAGAAATATGGTTCGTGGAGAATGTGCATTGATTATAGAGCACTAAATAAGGTAATGATCAAGAATTGTTATCCTCTTCCTCGTATTGATGATTTATTAGATCAATTGAAAGAAGTAGTTTACTTTTCTAAGTTAGACTTGCGAAGTGGTTAGCATCAAGTCAGAGTTGCAGAACAGGATGCATGGAAGACTGCTTTCAAGACAAAGCAAGGACTTTATGAATGATTGGTTATGCCGTTTGGCTTAACTAATGCTCCTGCTACATTTATGAGAGTTATGAATGATGTAGTCAGACCTTTTATTGATGATTCTGTAATTTTTTATTTAGATGAAATTCTTATTTTTAGTAAGACATGGGAAGACCATGTAAACCATGTAAAGAACACTTTAGATGTTTTAAAAAGATAAAATCTATATGTAAAACTATCAAAATGTGAATTTGGCAGAACATCTTTAAATTATTTGGGTTATATTGTAGGGGGTGGTGAATTGAGGATAGATCCCTCTAAGGTTGAAGTCATTGTGAACTGGCCTAAACCTAAGTCTGTTACAGAGGTTAGGAGTTTCCTAGGGGTAGCACAATAATGGAGAAAGTTTATTGCTAACTTTTCTTTGATTGTAGCTCCATTACATGCTTTAATAGGATTGAAACAGGTGTTCCAGTGGGGAGGCAAACAACAGAAAGCATTCAACACCTTAAAAGATAAAAATAGTGCAGCACCAGTACTAGCACTGCCAAATCTTCAACATCCATTTGAGATTGAGACAGACGCCAGTGACTATGCTAGGGGAGCAATGTTGATGCAACACGGAAAACCCATATGCTATCATTCTGAGACATTTACTTCTGCAGTTGTTAATTATCCCACATATGATAAAGAATTGTATGCTTAGTACAAAGTGTGAAAAAGTGGAAACATTACCTAATGGGTAAAGAAACATACATATAGATCATCAACACTTCAATATTTGCACTCACAAACTAAATTGCAAAAATAAAGACATTATAGGTGGATGAGTTGTCTATAGCAATTGCATCTTGTCATCAAATATAAGAAGGGCATACACAATAAGGTTGCAGACATGTTATCAAGACCAATCATAAATGCATATACTATACTTAAGCATAACTCAGTAATGCATGAAAGTTAAATTGAACAATATGCTCAAGATGTAGATTTTAAAGATGTATATGAAACTTTAAGTCATGGCAAGAAAGTAGAAGAATTGGATTACTATGTAAAGGACCAATTCTTATATCATTTGGGAAAGTTATGCATTCCAAAAAACTGTAAGAGTTAACATAATTCGAGAAGCACATACTTCTCTCATATCAGGTCATTTTGGTGTAAGTAAAACAGTTGCATAATTGCAAAGGTTTTTTTATTGGCCAAAAATGCATGAGATAGTTTCTAGATATATCAAAGGGTGTACTATGTGTGCTACAAGCAAGCCCACTAATAGAAAATTAGGCTTCTACATTCCACTTCCAATTCCTTCTCGTCCTTGGGAAAGTGTTTCCGTGGACTTTGTTGGGGGATTGCCAAATCTAGAGAAGGTCATAATTATTTGTATGTTGTTGTGGATAGGTTCAGTAAAATGTGTATTTTTCTACCTTGTAACAAGCAGGTTACAACTGAACAAACAACAAATTTGTTCTTTCAGAATGTATGGGTTCATTTTGGGTTACCCACTTCTACTGTATCTAATCGAGATTCTTGATTTTTTTGGAAGTTTTGGTCAAATCTATGGGAGTTGATGGACACGAGGTTGAAGAAGAGAACAAGATTTCATCCACAAACAGATGATCAGATAGAAGTGGTCAACATGATAGTGATCCAGTTGCTTAGAGGTTATTGCGGCAAGCATCCCAAGCTTTGGGACGAGCATTTGTGTTATGTACAACATCCTTACAACCGTGCCAAGCACTCTTCTACTCAGAGATCCCCTTTTGAGACTTCTTTTGGTTTTATACCAAAGTATCCCTTGGATTTTGTCTTTGCTAAAGACATAGAAGTTGATGGACACAATGATGTGGACAAAGCAACCAATTTCATTGAAAAAATCCAAGAAATTCACCAGGCAGTATAGGAACAGCTGGAAATAAGTCAAGCCAAGTACAAGGCAAGACATGACAAGCATCGAGCTGAACGTAGTTTTCAAGTTGGTGATCAAGTCTGGCTATACATCAACAAAGACAGAATGCAGGGTGAAGGTAAGAAGCTAAAACCAATAAGGTATGGACCTTTCAAGATACTTGATAAAATTGGTGAAAATGCTTTTCACCTTGATTTACCGGCTTATATGCAGATCTATTCTGTCGTTAGTGCAGAAAACTTGAGATTGCATGAACCATCAATGATTGAAGATCTTGAAGAGCAAAGTCAGTTGCCTTCTATTGAGGATCTGTTGCTTGAATATCTCAATGAGTTACAAGAAGACACAGTTCTGGACAGGAAGGTGAGAACTATGCGTCGAGGGGATGTTGAGTACTTGAGAGTAGGGCTCAAAGGTTCAAATCCAAGCAATGCATGATGGATAGAAGTTAAACAAGTGAGGGAGCTGTATCCTCACTTGATCGATGCCTAAAAGCCACTTTTGGTGGTCCAAAAGATTTTTAGTGGGAAGGCGTGATCCAAAATGGATCCTAAAACCTCTAAGTCTAAGTCTTTAATAATATCAGAAATAGAGTATCACAAAGAAACATTGAAGGAATGGCAGAAAACAGAGTTAAATAAAGAATGAAGTCTTGTTGCACTGGAGCCATTGGATCGGCCAGATCAACAGCTTGGATTAAATTGAGATATCACATCGGGAGAGGCCAGCAGAGTATATCAGAGGCAACCTTATGGGAAGTGCGATTAGTGACCCAACGACATAACGTGAGTCGTCAGATCGAGCGCACAGATCCAACGGTGGAGATCACATTATCGCATCGCATATTTATATAGCGAGGACTTCACACAAGTGGACACAAAGGAGCTATGAAATAAAACAGCGAAGGATTTGAGTTTCGTGGTAAGCGGTATTTTGGACGGGCTTCAAGAGGTAAGCAATATTGGAGAGGCTCCACCCGATTCCATACATTGGCTGACAAGTAGCATGCTGCAGGAGAGAGAAAACCACTTTTTGGGTGGGTAATCTCCATGCACGTAGGCCACCCAAAATATTTGTCAGCCATTGGTTTGGAAGATCGTGGATCAATGGTGGAGATCGAGCAGACTAGATGTTTCAGGTTGGATACGAACCATTGAATTGAAGGTAGATCAACGGTGGGCTTCCGACTAGCGATAACGATGCAACAAAGGACCCGATAGGATTATAGTTCGGATTCAATATCATTTGAAGTCTGGCTTGGTGAAAATTCTCACTGTTTTGGTGTATTTCTCTGTGTAAACAAAGGAACGCATTCCCGGGGATTTCACTCGCGCCAATGGTCCTTTCTATTTGAAAACAAGTGGCCACCATACCTTAAGCGTTTTACAATGATTATTTAACGCTTGAAAGGGAGATGAATGGATAGGGGCTGGGAGCCTGAAAGACCAAGGAGGGAAGGTTAACAGACAGGGCCGATAGGCTTAAAAGCCATCCAATGGCAGAACAGAAGAAAAGGACAAAGAAGAGAGCAAGAGAAAGCAGAAGATAGAGAGCAAGAGGGAGAGTCTGTGCACTCTTTTAGACTCGAGGATTTCAAGTAAATCCTTGTTCTTTGTCACTATTGTGTTGAAGCTCTATTCGAGCTCAAACTTGTAATGTTCCACTCTTAAAGACATAATATATAGGTTGACATTGAAATCTGGACCCGGAGACGTAGCTAGGAAGTCTAGTGAACTCCTTGATTATTTGTTGTGTTGATGTGTGTGTTTATTATGTTTTATAATTATTCATTGTCTATATTATTGGTAATCTTTTCGATTCATTGCACTAAATAATATAGGCATTCCTGCACATGAGTTTGTAATACCTTAATATTGATTTAAGATCTCATTTTCATATCACACCCCTTCTACCAAGCATGGTAATGACTGTGTATTTGTGGTTGTGGACAAATTTTCTAATATGGCTATATTGGCGGCCTACAAGAAGAGTACCACAGCAGAGGACACTGCCAAACTCTTATTTGAACGAGTGTGGGTACATTTTGGGATCCTGCAGACCATTATATCATATTGGGATAGAAGGTTCCTAGGCAAATTCTGGTCGAGCCTCTAGACATTATTGGACACCAAGCTCACTAAGTTCATTTCCTTCCATTTGCAGACTGATGGCTAGATGGATGTCATCAATAGGATGATAGCGCACATACTCCACGTGTACAACTTAGAGCATCCGCGAACCTAGGATGAGTATTCCCTATGCGAAACACATTTATAATAGATATATTTATAGCTCGACTAGTCGTAGTCCCTTTCAAGTGGGTCTAGGATTTGAGCCATTGTGTTTGATTGATGTTGTCATGCCTCATGTGACCACATAGACAAAATCCACACATGTATTGTCCGAGGATGATAAAGCAACCATATTTATTGAACGCATCCAATCCATCCACCAGTAGGTTCATGACATCTTGGAGAATCCAAATTCCAAGTACAAGTAATGATATGATCATCATCAAGTGCCACACAAGTTTCAGGTGGGCGACAAAGTTTGGCTGCATTTGCAGAAAGAATTCATTATGAGAGCCCATCAGAAGCTTAGAACACTCTGTTATTGTCCTTACAACATTACCAAGGTTATGGGAGACAATTATTTTGAGCTCAACATTCCCCCATTCCTTGGTCTACACCCAGTGTTCAATGTGGACTGCATTCGACCACACTTTCCACCATTACCGGACACATCAGACATTGTAGAACAACTCACAACAACATAGTTTAACCCAAACTGCATGGAAGAGTCCACAATTGGTTGGATTATAGACACACAGATCAATAACACTTGCCAACAAAAGATCCAACTATATCGGGTTGTCAAAGCTGGCGAACTCCTGCACCAAGGCAAGTGGCTCTCCATGGACCAAGTTCAACAAAAGTTTTGCCATCTCATGGAGGCACTCATCGCAATGGGGACCATTGCTTCCTAAGGGGGGAGGACTGATCCAGGTTTATTTTGGTGGCCACCAACCTATTCCAATTGGACCTCCACTACTGTCTATTTCATTGTTTCAGTTTCCTTAATTGTAGCACAATTTACTATTTTTCGCAATTTTTCAGGTCTTGAATTTCTGGAGTCGTTTTGAGTCCCTAAGTGACATTTTTTTTTGGGAAATGGGGGAAAACATTAGACATTGCCTAATGTTTTCCATGCAAAATTTGTATTCCTCGGATATATCTTTCTAAGGAGGTATTTTTCACTTCAAACAGAGATCATATGCCAAAGTTACGATCCCAGGAAGTTGATGTATCAATTTACCCAAACGGGGATGTTATGTGGAATTTTGCATCTACAGATAAACAAAATTTCCCTAGGTGGGTAGCCACACCTATAACAAAAAAATTAAAGTGCTTAACCCTTTTTCTATAGAAGATAAATAAGACAAGGGACCTACTTGTTATCTTTCGCTTTCCCTTTGTCTCCTTTGTATGGCTCCCGTCACTCCTTCTCGAACTTAATCTGCCCGACAAGTGCTTGTAATCATAAACAGAGGAAAAAAACCAATTAAAAAAAGAGATCTATCTACTATAAGAAAATGGAATCAAAATAATTTACACATATAATCATCATACATAAAGACAAGAATATGGGAAAAGGTGTAAATATCTTTATTAAGTAGAAGGAAGAGTTACAACCATGAAGTCCGATCCACTGTCACTCCTCCAGCTTGAGTTCCAACCAACATGACATCAAAATCACAACACTATGGTAGCATAATAATACTTGGTTACAATCTCAAACCTCACACCAACAGTATCTCCTTACAAATTCTCAAATTCCAACTCCTGATCACTTAGATGAGTGCTCAATTTAGAGGAAAATGGAGGAGGTTTGGTCATAAATGAGGGTATTGAATGGCCTTCCAAACTTAGAGTTAGTTTCCATGGAGGAAGGGATGAGAGGATAGGAAGTTACTTAACTCATTCCCAATCCAATTTCGAGCTCATAGGAGATGATAAGTGTGGGAATCTTCTACAAGGCTCTAGAAGATAAGAATATTCCCAGAATCGTATGAAGATTTTTCTCAATCTCACCTAGCAGCAGTCAAAGTGGGCCTAAGTGCTCTAAAATGCAACCTGACATGGGCCTACCTACACTAAAGCACACTTACCCCTAACCAAGGCTGTGTTGGTCCCTCAAGGAAGCATTTCTGGAGGGCTTTAGGCCTGTGGTGAAGTAAAATTATAAGTGCGGACATGAACGAATTCCTCCGGCCCGATAATGGGTCTAGCCACAACAGATACATGCTACAGAAGATTTCATTATGTTAGAATAAATCAAGAGGGCCTAATTCTTGGTCACTTATCCTACTTGATGGTGTCCTCACGTGCTTGCTCCAACAATCTCTCGCTTCCTTCTTCAAGCTCCTGAAACAAGTAAACAACAACAACACACAAAAATAATAATAGAAAAATTGCAATTCAACCTACTTAACGAGTCAAGAAGCATTAAGACATAGATATTTAATATTACAAAACATGTAGGAAATAAATCAATAGTTTCATATATTAATATCAAAGAGATATTACAACCATTTGTCCTGACGTTGCAGTCTTCCTCTAACAAGACCAGGTTCCCACACACTTCTGCTAGCATTCCATGATGGCTTCAAACAACAATATTTTAAAAGCTTTTCCCTTTAGGATTCACTCCAAACAAAAACAAAATTCTCCCTCACATAACTAGATGACTACAACTAGTAATAGCTTGCTTGTCTAGTCCAAAATAGTATCAACACTTTGCAACTATAACACTCACACTCAGCCAAAAACTGTAACTATGACTAGTTTGTGCTTGGGAAGAAGAGAGGTTTATATAGGAAATATGGATGGAAGATGGACCCTCTCCTCATGGGAGAAGGAATTATCCCTTGAGGTAGTTCCATCATTATTGGGGAAAGGAGCCCAAACTGTCATCCTTGACCCCATTCGGCCAAACCATTTACCAAACTTCTGTTACAGAGCTTCTAGAGCTGGAAGTTTCGACTCTAATTTAAAAAAATTTCCATAACAGGACCAATGCCACTGAAACACAGCTCAGTCGCTTCAGTTGGTGCAAGGAGTAGTGAAAATCTCTGCACATCGGCGTGGGGGAGACAAAGGCCATTAGTGCCGGTCTTGTAAACTGGGAAAAACAGAAGTTTTAGGGAAAATGGTGCAAAAGGGAAATGATCTACTCATGAAGAGGGACATAATGGGAGTTTCTTCATGAAGGCAAAGTATGCGGGGTTCACTGTAGAGGTCCTCCAGTATCAAGGAATGGGGAGTACAGGGACAATGACAAAATATTGTGTAACAGATGCCCCCTAAAGCGTGAAGGCCGATCTGGAGTGAGGGATGAAATGCTTTATAAATCACTGTGGGGAACCGGTCTGCCACCAAAAAACCTACAAGAAAGTTCAAATACATATATATAAACTGAGATCTCTGTCAAATGATACATGAATCATTGCATGGACACACTCATCCAAAGAATGATCCTATAAAATGGATCTAGGTATAGGCACACCTATCCATCAAATAGGATCATAATGAAACCAAGGTATGGTCGCAACCACCCAATAATGAAAAGGATCACATATGATAACTCATGGTCTGGTTGTAGCCAACCATCTGAAAGAGACATGCATATCATCATAAACCATGTCACACCACTTTGCAACCTGGACTTGTGCAATCTGAGTCCAGGGTCTTGCAGTCTAGCATGACCTGATCAAAGTACAGATCCTAGCATGCAAATGGATAATGACAATGATGTAAACTATTAACAAGCGCAAGAGAAACCAGAAATAATGACAATGGACCTCAAGGTACTATCAACACAATTCACAGAATGTGAATACAGGAACTCGAGTCGAACACCCATGAAATCACTCGATCGATAGCCAATGATATGAACTTGTCGTCGAGTGAGAAGAACTTTCCATTAGGGCATGCAAGCTCTAAGGTACTAGAAGGGAGTCCATTTGTCAACTTCCTGGATAATGATTTGAAGTTGATGGAAAGCGACTGTGTCGAAGGAGGGCCATAATGAATCCCACATCATCGACTCGAGATGAGAGGATGAAAAATGATTTTGGATGATACAGAGAATCAGAGGTAAGTGTAACTACAGAAGGACAAATCTTGAACATATCGGCGACACAACTGGGAGTTTGGCAACTTTTGGATCCATGGGATCAGTGGTCATGAGGACGTGGAAGAGATCAAATGGAAGGAAAAATGAATGGCCCAAACCCAGGAAGGTCAACAATGTGAAGGAGGATGTCCCAACCCAACACGAAGCAAACAGCGTCATGTTCAAGAGTGAGCTGCTGAAACGACTGATAGATTTCCAAATTTTCCCCCACCATTTCTAGTGAGTACCCCAATTATTTTTTAATCGCAAGCTTGAAGGGGATAGCATATGCTTGCACGGTAAGTTCATCCTTCAGACGAATCTGACCTAGTAAGTTTAATGAGCCTTAGGAAGGAGAAGCTCATGTTCGTCATGGTGACGAATTCGACATCATTTAATAGTTTAGCGAGTCCAACAAAGGTGTAACTCAATATCTTTTTCATGTTTTAGAGATTTTGAAAAAGACACGAAAAAGAAAACTCCACATAGTTCCTTTTCATATATTTGTGTCTCTCAAGCCCGAATAGGTAGAAAACAATACTTGAGAGAACCGCTTGACTATTTCTATCAAGGAATACCTTTTTCGTAAATAGTGCCTCCCAACCCGAAAAACGGGTAAACTTATACTGGGCGCATGATGTTTCACATCCGTTATCGAGTTAAAAACAACAAGGGCTCGGCTATCTTTTCACTTTTAAAGGGTCGTAAAAGAGCTAAAAGCGGACTCCCTATTTTTATTCTCTTTAGCAAGTCAAAAAGGGAAAAAACACTCAACAATATTTTCATATGAGTTTAACGAGCAGAGAAAAGAGCTGAAATGTGAATCATCGTCATCGTCGAACATCCATCACCTGTTGCTGCACAAGTAAGGCAAAGTGTATTATCGAGTCCTTGAGGTAAAATAGGTCAAACATATTTACAAAACCTGATATTTTCATGAAAAAAATGAATAAAAATGGGAAAAGTAAATATATTTTTACCATTTACCATTTTACCTTTGCAGTGAAGACTTTTTACCCACTTTTGCTGTAGTTGTTTTGGAGAAGATTGTAGGTGGTCTAGGAGGTTGATGGATGAGCCATCAGTTCCAGGTAATAGCTGAAGCCCTGAGCTCCATTTTCATGCTATTTATTTATGTTTTTAGCCATTTTTTTGGAGTTTTAGGGAGGTCTTTGAAAATAATTTTCACCCTCGGAAGTGGGATTTCTAGGCATGGGATCGCGCCGGCCAAGGGTGATTTGCACAACCACCCGTTCTGATCAGCGTAACTATTTCTAAGACAGGTACGTTGACACCGTGGATAGGGAAAAATCATTTTTCCTCAAAAAATGATTGTTTAAACTTGAATTTTATGTGCCAAAGATGATAATTGACTCAAATTAATGGCTTTTGTAGGAGAGAAATTTTCAAAAATGGTGGATTGGAAGGAAAGGGAACATGAAGATGTTGACACCTAGGCACTGAATGATCCAAATTACCTGGAGGCTCTGAGGTATTGTGGGCTCCTCACATTTTTCCTTACACCAGGGATGCGGGCCCAGCCCGAGTTTCTTCGATACTTGATAAGCCTTTGGGACATTAATTGCGAGATATTTGTCATTGGGGACATGGAGCTGGAGTTGAAAACTTCAGATATCTACTTCATCACTGGACAGTCTCGTATAGGTGAGCCAGTGAACTTGTATGGGTCACATCTGATCGGGGCAAGAATATCTTCCCTGCTTGCTGAACACTACCCTAAGGCCTTGAAATCCAAGAGTGGGAAGATAAAGATTTCCAGTGTGCGAGATTTGACACTGAGGGTGCTTCTATTGATTATCAACAGAGTGGTGGGGTCCTAGGCGGAACATGAGACTAACAAGTCAAAGTTCCCTTATGCTATTGACTGCATAGCTCCTACGATCTTCAACTGGGTAGAGCCCATGAAGATGAACATCAAGCGCCAATTTTCCAAGGCCAAGGCAGGAAATCTGAAGTAATTTGGCTTTGGATGAGTACTTGTGACCATTTTTCCTAAAACGAGTGCCACTGTTCCAGTATTAGTTGACTGAGGTTGATCCTCCTACTCCACATGACCCATAGATGGCCCACTAGAGTTGTCTGATGCCCAAGATCACTGGGGGTCAACATATGTCATACCAACCTGCATTCTTCTCATAACTACTACGATAGAAGATCGTCATGGAGTATTGGCCATACAACGACACTAATTTCCATGGAGATCCAGATATTCCCTTACCAGATGGAGAGGACTTCGATGACGAAGGTAAAAAAATAAAATTTTTAATTTTGAGATTTTTCAATTGTTTTTGGTATATGCGTGCTTATAACATTTCTCTTGTTTATGCAGATGTTGGACCACAGTAGCAAGCTGGGATGTCCTCAATAACCAGGTGCGTCCCCACCCTATTGATGCTTTCGCCCCTTATCAGAAAGGGAGCGACAATGAGGAGGAGATCGAGAGGAACCTCGAGGGGTTAACTCATGGTATCCCAGTGTATGGATAGGAGACATGTCCCGACGGTACTAGAGGCACACAGTCGGAGACTCAAGTCAAATTCATCGATTACTGAGTCGTGTTGCATGAGATGTCTCGTGCTACTATGACCACCATGCTGAGTAGTTCCTAGGTCCAGCATTTACATATTTTTTGAGGCCTGTGTGGATGACTGTAGGAGGCGTGCGAGCCACTGATTTTATTATAGACACACATATTATTTTTTGGGGTTCTAATGTATCAAACATTCTCACCATATAGATATATATATATATATATATATATATATATATATGTTGTATTTTCCTGTCTATTATGGTACAAATGGTTTGTCTTATCTTTTACATGTTTCGCAAATGTCTATCCAACACGCAATTAGCTAATGCATCTATCAACGTATCCATGTGTCTAAGAATATGATGATATGTAATATAATCAAAATGCCTTTCCAATAGATGGATACGGAGATACATTTGTAATATTTGAGGGTTCTTGATGGAATATTTCGCATTGAGTTGAAGGAATACAAGCTGTGAATCCAGGTTGACAACCAATTCTCTGATGCCTAGAGCAATGGCTTCTGACAACATTTCAATGACTGCACTGTATTCAGCAATGTTGTTGGTTGTGCAACCTAGGCAGATACCTTGAAGGTCAATCAACTCACCATTAGGGTCATAGATATCCCATGTTGCGGATGATAGGTTTCGGGCACTACAGAAAGCACCATTGGCAAAACCAACGTGAGGAGTCGTTGACATCTGCAAAGCAAGAAAGCATAGTAAACAAGAAGGTTGTTTGAAAACTATCACAAAACACCATGTTGTACAAAAATGAATCACACATTAATGTACATAAGTAACCATGCAAGATGACCTAAGCATAGTACTTTCTGAGGTAAATCCGGTTTCGGGGCATAACGAGGGGATTTCCTTCATAATCAATAAGCTCACAGGCTCCTTTCTACAAAATGTGTTTTACAATATAGGGCTCATGCCACATAGGTTCGAACTTGCTTGCCCCCATTTTATCGTTAGCTTGGTCATATAATAGGACCAAATCACCCTCAGGAAAGCAAGAGGGGAGTCCGACTGATCGAAATGGGATTTGACCCATTTCTTTTGTGCTTCGATGACCAAGGGATCAAGATGGGAAGTCTCCTCCAGCAGTTCTAATTATAAGAGGTGTTCCCCTTGAGGTGATGTTTCGAGGAGGAGTTCAACAGCGAACTTGAGTGAAGGAATCTCGCATTCGATCAACAATGTTGCTTCCAAACCATAGACCAGCTGGAATGGTGTGAAAACAGTTGCATCTTTGGTTGAAGTTCGATAGGCCCACAGAAATGAAAAGAGGATGAGATGCCAATTTGACTTGTGCATCCCAATAGTACATTGAAGCATTGTGACCAAAACCTTTTTCATGGCTTCAACTTGGCCGTTGGCCTGAGGGTAATATGGGGTCGAGCCATCGTGGTGCAAGCCCAATGCAGATGTCAGTTCTGCCATCATGTAATCTCTGAAATGGGAGCCATGGTCTGTGACAATGGCTTGGGGTACGCTGAACCTGGAAATAACATGGTTAAAAAGGAATTGAGCCGCTGTCTTATCATTTGTAGAATGTAGGCATCGCTTCAGCCCATTTGGTAAAATAATCCACAACCACAATAATATAGGCATGCCCATTGCCAAACGAGGGTTACATGTCATATAATCGATGCCCCATTTGGCAAAGGGACTAATGGTAATGACGAGGTGTAGGTGAACGTGTGGGGCACACATCTTGCGTTGCTAAATTTGTCATTTTTGGTACTTATGGATAGTAAGAATATGGTCTTTAAAGATAGAAAACTAGAGCAAGATACCCCAATATGAATGTGTTCAACGATGTCGGGTTTGATAGAAATGTCAATCAGCATTGCTTGGGTAATATTACCCAGATTTCCTTTCGACCATACTTCATGACTAACAATTGGTGGCAGAAATGGAGAAGAGGACTCCTCGAAAGCGATAGACATGACCGAAAGGTGAGGCAGGAACGAGGAGTGATGATGAGTATCGATCCATGATGGTTCCTCGAGAGACATGATTTTCGTGATACCTTCATCGGTGAGGAAGGTCTCGGCTAAGGGATCAGATGATTCCAAAGTGCCAAGCCATGGGGATTGAGAGTACATATCGAGAGAGGTCTTTGACATATGTGAATTAGAGCATGTAGAGTTCAAAACAATTTCCATGTAATTGACTCAGCGGGACTAAGCAACATAACCTCGCCCCAAGTATCAACAAGATCTGGTGCAGGTATGACCCAGGGATCAGATTTGATCGAGATCATGTTGATAGAGGCAATATGATGAGGTGGGAGTGGAAAAATTCCCATTAAGACAAAATCTTTGAAGAACCCTACCCCCACACTCTCATAGGGAGCACCAGAGTGCTTGACGTAGGGAACATTGCCATCCAAGGAGGAAGAGGCAAAGAAAGATAGTTGATCGACAGTGACAATTTTCCCTTGATGGGGAAAACGAATCACACATAACAAGGAGGAGGCCACGGCATGCATGGCATGAGTCCAACTTCAGCTAAGTAGAAGATTATAATTGAGATTAGCCTCAACGATTTCTACTTCAACCTGCACTGTCTTGCCTTCCAAGGTGATGCAAAGGTTAGGTAAGACACCTAAGGGTCGCAAATTGCACCCATCAAAAGCTTCCAAAGTGTTCGGAGACTGGTTC
Source organism: Pinus tabuliformis (assembly GCA_031772625.1). Lineage (NCBI taxonomy): Eukaryota > Viridiplantae > Streptophyta > Pinopsida > Pinales > Pinaceae > Pinus > Pinus tabuliformis. Next base: position 913,709,086 of record CM062815.1, on the reverse strand, counting down.
AGTGCAGGGGAACCAATAGACTTCCAACATGCATTTGACATGATGCAGGTGGAAGCACCTTCATCGATGACAGTTCCGTGGATGCTCTTCTCATTGATGATTACCTGAATAAGAAAGGCAATCTGATGAGAGAGCTATGGAACATGGTTCTCCAAATCAAAACATATCAAATTGGAGTCGGTGGGATCGATGCCCCCGATAATTGGCAGCAAAGATTTCTGCTACGATGGGTAGCTTTAGAGTAACTCGAGAGCCGACATGGTTGACGACGCCTGAGCCAAGTCCTCAACAATATTGTAGTGCTAAGTGGATCAGGCATTGGGATTATATGAGGATTTCCACAGCACACCTCGAGAGGGTAGCCGCGTAGTAGAATCAGGGTTAGGGCGCTCGATTTGTAGAGGGCTAGAACTCGGGGTAGAAGAAGCAGGTGCAACTTCTTTCTCTTTCCCAGCTGTTAGAGTTGTAGTTTGATAACCTTTCGATTGGGTAGCCACATTAATGGGCATGCTCATCATGAAAATTTGAGATCCAGAGGAAGTAGATCGGGGTTGGTCTACCATTTGGGTTTGCAGAGATGGAAATGGCTCTTTGAGGACAGCAGGGGTCCCTCTGAGTAGGCAACTAAATTCAAATCATCGAGGAAAATCCTTAGTGTAGTGATCCTCCTTGCAAATGAGGCAAGGATACTTAGGTTTCTATTGCAAATATTCTCCAGCAGACAATTTGGGAGGATGCTGTTTTGGGGCATCGGATTTAGCTTTGCATTTTCCTTTATTTTTCCCTCTTGAGGATTTGTCCACTGCGGTAAACTGGATAGCATGGACCTCTGAGCTTTTACCAAGGCTTTGTGGATTCCAAGATGAACTATTAGGAGGAGCATTTGAGACCAACTTCTGTTTGGAAGAAGTTTTAGCAGGGGTTTGGGATACTGCACCAATAACTCCATAACCAGGAGGAACAGCTGGTGACTTTGATGTTGCAGGATAGGATGATGGGAGCGGAGCATTTGGTAACAACTCGTATAAAGTGCCAGACTGAGAGTAAACTAGATCCAAGTACTGGGCACGAGCGATGGCTTGCTCTTTAATGATTCAGCCACCCATAGCTATATCACGAGCAATTGGGGCTATGAATGATTTGATAAACTATTCAGTGAGCAATTAATCAACTATCTTGAATTTGATTAGGTGAATTTTACGTCTCCATTCGTGGATGTGATCAGAGATGTGTCTTGTAGTGTCTTGCTTAAGTGAAGTGAGCAAGTAGGTGCCCGTTTCATAGTGAACCGACAACTGAAAATGTGTGAGGAAAGCCATGGCTAATGAATTAAAGCCATGGAAAGTACATCGAGATAGCTTGATGTACCATTTCACTACAACACTCATGAGGGTTCGTTGTAAAAGATGAAGATGAATGGAGTCATCTACGTATGAGTAAGACAAGCACCAGAGGTGATATGTCATCACACGGACCTGAGGATCTTCTTTAGTTTTTCCATCGAACATTGGGAAATCACTTGGTATCTTGGATGGCACCAAAGGCCAGTACGGTGAATGAAGGATCGGATCATTCCTAAGGTGTGATACATCTAGCAACTCAAATGTAGCGAGGAAAGGTAATTGAGTGTTAAAAGGCATGGGAGGTTGATAAGCGGGCCCATAAGGAGGAGCCCATCCCTGATGGTAAGGATTTTGGCCCCACAGTTGGGGATTTTGGCCATATGGCATCTGAGGCTACCCCCATTGCGGATTACCTTGAGCATAGGGAGGATTTTGACCTTGAATACCTTGAAACTGTCCAAGCATTGGTTGATGATAGGAAACGTATGGGTTAAAAGGCTATTGAGCCTATTGACCTTGGGCATACAGATATGGGACCTGTTGTCCTAGAACATAGGGCTGATGTTTCTGGGAAAACTGGTGTCTATTCGATCTGCTAGTCCCACTAATATGGGTAGTTATCTTAGAAACAAACAATCAAAACAATTGGAGATTTCCTTTAAGTGTAATAGATAAGAGGGAAGAAAATAGGACCAACCTGGATCTTCCGCTTGGATCCTTTATTGATTTCTCTCTCCCTTGATAGAATTCGCCACTCCTCTCTTACTTGTCCTGATTTAAAGAGTACCTGTAGAGTCAAAGCAATAGAAAACCATCAAAACATCTCTATATAAAACATAATAAACAATGCAGAATCAGAAACACATTGACCATACAATTGCATTCATAAACAATAAGATTCACAAACACACGATTATATGGAGGAAAATTCAAAGAACTTTATTAATAGTAGAAGAGAGGATTACAACCCAGTTGTCTGATCCAACATCATCCTCCTAGCATAGAAGCCCTCTTCACCTCATGAAAAGCAAGATCACCCAACAATACAATGTCTCTCCTCACAGATAAACCAACAGCACTTCCTTACAAATTAAAAAATTCTAGCCTTTAGATCTCTCAAATGAGGGATCCATTTGTAGATGTCTTGAAAGGGTGTGATTTAGCTCTAGGTTTTTGATTAGTGTCATTCCACTGATAGTTCTTGGTTCCACTTGGAGATTTCATTGATCTCTTACTCATCCCTGGGTGAATTCAGAGAGGCAAGTGTCACAGGAGAAATTTCCGGAAGATTGCATGAGGTTCCACTTTGGAAATTGTCTCTGCCATTTGTCTATTCTCTCTCATCGCACCTTACAGAAGGCTCTTTCAGTATGCATCGCACCTTGACCATGGAGCAGTCAGTATGGTCCAGTTTTGGCCAGTTCTGAGTGGTTTTTCAAGTGGAACTTCTAGGAAATGATGTAATCAGTTGACCATGATCCTTTAGGGTATGAAACAACACTTTTAGGGGTTAAAGAGCCCTTGGTTTATGGACATATGAGTTTGGGGTTGCAGTGCCCAAATATGTCTATAACAATTCCCCCCTAAAGCATGAGGTTGTAAATCTTTTGATGTTGGGTGAAATGCTTTATCATGAGGATCCGAGGTATTCGAACTGGAAGGTGACCTGTATAAGATACAATACAATACATCATCATCATATTATTTTCATGATCTAGCTGGGGCAGGAATTCCCATGCTCATATTTATAAATTCATTTTCATGTACATAGGACAAACAATCGTCCACTATTACAGGCTGGTGATTCTTCGCATGAAGAGTCATCTTCCCTAGCTTAGATGACTATCTGTGTAGCTTCTGTGTACAATTGATGTCTTTATTTTCCTGAATATATTGTTGGCATTATGATACATATGTTGTACTTCATGGCAACCCACTCATCTCAAATAATAAATTATAGTGTAGAGAAAAGTTCACGCACTTTTATGCAGAGAAAAGTTTATTTCATGTAGAGAAAAAGTTCATGCACTTTCATGCAAGGAAAAGCGCGTATATGCTGGAGAACTTACCTTTGGTCCATGGTAGTTAGTCCTTGGTATTTGAACCTATGAGGAAAAGCGCGTATATGTTGGAGAACTTACCTTTGGTCCATGGTAGTTAGTCCTTGGTATTTGAACCTATGAGGAAAAGCGCGTATATGTTGGAGAACTTACCTTTTGTCCATGGTAGTTAGTCCTTGGCATTTGAACCAATGGTTTTGGACCATGGTACACACTTTCATGCAAGGAAAAGCACGTATATGTTGGAGAACTTACCTTTGGTCCATGGTAGTTAGTCCTTGGTATTTGAACCTATGGTTTTGGACCATGGTACCTCATCAAAAGTGTTGATCTCACACAATTTCATGGTTGGTTCATGGTATTAGTCTGACAGTTTTTGATCCTATGGTTTTGGCCCGTGGTATTGCATCCAAAAGTGTTGATCTCACATACTTTCATGGTTGGTTCATGGTATTAGTCCAACAATTTTTTGATCCTATGGTTTTAGCCCGTGGTATTGTGAAAGGCCTAAGACTATAAAAGAGGAAGGAGATCATTTGGCAAAGTATCTTCTGAATTATCGAATATCTGATAAAGTGCTAGATCTGGAATATTGTGATTGGGTTTTTGTGCAGATCTGGATCTGAATGAAGAAGGAACCTGAGCGTAAGGAGAAGGATAAGTTCTATTGATGAGTCAAAATCTTAAGGCTGGAATAGTGGTATCTCTATATGATTTTGATCTGTGATATGTGGCATACGCTTGATCTATAAATCTAATAATCTGGGTCTAAATTATTGCTGCATGTTTTATTTTACACATGTTATGATCTGGGTATGTCTGATGTAACAACTGCAAAGTTATAAGGAAATATTTGCAGATATGTATGCGGGTTGGCTTTGGTGAAATCAGAGATTGATGACGCAAGTGTAGTTGATGGGTTTTTGATGTTCTTAGATCCAGTTTGAAAATTTATGAAAAGTGGTCCTTGAAATAAAAGAAGTAGGGGGTTGTAGCTCCCGTCCAGGAGAGACTGGAAAACGGGAGAGAGTTGTAGCTCTCTGCAGGTTGCAACTTACGTACTGGTAAAGGACTGCACCAGTACAAAACCATTGTAAAAAGAGTTTCTATTTTGAAAGAAGATAAAGACATATTGCAGCAGGTGGTTTTCACCCACATTGGGTTTCCACCTTACATCTTGTATTCTTTGGTGTGACTATCTGTTTTCTTTGTTCATGCTCATTATTTTATGGTACTGACATGCAAAAATAATTCAAAGAATAAATAAGGAAGATTTATTAAAAGAAGTTGATAATACTGATTCACCCCCCCTCTCAGTATTATTTCCAACAATGGGTATCAGAGCAGGTCCTTCAGAGAATCTTGATCACTTGAAGGAAGATCATTCATCATGAGCAACTACGAGAGGGAAGCATCAATCAGGCCACCAATTTTTGATGGGACAAACTTCAATTATTGGAAGGTAAGAGTTACTGCCTATCTTCAATCTCTTGGTACAGAAGTTTGGGATATCATAGATACAGGCTACACTTTTCCTTTAGCTACTCCTACAGATATGACTGAAAAGAAGAAATATGAAACAAATGCTAAAGCAGTCAATACTCTGCTGGGATGCTTATCTCAAACAGAATTCGTGAAGGTTATGCAATATAAATCCGCAAAAGAAATATGGGACAAGATTGTCTTGAGCTACGAAGGATATGAACAGGTAAAGCGTGCTAAACTTCAAACCCTTAGGATTCAGTATGAGAATCTCAGAATGTATAATGATGAAAGTGTGGCTAACTATTTCCTTCGGGTAGATGAGATTGTTAATTGCATGAAAAACTTGGGTGAAGAAATAAAAGAGGCTATTGTGGTTGAAAAAGTTCTAAGATCATTGTCCCCCAAGTTTGAATCTAAAGTGTCTGCAATAGAAGAAAAGGAAAATCTACGAATTCTTACTATGTCTCAGCTACACGGAATTCTAACTGCTTATGAAATGAGAAAGGGAGGTCCATCAGACAGAAGAGAAGCTGCTTTCAAGGCTTCAGGCAAAGGAGACTATTATGAAGCAAGTCACGTGCCAGAAGAAGAAGAAGAAGAATCAAATTTTGTCAGAAATCTTCAAAGGGGAACTGGAAGGTTCAGAGGTAAGTTAACTTTTAAATGCTTTGCTTGTGGAAGAGTAGGTCATTATGCTGCAAAATGTCCTCATAAGGATAAAGGAAAGGAACCTACTAGATGGAACAAGAAACATATTGCAAATAAGAAAAGCTACTACACTCATGAAGATAGTGATGGTCTATCAAATAGTGACGAAGATGAACAAGGTAATGACTATAAACTCTTAATGGCATTTGAAGATGATGATTACATGGATGCTATAGATGTGGATAGCTTTTGTGAAGAAATTTCTAGACTCAAGACATGTATAGAAGAAAAGAATAGGATCATTGATACTCTACAACTTAAAATTGATGAAAAAGAAAAATATCTTGAAAAGTTAGAAGGCGAAATTGTTGGTCTTAGAAAAGAGATTGAGAAAACAAAGGCTATTAATCTTAAGTTTGTCAAAGGATCTGAAACTCTGGATGAGATCATCAATGTACAGCGCTCTCCTCTAAACAAGACAGGTCTGGGCTATAATGGAGAAACTTCTCAAGCATCCACCTCAAAGAGTTATCTTGATGCAGCAAGAAGGAATGAGAAAAAACACAATGGAGATCACCAAGTAAAGCAGGGACCAATTACAAAGAAAGACTGTCAGGCAAATCAGGGGAAATCTGTCTTAAGGATGAACAAAAGCTACAACAAGCCACAGGTAAAATCCTCTCAATTTGCTTCAAGAATGAATGACAATAGAAATTACAATCGTTTGGCCGGAAGATTTGATAACCGCAGAAATTTCTTCAATGGACAATGCTTTTCTTGCCATAACTTTGGTCACAAAGCAGCTCAATGTGTTGCATATAAAACGATCATGACTAGAGAAGCTCAAAAACAAAGAAGTATGACCGGGATTACAAAAAGAACCTATAACAACTTTTCGGTTCTTGAAAATGAAGTTGAATGTTCTATTTGCAATAACTTTGGTCATGAAGATTCTGGATGCAGGAGCAGGTTTCAGCAGACAAAGGAACAAGCCTCAAGCACCAAAACATGGAGAATAAAGGAACCACAAACATAAAGATGTGGGATAGCATTTTATGCAGAGGGACAGGAAAATCTATGGTACATTGACAGTGGATGTTCGAAGCATATGACAAGTGATAAAGAAAAACTTGAATCCTATTCTGCTCTAGAAAAAGGAAAGAAAGTTTCTTTTGGAAATGATACTCCTGCAACTATAAAAGGAAAAGGCACTGCTCAGTTAAAAGAAAATGTCAAAGATGGAAATGTTTTGTATGTTGATGGATTGAAACATAATCTTCTAAGTGTCAGCCAGATGTGTGATCAAAGAACCGAGGTGATATTCAGATCAAATGGATGTCTTGTTCGTGATCTTGATACAGGTAAAACAGTGATCAAAGGTAAAAGAACTCCAAATAATCTATACATATTTGAAGAAGGACAACAACAATGTTATCTGAGCAAGGATGATGAGCACTGGTTATGGCACCGGAGGTTGGGGCATCTAAGCTTTTCACAAATAAGGAAAGCATGCAAATATCAGGCAGTTCGTGGTCTTCCAGATATGAAAGTTCCAGACAACACCATATGCAAATCATGTCAGTTTGGAAAGCAAACCAGAACTACCTTTCCGGAATAGGAAGGATCAGCTAGCATGCCTCTTGAGCTAGTACATACAGATACATGTGGTCCATTCAGGAAAAGGACACCTCAAGGAGAAGAATACTTGATATTATTCATTGACGATTTCTCCAGGTTTGTCTGGTTAGGACTTATGAAGCACAAAGATGAAGCATTCGAAAAATTCAAATCCTTTAAAGCCTTGGTTGAAAATGAATCAGGATACAAAATTAAGTGTCTTAGATCCGACAGAGGTGGGGAGTTTACCTCAAATGAATTTTTTGATTTCTGTGAAGAACATGGGATAAGAAGAGAATTCTCTACAGCTAGAACTCCTCAGCAAAATGGAGTGGTGGAAAGAATGAACAGAACTGTCCAACAAATGGCTCGTGCTATGCTTGATGAATCTGGAACTCCCGCAACTTTCTGGGGTGAAGCAGCACATGCTGCGGTTATTATTCTCAACAAAACAAATGTCCGAGTGAACAGCACTCAAACCCCTCATGAGCTCTGGTATGGTGAGACTCCTTCGGTAAAGCACTTCAAAATCTTTGGGAGCAAATGCTATATTAAAAATACTGATGAGCAACTTGGCAAACTTGAACCTAGAGCAGATGAAGGCATCCTTCTTGGTTATTCTCCACACAGCAAAGCATACAAGTGCTATAATAAAAGACTTGGAATAATTGTTGACAGCATTGATGTAGTGGTTGATGAGAAGTGATACATTCCTAGGCAAGTAAATCATGAAGATATCGAAGAAGATGAAGGCCATCCTAAAAGACAGAATGATGAAGAAGAAGAACCTCAAGAAGAACCAGAGGAGCAGATAAGGATAGAAGAGAAGACTCCATCCAGATATGTTCAGAAGAATCATCCAGAATCTTAGATTTTGGGACAGAATGAAGCAGGTGTACAAACAAGAAGAACAATTGCAGAAGCTTCAAGATATTTGGCATTACTCTCTTCCACTGAACCACAAAATGTGAAAGAGGCATGCAAAGATGAATGTTGGGTCAAAGAAATGGATGAAGAACTTGAGAAGATCGAAAAGAACAACACTTGGGAGCTGGTTCCTAGACCAAAGGATAAGAATGTTATAGGAACAAAATGGGTCTTCAAAAATAAATTGAATGAAAATGGAGAAGTAATTAGAAACAAGGCCAGACTTGTTTGTAAAGGGTATGCGCAGCAAGAAGGAATAGATTTTGAAGAAATTTTTGCTCCTGTTGCAAGACTTGAGGCTATCCGAATGTTCCTTGCTCTCTCAAGCTTTCAAAACTTCAAAGTATTTCAAATGGACGTGAAATCAGCCTTTCTGAATGGAGACTTGGAAGAAGAAGTATACATTGAGCAGCCAGATGGTTTCATTCTTGGAAATGATCCAAATCTTGTATGCAGATTGAAAAAGGCTCTCTATGGCCTCAAACAAGCTCCAAGGGCTTGGTACTATCGTTTGTACAAATATCTTCATCAACAAGGTTTTTCAAAAGGATCAACAGACAACAATCTTTATATAAAAGTTGAAAATGACAAATTGCTTATACTTGTTGCGTATGTAGATGACATTATCTTTGGCAGCAATGAAGAAGCTATGAGTCAAAGCTTTGCCTTGGTGATGCAGAAAGAATTCGAAATGTCCTTGATGGGAGAACTGACATATTTTCTTGGTTTGCAAATCAAACAAAATGAAGGAGGGATCTTCTTATCTCAAACCAAGTATCTCAAGCAGATTTTGAAGAAATATGGTATGGAAGAAGCAAAACCAGTATGTACACCCATGGTCACAGGATGTAACCTCAGTGCAAATGATGAATCAACAGCAGTGCATCAACCAACTTACAGATCTATGATTGGAAGTCTACTTTATTTGACAGGTACCCGACCAGACATCATGCATGCAGTGGGAATAGTTGGAATATTTCAGGCAAATCCAAAGGAAACTCATCTTCAGGCAGTAAAGAGAATCTTCAAATATCTTCAAGGGACTCAAAACTATGGCTTATGGTATCCTAGAGATATAGATCTCACACTTCATGCTTATACAGATGCAGATTGGGCCGGAAGCGTGGATGATAGGAAAAGCACAAGTGGTGGTGCATTCTTTATGGGTTCCAGATTAGTATCTTGGTTCAGCAAGAAACAGAGTTCGATTGCCTTGTCTACAGCTGAAGCAGAATATGTTGTTGCTGCATCTTGCTGCACTCAACTCCTTTGGATGATGCAAAACTTGCAGGATTTTCAAATCACTTGTACACCACCCATCTCCATCTTATGTGATAATACAAGTGCAATCATCATTTCAAAGAACCCAGTCATGCATTCAAAAACCAAGCACATACCAATCAAGTATCACTTTCTCCGGGAACAAGTGCTTGAACAAAAGGTCAAGTTGGAGTATGTTCCTTCTAAGGAACAGGTTGCTGATATACTCACCAAACCATTGCCTAGGGAGACCTTTGAATACCTCAGGCAAAAGCTGGGGGTTGTTGATGCATCATCTTGTTGTTGAATCTCTTCTGATTGTTGGTTGTATGCAAGGTTCATCTGAAGTATATGCATACATGTGTTGGGTTGCGGATTGGTCAAAGATCGAATGGCACAGGTTCAGGGGGAGCATATCATGCATTGTTGGCATTATGGAGGAAGTACAGAAGGAGATCATGGATGCTGGTCTGAATATTGCTGCAATATGTCTCTATCTCTTTCATGGTCATGGATTATGGTTATTCTTTGCAGATCTGGTTTATAGTCAGGGGGAGCATGTTCTTAGGGGGAGCATAACCCTTTGCCCTTGATGTCAAAGGGGGAGAGTGATTGGTTGTTGTTGCCATCAAGTCCAAAGGGGGAGATTGTTGGCATTATGATACATATGTTGTACTTGATGGCAACCCACTCATCTCAGATAATAAATTATAGTGTAGAGAAAAGTTCACACACTTTTATGCAGAGAAAAGTTTATTTCATGTAGAGAAAAGTTCACACACTTTTATGCAGAGAAAGGTTTATTTCATGTAGAGAAAAATTTCACGCACTTTCATGCAAGGAAAAGCGTGTATATGTTGGAGAACTTACCATTGTTCCATGGTAGTTATTCCTTGGTATTTGAACCTATGAGGAAAAGCGCGTATATGTTGGAGAACTTACCTTTGGTCCATGGTAGTTAGTCCTTGGTATTTGAACCTATGAGGAAAAGCGCGTATATGTTGGAGAACTTACCTTTGGTCCATGGTAGTTAGTCCTTGGTATTTGAACCTATGGTTTTGGACCATGGTACGCACTTTAATGCAAGGAAAAGCACGTATATGTTGGAGAACTTACCTTTGGTCCATGGTAGTTACACCTTGGTATTTGAACCTATGGTTTTGGACCATGGTACCTCGTCAAAAGTGTTGATCTCACGCAATTTCATGGTTGGTTCATGGTATTAGTCCGACAGTTTTTGATCCTATGGTTTTGGCCCGCGGTATTACATCCAAAAGTGTTGATCTCACGTACTTTCATGGTTGGTTCATGGTATTAGTCCAATAGTTTTTTGATCCTATGGTTTTGGCCCGTGGTATTGTGAAAGGCCTAAGACTATAAAAGAGGAAGGAGATCATTTGGCAAAGTATCTTCTGAATTATCGAATATCTGATAAAGTGCTAGATCTGGAATATTGTGATTGGGTTTTGGTGCAGATCTAGATCTGAATGAAGAAGGAACCTGAGCGTAAGGAGAAGGAGAAGTTCTATTGATGGGTCAAAATCTTAAGGCTGGAATAGTGGTATCTCTATATGATTTTGATCTGTGATATGTGGCATACGCTTGATCTATAAATCTAATAATCTGGGTCTGAATTATTGATGCATGTTTTATTTTACACATGTTATGATCTGGGTATGTCTGATGTAGCAACTGCAAAGTTATAAGGAAATATTTGCAGATCTGTATGCGGGTTGGCTTTGGTGAAATCAGAGATTGATGATGCAAGTGTAGTTGATGGGTTTTTGATGTTCTTGGATCCAGTTTTAAAATTTATGAAAAGTGGTCCTTGAAAGAAAAGAAGTAGGGGGTTGTAGCTCCCTTCCAGGAGAGACTGGAAAACGAGAGAGAGTTGTAGCTCTCTGCAGGTTGCAGCCTGCGTACTGGTAAAGGACTGCACCAGTACAAAACCATTGTAAAAAGAGTTTCTAATTTGAAAAAAGATAGAGACATATTGCAGCAGGTGGTTTTCACCCACATTGGGTTTCCACCTTACATCTTGTGTTCTTTGGTGTGACTATCTGTTTTCTTTGTTCATGCTCATTATTTTATGGTACTGACATGCAAAAATAATTCAAAGAATAAATAAGGAAGATTTATTAAAAGAACTTGATAATACTGATTCACCCCCCCTCTTAGTATTATTTCCAACATATATCATAGCCCGGATGGATGAAACTAGATCCGGGGTCTTCAATCTCATTCAATCTTTGCTTGATGTACAAGTTGATCCATGTGAAAGATGTTCTGAAGTCGAACATGGAAAGACATTTCCTGCTTACCAGCCAATAATGTAAGCTGTTAACAAGCGCGAGAGGAATCACTGATAATGATAATGACCCTCAAGGTACTACAGTACAATTCACGTGTTGTGAATATATGATCTGATGTAAAACACCACACAAAATCTTTCGGTCGAAGGCCATTGATGTAAACCTATTGTTGGAAGTGAGAAACTTGCCATTGAGGCATGCAAGCTTCAAAGTACTGAAAGGGTTGTTTCTAAGTCAACTTCTTGGATAATGAGCTGATGTCGACAAGAAGTGACTTGTTGTAGGAGGGCCTTAATGTATCCCACATCTACGACATGAAACGAAACAAAAAGATCTTCTGGAGGTGAAAACGATCTGGTGATATAAGGTTCAAGAATGGCAGTCATGAAAAATGAAGGGTGGAGGTATTACAGTGGATGAGGCATTTGCTTGATGGTGAATTCTCTGAATGACTTCTCTTGAACATGTCAACGACACTGAGATGTATTGGTAGCCTTAACCCCAAAAGATGGATGGTACAGAGGACCAATGACCGGTGAATGGAAAAACCCAACCCGACTCAATCATGGTGATGGAGTGAAAGTGTCATGTTTAAGAGCGACCTGCTACCAATAAAAGTCTTCAAGTTTTCTTCCCTTTTGCCCCAGTAATTAATGACTAGTACCTCTTCATTTTTGTCAAGCTTGAGGAGGCTAACATATGCTTGTTCTATAATTTTCCCTTCAGGCAAACCTGTCGCTATGTTTTAGCGAGCCTAGTGATAGTAAAACTCGTTCTTGTTTGGGCGGACAAGTTTGTCGCTATTGTTTTAACAAGCTTAACAACAAAGATAACTCGGTCCTTTTCATGTTTAGAGAGTTTGAAAAGGGACAAAAAAGAAACTCCAACAATCCTTTTTCGTCGCATAATTCGTTAAGTTCGAAAAATTATTAAATAATACAAAAGGGATGACTTTTCGATCGCTTTAGTGAGCCAAAAAAGACAAGCACTTGATCTTTTTGTTTGATAATCCCTCAGGTCCAAAAAGATTAAAATATATAGGAGGGATGGCACTTCCCCTTACTTTAACGAGCTGGAAAGGCCAATAGCTCGACAATCTTTTTATATTTAACGAGTCTAAAAAGAGTTTAAAAGAGACTCATTTTTTGAGGAACGAGTGGTGTTTTTGGGTAGCAACTAGTTCTAGGTAAGTTTGGAACTTCTCAAAACATGGCAATGTAAAGAGGGTGGCTGACAGAACCACTCGTCGCAGTTGTTCCTCAAAAGGGTAAACAATCAAGTGGAAGCATATGATCGGCCAAAAGAATGGAGCTGATGCTAAGAACACAACCAAGGCTCAAAAGGCTGATAGCAGGGCAATCACAGAGGTTATTTACCGAGGGTGGATTCATTTTCTAATGAGCTTGAATCAGAAGAAACTATGCTCAGTGGCAGGTTTATTTTTTAACGAGCTTGAACCTGGCGGAAACATTTCTCATAGGCAGGTTTAATTTTTAACGAGCTTGAACGTTGCGGAAACATTACTCATGCCAGTCGTTTGAAGATGTCTCTTATTTGTAGGTTATTTTTTAATGATCTTGAACTCTACTATAACATGTGCTCATTGCCTTTTTATGTTAAGCTGGAAATGACCAAACTACAAAGCTAACTACACTAAATCTAAGGAACTACTGAGGTTAGGTAGGAAGGTTTTGTCCTCTGCCAAGGTAAAACTTTCCTTTGATCTGTTTGGTATGCAGACGTATTGGACCAACCGCCTAACCTAAGAAGTTGAACTAAAAGCTAAAAAGCTAAAAAAATCAAATTGGTCATTTTTCACTTGCATACAAAAGTTTGCATGCCCCCAGGTATTTAAGAAAAGGAGAGTTTCCAGGTTACCATATAGAAGTCCCTGCGGTTAGGCAGGATTATTTCTATCAGCAGACAAAAACTCTTCCTTGGCTTTGTCCATAGAATAAGACAAAGGTGAATGGTGTGAGCTTCCAATCACATAAATTACAAGGAAATAGCTATTTCAGACAGATCACATAACCTACAAGGAAATGGTTTCTCAGTCCAATCATATAACCTACAAGGAAATAGTTGTTTTAGACCAATCACATAACCTACAAGGAAATGTTTTTCCAGTCCAATCATATAACCTTCAAGGAAATCTCTCTCTTCATCTGGGTTTTTCTACCGAAGCAGACCAGGGTGCATGCCCCCTAAACTTCCTTACATTCACTGAACTACTTGCGGTAATTAGGTGGATGGAATGAAGATTGAAGAGACATTGTTGATGCAAAGAGACCATTTAGGGATGATGGTTGATTTATAGTTGTGTTTGAACTGGGAAATGAAAGATGGTCGACAAATTACACCAGCTTGCCTTCATGTGGAAAACACATCACTCGAAAGAGTGTGGAAACAATAGCTTCCATGCGATATATATAGCCACGTCCAAGGAGTAGATTGTAATCTAGTATCCATTGGACTACCATCACGTTCAAGTGAACAGTTTTCCTTTTCAAAGTTATCGGTAACTTCGGAAGGATCCCTAACAGTCAACTGGTTCCTTTGTTGAAGCCTGACAAATTTTGTGTTTCAGGCAGAAGCGATGGTGAACCAAGCACTTTCCAAGCAGTTGAGGAAAGGATACTCACTGAAGCCCCTTAATCTATGATAGTGCCAGACACGACCATTTTTTAAACTTGCACTATGATCCGGAACGGTACATTAGATGGCAGGCAGGGTCTTGATAGTTGATTCCAATCAAAGAAAACAACTAAACTAGTCAGAGGAGGTATCGGCCAGATAAATCTCATGAACTCGAGGGCTTTCCTCCTGTTGTAAAGGAACATGTGGATTTCCCCCAAGTTCACCAGACTCTGTATCGACAAAAGGAATTTGAATGGTGTCGTTCTCATTCTCTTTGGAAATTGTATCATCTAAAGGTGGTCCTCCTGAAGGCAAGACTGGGTCGACTGTCATCTCGACCTGTTGACTTTGGTCTGGTATGGACTCAAAAGGTTGAATTTCGATCATAGGCATTTAGACTGACAACTAAGTTATGTCAGTTGGGTTTTCAACTAGCAATGGACTCGGTAAAAGTTTCTTGTATCCAGGCAGAAGCCATTGCGGTGAAGCAGGACGATTATGCAAGATTCTCTTGGCCTCATCTAGAAAGGACAACGAGGAAGGTGATGGTCTCCCTCACATAGTAGAGATGGAGGTTTGACCCTTCTTTCTTGTCCAAGATTTTCATTTTCACTAGTTGACAGTGTGCTGTCAATCTGATTGTCAGAGGTTGATGACACCGAATGGTGCGAACGGGGAGACCATTCTCTCAAGATTCGTGGGATGCAAGGACAATCTCGATGGAAATGCTTTTCTTTTCAAATTAGAGAAGGATATCTAAGAGATTTAATGTGTGAATTTTCACCAGATGATTCATTGTTGCCCCCTTGCTTAACTAACTTCTTCTTCTTCTCAACTACTTGGTTTTTAGTATCACGCGTTTCACCAAGCAAAGAGGAAGAAGGGGAGGGAGAAACAAGCGGAGTAGAAGGTGAAGGGACCACTTCAGTATCATCTGGTTGCTGATTTGATTGCTGAGGAATGATGGTATTTTGAATGATATAGGTTGAGAATAGCCATACTGGTAGGCAAACTGTGATTCCCAGAAGGGACAATGTAGCCATATATGGAGCACCAACATCTCCCCAAGAAGAGAAAGGACTAGGATTCCCTCCAAGAGGGGTTCCTTGATTGGACTGCATTACCTCAATCTAAGATCAACGAAGGAACAAGGATGCTATTTCGATTTAAATAAATTTTAAGGCACTTTGATGCAATTTTGCTTTTTCAATTTTTAAGAGTCGAGAAAAAGCTAAAGGTGACTCTAGTCGCCTTCGATTTTTAATGAGATTGAATTGACAAGTGCTCAAATGGACCTTTTCTTTTAAGGAGTCGAAAAGGAACGAAAGTGACTACTCTGGAAATCTAGACAAAGGGATTACCAAACCAATCGCAAAACTGCAATATACACTTTGGTGGTAAATTAAAGAGAAATTACCAAGGACTTTAAGTACGACAGTCAATCTTCCCAAATCATGTGTTCAGTGCATTGCAATCGATAGGGCGGTAGACACGGCTTCCTAAGGATAAATGATATCAGCCTATTGTGGTCTCCCAATATATACTCGACGGTACGGGGAGCACAAGTACATACTGGCACTTGTTGTATCAAAGAGGAGGAATCACCCAACCTTCGATGAAAACGATAGTTACCAGGTTTTATGACGTCGGAACATGTCTCTATCCTAGACTTCTAGATGTGTTGCGTTAGGTTCCAAAGCATTTTTATGTTCATTGAGATTTATTTTAGAGTTGATATTACTTAGAAGTTTGTCTTTCAAGGTTCACCACATGGTGTAGATGTAAAATTCCTAAATATGCAATCTAAAATGATAAACAGTTATTTATTTTGTTTTAGCAATGAAAATACTAGATACTAAGGAAAGAAGAATACAATTCTTTCAACATAGATCAAAGAGCAGACACTGAATGCACTTTTCCTAAATCATCTTTTGCGCATATTCTAAATGGAAATGCAAATGCATGTATTTGATTTTTTTTCCCTAGTGTGAGAATGCTCAAAAGGAAAACTAAGTACAGATCTGAACTATTTTCTTCAAAGCGACATTTCAACAATTTCTTTTCAAAACAAAAGGAAGACTAAAATGAAACTTTCAATTTGGAATGAAAAACTGCTTTCGACACTTCAAATATTAACAATTCAAATCAAATACAATGATAAAAGTACAATCAACTATCTAGAAGAGGAAGACTTTAGGACACTCTTCTTTTTGACTCAAAATGACAGTTACGCCACTTTTTTGCATCAAAAATGACAGTTTGATTAAGCTACTTTCGACAAAGGAGGACTATAAATGATTGACAAATACATAAAAAAATTTACAAGTCCTTATCAATGGATGCTAAATAATGTAAAGGAAGGAGGCTTCAGTAATGATATACTGATCATGAACAACAAAACTATTGAATAGATCTAAAAACAAGGAGAAAAAAACCAAATCCCAGAGAGAGAAATAGTATCACTCAGTCATCGCACCTATCCTTAAGGGAAACAGGGATGAATCTCACCTGCAACACACGGGAGGTGTGATGCATACAAGCTGCCAAGTTACAGACAATACGATGGACCACGGAGCAAAACTGAGTTTGGTTTTCACTCAAAATTTGCAGCTAAGTTCAGTGATTTAGGCTGAGTTATGATGGATAGTAAAAACAAAGTATAGGGGTATGATCTTATGAGGTTATGAGATACCGCAAGGGTGCTTAGAATGTTTGTAAGTCAGATGTCAGATTATAAACCAACTCAGAGATTGAGTGAAGCAACATTCATCTACTTCGCAATTGCATAGCAAAGGTAGTTCGAAGGCTAGCTGGCTAACTTCAAGCTCCGTTTGTAGTTTGTAAAGAAAATGACAATAACACACAAACAAACAAACTATTCGCTCCCCAACGGAGTTGCCATTTTGTTTCTAGGAAAAATAGTGTCTATTCAATCTGCTAGTCCCAGTAAGATGGGTAGCTATCTTAGAAACAAACAATCAAAGCAATTCGAGATTTCCTTTAAGTGTAATAGATAAGAGGGAAGAAAAGAGGACCAACCTGGATCTTCCGCTTGGATCCTTACTTGATTTCCCTCTCCCTTGATAGAATTCGCCACTCCTCTCCTACTTGTCCCACTTTAAAGAGTACCTGTAGAGTCAAAGCAACAGAAAACCATCAAAGAATCTTTATCTAAAACATCATAAACAATGCAGAATCAGAAACACATTGACCATACAATTGCATTCATAAACAATAAGATTCACAAACACACGACTATATGGAGGAAAACTCAAAGAACTTTATTAATAATAGAAGAGAGGACTACAACCCAGCCGTCTGATCCAGCATCATCCTCCCAACATAGAAGCCCTCTTCACCTCATGAAAAGCAAGATCACCCAACAATACAATGTCTCTACTCACAGAAACCAACAACACTTCCTTACAAATTACAAAATTCCGGCCTCTAGATCTCTCAGATGAGGGATCCATTTATAGATGTATTGCAAGGGTGTGAGTCAGCTCTAATTTTTTGATTAGTGTCATTCCACTGATGGTTCTTGGTTCCACTTGGAGATTTCATTGATCTCTTACTCATCCCTGGGCGAATTCAGAGAGGCAAGTGTCACAGGAGAAGTTTCTGGAAGATTCCATGAGCTTCCACTTAGAAAATTGTCTTTACCATTTTTCTATTCTCGCTCATCATACCCTACAGAAGGCTCTTTCAGTATGCATCGCACATGGCTAGTGTAGCAGCTAGTATGCATCACACCTTGACCATGGAGCAATCAGTATGGTCCAGTTTTGGCCAGTTCTGAGTGGTTTTTCAGGTGGAACTTCTGGGAAATGATGTAATCAGTTGACGATGATCCTTTAGGGTATGAAACAATAATTTTAGGGGTTAAAGAGCCCTCGGTTTATGGACATATGAGTTTGGGGTTGAAGTGCACAAATATGTCTATAACAACTGATGGGCCTGTTGTCACTGAACAAGAGGGATTTTGACCTAGAGTCCTTGGGAATAAGGTTGATACACTTGTTTCCCTTGGATGTAGGGGTTTTGTACCTGGTGCCCTTGGCTAGTAGGATTTTGAACTTGTTAACCTAGGACAAGGGGATTCTGGGCCTGCTGTTGTAGGACTTGACCTTGAACCTACCCCTGCAAGGGTTGACCTTGTTGATATGTATACAAGGGTTGTTGTTTCCCTGGTTGGTTTTGTTGTTGCAAGGGTTGACCTTGCGGTCGCAAAATTTGTCCCTGGGGTTGCAGAGGTTGGCCCTGTGAGGGTATGGGTTGAGAGGTGTGCGAAGAATATTGCATCTGTTACTGCATGGCTTGTTGCAACTGCTGTAAGGATTAACCTTGCGGTTGTTGTAGGTGACCTTCCTACATGATAATTTTCCCTTGCTATTGCGCAGAGAGCCCTTATTGCAAAAAATTTTCCCTTGCAGTAAAAAATGCTGCCCTGGTTGTTATAAAGGTTTTCCTTGCTGTTGTAAGGGTACTTGAATAGTGCTCGGGAATTTACAGAACTAAATCTAGCCGTAGCCATGCTGGATGTACTACCCAGATTGGAGGGTGTATGGTTGATTAACCAATCAATAGAACCATATGAAACGTAAGGATTTTGGTATTGGACTTGAGCCCCATAGGGCTGCTGATGCTGAAAATTTCTTGATCCAGACGGACCAACGAGATTCTGAACCTATTGTTACTGGACATTGCTTGATCCAGTAGGGCCAGGAGGGCTATAAATAATACCAGAAGAGGGTTGGTTTATACCAAGCATGTGAGCTTGTGAGCCGCTCACATTAGTGGCACTTGACACGATAGAGACATTTGGGTTCTGCCACACAGGTGGTGGCACAATCTGGCCACTAACTAATGGGATAGAAGAACTGATAGAGACAATATTTGAAACTGCCAGTTGTGATTGATGTGTAGCTGGGATTGATGATAAAAGAGTATTCGGAATGGTGGGTTTCATCGGGACTGAAGTAATAGCCTACTGGGAATTCATGTTCTTGACAAACAAACCTGACGTAGGCCTGATGCTTGACGCCCATAAAGGATTAAGGTAGAGTCATGAGGTAGTAGGTGTGCCTAAAACTGAGTTCCCCAAAGATACATAGTTGGGTGGAAAGCTAGCGAGAATACCTTCCGAATAAAGGAAACCCTTAGGATGAAATTGCAATTGCAATTCTTCCCCCTCAATAGTGTGTGGAGAAAAAACTTCGAACTCATTCGAATATGTGACTCGAGCATCACCTTTGGGTTCCATGTTTGAAAACAGACGACGACGAATGGTTGAACGTGTACTAGGGGATAGTTCCAGAGGAACACTCGGCTAGTTGTACGGATTGTAAGAACACTGCGGTGATATCTCAACAATGTCAAACAGAGGGTTCGGAGGATATATAACCAGTCCAAGCTAACTGTCAATGGTTGACAAGTTCTTTGGAGTTTGAACAGGATTGTCCAGTGATTCTGGGCCAAGAGCAATAGATGACCCGGAATCGAAAGTAGGCGGAGGATGAGATGACAATGGTTGAACACTCAAAATAATTGTGAGTTCAACATTTTGGTCCTCAAGTGAATCTGATAACTTAGGAAACGACTCCTCAGAGAATCTTTCAGACGGAGGAGAGGAAGAGGAATTGGGTGAACCAGATGGTTTAGCCATGATGACCTTGTCTTAGTCGACAGAAAAAATAACTTCAAGGCTTTAAAATTTCCTTTTAAGGGAACTCATGGTTTGGTCAAAAAGACTAACATGATGTTTTTTGGATCGTAGGAAATCAATTATTAAGATGCATAAAAGACTGATGTTCTTTCATTTTTTAAGAGTGGAGAAAGAAACAAAGATGACTATCACTTTCGATTGGAAATGAGCTTGACAAGACAAGTGCTCGAATCATCTTTTAAGTTTAATGAGTCAAAAAGATCAAATGACTACTCTGGATGATCTAGGTAAATAAGATTACTAGGCAACAGTGAACTGTAGAATACCTCCTTGTGAACCAAGAAGTACGAGTAGGCAATCTCCTCGAATGATGTGTTCAGTGTATCACATTCGCAAGGTGGCTGACTCAGCTTCCTAAGGATAAAAGGATTGCAGCCTAGTGGGGTCTCTCGTTATATACTCGATAGTACCGGGAGCACAAATCCATGATAGCACTATCAAATTCCAAAGCTAACGACAGCTGATAGGTTTAAATACGCCGGAACACGTCTCTAGCGTATACCTTCTAGATATTATCACTAATGTCAAATGCGCCTTAGGTTAATTGAATTCATTTTAGAGTTGATCTTGAGTTAAGTTTCAATTTTCAGGTCTTAGTGGTGCTACTCGAAATAACTTAAAATGCAACTAAATGGGACAAGACCCTTTCAATTTATGAAATGCCTACATTAGAGAGGGTAGAAACTAATCAATCAAGTGAAAACAATCAAGCAACTAAAATAGAAATGATCTTTCACTACTTCACTTTTTCAAAAAATAAACTAATGAAAAATGCATCCCAATTCCTAATTTCCTGACAAGCACTTATCTATTAGTCCTTTCAAAATGAAGAAATTTCTCTTCCTTTTTCAAATGTTGATGCAATTCTAGTCTTTAAAAGATGTAAATTATTGTAACATAATGATGCAACAAGCTAGAATTTCATACTTTCTCATGAAACAACGAAACAAACTTTTCACATACAATCTTTCAATGAAAAAGTTTTTGAGACAATGAGCTCTTCAAGCAAATGAAAACATGAAAAGAGAAGTTCATTCAGATCAATGAAACACTGACTTTACCAAACACAAGACCAACAATGTAATCTATGCCGGAAAGAGATGTTCAAGCTAGTAAACGAAACTTTTTCAAACTTGTGCAAAAAGAAGTCAAAGTCGTAAAAAGGACCAAAAATCAAATGCAAGGAGCAAACACACCTACAATCCGACTTAGTGAGTTCACAAATTGCTGAATGGGTGACCAACTAGATGCCCTAGTGTCGCTGGCCACTCAATGACTCAATCAATCAAATGGAAAGATGACAAGCCAACAAGCGAGAAAAACCAAATGAAATTAGCATTCTAATCAGAGAGAAAATAGTCAAAAAGGCTCACGGGGTGAAAAATACAAGAGCAGAACACACTGGCCAAGATTGGGGTCAAGCCCTAATCTTCACTTACAGGCATCGTCATGACTTCCTAACTGATACAAGCGCTAGAGGCTAGTCGGTGCGACTATTAGTGGATTAAGCGCGCTAGTCGAGGTAAGTAAGGAAAAAAAATCAAAATAGGGACCAGATCTGCTACTATGAATTTTAGACTTAGGCGAGTAAGTAGAAGAAAAGAAACAGAACCAAAGGGAAAACATGAAACTAGAAAATTTCTCATGAAATCATGAAATCCAAAACAAACAAAAATATGGGTTCCCTCGCGGAGTCGCCAATTTCTGGTGAAGTAAAATTATAAGTTCGAGCATGAACGAATTCCTCTAGCCCGATAATGGGTCTAGCCACAATAGATACATTCTATGGAAGATTTCCTTAGGTTAGAATCAATCAAGAGGGCCTACCTCTTGGTCGCCTATCCTGCTTCATGGTGTCCTCGCTTGCTTGCTCCAACAATCTCTCACTTACTTCTTGAAGCTCCTAAAACAAGTAAACAACAACAGCACACAAACATAATAATAGACAAATTACAATTCAACCTACTTAATGAGTCAAGAAGCATTAAGACACAGATGTGTAATATTACAAAACATGTAGGAAATCACTCAATAGTTTCATATATTAATATCAAAGAGAGATTACAACCATTCGTCTTGACGATCCAGTCTTCCTTTGACAAGACCAAGTTCCCACACACTTCTGCTAGCATTCCATGATGGCTTCAAACAACAATAGTTTAAAGGCTCTTCCCTTTAGGCTTCACTCCAAACAGAAACACAATTCTCCCTCACACAACTAGATGGCTACAACTAGTAATAGCTTTCTTGTCTACTCCGAAATAGTATCAACACTTTGCAACTATAACACTCACACTCAGCCAAAAACTGTAACTATGACTAGTTTGTGCTTGGGAATAAGGGAGGTTTATATAGGAAATATGGATGGGAGATGGATCCTATTCTCATGGGAGAAGGAATTATCCCTTAAGGTAGTTCCATCATTATAGGGGAAGGAGCCCAAACTGTCATCCTTGACCCCATTCGGCCAAACCATTTACCAAAATTTGGTTACGGAGCTTCTAGCACTGGAAGATTCGGCTCTAATTTAAAAAATTTTCCGTAACAGGACTGGAATGATTGAAACACAGAGCAATCACTCTAATCGATGCAATGAGTAGTTCTAATATCTGCACATTGTTGGAAGGGAGACAAAGGCCATTAGTGCGGGTCTTGTAAAATGGGAAAAACATAAGTTTGAGGGAAAATGGTGCAAAAGGGAAATGATCTGTTCATGAAGAGGGACATAATGGGATTTTCTTCATGAAGGCAAAGCATGCGGGTTTCATTGTAGAGGTCCTCCAGGATCAAGGAATGAGGAGTACAGGGACAATGATAAAATGCTGTGTAACAGGCCAAGAAACTCGCTGGGAAGAAGGCATTCGAAGTGATGAATTTTCTAGGGCATGTAACAATTGAATTAGGGTTTGATGAGAGCAAATGGATCTGTAACAGCTGCCCCCTAAAGCATGAAGTCGAAAATGATAATATCGAGTGATATGCTTTACGATGTGATGAGGAGGTTCTGAAGCAAATGGTGATCTACATTAATTACAATACATAATATCATGATATTTTGATTTTTTCTCATGAATTGTTGAGGGAAGGCATACCCATGCTCAACATACAAACTTTCATAACATGTACATAGATAGTAGTCTACAGATATAGACCTATGATGGGATGACCATCAGTGTAAAGCCATTGTATGGATGATTTGGTACTTCCCTGAAATTGCAGCCCAGATGGATGAAACTAGATCTGGGGTCTTCTATCTCGTTCAATTGTGTTCTCAAGTACGAGTCTAACCATGTGAATATGTGATGTGAAGTCAAACATGGGAAGACACCATCTCATTACCAGCCAATTATGTAAGCCGTTAACAGATGCGAGAGAAATCACTGATAATTATAATGATCCTCAAGGTACTAGAAGACATTTTGCATAGTGTGAATAAATATTTTGATTTCGAACACCATACAAAGTCTTTTAGTCAAAGCCCAATGATATTAACCTATCGCCAGAATCAATAAACTTGCCCTTGATGTATGCAAGCCCCAAGGTACTCAAAGGATGTTTCTACGTCAAATTCTTGGATGATGTTATGATGTCAACAAGAAGTGACTCATCACAGGAGGGCCTTGATGTATCCCACATCAATGACACAAAACAAGTGTAATGATTTTTGGAGATGGAATGTAATTGACGACACAAGGTTCAGGAATGGTGGTCATGAAAATGAAGGTTTATGAGTATTACAAAGGATGAATTTTGACTGAGTGACTTCTCTTGAACATGTCGGTGACACTAAATGAATTGGCAACATTGACCCAAAACCAAAGTAATGGATGGTATGATAGACCAAGGTATGATTACCATCAAGCAGATAACCCAACCCATATAGTCACAGTGATGAAGTGAAAGCGTCATGTTCAAGAGCGAACTGATGCCATAAAGTGGTTTACCCCTTCTCCCATTTTCTTAGTCATTGCTGACCAGTACCAATTTATTTTTTATCAAACTTGAGGAGGATAACATATGCTTGTTGAATAATTACACCCTTAAAGTGAATCAATTGCTACGTGATGTTTTAACGAGTCTAGCGAAGGTGAAACTCGGTCTTGTCATGATGGAAAAGTTGTCACTATTTGATGTTTTCATGAGTTTAATGACAATGATAAATCGATCGTTTTCATGTTTACAGAGTTTGAAAAGGGACAAAAAGAAAAATCCACAATTTCTTTTTCGTAGATTTTTCTCTCAACTTCGATAAAGCGTAAAACAATACGGGATCGAACCGATTGACCATGTTCGGTTAACGTATTCCTTTTTCATAAATAATCTATCTCATTCCAGAAAAGGGTTAAACTTATACTGAGTAGATGTCATTTCCAATCCATTAACGAGCTAAAAAGGACAAGCGCTCGGCAATCTTTTCATATTTCGAGAGTTTGAAAAGAGCTTAAAGAGGACTCCAAGGGGGTTCCCTTTTCGATGTTTAACAGAGCTCGGAAAAGAGATAAAAGTATGCTCTGTGGTCAAAGTACAATTCATGATCGTGCACGTCAAATTCTGTAAGTCAACTGTAAAATTGTTCAAAGCAACACCAAATGGATCAAACATATCTGTTCATTGGTAAAAATAGGTAAATACAAAAGTTTACTCATTTAATTATCATGAAATATACATAAAAGCAAGAATTTACCATGTTATTTTCACCCTTTGATATTTACCATTCAGTTTGTACTCTGACCTTGTTTTTTACCTCGATCTTCAGTAGCTGATTCCGATATATTATGTGGATCATTTCTTGTGCCATCTAGACCAGGTAGAATATCTACCCCTCCTCTTTCTTTTCATGTCATTCTTTTACAGTTTCATGCAATTTTTTAGGGTTTTTAGGGCCCCTGGGGTTAGAATATTTCTCCCTGGGATCAGCGCAGCCTTCCATGTCAAAAACTGCACTACAGAGCACCCACACAAAAGGGTAGCTGCACTGCAGTGCACTGTCTCCTTGCCTGGGCTGTGCTGGGTGAGTTTCACAAATTTGTTTCACCTGTTTGGCCCAAAATTTCTCCAGTTTTTTGCATGAAATGGATCCTAACTAAGATTATGGTTTGATTTCAGGCTTTCATTAGATTAGAATGTCTATTACATAGCAAGAAAGAGAGAATGAAGAACAAGACATGGTTGCGCTAAATGATCCAGGTACAGTTGAGGCCCTCAAAAACTGTGGGTTGCTCAAATACTTCAGGTTGTCTGGGATGAGGAAACAATCAGAACTATTGCAGCTCCTAGTTCATGCATGGGATCCAACGGATCAAAATTTTCACATAAGGGACAAAGTGTTCCCTATTATGATCGATGATGTTTACTTTCTTATAGGGTTGTCAAGACGTGGTGTCCCCATTTCTCTTTCAGGTTCTTCCCATGGAGGGGAATCTGTGAGGGACTAAGCTCAACAATTCTGTTGGCTAGGTACACATCCTAGCAAAGACAAAAAGATAATCATCAAATATATTCGTGATTTGCCTTTGAGAGCAATCCTTTTCACTATTGCAAAGTTGGAAGGGAGTGTCACACTTCATCTTACAAACATATCATACATGCAGTATGCACTTGAGTGTCTTGAGCCAACTTTATTCAACTAGTGTGAGGCCATATTTTCTTCACTGAAAGAGTAGCTAACAAATTTAAAGAGTGCTAAGATGAATTTTTAGCTATGGACCACTCTTAATCACTTTTACCTTAGATAGAATTCCATTGATGCAACCTTAGCATGTAACACTAGGTGTAGCTGGTCCTAGAGATCCACGAATGCAGAGGTGGGTCGAATTGATGGATAGACATGATGGTTAGTCATCAATTACATTTTCTACTACATTCTTAAGTTGGCTCGATTGAAAATGCATTATCATCGAGGAGCGTCCATACGTAGGGATGGATTTTCGTGGAGATCCAGAGTTGAGTTTACTAGTGGGCACTCAATGGGGTGCTATAGGTTAATTGTTTTTGACCAAATGTTTTTTATTTTTAAGTTTCTACATGTTTTTACGCTTTGATGTTTCCAAGATGAAACTAAAATAGTTATCATGCATATAGATGTTGGTATTGTTTGACCTATGAGACACCAACAGGAGGCAGGTGAACCAATTTGGAGAAATGCTAGGAGGGCAGTTCTCAAGGATTTGTATTTGATCGAGGCACTAGCAGAGTTGCAGGATCATGTAGAGGGGTTAGCCCTTGGTATTTCAGATATCCCGATTGAGGAGTTACCTGTTAGGTTGCAACGCCATACTATTGGTGTTCCTGGCTATTGGATGTGTATATTGCACATGATAGCTTAGGCTGGGCATCACTAGGTCTACTTAGGATGATTTTTATATGCATTTTTGAGTTTTTAGATCAGATGACCAAACATGTCTTGGACACAAATTTTGTAAAAACTTTTAAAACCTATCTATTTTTTACTTTCAAAGTTTTTATATATGGTTATATGCAATCTTATTCAACTAATAATGTGAATTGAAGATTTACTTTTACATGTGTCACAAATGTTTGTTTAACTCATAGTTTGCCAATGAATTGGTTAATGTGTTAAAGTTTCTGGAAATATGTTGATATTGAATGTACTCAAAATGTCTTTCCAAAAGACAAACTCTAAGGAACATATGAAGAATAGTTGGGTTTCAGACAGTATAAATGTTTGTTCATTGCAGTACGACAAGTTGTGAGTCCATCCTAATGATGACTCGACGAATTTCAAGTGAAATGACATCAGAGAGAAGTTCGATCAACACACTATACTCAACGATATTGTTCGTAGAATGACCGATAAAAATCCCTTGAAAACTCACTAACTCTCCACTTGGAGAGAAAATGGCCCATGCTGCAGAAGATAGGTTCTGCATACTACAACTAGCACCATTGGCGTAACCAACAAATGGTTCCAAAGATTCCAACATCTGCAACAAATGAAAAGTGGACTACTTAACCACATAAAAACTCTAAAAGACACATTGACACACACACATGAAATTAAAGCATATATACAGTGATTTTACTACACTCAATTAATCATAGTAACGTTTGAGATACAACCTGTTTTGAGGCTATGACAATGGAATTCCATCATAATCTACCAACTCATAAGCACCTTTTGCCAAAACACACTTGACAATATAAGGGCCCATCCATAGTGGTTCAAATTTTCCTGATCCTAGTTTATCAACTTCCTGATCATAAATCAAGACCAAGTCTCCTTTTGAGAAAATGTGAGGCTTGACATTTCGGTCGTATTGCGCCTTGATTCATTTGTTATGTGCTTCGTTAGCCAATGTGGCTACACGATGGGTTTCATCTAGATCGATGAGTTCTAAGAAGCACACTTCTTCATCAAAAGTGTTGGGTAAAAGGTCAATCACGAGTTTAAGAGATGAAATTTCACATTGTATCAGAAATATTGCCTCCAGACCATACACCAATTGAAAGGGTGTGAATCTAGTTGCATCCCTAACCGAGGTTCGATATGCCCACAAAGTCGAGTACAAGATTAAATGCCAGTTTCATTTATGAACCCTATCATTATTTGAAGCATTTTCTTTAGGACTTTGTTGATGGCCTCAACTTGTCCATTAGCTTGCGGATACTGAGTAGAACTATCATGTGAAAGTCCTAACTTGGCAGTTAACTCAGTCATCATGTGATTGCAAAAGTGCGACCCATGATCTGTAACTATAGCCTGTGGTACACCAAACCAGGAAACAACATGGTTGAAAAAGAAAAGTGCAACTGTCTCACCACTATTGTTTAATGTCAGCATAGCCTCGACCCATTTTGTGAAATAGTCAACAACGACTATAATGTACTCATGCCCCCCAGCCGAGGTGGGGTTACTTGTCATGAAGTCAATGCCCCATTTGGTGAATGATCGAACAATGATGACAGGATGCAATGGTGCAAGTGGTAATCTAGCTTTATAGTCATAGATCTGGCATGCATGACGACTTCTGATGGCAATAATGCAATCTTTGAATATAGTACGCCAAAAGTAACTAACACAGAGAATTATCTGTGTAGTAGCATAACCATATAAGTGTCCACCATAAGCACCTAAATGGAAATCATTCAAAACTTTCTCGAATTCCTCATGAGTGAGGCACCTCCATAAAATCGTATCAATACCACGAAAGTAAAGAGTCTCGCCAATGATATGATAATCTTTAGCTAGTATCGGATACCTCACTGTTGTGAGCGAGAGGTATCGAGCCAGAAAGTTTGGGTCTGGAGATAAATCAGTATCTCTCCATACCACGGGTCAGATGATGAAATCAGGAATAGAGACTCTTCCAGAATTCATGGTTCTGATGTTGAATCAATGGTATTTGAGGGAAGGTCGCAAAGAAACTCAACGAAAACTAGAGATTTATTTTACTTGGATTTGATGAATTCGAAATCAAATTCCTGCAAAATGATGATCCATTTTGAGTATTTTCTCCCCAGCAATTGACGTGACAAAATTTATGTCATAGGGTTGCAATCTGAAATGACAGTGGTCTTTCAGAGTAGGATATTGTATAGCTTGAATAGAAGCCAAAGCTCGTTTTTCGACAAGAGAGTACTTAACTTTTGTATCGTTGAGATTGCGGCTCAAATAATATATTGGATGTTCAATCCCATCTTCTTCTTAGACTAAAACCATTCCAATGGTTGTATCTGCAGCAGCGAGATACAAGAAATAATAGTTTTGAAAATTCGGGGAATACACTAATGATGCTCTAATCAAAGGTATCTTTAAGAGCATCAAAGGAATTTTGCGCAACCTAATCCCAATGGAAGGGTATCCCATTTTTCAAAAGACAACTAAATCCTTTATCCATTTCAGCATAATTTGGAATGAACATCCTCAAAAAGTTAGCCTTCCCTTGGAGTATGTATAACTGTAATAGATTAGAAGATGCACGCAAGTCAAGAATTTCTTGAACCTTAAGTGGATTGAGTCAAATTCCTTTATACATTACAAAACCAAGCAAATGACCAAAACCAACACAAAATACACATTTGTGTGGATTGAGTCGTATTTTGTAGTGTCGGTACCATAGAAATATAACTCTCAAATGTTGTGGGTGATCAGTCTGCTTTCGTGAATGAGCGGGTAAATCATCAAGATATGGTTGAACAATATGTTTGATGTCATGGAAAGGATAGTTCATTTCCCTCTGAAAAGTTTCCCCTACATTCTTTAAACCAAAAGGGAGTTTCCTGTAAGAGAATGTTCCCCATGGACAAATAAAAGTAGTTTGAGATTGGTCCTCTGGGCGGATATTGATCTGATTATAGCCGAAAAAGCCATCCATAAATGAAAATATTTCACATCTGGCACATTCATCAATAATATGGTCGATAAAGGGAGTGGGATAATTGTCTTTTGGACAAGCCTGATTAACATCCCTATAATTGACGCACACTCGTATTGTCCCTTGTTTCTTCATGAAAAGAATAATATTGGAAACATAATTAGTAAGAGGAACAGGGTAAATAAAACCAACATGTAAAAGTTTTTCAACTTCTGTTTTAATGGTAGCAACCTTCTTTGGATGAACAGGACGGAGGAGTTGTCACACTGGTTTGACATCATGATACATTTTGATTTCATGTTCAACTATACTAGAGTCAATACCTGGCATCTCCTCATATGACCATGCAAATATATCTCGAAGTTCATGAAAGAGAGCACGATAAATATCAAGTTCTGATGGAGAACAAGATTTGCCAACATGAATGTTTTCTACAACTTTAGGTTTGGTCAAAATATTGATAAAAACAGTTTCTTCGATATTTGACAAGTTTCGCTTGGAATCTACTATATTTATGAAAACAAAATTCGAAAGGAAATCGACAACCGAAGGGTGATTAAGTTCATTTGAAAATCCTTCTATGTGATCTGGAAGATGGAAACGATGATGATAATCTTCCAATGGTTCGTCTTCCATCATTATTGATTGGATGATTCCTTCACTAGTAGAAAATATACGTGAAAAAGGATTAGAGGAAGTGCCATTCTCTAATGAACGATCTACCCATACAATTGGTGAAGATGAATTTGGGTTCACCGTGCAAGCGAGAAAGATTGATTGCTATGCAAGCTCAATAGGACTTAATAGCATGATTTCATTATTACTATCAACTTTAGAACTATTGGTAATATTCCTTAAGTCAGATGAAGTGGAAGATATCATGTTGCAAGTCTCAACGTTTTCCACTTCCGCCATGTTTGATGGTGGTGGTAGTGAGAAAGTACCCATGAGGGAAGAATCCTTGAACAGACCTACGCCAATGTTTTGAAGAGAGAGAGGGGGTCTGTTAACTAACAGAATGCTTCCAGTAGCCTGTGAACTAGAGGTGAAGAAGGTGAGTTAATCGATAACTGTGATTCCACCTAGATGAGGGAATGAAATCGTATGAAAGTATGTTGAAACCACAACAACCATAGCGTAAACCCATGGTATTCCTAGAAAAATGTTGTAGTCAAGGGGTTCGTTAACAACCTCAACTTCAACAATTAGTATTTTTCCCCCTAGTTCAATTTGCATATTATGGAATGTTCCACAAGGCGTATATGTGCGACCATCGAAAGCTTTTAATGTTGTTGGTGAACATGACAAAGGCGGTGAGCCAAGTGTTTTCTAGCAATTCATAGACATAATACAAGTAGATGCACCCTCGTTAATAATGGTTCGGTGAATACGTTTATTCAAGGCATTTACTTGAATCAGGATTGTTAATTGTACTGGTAACTGTGGCGTATAACCCGCATGGTTGAAAACCACAAGATTGGAATAAATTGGATCGATTCCACCAATTGCTGATAACAAAGCTTGCTTTTTGGAGGGACAATTCGAAAGCACCTTAAGCATTGACATAATAGAAGGTGATTGAGAAGAATCTTCTACTATGTTATAGTTATATACAACTCGAGCTCGAGGGTTAAATGTTGATTTATGTACAACTCTTGTAGGTTGTTTTATTGTTAACTCTGGTGCAATAGGTGGTGGAATAAGATCAGACGAAGTTGAAGTCAAAGGATTAGGTTGATCAGATTGGTTATTCAATGACGATGGTTGATTTCCATAATACTTACTTTGTTTTGACACCAAAATATCATTTTTAGGCTTAGAGGCAGATAACATAAGCACTTGGGAAGTGGTAACATGGTCTATAGCAAACATACATGTCTTCGAGTTCGGAAAAGGATCAGTCAACACTACGGATGTATTAGAAGTCTTTAGAAGCTTTGAGACTTCAGAGTGGTGAGGACAATCTCACATAAAGTGCAAATCATTATATATTAAATATGGGTAACAAGGTTTCCTAGCAGAAGTAGAGGAATTAGATGATTTCTCTTTAGGGGGATTATTTTGTTTCTTCTTGTTTTTCCCCTTCTTTCTTCTTGGTTTCTTTTCATTCTTTCCTTTGTCAGACGACACAAAATTTATTTTGGAAGCAAGAGTGTTGTCAGATGCATTTGAACTTTGATTGGAAATGGCAGGAGTTTCATCAAATGGTCTACCTATCATTTGTGTGCTCGAAGAACCAATCACACCGTCACCAGCATGAGAGCCCTTACTTGATGGTGGTGGAGGAACAATGAAATTTGGTCGGGTTGCATTCCATATCTTGTCATAGATCATGCTAGACTATGTACAAATGAAGTCCAAATATTGGTTACGAGAAATTACTTTCTCTTTAGTGACAACTCCACCTTTCACCACATCCTTGGTGATAGATGGCAACAAGGATTTTATAAACCACTTAGCTAAGAGCTGATCAGGAACATAAGTTTTAACCATTCGACGACAACAACGCCACTCATGAATATGATCGCAGATATGAGTAGTAATAGTCTGTTTAAAGTTGGTTAATAGTTCCATTCCAGTTTCATATCGTATGAGTAACTATAAGTGGGTTAAAAACGTGGTACTAAGTTTGTAAAGTTATCGAAAGAAGCTTGTGGTAACTCAATGTACCACTTCGTAGCTGGACTAGTAAGCGTTCTCTGGAAAAGACGTAGTCTAACTGAATTATCATTCAAGGAGTTTGATGAACACCATAAATGAAAAGTCATGACATGGTTGGATGGGTATTCTCCAGGGTTTCCATTGAATTTTGAAATATTGAAAGGTAACTTATGAGGAATCATCGACCACCAAGGTGCATGAAGAATTGGGTCATTGGTGAGCCGATTTAGATTTGGTAACTCAAGTGTTGCAAAGAAAGGCAACTATCTATTGAGGCCAGGTTGAGCATATCTAGGGTATGATGGGATTGCCTGGGAAATAGCCCTTTGCATACCAGCATAAGGCAATTGCTGGTGGTAACCTTGACAAGGGTAAGTCTGTTGAGAAAATCGAGTGTAGGATTGTTGTTGAGCGCCAGGATACATTTGATGTTGTCCGATCCTAGCATAACCTTGTTGACTAGGACCTAGGTAAACTTGTTGTTGACCAAACCCAGAAAAGGCTTGTTGACCAAGTCTAGGATGAGGTTGGTATTGTTGGAATTGTTGCTATTGATATTGGAGCTATCAAGGTTGTTGAAGTAGATATTGTTGTTGTTGATACAATGGTTTTTGATTGAACGGTTGTTGCCCACTAGTGTAAGCTTGACTAGGTTGTGAATACACTAAACCAGTGTAAGTCTGAGTCATTACAGTAAAAGGTAAACTAGCATGAGATTGTTGCACTCTAGGCACAAGTGGTTTTGTTAAAAATTCCCGAGAAGTTTGAATCTGTACACCTGAAACTTGGGGGTCTGAGGTTGAAGGATCGACTTCCACAAGTTGAGATGCAACAATATGAGCTTGTGACTGGGGTAAAGCTGTAACAACATGCATTGTAGGTATGGATGAGACAGATTGCATAGGTTGTGATGGATACACAAGCCTAGGTTGAATGGGCATTGTTGGCTGCCACTCACAGATAGTCATTCTAGGTTGACCTAAAGATGACGACATACTGACATATGTTTCCCCCCATAAAAATGGAGGATAAGGAGATTGTGCATATTTTTCTCCATATGGGGCTAGTCCAGTGTAAAGCAAATACATAGGATGGTAACTAGATGAACCAGCTTGATATTGAATTGATGGGTCCAGCTATTCGATATCCGTTAATGAGGAACCAGATAAAATTCATGTAGGGGACATTGGTGAAGACCAAGGACTAGAAGCAACACCTGAGTGGGTTCCAGATAAATATTGGTAACCCGATGGGATGAACGCAACACCAGATAAGTGTGACTCAGGTGTCATAGTAAACATCAAAGAGGTTGCGACAAAATATTCTGACGTAGCTGTAATAGATGGTACAGTCTGGGATGTTGAATCTGCTATAGTCAAAGTAATCAATATCAAAAGGAGCAGTAAAATGAGGAATATGAGGATATAGATAAAGTCCATTTCCAAAATGGAATGGAATTCTGGGTACTTCTACCTCATGTTCCTATTCTATCAAAATCAACCCAGGTGGAAGGATTTCACCATCAGGTCCATAATATATTTTCGGTATTTCTTCCTGAGATAAAGAGGAAGCCTCGACAGTTACGGATGTTTGAGTATGTACCGGTTGATCTTCTTCTTGTATGGTAACAACTTTTGATTATTCAACCTCAAGATGCAAATGCTCTGGTAAAAGATCAGGTCTAGGTTGGGCCTCTTGAACAACTTCTGGTTTAGAAGTAACTTCTGATTGAATAGTGATAGGTTCAGGATCAAATCCCGGTTGAACAGATTCAGGCTCAGAAGTAATTTCTTGTTGAACAATTTTGGGTTGGGAATCAACTTGTTTTTGAACAAGTTGGGTTACCATTTCACCAGATTCAGTTCTAGTTTCCTCAAGTAATTGTGGAGATTCCACTTCAGTAACATATGTACCAATAACTATAGGAGTAACTAGGGTCACAATACTTACCAGTATAGGTGTTTCTGGTAATTCAAATGAAGAACCAAAGTTTGTGAAGTATTGGATTCAGTCAAATGAGACTGCTTTGACTCGATAGGTGTAGCTTTAGGTGGTAAAGGCGGTTTACTAGTTGCTCTCTACGAACGACAGGGTAAGGGTTTATGTTCCTCCATGATTGCTGATTGATTTTATTACAAAAAAGAAATAAGAAAAAAGGAGTAAGATAGGAAAAAGGTTTACCAAGCAACTGCGAACTGCAGAATACCTCTTGGTGAATTGAGAAGTACAGGCAGGCAATCTCCCCGAATGTTGTGTTCATTGTATCACAGTGTACAAGGCAGTCAACTTTGTTACCTAAGGATGGATAGCAACCTAGTTTTGTCCTCCCATACATACCCAAAAGTATGTGGAGGCCCAATCCGTATTAGCGTTGTCTAATGCGAAACTGCATAGTGAGAGCATTCCTTTATAATTTACGTACTGTAACACTACCCTATATACTTGAAGGTACGTGGAATGAGGTATCACACTCGAAATGTATCGCAGACAGGTTAGCGACAACTGCTATGTTTTACGACGTTGGAACACGTCTCTAGCCTATAACCTTTAAATGTTTTGCATTAGATGAAAATGCTCCATTACGTTAATTGAGGTTAATTTTAAGTTGATCTTGACTAAGAATTTTCCTTTCAAGGTTCACCACGTGATGTCTTTGAAATTCCTAGAATGAAACTAATATGATAAGCATTCCTTTCATTCAATTTGAACAATGAAAACCTTAGCTAGTAGGGATAGAGAAATCAGATTCTTTTAATCAAAGACAAAAGAGCACATCTAATGCAATTTCCCTAAACTATTCCTATGGGCACACTCAAACTTTTTCAATGCACAATGCAAGTTTTTCTTTTCAATTCCCTTAATGTTTGAAATGAAAAAAAGGAAACTAATGCGCATACAATCAATCAATCTTTTTGCAAGAACGAAGACTTTATGACAGTTCTTTTTGGAAATAAATGAAGACTTTTACGACACTTTCTTTTGAACAAATGTTAATCGACTATAAAATAACTTTAACAATGAATTGATAGTGATAAAGAAATCATTTAAGAAACACTAAAGAATCAAGGCCAAAGTAGGGCTAGCAAAGGAAACACAAATTGATTTTAGAGACACAAGCATCATTGATCTTTTAGCAAGCAAAAATAGAAGGAAATTTGGGAAAAATCAAGTCAAAGGAGGGATTTTTGACCTAAGGAGGATCAACGCAGCCTTGAATGGAGACAGTGCACTTCAAAGCACTATCCTCAAGCCAAGGGTGCTATGCAATGCTCTGTCTCTTGGTAAAACCTGTGCTGGTGCCAGAGAGGCCATCCTAGTAGCTTTCAAGCGCAATTTTTACCAAAAAACACTTCAAAAGGCTGAAACAAGATCAATTGAAGCAAGTAAAGTCTAGCAGGGTATACTAGGATGAAGGTAAACTACTCGGAATGATGATCATTCCCCAGTGGAGTCGCCAATGTTTTATGTGGAATTTTGCATCTACGGATAAATACAGTTTCCCTAGGTGGGTAGCTACACCTAGAACAACAGAATTAAAGTGCTTAACCTTTTTCTACAGAAGATAAATAAGACAGGGGACCTACTTGTTATCTTTCACTTTCCATTTTTCTTCTTTGTATGGTTCCTGTCTCTCCTTCTTGAACTTAATCTGCTCATTAAGTACCGTAATCATAAATAGAGGACAAAAACCAGTCAAAGCAAGAGATCTATCTACTATAAGCATATGGAATCAAGATAATTTACACATATAATCATCATACATAAAGACAAGAATATGGGAAAAGGTGTATACAACTTTATTAAGTAGAAGGAAGAGTTACAACCATGAAGTCTGATTCACTGTCACTCCTCTACCTTGAGTTCTGACCAACATCACATCAAAAGCACAACACTCTGGTAGCATAACAATACTTGCTTACAATCTCAAACCTCACACCAACAATATCTCCTTAGAAATTCTCAAATTCCAGCCCCTGGTTACTTAGATGAGTGCTCAATTTGTAGGTTAATGGAGGAGGTTTGGTAATGAATGAGTATTGAATGGCCTTCCAAGCTTAGAGTTAGTTTCCATGGAGGAAGGGATGAGAGGATAGGAGGTTACTTAACTTATTCCTTATCCAATTTCGCGCTCATAGGAGATGATCAATGTGGGAATCTTCTAGAAGGCTCTAGAAGATAAGAATATTCCTAGAACCCTATGAGGATTTCACTCAATCTCGCCCAGTGCAGGTCAAAATGGGCCTAAGTGGTCTGAAATGCACCCTCACATGGACCTACCTACAATGAAGCGCACTTACCCCTGACCAAGGCTGCACTGGTCCCTCAAGAAGGAATTTCTTGAGGGCTTCAGGCCAAGAAAATCTCAGGGAAGGAGGAATTCAAAGTGATGACTTGTCTATGGCATGTAGCAATTGAATTAGGGTTTCATGAGCCCTAATAGTACCGATATGAATGATGGGAGTGATTTTCCCAAATGGATCTGTGATAGGGGGCCATGGTTTTGGTGCTTCATCTCCTAGGGTTAGGTTTTTGGATGTTTAGCATTTTCCTTTATTTCTCAATAATAAATAGGCCTTTGAGCCTTATTGTAACATAGCTTAGAGGCCTGTAGCTGCCACATCTCTTCCCAGATATGAGCCACCATCACGTGACCTAGTTTATTTCCATTCTGTTTGTAGGCTTATTTTAGTATTTGATATTAATGAAATGAAGTGTTATTTCTACTGCATCTTTGTATTTATGGTTATATCTGTAATTTTTTGTGTTCCTATTTAAGTTCAGATCAATTCTCAAGGAAGAAACTAAGGAGAAGGAGCAAAGAAGCACTTGCAAGGAAGAAGCACAAAGAAGAACCGTCATGAAGACATGAATCACATCCTAAACTAAGATAGATTAATGACATTCCATGATGACTAAGAAGGTATCAATGATGATCCAAGACCCCTTGGATGGTGAAGTTGAATATAAAGCAATAAGAGAGTAGCTTGGCATTCCCACATCATCATGAAGTCCTATGTCATCAATTTGAAATCATACCTATGCAAGTGTCATCATAATGTCATATGTGCCAATGTGTCTTGCCACATCATTTGTGTATGTAATGATGTATTATATAAGGAAAACGAAAAAATGTAATGTGTGGAAGTGAATGAGTCAGATTTGGAATATGAAAAGTCACATGTGGAAAAATGAGCCTTATAGAAGGTGAAAAGTCATTTAGGAGTCCAATATTCATGAGGATAGCTCAAGCGTCATAAGGGGAGATGAAAGGTCCTTCCTCTTGTTATAAAAGAAACCTCATAACTCAAGCAAATGCCTTTTGGAGGCTTCATCTTTGGAGAGATAGTTTTGGCTTCTCTAGCTTGACATAGGAGAGAAGATCATTCCTTGAAGAAGCAATAAGTGACTTAATGTTCCACTACTAGAGCTAGTGGCTCACCATTGTAACTGTGTACTTGGATCTTTCACTTAATTATCAGGAGCACATTGAGCCAACACATTTTCATGCATGTATTGTGACTATTGTAAGACTATTATTTATATGTTTTCGGTATGTGTTATGTTCATACATACTAAAGAAATTGAACTATTTAATTTTCTTTCATACTCATCTTGTTGAATGTGTCTTGTGGTTTCTTTAATGATCGGTGTGTCATTGTGAACTATTTCGCTAGATAACGAACAAATATTTCATTTCTCTCTTGTGCCTATCTTAGGTTACTACTATTACTTTTATTCCAAACACTTACTCTTTAGACTCCCCTCATAAAATTCTCCTTTTACGTGTTACAATTTGTGTTTCATAATGTCAACTTACTTGCTGATTTCAAAGGATATGTGTGTAATATCTTATGTTATACCTTGAAGCCAAGGAAAAGATTAGGGTTATGGTGGCCAAGTCAATACTCTGGATGGGGCTCCTACTCCAAATGGTGTGAGGTCGAATTGAGACTTCACATTGGGGAGACCCCCTGTACGTTAACAGCATTGAGCACCATCAATAGGTTGAGATATTATGACATTGGGTTTTGATCATCACATTATGATGTTGGATTATGTTTTTCACTTTAGGATCCCAGGGTATGTTTTTCATATAGTATTTTCAAGTTAGGTTCATCACATTTTTATGTTTGGCTTCTGTATGTCATGTTGCAATACTAGGCTTTGCACGTCACATTGTGGTGATAGGTTATGTTCACCATATTGTAACATTCAGGTATGTTCTTTGCATATGTTGTGTTTATTTGTGTTAGGTTGCATTATATCCTTTCCACAACTAGCTAACCTCGTTAACCGAGGGGTGGAGACCCCCCTTCGTTGCACCGATTGCACAGTGGGGAGGTTACAGGGGGGGTAGCAACACCCCCTGTCTAGGGGGTTTGAGGTGGGTGGGTAGCTCCCCTCTACGGGGTTCGGGGCAGCACCCAGGGGAATTTTTTTGGACCCTATATTAGGTTGGGCGGACCTACCTATGGTTTTGTGCATGGTTTTCGCACATGGTTTTGGATGTAATTGTTTTCAGTCCATGGTATTAGATGCTTCAACATGTATAAATATGTATTGTAGCATTGAAGGGAACATAATGAAAAATCAAGCTGGTAATCCCAGTTTTGGGATCTAGGGGAAAATCTCTGTGTATATTTGATTTATGTGTTATTCTCTCGCTATTATTTATTTTCTATGTTTTAGAATTCGTATGCAGGTAATTTTTGTACGAGGTTAAAACATACATTTGTTATCAGATCTGTTTTGGCTTCAAGGGGACGTCCTTTTTGCTGAGGGGTTTCACTTGGGCCTGTGGTATACCTTGTTCAGTGGGAGATCTGCGGGATCGATTCTGGTGGTGAAAGAAGATGGCGAGCAGTGGAAAGATAGAGATCGAGAAATTTAATGGTAATATTTTTGAGTTATGGAAACTCAAGATGGAGGATTTGTTTGTGGATAAAGATCCGTGGATCGCGGTAGATCCCAGTACTAAACCAACGAGAGTGTCCAATGAAGAATCAAAGAAGTTCGATCGGAAGGCAAAGAGCACAATATGATTGTGTGTCTCAGATTTAGTATTTCTAAATGTATAAGGGAAAGCTACGACGAAGGCTTTGTGGGACAAGTTAGGGACTTTGTACCAATTTAAGTCTCTGGTGAATAAACTATTCCTACAAAAAAAGCTATATAAGCTGAGGATGAAAGATGGAGACTCGATGACAGAGCATCTGAACACATGTAACACTGTGGTAAGTCAGATATTATCTGTTGATATTAAAATTTCAGATGAAGATAAGTGCATCAGTTTGTTGTGTTCTCCACTGGATTCATTGGATAGTCTGGTTATTGCAATAGGTAGCAATTCAACTACCTTGCAGTTTGATGAAATAGTCTCATCCTTGCTAACAAAGGAGATGAGACGAAAAAATATGGAGATCCAAAATGGTGATGCCTTGTCTGTACGAGGATGGTCCTAGAACATAAACAAAAATAAGTCATCGAGTGGGAGATCTAAATCTAAAGGGAGATATAAATCTATAGGAAAACCTGGAAAGCTGATGTGCTGGAAATGCGGAAAGGAAGGGCACTACAAAAGGGACTGTAAATATGAAGCTCCTGAAAAAGGAAAGGGATCTGATGATGCTCCTTTTGCAGAGGTGAAAACCACCTCAGATGAAGGTGGGGATGTGTACTTGGCTTCTTCAAGTACACATGTAGATCATGAGGCATGGTTGATTGACTCAGGTGCATCCTTTCACTTCACTCCCCATAGAGAGTGGTTCTATGAGTATGAGAAATATGATGGTGGTGATGTCTTCTTAGGGGATGATAAGAAGGATAGAGTCATTGGTCGTGGAAAAGTAAAGTTGAAGTTGCAAGGTGGAAGGGTTAGAACACTTCTAGGTGTTCTTCATATTCCTACATTGGCCAGAAATCAGATTTTTGTAAGCAAGTTGGATGATGCAGGTGTAAAAACTGTGTTCTTGAAGGATACCTACAAGATGGTTCTGGGAGCACTGGTATTGATGTGAGGAGTTCAGATTGGAAATTTGTACAAGCTACAAGGTAGCATTGTTATTGATGGGTGCAACAGTTCCGTGGTCCCTGAATGTGGAGCTGAAAATCTAGTGGTCTCTGGAGAAAAGACCATGCTATGGCATCAAAGGCTTGGGCATATTGAAGAGAAGGGCCTTCGAATACTTCATGGTAAAGGTATGGTAGAAGGTATGACAAATAGCTCTCTCGATTTTGATTTCCGTAAAAATTTTGTATATGGGAACCATAATCGGGTGAGCTTCCCCTCTGGTGGTAAGAGGGAAAAACATATATTAGAGCTTGTGCACACTGATGTGTTTGGACTTGTGAAGGTTCCATCACTGGGTAATTCTATGTACTATTTATCATTTATAGATGACTTCTCAAGGAATACATGGATATATTTCCTCAAGAAGAAATCTGAAGTCTTTGACAGGTTTAAAGAATTTAAGGCTCTCATGGAAAACCAGACAGAGAAGAAGATAAAGGTGTTGAGGATAGATAACAATGGAGAGTTTTACAACAAGGAATTTGAAGAATTCTGTAAGAAGTGTAGTATGGCACGATAGAAGACTGTTCCATACAGACTTGATCAAATGGAGTTGCAGAAAGAATGAACAAGACGTTGATGGAAAGGGCAAGAAGCATGCTCAGTGTTGTTGGGTTAGGACAAGAATTCTTGGAAGAGGCGGTGGAAATAGCATGTTACCTGGTTAACAAATCACCTTCATCATCTTTGGAGGATAAGAATCCATAAGAGGTATGGACTAGAAAGAAACCATCTCTTTCAAATCTGAGGGTATTTGGATGTGATGCATATGTACATGTTCCAAAGGAGAAAAGAACAAAGTTGGATAGTAAATCTGAAAAGTGCATATTTATTGGGTATAAGGATGGTCTAAAGGGTTATAAGCTTTGGAACCTAGTAATAAGGAAGGTTGTGTAGAACTGAGATATGGTGTTCATAGAAGTGAAAAATGTTATTAAACATGAAGTCCCATAAAAGGAACTTGAGAAGATAGTGTTTGAGCTAAAGGGGGAACAATCAGACTCTAGAGCAGAAGAGGAATCAGAAGATGAAGAGCCACAAACTCCGATTGTGAGAAGATTAGTTTGAGAAAGAAGGCAACTAGAAAGGTATAGTACATCTACTTTCTATTCATATTTTACTTTATCTATTACTGATGATGATCCCAGAACTTTGAAGGAAGAAGTAGATTCAGAGGATGGAAAACTATGGAAAGAGGCCATGGTTGATGAAATGGCACCTTTGCACAAAAATGAGGCTTGGGATCTAGTGGATTTGCCAGCTGGAAGGAAACCCATTGGTAGCAAATGGGTGTTCAAGAAGAAGACAAATTGAGAAGGAAAGGTGGAGAAATAAAAAGCTTGGTTGGTAGCAAAAGGTTATTCCCAAGTGCCGGGAATTTATTTTGGTGATATTTTTTCTGTTGTTGCGAAGGTAGCTTCTATTAGATTACTTTTATCTGTTGCTAGTGCTTTTGATTTTGAGGTAGAACAGATTAATGTGAAGACATAAATTCTTTGTGGGGATTTGGAAGAGGAGATCTACATGAAGCAACCTGAAGGCTTTGCGGTGAAGGGTAAGAAAGTTAAAGAAGTCTCTGTATGGTTTAAAACAGTCACCAAGGATGTGGTATCATAAATTTGCTATGTTTATACAGGGACTTGGCTTCACCAGAAGTAAAGAAGATCACTGTGTGTATTTTAAATTAATTGGTGACCATATTATTTATCTAGTCTTGTATGTGGATGATATGTTGCTCATTGGAAATGACAAAGAAATTATCCAGGATTTGAAGACCCAATTGTCCTCAAAATTTGACATGAAAGATCTTGGTGCTGGAAACTATATTTTGGGCATGGAAATTAAAATATATCAGGCAAAGAGGAAGCTCTAGTTAAACTAGAGGAAGTATGTCAAGACAATACTATAGAGGTTTAATATGCAGGATAGTAAACCAATGACGGTTCCTATTCTTGTAGGTCTAAAGTTATCTGATGAACATTGTCCCAAGACACAAGAAGAGGAAGAGGACATGTCCCATGTTCCATATGCAAGTACAGTCAGTAGCCTGATGTATGTGATGGTTTGTACTAGACCAGACATTACACATGAAGTGGGAGGATTGAGCATGTTCATGTCAAAACTAGGAAAGGAGCATTAGACAGTAGTGTAGTGGGTTTTTAGGTATTTGCGTGGCACTAGTGATTATATTCTATGCTACCAAGGAAGACCAGGATTGGATAGATTTTTTGATATCCGTGGCTTTGTTGATGCAGAATGGGCTAGAGATATGGACCATTGAAGATCTACAATTGGGTATGTGTTTAACCTATTTGGAGGTGCAGTCTACTCGATGACTAAGAAAAAATTTGTAGTGGAATTATCAACTACAGAGGAAGAATACATGGCAACTACTCATGCAAGCAAGGAAGTAGTTTGGTTGCAGAGATTGTGCTAAAGTATGGGGTTA
This sequence comes from Pinus tabuliformis, assembly GCA_031772625.1. Lineage (NCBI taxonomy): Eukaryota > Viridiplantae > Streptophyta > Pinopsida > Pinales > Pinaceae > Pinus > Pinus tabuliformis. The sequence continues at coordinate 913,666,556 of CM062815.1, read as the reverse complement.
GTACAGGGAGCTATAAGGATAGACCATAACAGCCAAAGTGAAATTTTCTTGGCAAAGAACCCTGCTTATCATTCAAAGACAAAGCATATTGATATTCAATATCACTTTGTTAGGGATATGATCGAAGACAAAAAGGTGTTGCTGGTAAAGGTGGAGACTTTAAAGAATACTATAGATGCATTGACAAAATCTGTGAGCAATGAGAAGTTCTCTTGCTGTAGAGAAACAATGGGTGTTGCAGGGCTACATAAATGAATAAGCTCTCTTGTGGCCCCCTGTGGAAAGAAAACAACAAGTGGCAGAATGTTGGGTTGTGTTATATTCTTTCCACAACTAGCTAACCTAGTTAACTGGGGGTTTAGAGGGGGGCTAGAGGCCCCCCTTCGTTGAGCCGATTGTAAAGTGGGCGGGTGACAGGGGGGTAGCAGCACGCCCTATCCAAGGGGTTTGAGGGGGGCGGGTAGCCGCCCTCTACGGGGTTGAAGGCAGCGCCTGGGGGAAATTTTTTTTGGACCCTATATTAGGTTTGACAGACCTACCTATGGTTTTGTGCAAGGTTTTCGCACATGGTTTTGGACGTGATGCTTTTCGGTCCATGGTATTAGATGCTTTGGCATGTATAAATATGTATTGTAACATTGAAAGGAACATAACGAAAAATCAAGTTGATAGTCCCGGTTTTGGGATCTAGGGGAAAATATTTGTGTATATTTGCGGTATGTTTTATGCTTTCGCTATTGTTTATTATCTATGTTTTAGAATTCGTATGCAGGTAATTTCTGTACGATGTTAAAACCTACAATTTGTTGAAATATAATTCTAAAGAAATTGAAACATTCAAAAAATTTCACCTAAACCTAGCCAGCCTTGGGAATCCATCTCCATGATTTATATGTTTGCCTTCCTTCTACCAAGCATGGTAATGATTGTGTATTGTGGTATTTTATATATTTTCCAATATGTCTATATTGGCTATTTGCAAGAAGAGTATCACTGCAACAGACAGTACCAAAATCTTCTTTGAATGAGTATGGGTACGTTTTGTGTTAGAAAATTATATATTACAAAGCAATGGAACACATAACATATTTCAGAAATATAAACATAGAAAATGCATAAAACAAGAGATACACAGATATACATGGTTCACCCAGTTTGGGCTACGTCCATGGAGAAATAACCAGTCCTTTTTTTTATATTATCCAGCAAACTGAAGAGATACAACCTACAATAGATCCGCTGTAATTCCCTCTTTGCTCTCAATCTCCTCTCTCTTCCTCACTCAGAATACAGATCTACATAGATGCAATACAATTCCCTCATATATAGCGAGGGGTTGCCTTCTAGGGAAAAAAACCCTAAATTAAACATAACTTCTATCGTCAGATCTCTGCCTAATGAATAACCTAGATTGACTATGAAATTACAACATTTTACAAGACAATTTTACATCTATTCTTAGCTTCGGGGGGGCTGCCCCGGAAACCCCCCGCCAAGGTGGGGCTCCCAAAAGGTCACAGTCGCCCCCCCTTGGACCCCCCGTGCAGCGAATATTTTACGGGCAGCATTGCCGCCCCATTTCGAACTGTGGTACAATGCGGCGATACCTTTCAATGTAGACGATAATCAGGCTCCATACCCAACATTTTGGGATCCCATAGACCATTATATCAGACTGGGACGATAGGTTCTTGAGAGCATTCTAGTCAGGGCTTTGGTCATTGTTGGACACCAAGCTCACTGAGTCGACTGTAATTCATCCCTAGAATGATGGATAGACAGATTTCATCAACAAGATGATAGTTCAGATACTATGCATGTACAAATATAAGAATCGACGAACATGGGATGAGATTCTTCCCTATGTGTAGCATAGCTATAATAGAGTTCTCCATATCTCGACTAGCCACAACCCCTTTCAAGTGGGCCTCAAATTTCAATTGTTATGCTCAATTGATAGTGTCCATGCCTTTTATGACTACCCATGTAAAATATGCGAATGTACAATCCAAGGTTGATAAAGCCACTAGGTTAATTATATGCATCCAACACATATGCTAGTAGGTTCATGATATCTTGGATAAATCAAATTCCAAGTATAATCAATGCAATGATCAACATCAGGTTCCAGATAAGTTTAAAGTGGGACACAAGGTCACCACAAGGTACGGTTGCATCTATAGAAGGAATGCCTTGTCAATGCCCATCAAAAGCTTTGACCACTATGATATGGGCCTTACACCATCACCAAGGTAGTGGGTGACAATAATTTTGAGTTAAGTATCCCTCCATTCCTTGGCTTGCACCCCATATTCAATGTGGACCACCTTTGGCCATACTTTCCACCATTGTTGGCCACATTAGACATTACTGAGCAACGAACACCAACAACGCTCAATCCAGATTACATCAAGCTAGCCACAACTGATTGAATCATAGAAATACAAATTAAAACTAGTCTCCAACAAATAATCCAATTGTATTGAGTTGTCAAAGATGGCCAGTTCTTGCACCAAGGCAAGTGGCTCACTAGGGATGAAATTCAATAGAAGTTTCCCCGTCTCATAGAAGCACTCAACGCAATGGTGACCATTGCTTCCTAAGGGGGGAGGAATGATCCAGGTGGATATAGGTGGCCACCAACCTATTCCACTTGGACCTCCAACATGGTTTCCTTTTAGTTTCCTAATTTCTAGCACAATTTCCTATTTTGGTAGTTTTCATTTTTGGCAGTTTTTTGAGTCCTGAAGTTCTGGAGCCATTTTGAGGCCCTAAATGAAGTTCTTTTGGAAAAAGGGAAAATTCATAGCCCACAATAGGGGTTTGTAGTAAAATTTTATTTTCTTCAAATAGATATTTCTAATGAGGTATTGTACACACCAAATAAAGAATGTATTCGAAAATTACGACCTTGGGAAGTTGATGTTCCAACTAACACCAACAAGGCACACAAACTTTTGGCGCTTCATCTCCTAGGGTTAGGTTTTTGATGTTGATGGTTTTACATAGTTTCTTGATGTTAAAAATTCATGTCAACATCATTGTAACACAATTCAGAAGGCATATAGCCATCACATCTCTTCTCAAAGATAAGCTACCATCACACAAGGTAGTTTGATTATCTTATGTAGGTAAACAATTTCCAACACTTGCTATTAGTTAATTGAAGTCATGTTTCGTTTTTGTGTTCTTCTTTAAATCTGTATTTCATTTCCCCTTTAAGGTACAAGTTAACTTTCACATTCTAATATTTGTAGGCCAGATAGACGCAAATGCCCTAAATAGATGGTTAAATATCCTAGAAGGATATTTTCGGTCCATAATTTTTTCTATAGGGAAAACATTACTTTTGCACTCCTCAAAGCCTTACCCCATGTCAAGAACCCATGCAAAAATTACTATGACTAGAGGAATGAGGATGAACCCTCACTATTTTCAGCTGCACCCTCCTAGAATTATTTCATAGATTTCATCAAGGAACAATATTACCCTGTCGGGAGCTATGAATATAGATTCATAAAATGGACCATACTATGGCTGTAAAGGGGCCAAGACATTCCAGAGTTCACAAATATCTTTCATACCTTGTGCACTAAGATGGATATCAAAGACTCTGAGTGACATCTAGTGATCAAGTACTGTGGATGTCTACACATATACATCTAGATATAAATTGAGTTCCTAGACATCTCCTCAATTGGTGCAACATACTGATATGTCGTAAATAGAAAAATAAAATAAATAGAAGAAGCAATACATTGGATATGAAAATCCTTCACAGTGGAAGCAGGGAAAGGGACAGAGCTAGGGTGGACTTCCCCAGGACAATGCAACTAAATCTCAAGAAAGAATGATTATGGAAATTAAAAGGAAGACACTGGGAATTGGCGTAGGCTCCACAGAAGTCCCTTGCACAACATTGATTATTACCGCTTGAAACAATCATTATTGGTAGAGCTTGCAAAGAAATAAATAAAATCTGGCTCAACTTTTGATTTAAAATAGTATAAAAGAAATTTGATCATTGTTTCATAACCCAATGTTATCATTGCAATTGTGAATATCCAACTAGAAGAGTTAGAGGATCCCCTAGTGGGGGAGCACCTCTTCCATTCACAGATGTGGGTGACAAGGACCCCACTACATTTCATTGTTGACAATGGTAACTAGAATAACCTAATCTCAGCAAAGGTCATCAAGGAATTTAAGCTGCCAATAATGTTACACCCCCAACCATACACCATTGGTTGGTTGAGCCATGGACGAGACATCTGTGACATCCAACAATGTCATTTTTCCTACAACATCAAGCCCTTCACATATGAGGTATTGTGTGATGTTGCACCACTCAAAGTTTGTGATGTTTTGTTAAGACAACCTTATATGTGGAAACATTATGTTGTTTATGAGTCTCGACCTTGTAGTATTGTTATTACTCTAGGGGATCAGCTCTACAACATATTAGAAGAAGTTCCAACTACTACAAAATTGTCAATCTAAAAAAAATGAAAGAAGGTGTTATCTCATACTTCTAAGTTTTTTCTTTCCATAGCTGGGTCAGAATGTGAACAACAAGTCACCGCAACCACCACAACTTCAGTACAAACTCTTTCTACAAAACACAAGAAGGTGGACAAGCTTATAGAACAGTAAAGGGATATATTCACCTCACTGATAAGGGCACCCGTACTCTTCCAAGTCACACATTGACTTACATCAGATGAAATCCATCCATATGTTCAGTGTGGCTACAATGGAGCTCTTTACAAATCTATTAGTTCTTTGCAAACATGTTCAAGGTTCCAATCAATAATCCCCATGGATGTCACCTTTCAGACTGCATCTTCACCAACAAAGTCCTGCCATCGTCCAACCAAATTTTTTGAATGATTTCAACACTTCCAATAATAGGTTCATGATTCCCTACCAAGAGCCAATGCCAAGTATAAACAAAGACATGACCAATATCAAGTTCTATGTAATTTTCTAGATACAACTAATGGGATTGTGGACGCCAAGATGAAGATACAACTAATGGGATTGTGGACGCCAAGATGAAGATACAACTAATGGGATTGTGGACGCCAAGATGAAGGGTGCTCGCCAATGGAACATACAACTCTTTCAAGTGGTTAACATAGGGAATCTTCTTCACTAGGGAAAGTGGTTCACCAGGAACCAAGTTTAGCAAACATTTCCTCATATGATGAGGGGATTTTATGTAACAAGGACCATTTCTTCTGAAGGGGGGAGAATTGATCCAAAAGGATAATAGTTACCATGGTTAATGATTATTTTTCTACCAATGTTTGTAAAATCATAGATTATATTTGAAATATGCATGAGAAAAAAAAACCCATAATAGTGAAGTAAGAATCTAATCGCACGATGATTTAGTTTTCACCATCATATTCACCCATGGATTCAATAAACCATGGTATTTACACATGGTATTTGAATCACACAATATTTTAATTTTTACCATCATAATTTGTGATCTTCACCTATGGTATTCATCCATGGATTTTGTAAACAGTGGTACTTACCCATGATATTTTGAAATGTACAAAGGGATGACTCTTAGTGGAAACACCCTTGTTAAAAATATAAATACGAGAATTCATTGGGATCAAAGCAAGATTTTCTCATAATGTAGTATCATGGTAGATTATCAATTCAATAAATATTTGAGTTCATGTTTACTCTCTTATGCATGGTACCATATTCTGAGTTATCTTTATAATGTTTTTCTGCATTATTTCTCTTATGAATTGTGCCCTATTCTCAATTATTTTTATAATGTTTTTCTACAATATTTATCTCATGCATTATGACATATTCCTTTCTCACTCATGAAATTTCACTTTTTAAACAATTTGGATCACACCAACATTAAATGCTTTAGATTTCATGAGAACTTTGCAATTAAGCACACTTGGGCCAAAGTAGTACTGGGATGGGAGATTTGTTGGGAATTTTTAGTTGGTATTTGTTTGTCACTCTATAAGTCTCATTCCTCCAATTATCCGAATCAGTTTGAAATATATCTTCATTAACATATGAGCAAGCATCAAACCATTATTCCATATAATCCTTTGTAGAATGGTGTAGCAAAACGAATGAATGGGACACTCTTGAATATGGTACACTTAATGATATTTTTTCAAGAATATGAAGTTGATGTTTTGGGATAATGAATTTCTATAGAAAATATGTGTGAAAAACATGAGTCCATCTCATTCCCTTGGGAATAAGACTCCATATGAATTGTGGTATGGTTGCATTTCTTTGGTGAGGCTTTACAATGTATTTGGTTCCACCTACTATTTCTTAATTCCTAAGAAGAAAAGAAACAAAATTAGTGCAAGGAGTCAAAAGGGAATCTTCTTGGGTTACTCAAATACCACCAAGGAATAACATCTTTATAATGAGGTAAACGAAAACTTCATTCTTTCTAGAGACGTGCTTTCCTTCGAATCTACTGGGATTAAAAAAATTGTTGAGTAACAATTTGATCATTTGGATATATTTACCATGTAAATAGATATAATTAGTTTTCTGATTAGATTCCACATCTTGAAGTGGGGATCCTTATCTTGGAACAATCTCTAGAATCTTCTTTAGAAGTTCCATCTTCCCCTCATGAAGAAGATCCAACAACTTCACCATAATAGGGAGTTCAATTGGATGATATGATTAAGAGAATTGAAAGACTAAACCTTAATGGGAATGCAACACCATCTCAAGTACTAGAGAAACCTAGACCACCATAGAATGGTCCAAAGTTGCTTATAAATACACTTGAAAAGGTTCATCTTGATGAAGTTGGAAAGATAGGAACCAAAAGTTCTACAAGGCAAGATGGAGGTGATGTAGATAATTCAATGTAAATGATATTGATGTTTCATATGGTTGTGAATTGAATTTGTCCACTAACTTTAAACCAACTTCATTTGAACAATTTTCTTCTCTTGATGAGTGGAAAGAAGCCATGCAAAGGAGTATGTTGCTCCTATCCATTTGGAACTCAACCAATTGATTGTAGGTGGGTCTTCAAGAGCAAGTGCAAATTTTATGACTCACTTCACAAACATATGTTTAGGCTTGTGGTGAGTGGATATGCATAGAAGAAGGCATAGACTATGAGGAGACATTTTCTCCCACAAATGAATGGGCTACTATTCGTGCATTATTAGCTTCAACACGCATAATAGGTAGATGATTTATTAAATGGATGTGAAAATAGCCTTCTTGAATGGAGACTTGAAAGAGAATGTTTACATGTCTCTACTATGAGGATTTGTTATAAAGGGTCAATAACATAAGGCACACAAGCCCATTATGGCCTAAGGAAAATATTTTCCACACGTTATGGAAAGCTAAGTGAGCTTTTTTTAAGACCAATTTCAAGCATTTCAATATTGATGATGCAACTTTGTTTGTCAAAAAAGTTAGGGAAACTATTGTATATCTTGTGGTACATATAGATGATCTTTTGATAAAATAGATAAATGAAGCATGTATTACATCCATAAAGAAAAAAATGAAGAAATGTTTTGAGATGACAAACATGGGACAACTTCAATATTACTTAGATATTAAAGTAAATCAAAATCCAAAATATGAATTTATCTCTCCAAAAAATAGAATAAAAAATTGTTGAACAAATTTAGCATAGCCAATTATAATCATCACTATACCAAAATGAAAAAAAATTTGAAACTTACATTTAAAAAAAATGAAAATATAACTACAACTTATAAAGAGAATAGATATTTCATTTTACAGTAAGGATTCTTTCTCATGTGGTCAATTACTTTAAAGAGGAGGAATTCACACTAATTAGACATACACATCCAAACTTTGACAAAGATAAACAAAGTTTGCCACGGAAACGTTTAAGTAAAAACCATGTCCGAATATGCGTGTTTTTTGATATTTTTTTCATGAACACATAAACAGAGGTGACTAATAAATCGTCGCATAGTCTGATCCCTAAGTTTTGATAGAGTGCCAGCTTTGTTATCGAGGAAGGCCACTATTTTATTAAACATAATATCTCATATCTCATAAAGTTGGTCTCACTTTATTGGTATCCTCGTTCATGCCACATTAATATATTTATTTTTCACTTTAGAATATTACTTACTAGGTTTTGTGATAATTATATTTCACTCATTTGTTTATAATTTTGAGATTTTTTTAATAATTTTTTGGTTTGTTGTATGGTTTTGGTTTAATTGATTCAATTTGTTTTAAATAGTATTTTTATATTATTATGAGTGTTAGTTTAATTGTTTGAGTTTTTATTATTAAGGTGTTTTTTTCATACAAGTATACTTTTCTTATTATTCATATGAATTAAAAAAGAGTCTATATAAGTCTGTATGGGAATCAACCTCATAATTTGTGGGGACTAAACCACCAAGTCATTAATGTGCTTTTGTTATTGAAAAATTAGGAGTTCAATCCTTTCAACATTCTTTCAATTGGTATACACAAATATATTGTGTGGACATATCTACTACAAAATCTATGAAGAAAAAAAAATCATCATTTCTTACCTTGTAAAATTAATTTCACTTTTAACATTTATCTATATCACCTATGTCTTTTTTATCTACTTCAAAATTGAATCTCTTAAAATTTACTTACTCTGCTTTTTAATGTTACCTTTTCATGTAATAAGATTTATGATGAACACTAAAAAAATAGGTATGGTAAATAAATAAAAATATAAATAAACTCGAGGTATGGTAAATAAATAAAACCTCTTTTTATACTTACTCCAAAGGTATGATAAATAAATAAAAATATAAATAAACTAGAGGTATGGTAAATAAATAAAACCTCTTTTTATATTTAGTCCATAAACCTCCTTATATTTACAAAGGCTCAAAAAATAGGTTTCATTTAGGTGAAGCCTATGGGCCAACTACCATTTTAATACCATGAGCTAAATACCATGGGCCAAATACCATATTTATAAAAGAGATATGGTAAATTAATAAAAATATAAATAAACGAGAGGTGTTGTAAATAAATAAAATATTTTCTTATAAATGAGGTTTTATTTAGGTGAAGCCTATGGGCCAAATGATTATTAATACTATGCAAAAAAACATTATTAACCCTAATAGTAGTATTAATAAAAATAAAGAGGCACATAGTATTGACCCATGGTATTGAAAACCAATGGTATTGACCTATGGCATTCACATGGAATGTAGCCTATTTAAAGGGGGGAATTAAACCATCATATATCCATCTTTACTCTCGATCTACTAGGCGTTAAGAGGGATCAAATATCTTGATATGAAAACTAGCATAGAGTGAAAAAAGATTTGATCTCTTAGGCGCTTGATAGATCTAGAGTAAAGATGGATCTATGTTGGTTTAAAATTTTCAATCTTTTATGTTTATGTAGTATTGATAAACAAGTTTTCATTTTTATTTACTTAATATATATATATATATATATAGATATAGATATAAGGCTATTAAACACATAGAATAAATAGAAAGAAATAGTTAAGATAGTTGGGATAAATTTCATACCGGGTAAATTGATAACCTATAGTTTTGCTTTATAATTTTTATTAAATTTTTTACATTAAATTAAATGATAAGTAATAAATTTATTATTCTAAATTAATTTAAATAATAATAATAACTAATAATAATTAAATTAATTTATAATGTTAATATACTATTAATATGTATGTATTATTATTATTTTTGGGGTTTTTATATTTTTTTTATTTTACACGAAAGAGGATAAAAACCTAGGTTTCACATCCTAACTTTTCCGACAATTCTTTTCAAAACCATCATCTCAACTGCTTTTTTGTTGAGATAAGTCAATAGAAATATAATTTGGAGGTTAAGTTGTTAGGCTAATTCAAACTACTTAAGTATAGGTATGTTCAAATGATGATGATGTGCATGGTCAATAAAATAGTAATTAACACTATTATTTTCTATTAATTAACATTACTATTTTTCATGAGGCTAATTTAAACTACTCACGTATGGGTATGTTCAAATGATGACATAATATTTGGTCAATAAAATAATAACTAGAAATTGCACCAAAAGTGTTATAGACATTTTTGTGCCTTGCAGCATGAAGCATGAAATGTCCATAATCTAAGGGATCCAAAGTCCCTAAACATGTTGTTCCTACCCCTAGAGGAACAAGGTCAGAAAACCACAACACTGAATATCAGTTCTCCACCTGAAAACACTCAAAAACAAGCAATTTCTGGATCATGTCAACTGCTCCACTGAGCATCTGCGCTGAATGTCAACTGCCCCTCTCTGTACCTGCGTTGAATGTCAAATCCAACAAAGGCTACCTGCGCTGAGCGAGATTGGACAAGTGGCACAGTCATTCTTCAAGGTGTCAATGCCCAGGAAGCTTCCAAAATGACACTTGGATCAGGGAATTCGCCTAGTGATGAGTAAGAGGTTCTTAAACTCCAAGTGGAAGCAAGGATCTCCAAGTGGACTCAAGAACTGAAGTATAACTGAAGTGGGAGAGGACACTAGTCAGCTCTCAAGCTGACTCATCCTTTCTCCAAAACTCCTATATATAGAGCTCTCTCATGAGGTCTAGGGAGGCTGGAATCTTGTGAATGTAAGGAAGTGTTGTTGGTTTGAGTTTAGAGCTATTGGGTGATTGCTTTGAAGGAGGTGAAGAGGAGATTTCTTTCTGCTGGGAGGTGTTGCTGGATTGGGCCTCTTATGGTTGTAACACTTCTCGAACTTTACTTCTTCCATTAATAAAGCATTTGAGGTTCTTCTATATGCATGTGTCTCAATGGTGTATTGTTATACTTGTTTATTTGATTTATTCTAATCCTTGAATCAATTATGAATGTATGCTTCTTGTAGTTTCCCTCTCTTGCCTTTTTGCAGGATCTTTGTGTAGCTGGGCCAGTGAAAGAGCAAGGAGCTGGGAGCAAGCAGCAAGGAGAGAAGATTGGATCAATCATTAGCGAAAGACATCGGTTAGTGGATCCCTTTCTCCCCTATTTTACTTTCATAAAGAGGAAATCTTAGATAGCTTTGCTTCGGTTGTTGCTGAGGTACTATCACCCTTAGAGTGGGATAGGGTCATTCCGTATTGGATACTTTTCCCTACAACAAATTGGCGACTCCACTGGGGAACGTATCTTGTTGGTTGTTTGTGTTTTTTCTATTCCTTTCATAAACACAGGGAGTACCGAATCGAACTGCATTTGGATCTTTCAAATGCAAAGTAGAGGGCAGCTACTCTAGCTCAGTTTCTGGGCATGTTTATGATTTGAAGAGCTGATTCACAAGGACTCTGAACAACTCTTAGTGATAGCTTTTCATCCTCCTAATTACCCTTTAGTGTGTACTTTATTGATAGCCTCTGATTTGGCCAAAAACTGTGAATTTTTGAGCAATCTGTGACCCGGAAACCAAGAGAAACGAAAGTTTCGTTCTTCAGTGCAGGCTGTGTGAAGGCTGTTTGCATTTCAGTGCAGTTCCCGAAGGGGCTACCTGCGCTGAATGTCAAACTGACAGTGTACTACCTGCGCTGAACCAGTCTTGCCTAGTGCTACTGGGGTTTCCTGCTGTTTCTTGCCCTGTTTTCATCCTTGTTTTTGTTGCCTGGTACTAGTCAATGTACCTATCTGAAACCAAATTTCCTTGCCACTATTCCGCCTCGGTTGTATAAAGAAACTGTGTTTGTTATTTGTGTATTTCTTACATCATTTACAGTTTCCCATAACGAAAATCGAACTAGTCTTGTTGTGGCCTCTTAGATCTAGACCTGTGATAAGTGTCGTATTGATCTTAAGAGTTAGTTTGTTTGCTGTTCATAGCTGATTGAGCTTTTGCTTTCATCATATGGTTTGAATTTATATATTTCTAGTGTTGAAACAAGTAAACCTTAAGGTGTCTTTTGATTTTGGACAAACTTGTTTGCTTTCACTTGAAATTGAATTCAAAATTTTACAACAATTTTCATTTTGTAGTACATCAACATTAAGAAAGAGAAAAAAAATACCTGCATTTTGCATTTGCATTTTTGATAAGTTTGCATGTTGATTTAGGAGAAAGTGCATTAGTGTGTGCTTTGTGATCTGTGTGAAAAGATGATGTCTTTCTTTTCCCTCAGTAGTTAGGATTTTCAAAGTTAAAAGATTATAAAGCTTTCTTATCATCTTAAACTGCATTTAGGAATTTGTACCAATACATCTCGTGGTGATCCTGAAAGACAAACTTTAAAAAAGATCAACTTAAAATATATTGAATGAACCTAACAACGCTTTGCAACATAACGCTCATAGTAGAGGTCTAGGTAGAGACGTGTTCCGACGTCGTTAAACGTAGTGACTGTCGATCTCTACGAAGGTGGGTGATTCCTCCTGAGGGACGATAGCACTAATATAGACTTGTGCTCCCACGTACCGTCGCGTATATATTGGGAGACCCCTATAGGCAATTATCCTTTATCCTTAGGAAGCCATGTCGGCCGCCCTACTGATCGCGATGCAGTGAACACAGCATTCACGAAGATCGACCACCCGTACCGTAAAATGTATTTTGTGGTTTCGCGAAAGGTTTGGCACACCCTCTGCCTAGATCTCCAGAGCAGTTTCTTTTGGCCTTTTTCAAACTCTATAACTGAAAAAGTCCAACCGAGAATTTGTCACTTTGGGCTCGTTAAAACATCGAAGGAGACTAGAGTCATCTTTAGCTTTTTCTCGACTCTTTAAAACTGAAAAAGCAAGTTGTTTCTAAAAGCGTCTAATAAAATTCATTCAATACGGAAACATAATTCCCCTTTTTGTATTTTAGTTTATCGAGTAATCCGCAACCGTGGAAGAAATTCAATTGAAACCCCGTCGTTCGCGGAGGCTTGCGAGTCAACCGTCTTTGACTCCGGAATCGAAAGTAGTACGGACAAAGCGAACTCGCTTGACCGGGTCAAAATCTCCCATCAAATTTAGAACAAAAGTTCCAACAACATCTGAGATCCCGGTCACTCCAAGTATTTCTGGAATCCCTGCCTCTATTGAAGAAGTTCAACAGCCACAGAGGGACAGTAACACTGATCCTGGTCTGAGAACAAGTACTTGTATAACTGAACCAGTTCCATCTGTAACCGGTCCAGAGAGTCTTGTTTCTCAAACAACTGTCGCTGTCAAAACAACCCCTTCTTCGGCACTAGAAATATTTTACGGACCTGACGGTCTTCCTCTTACACCTGGTTTGATTGCAATAGAGGAAATCGTAGAGGACCCGCAAGTAAATACTCCAACTCATTTTGGAGTAGGTGTCACTCTTTTTCCTTCTGCATCAGAAGTTTGTCCATCACCAGTGGAGGTTCCTGTAGAATCGCTAGGCAATTTATTGGATAGACTTAAAATCTCTAAGCAACCGTCGACATCTAGGACTGTGTCAAATGACACAGTGACGGCAAAAACCCCTGCTGTCACTCCAATGATGTTTGCCGGCATACCAGCTGTCCCAACTAGCTCTCAACAGCTAGAAGGAGTCCACCCAGGGACTATTTCGACAGTGTGGTCTGTTCCAGTTTGTTCTTCCGGTATAATACCCAGTAATTCTTATGTTGAAACTAGACAAATTGATCCCTATGGAGGTCAATTTGGGCCATCCAGTCCTCAAAGGCAATCCATACCCTTGAGCTCTGGATTGCTACCGTATGGGGGGCAATATGCCCTTTCATTACCCCCTCCGGGAGGGTACCCATATGGCAGTTCTCAACAGTATTCAGGTTTGACTGAAGTTACGACAAGTGGTTGGGTACCTATGTTACCCCAACAGCCAAGAGTTGTGTATTCTATGCAACAATGTGTACCTATGTCTAGCATCCCGACGACACCAGCTATTGTAACCGTGTCGCAAGTTCAAACGATCCCTGTTGTATGTCAACCCCAGGTTGTAATGCAACAGCACCTTGACCCTACAACACAACCACAATCGCCAACTGCCAGGACGACACAGGTCCAAACGGGTACAATTACCCAGCATCTTGGTCCGTCGGTTAGTATAGCATAGCAGAACATGGCTTCACAGCCATGGATGGTGCAGTACCAACAACCACAGTTCCAGCAGGTGTACCAAGGATCTGAGCAATAGATATTTGCGAATAATGGACAACCCTATATTCAAAACGGGTTAAATCAACCACTTTACAGTGGTCAAGTCCACCAGCCATATCAATCATACCAGCATAAATTGCATTATGCTGGTATGCAAAGGCCTACTGCTCAGGCGATTCCATCGTATCCTGGGTACGCCTCGCCAAACCTGAATCAACAGTTACCATTCGTGGCAACTTTGGAATTACCAGATTTACATCGATTGACGAACGATCCAATTGCCTATGCCCATTGGTGGCCAGCGATTCCTCACAAGCTTCCTTCGGACATTCCTAAATTCAATGGAAATCCTGGCGAAGACCCGTCGAATCATGTGATGACTTTTCATCTGTGGTGTTCGTCGAACACCTTGAATGATGATTCGATAAGGCTTCTCCTTTTTCAGAGGACATTGACAGGTCCGGTGGCTAAATGGTATATTGAATTACCTAGAGCCTCTTTCGAAAATTTCAGTTCCCTAGCCACGACCTTCTTAACCCACTTTAAGTTACCTATAAGGTACGAAACTGGAATAGAGATCTTAACCAATTTCAAGCAGACGACGGCCACACATATATCCGATCATATACATGAGTGGCGTCGTCGTCGCAGAATGGTAAAGACTTATGTACCAGATCAGCTATTAGTTGAGTGGTTTATAAAGTCGCTTCTTCCTGCTATAACAGAAGATGTGGCCAAGGGAGGCGTCGTAACAGAGGAGCAGGTTATTGGTCGTGCCCAATATTTAGACTTAGTATATACTAAGTCTGGCACGCTCTATGACAAGATACCTGACGCCCCCAGACCAGAATTTTCAATTCCTCCTCCTCCTGGATCACATAGTGACTCTCATGCCGGCGACGGTGTGATCGGCACTGCAAACGCAAAGTCGACAAGGGATTCGAATAAGAAAGCCCGTAAGACTTCGAATCAAAAAGCAAATCAAGAAATTCTTGCTTCGGAAATAAATGCCATATCTGCGGATAAAGGCAAAAATTCCAATCAACCAGGAAGCAAGAAGAAGCAAAACAAAGGGAAGAAGAAGAAACAGGGTGAGTCATCCCCTCAAAAAACTTCTTCAGACCCTCCTGGAAATAGGAAGCCACCCCCATCAGGGTGTCAGATATGTGATGAGGATCATTGGACGAGAGATTGTCCATTCAAAGCTGAGTTAAAGAGGTTCTTTAAAAGTTCCCAAACCTCAGCCGTGTTAACTGATCCATTTCCTAATCCAGGTCAAAATATGGTTGATAGTGGAAATGCTTCCCCGTCGCAAGTGCTAATGTTATCGATCTCTAAGCAAAATGATGCTTTGATTTCGACAAGGAGTAAAGATTACGGGAATCCACAGGTGTCGAACGACAAAGGTAAAGATCAACCTAGTAGTTCGACAACAACTTCGGCAGAAGTTGTACCCCCCATCACGCATGAGTTAACAATAAAACCGCCAAAGGGAGTAGTACACAAGTCGACGTTTAATCCTCGCGCCAGGGCGGCGCAACATTATAACATAGTGGAAGATTTGGCCCAATCGCCATCCGCTATGTCGACTCTTGAGGTACTGCAAAATTGCCCATCCCAAAGGAAGGCGTTGTTATCAGCAATTGGTGGGGTGGATCCTAAGGATTCCAATCTTGTATCCTTTGATCACAAAGGATACGATCCTCAGTTACCAGCTCAACTAGCTTTCCTTATTCAAGTGAAAGCACTCAACAAAACTGTTCACAGAACAATTATTGATGAGGGAGCATCGACATGTATCATGTCGATCAGTTGCTGGAAAACTCTCGGATCTCCAACCTTGTCGCGATATTCAACGACATTAAAAGCATTCGACGGAAGGACGTACACCCCGTACGGCATCCTAAATAACTTGAAGGTTGAACTAGGAGGACAAACAGTGGAAATTGATGTTGAAGTCATCGATGGCAATCTTGACTATAACATCCTACTGGGTAGACCATGGATATATGCCATGGCAGCTGTAGTGTCAACTTATTTTAGGAAGATCGCATTCCCGTTTGAAGGAGGGATTACGATCGTCGACCAACAGAACTTCCTCCCTAATGGTTCACAGGTTACAGGAAGCATTCCCATGATCCATGGGAGCGACCATTCAATCCAAGATATCGGAGTAGGCCTATTGAAAGACCCCACAATGATGGGAGCTTTCGTGTTGCCACCTCCTATCCATGTAGGAAATATCCCGTTTGTAGCAACATGCAACATGGTATCTTCCTTGAAGGTCGCAGAAGACAAAGTCGTCATGGATCATTCGATGGTTTTGCCACCAAGCCCTATAGAAATATTGTAGCAATCAATGTTTCGGGCATGGGAGGCGAACCCAAGTCAACGCTCGTCAAGCGTTTGGGTAGATAGGTCTGGAGAATATGGTACCCCATTAGATCCTTGGTCAAAAGTTCATGGGACTGACGAAGGAATCTTACAATCAATGTTGATTGAGGGGGCACCATGGAATGATCACCACCATCTTTCCCTTCTTCCGGAATGTGAAGAAGATACTCAACACGACCTTTATCACCCTTCAATTTTTGAATTCCTAACAAATACTGTAAATATGGTGGATTCCGAGCAAAACCTATCCAATATTGAAAAGACTATAGCCATAAATATCTCGACAAAACCTGATGTTGTAGAGAATATTCATGTCGGCAAAAGTTGTTCCCCTTCAGACCTGGAAATATATGGCGCTCTTTTTCGCGAATTTAGAGATGTCTTTGCGTGGTCATATGATGAAATGCCAGGCATTGACTCGAGTATTGTTGAACATGAAATTAAAATGTATCCTGATGTCAAACCAGTAAGACAACAGCTTCGACAGGTACACCCTAAGAAAGCCGCTGCCATTAAGGCAGAAGTTGAAAAACTTCTCCATGCTGGATTCATCTACCCGGTTCCTCTAACCGATTGGGTATCGAATATTGTCCCTGTTATGAAAAAACAAGGGACAATAAGAGTGTGTGTCGACTATAGGGATGTAAACCAAGCTTGTCCAAAGGACAACTACCCTACACCCTTCATCGACTAGATAATTGATGAATGCGCCGGATGTGAAATCTTTTCATTTATGGATGGATTTTCTGAGTATAATCAAATAAATATCCGCCCACAGGACCAGTCTAAGACTGCATTTATTTGTCCGTGGGGCACATTCGCTTATCGCAAATTACCCTTTGGTTTAAAGAACGCAGGGGCGACGTTTCAGAGGGCAATGAATTATGCCTTCAATGACATCAAGAACATCGTTCAACCATATCTCGACGACCTTCCGGCTCATTTACGAAAGCGGACTGATCATCCGCAGCATTTGAGAGCGATATTTCTACGTTGCCGACACTACAAGATAAGACTCAATCCGCACAAGTGTGTGTTTTGCATCAGTTCTGGTCGTTTACTTGGCTTTGTAGTCTCTAAGGATGGGATTCGTCTCGACCCCTGTAAGGTTCAGGAAATCATTAATTTGCCTCCACCTTCAAATGTGCTTTAGATTCAGAAACTCCAAGGGAAAGCAAACTTTTTGAGGAGGTTCATTCCAAATTATGCAGAACTTGCTAAAGTTTACACTCGTCTTTTGAAAAAGGATGTACCTTTTGTCTGGGACCAGGTCGCGCAAGATTCCTTTGATGCTCTGAAAGATTCTCTAGTAAGAGCATCATTAATGTACGCCCCAGACTATCAAAGAGATTTTAACCTGTATCTAGCTGCAGCAGATACGACCATTGCGATGGTTTTAGTGCAAGAAGTCGATGGAATTGAACATCCTATTTATTATTTAAGTAAAAACTTAAATGAGACAGAAAGCAAATATTCCTATGTTGAAAAACTAGCGCTTACAGCTGTTCAAGCGATTCAAAGGTTTCGACATTATGTCCTCTTTCGGAAAACTACCATTTTATCAGATTGCAACCCCATGACATATATACTGTCGCGACAGTTGCTGGGGGGAAAATATTCAAAATGGAGAGAAATCCTTCAAGAGTTTGATCTGGAATTTTTAAAATCCAAATCGAAGAAAGCTCTAGTTTTCGCGGAATTATTGTGCGATCTCCCATTGTCGTCCAACGATGAAACATTGGAAGAGTCAATCGTGGATGAAAATTTGTTTCTGATATCTACAAGCAAGGAGTGGTATGGAGATATCATAGTTTATCTCCAAACCCAAAAATTCAGGTCTAACACCTCACACTCTGAACAGAAACGTATACGATACCAAGCTAAAGACTACATGATCGTTGGTGATACGCTTTACCGATGCGGTATCGATACAGTTCTGAGGAGGTGCCTTACCCATGAAGAGGCCGAAAAAGCCCTGAATGATTGTTATTCAGGCGCGTGTGGGGGGCATCAATCTGGATATGCAACAGCACAAAGAATCTTACGAGCAGGATACTTCTGGCCAACCATGTTCAAAGATTGCATAATCGCAGTCAGAAGTTGCCATACATGTCATATTTTTGATAGCAAAACCAGAAGACCACTCGCACCTTTACAGCCAATAGTTGCTGTTGGGCCTTTCACCAAATGGGGCATCGATTTCATGCAATGTAACCCCACCTTGACCGGGGGGCATGGGTATATTATAGTCGCCGTTGACTATTTTACCAAATGGGCCGAGGCGATGCCTACATTGGATAACACTGGTGAAACAGCTGCCCTTTTCTTTTTCAATCATGTAGTCGCCAGGTTCGGCGTACCGCAGGCTATAGTTACAGATCATGGATCGCATTTTCGCAATCACATGATGGTTGAATTAGCTGCCAAGCTAGGGCTATCTCACGACAGCTCTACCCCATATTATCCGCAAGCCAACGGACAAGTTGAGGCAATCAACAAGGTCCTGAAGCGTATGTTGCAGAGGATGATCGGGGTTCACAAAAGAAGGTGGCACCTAATCCTGTACTCAGCCTTGTGGGCTTACCGAACATCGGTAAAAAATGCCACTGGGTTCACACCGTTTCAACTGGTGTATGGCCTGGAGGCAGTCTTACCAATCCAGTGCGAAATTTCGTCTCTTAAACTCGCAATTGACCTCCTCCCCGGAACTTCAGAAGAAGAGGCCCATTTCTTGGAATTAATCCAGTTGGATGAAACCCGCCATGACGCCGCTTTGGCTAACGAAGCCCATAAGAAACGAGTCAAGGTGCAGTTCGACAAGAATGTCAAAACCCCATGTCTTCTCTGAAGGTGACTTGGTCTTGCTTTACGACCAAGAATCCGACAAATTGGGAGCAGGAAAATTTAATTCTTTATGGATGGGTCCCTATATTGTTAAACGAGTGTTAGCAAAAGGAGCCTACGAGTTAATGGATTATGACGGAATACCACTGGCGCAACCCCGCAATGGGTTGTACCTCAAGCGTTACTATGCCTAAGTAGTAACCTTAGTGCTTTTGTTGTATTTTGTTTTCGCTAAAGTGTTTGTTCTGGTTGAGTAATCCACCTTTTTTATTTTGTTGCAGATGTCGAGCTTTTCTGAGACATATGTGGGATATGCCGACGTAGCGAGTCGTAGTTCGCGGAATATTTCCTCCGCAGCCTGGGCCATTTTTGATCCAAGCGGCGAGTTAGTGAGTTTCAGAGGTGTGTGTATTGGGCAATCAACGAATAACATCGCTGAGTATAGCACGTTGATAAAACTCCTCTCTGATACCATCGCCCATGGTATACGCCGACTAATCATCAGGCTAGACTCACAACTTGTAATACTACAACTCAATGGTATATATTCGGTCCGCAATCCAGCTATTTATCGAATGTTTCTAAGGGTTAAGATTTTGGAAAGACAGTTTGATTCAATTCAATACCAGCATATTTCCAGGAACTTAAACACATTAACCGATTCATTAGCAAACTATGTATTAGATAGACATTTACGACATTTATAAAAAGAAATGCATCAGTGCTATGCAAGTGGATCACAAAATCAACCAGAATAAACCTCGAAAATCAAAATATATAAAGTTGTTTATAGTTTGTACATAATGTTCTGTAACCAAGACAAAAATTGGTCATATGACCCAAAAACTCAAAAGTGCTAGGGGGCACCCTAGCCTAATGGTGCTCATGATAGCACGTCACGGCCTGTGCAATCATGCGCAAGAGACGAGTCCATCGTCTAGGTACGCCAGTAGTATGCCGCTGCAACTGTAAAGGTAACTCATCGATCCGTACATCCGGAATACCGAGAGTAAGGCTCTCCACCTGCTCCTGCACAGCTGTAAGGGTCTCAGTGTCGTCAAGATCGCGAAGAATAACTCTCCTAGCAGGCTCCACTGCCGGGGCAGCAACGGGCGATCGCGGACGAACTGCTGGACGAACAGGACCAACATCTGCATGCACCCAAGAGTTTGATTAAAAGTCTTGATAGAATAAAGCACAGCAACATTATGAATAAAAACAGTAAACAGTGATATGGTCAGAGATTTTACCAATAGCGCCCCACATACGGATACTCGGAAAAGACCATCTCCTGGCGCTCGAACCACCTAAAGAAGGCATCAGTAAAAGTAATCTATGGTTGACCAGCATGCCTAGACATGTGATCAACCCACCTCTGCATGTGTGGCTCGGTCGGAGAAGGCAAGTCGAGTATGATATACTGAGGCTACATCAATGGGATCTTCTCCAAGGCGAAGGTAGTTAGAATAGAACCAAATCCAAAGTTCTTCAGCTTCCCGTCCTTCACCTTGGTCAATTGACTTTTCATCTGAACAAGTACTGCATCACACCAGTTGAATACTTTCGGTTGGAGACACTCCAAGGCGTGCTGCACATAAGACCTGTTGGCAACATGTAGAGATGCGCTACCGGCCATCCTACCAATGGTATACAGAATGGACCTGAGAGCCCTATCAGTAATCTCACGGATAACAACCTTGCCGTCTCTGCTCGGCTGGGAACCTTCCCTACAGTACTGACGAACATAGTCTCTCACGGAGTCATTCCCCCGGGCCGAACCTGACAAAGAAATGGGGGCACCCCGCCTTGACAACCCAGTCAAGAAGTAAATGTCTACTATGGTCAAGGGGATGATTTTTCCCCTAATCTGGAACACTTGGTTAATAGGATCCCAAGCATCAAGCATGTACTGCAGCAAAGTGATCTGTGCTCTCATGCTAGAGATACGGAAAAACTTCAGCAGGCCACAGTTCCGCAGCGCGTTCACCGTGACTGGGTCATGGAGAGCAATCATATCTTCTTCTTCATGTTCTCGTTCTCGCCATGTAAGGGACATTTTCTCAAAGGTTCCTGCAAAACAACCAAGAGAATGAGTAAGATCCTGAATTTGATGAGTAACTGGCGAAAATTCATCAAAAAATGTGCCAAAAACTCAGTTTTTTGAGATCAACGCAGGCAGATAGTCTCCTACCTGCGTTGAAGGTCAGGCTGCCTTAAGGCAGCTTGACATTCAACGCAGGTTTCGAATGGGGAACCTGCGCTGAAGCTAGGGCGCCCTGGCAAAACCCCTGAGGCTCAGAAGAATGGGAAAACAGGCACAAAACAGGAAAAGGAAACCATGAAAAGAAAGAGCTAGTGTTTAGCTCCTACCTGGTCCAGACGGCGCCGAGAATCGTCCACAGAATCTCCCGAAATCAGCTGGTGAAAATCAAGGGGAAAGAGGCACCTCCAGAGCTCCAACAAACAAAATGCAAATGAAATGGTAAAATGAGAGGTAAAAACTCTTTTTAATGACTTTTTACGTAGTTCAAAGCAAAATATTAGGGTTTTCATCTCATGTTTATGTATTTCTAACTAAGTTTGATGCAGCAGTTGAAAATGCAGTACTATCTTTGAAAAGAGAAAAGCTAGTAATGGTAAAAAAAACAAAATTTGACCATAGAATCGAGCAGTTTTAGCACATAGTTCATGCTCGTTAAAAAATAAATGCAAGATCCGAGCAGTTTTAGCGCATAGTTCATGCTCGTTAAAAAATAAACATAAGATTGTGAGCAAGCTTTCCCTTAGAGTTCAAGCTCATTCAGAAAAAATGAACCGGTAAATAACCATTGTGATCGTAAATTTATCAGCCATAAAAAGCCTTGGTCTTGTTTTGCACCTGCCACCTCCACCGTCATTTGGCCGATCGTTCACCTCCATATGATTGTTTACCCATTTTGAGGAACAGCTGTGAAGAGTGATTTCACCTAGCCATCCTTGTGACACTGCCGTGATTGGAAAATTCCAACCTGTACCTGTAATCTGCTGCTATCCCTGTTTATCACTCGTTCCTCAAAAGACGAGTCTTCTTTGAGCTCTTTTCATCTGACTCGTAAAATATGAAAATTTTGCCGAGTTTTGGCCTTCCAGCTCATTAAACGACCGGAAGAGCTATCCCTCCTCTAGATTTTAATCTTTTTGGACCTAAGGGATTATTGCACAAAAAGATCGAGCGCTTGTTTTGTTCGGCTCGTTAAAAGTACCGAAAACTCATCCCTTCTATATTGTTTTATACTTTTTCGGACTTAAGGGATTAGATGAAGAAAAAGGAATTTTGGAGTTAACTTTCTGTACCTTTTCAGACTCTCTAAAAATTAAAAGGACCGAGTTTTCCTTGTCGTTAGACTCGTTAAAATGATTAAATAGCGACAAACTTGTCTTTAGACGAGAACGAGTTTCCCTATCGCTAGGCTCGTTAAAACATAGCGATGGGCTTGCCCGAAGGGCAGGTTATAGAACAAGCATATGTTATCCTCCTCAAGCTTGACAAAAATAAAGAGGTACTGGTCAGAAATGACTAGGGAAAAATTGGGAGAACCTCAAAGCTTTAATGGTAGCAAGTCGCTCTTGAACATGACACTTTTCCTCCGTACCACATCGGGTTGGGTTGTTTCATTCACCGGTCTCATCACCATGGTCTTTGCCAAACCATCCACATTTGGGGTAATGCTACCGATCCATCGCATCAATGTCGTTATATGTTCAAGAGATGTCATTCAGAAAGAGTCAACCATGTCCCATCCACTGCCATACATTATCCTTCATCCATTCATGACGGCCACCCTGAATCATATGTCACAGTTTGTTTTCACCTCCACTAAAATCATTAGCTCCGTTCGGTGTCACTGATGTGGGATTCATTAAGGCCCTCCTTTGACAGATCGCTTCTTGTCAACTTCAGCTGATTATCCAAGAAGTTGATCTAGGAACAACCCCTTCAGTACTTTGAAGCTTGCATGCCTCAATGGCAAGTTTCTCACTTCCGGCGACAGGTATACATCAATGACCTTCGACCAGAAGACTTTGCGTGGTGTTCGACGCGAAGTCCTTTATTCACACCACGTGAATTGTACTGCAGTACCTTGAGGGTCATTATCATTATCGGTGATTCCTCTCGCGCTTGTTAACGGTTTACATTATTGACCGGTAATCAAGCGATGTCTTTCCATGTTCGACTTCAACGCAGTTCTCACATGGATCGACTTGTACTTAGAGTGAAGATCGAACGATTTTGAAGGCCCCGGATCTAGTTTCATCCATCCGAGCTGCGATATATATTCAGGAAATATAAAGACATTTGTCATGTACATCATTGCAGCAGATGATCATCCTACTCAAAGGATGATAATTTCAGCAGAGAATTATCAGTCTACCATCGGACGATCGTCTGTTCTATGTACCAAAATGAATTTATAAAGCTGAGCATGGGAATGCCCGCCTCAGCTAGATCATGAAAGCAGAATGAAAAATAATGTATTGTATTGTATCTTATTACAGGTCACCTCTCAGCAATTGAATGAACTTCGGATCCTCCTGATAAAGCATTTCACCCGATAAACGACCTCATACTTTAGGGGGCAACTGTTATAGACATTTTTGTGCCTTGCAGCATGAAGCATGAAATGTCCATAATCTAAGGGATGCAAAGTCCCTAAACATGTTGTTCCTACCCCTAGAGGAACAAGGTCAGCAAACCATAACACTGAATATTAGTTCTCCACCTGAAAACACTCAAAAACAAGCAATTTCTGGATCATGTCAACTGCTCCACTGAGCATCTGTGCTGAATGTCAATTGCCCCTCTCTGTACCTGCATTGGATGTCAAATCCAACAAAGGCTGCCTGCGCTGAGCGAGATTGGACAAGTGGCACAGTCATTCTTCAAGGTGTCAATGCCCAGGAAGCTTCCAAAATGACACTTGGATCAGGGAATTCGCCTAGTGATGAGTAAGAGGTTCTTAAACTCCAAGTGGAATCAAGGATCTCCAAGTGGACTCAAGAACTGAAGTATAACTGAAGTGGGAGAGGACACTAGTCAGCTCTCAAGCTGACTCATCCTTTCTCCAAAACTCCTATATATAGAGCTCTCTCATGAGGTCTAGGGAGGCTGGAATCTTGTGAATGTAAGGAAGTGCTGTTGGTTTGAGTTTAGAGCTATTGGGTGATTGCTTTGAAGGAGGTGAAGAGGAGATTTCTTTCTGCTGGGAGGTGTTGCTGGATTGGGCCTCTTATGGTTTTAACACTTCTCGAACTTTACTTCTTCCATTAATAAAGCATTTGAGGTTCTTCTATATGCATGTGTCTCAATGGTGTATTGTTATACTTGTGTATTTGATTTATTCTAATCCTTGAATCAATTATGAATGTATGCTTCTTGTAGTTTCCCTCTCTTGCCTTTTTGCAGGATCTTTGTGTAGCTGGGCCAGTGAAAGAGCAAGGAGCTTGGAGCAAGCAGCAAGGAGAGAAGATTGGATCAATCATTAGCGAAAGACATCGGTTAGTGGATCCCTTTCTCCCCTATTTTACTTGCATAAAGAAGAAATCTTAGATAGCTTTGCTTCAGTTGTTGCTGAGGTACTATCACCCTTAGAGTGGGATAGGGTCATTCCGTATTGGATACTTTTCCCTACAACAAAAAGGTGCAAAGGAACAATGATAAGAGGAGTGAGGAATGTGGAAGACAATAATCAAGCAAAATATATAAACGATGAAACACAATACAAATTTGAATTTCTATATATTTTCTAAAGATTGTAGTATAAGGTTAAATTTAAAAAGAATGCTACGCTAACATAAATTTTTCAAACCAATAGAAATCCTTGATGGAATAAGGTACATAATAGAGGAGTTCAATTTCTTTGGGGTTTTTTTTCAATGGCATGAAATTAACTATGAACATGAGAATTATGAGATATTTATCAGCTAAAGATATCACTGACACTGGGGAGAAATGAATTTTATCAGTAAGTTGCTGGGAAGATGAGAAAAATTGGGGTTACAAATAGAATTGTTGTATCAATGAATATTGTGAAAGTACTTGTGAAAAATGAGGACTTCAATTTCTTTGGGGTTTTTTTTAAATGGCATGAAATTAATTATGAACATGAGAATTATGAGGTATCTATCAGCTAAAGATATCACTGGGGAGAAATGACTTTTATAGTAAGTTGTTGGGAAGATGAGAAAAAATTGGGTTACAAATAGAATTGTTGTATCAATGAATGTTGAGAAAGTACTTGTGAAAAACTTTGTGATCTGGACAACCTAGTCATGTGTGCGTTTTAATAAAGCCTACATTAGCATCTGTATGAACGTTGTTGGATGCATATGCCATTTATGTACAATAGTCCTTTGCAAAAGGATTTGAGATGACTCTCATGAAATCCACAAATGGTTCACCATATTTAACAAGTAAGAAATTAGGCACTTACTCAATTAAAATGATCTCCAACCATCATGGTTCCCACTATTCTATTTTGCATTTTTAGTTTGAAGAAACAATCTTGTGGCATAGATCATGTCATTTATCTTGTCTATAAGAATTATTGAGATACAATAAAAAATTCTTGATATACTTTAGTATAATGAAAAAAATTGCAATATTTTGAGTATGTGTGATGCTCCTTGTTCGTTGAAACATACTATTCACAAAACAATGCACTAAAATATTGTGTGAAAATAAAAGTAACAAATTCTGAATTTTAAAAAATAGTAGAAACCATACCTATATTAATATTCAGAAACCATATGTATATTAATATTTGGGAACATGCAATTATATTTGATATCTAAATTTCAATAACTTATTTTTTTATTTTTATTTTTTTTTCGAAAATGTTGTTTGGGGTGACTATGAGTCGAAATGTAGTTTTGTTGTTTATGAAACTCTTCTACAACAATGATGATTTACCTTAGAAGTATTTTCCCAATACACATGAAGAAATTAAATTTTAGAAACAATATGTTCATTTAAGTACTTTACAGGTTTAAAAATATGAGCTATACAATCTCTCTGGTAAAGCAATTTTTTCTTACTTGATTCGAAAAGACATTTTGAGTTACACTTGGAATTGGAAACCATGATTTCTTCTCTCGCACCTTGCTTCTATGACCAATGTCATATGTCATGATTTTATCTTCTTCAACCTACCGATGTCATGTATAATGGTTTAAGATCCTTCAAGATACCAAAATTATGTGTGGTGGTTGGCGCCATCCACAGACTCCAAAATATGAAAAACTAAAAACAGTAAAAAATGAAATGAAGACATATCTGGCCGATGTTTAAATCATGCTTTAAACAATAAAAGGTTTTTATTTTAAAAAATAACTAAAGAGGGTTGGATTTTCAGTGGGGGACTTTGGCTCTAAGGTACTAGGGTTTTGAATAGGGGGTGACAGGAGCAAGTTGGTAATGATGGAGGGGCTTGGATGAGGGAGATCCACTCTGTCCTACAATAACGTTGTCTCAAATAGAAGCAAAGAGGCAAGTTTGAACAATTTCAGGATACCAACGGAGGCAGCGACAAAGAAAACTGGCACTCACAAGCCAGGAAGCAGCAATTCCCATGAAGAGGAAGGGACCCACAAGGAAGCTAGGAAGGAAACGAATCCTGGCGAAAACAGTCAGAGAACTGAGAAAATGTTTGCGACGGGACCCTACAAGCCCAAGGCTAACATTAAACCCCGGTTAGTCTTAAATGATCCTGCACTACAGGTGCACAGAGATCACATGGAGACTTATGCGATAATTTGTAAGTTCATGGGCATATGGCCCACAGAGAAACTACTATATACATGGATAAGAAATAACTGGAAACCGAAGGGAGAAATAACTCTACATCTTGGCTCCAAGGGTTTCTTCACAGTGGTTTTCACTAACCTAGAGGACAAAGACAGAGTTTTCGAAGGAGGTCCCTACTTCTATGCGGCCGCAGGCCTTTACATGCAACATTGGGTGATGAACTTTGTTCCCGAGCGAGAAACATTCACATCGGTCCCGGTATGGATTAGATTATACTCCTTACCTTTAGATTATTGGCTTCCAGAATCTTTAAAAGCTATAGGTAACAAATTAGGGAATTTTATAAAGATATCAGAGGCGACTTTGCGAGGGAAATATACCTCCTTTTCTCGCATATGTGTAGAGATGGTCTTATCGGGAGCACTCCAGGATGAAGTCATCCTAGAAGTTTATGACAAGGAATAGGTACAGGCAGTTGACTATGAACACATCCCATTCAGATGATGTAAATGTCATGAACATGGGCACCTGTTCAGAGATTGCCCACTCAACAAAAAGGAGGACTACCTGAAAACCAAGAAAGGAAAAGACCCAGAAGGTTTTACCAAAGTGGGCGACAGAGGGAAAGGAGGGGGAAAAGTCCCAAAAGAAACCCAATGAAAGCAAGATACCAAGTCATAACAGGTTCAAAATTTTAGAAGAAGAGGGAGGAGAAAATGGAATGCACAGGAAACCAAAGAACTATCACATAGAGAAGGAAAAAGAGGATAACATGGAAATCATACAGGAACACAATGGACTAAAGGAGGACCCACCGAGCACTATGGAACTTGGAAGGGACCATGAGATGACCCCAAGAAAAGGTGGTATGGAGGACCAAGACCTACAGGAGATCCTAGAAAGAGAGAACCTTGAACTAGAAAAGTTTCTAGAGTAGGGAAACAACAAAGGAATTGACTCGCTACCACAAGAGGAGTTTGACAGAGTACAACAGCTATTCCTCTGGAGGTCTCAAACAAAGGTTGTAGGACTCAAAAGGAACCATGATAGCCAGGAGAACGGAGGGGTTGAATCAATGGAGATAATACTGGGACACTCCACCAAAAACCCAGGAAAGAAAAGAGGAAGAAAGAGACAAAATGAACTACTGACAGAGTGTGGAAAATTCATGATTAATTTAGGTAAGATGAAAGATCGCACCAGTTACTCTTTTACAAAACCATCATTATGAATCTTACAACATGGAACATTAGAGGACTAGGGAGTAAAAGAAAACAAAGAAATCTCAGTAATAAAATAAAAGAAGAAAAACCAGATATGGTGTTCATACAGGAAACAAAATGCTCAGTGGATAAAATTAGAGAAATACAAAGAAAATAGCTTATCAACTATGAGTACCTAGAAGTCAAAGAAAATAATTCCGCTGGAGGAATTATCACTCTATGGAATCCTCAGGAATTTGGAATCCTAGATGCTAAGGCATCCATAAACCACCTTTCAATGATTATCCAACCTTTGGGGGACAAGGATTATTACATGATCACAAATGTCTATGGCCCCCAACTTCTGGAAGAAAAACTCAGGCTCCTCACCACTTTGGAGGAGCTGAGAGAGAGACACCTAGCAATGCCCTGGATTCTAGGAGGGGACTTCAATATGATCAAAACTCTTATAGAGAAAAAAGGAGGAACCAGAACACTTGGTAGAGACTCAATAGCCTTCTAGAACTTCCTTAACAATATGAGACTGGTGGATATGGATACAATAAATGGAATCTTCACGTGGAACAAAAAGAGAGGAGGAACTTCCCAAGTAGCCTCGAGATTAGATAGATTCATAATCTCGGAGGATCTCCTTCTCACTGGTCGTATCATGACAGCTTTCATCCTCCCTTTCGGAGGCTCGGACCACTGGCCCATCCAGCTGGAAGCTTCCTTTATTGGAACTCCGAGGAACAAACCTTTCAGG
The DNA here is from genome assembly GCA_031772625.1 of Pinus tabuliformis. Classification (NCBI taxonomy): domain Eukaryota; kingdom Viridiplantae; phylum Streptophyta; class Pinopsida; order Pinales; family Pinaceae; genus Pinus; species Pinus tabuliformis. The sequence continues at coordinate 913,637,462 of CM062815.1, read as the reverse complement.
TTCGAAAATGTCTGGCTTACTAACCCTGATTTTATCACTAACATTGGAAATTGGTGGGCAAAAGAAATGCCCACCCAAGGCACAAAAATGTTCCTCCTGCATCAGAGACTCAAACACATCAAGAGAAAACTCAAAGAATGGAATAAAAATGAGTTTGGAAATATATTCAAAGCCAAAGGAGAAGTGGAAAAAAAATTATAGGAAGTTAATCAAATTCTCATCACAGAAGGCTTCACAGAGGAAAGGAAAATGCAAGTAGACTCACACCAACAAGAATGGGACAATAGATGCTAGCAGGAGGAAATCTTCTGGAGACAGAAATCCAAAGTGCAATGGATTAAGGAAGGGGAGAGAAATACTAAGTTCTTTCACAAGTCTACCATGGAACACAGGGCACATAATCGGATCACAAAACTTATAGATCCTCAAGGAAAAGAGCAAAATACTCACAAGGAAATGGAAGTTGTATTGGTTCAACATTTTCAAAGTATAGCAGAGGAGACCATGGCAGACAGATCCCAATTTACTAAGAGTTTTACTCAGCATATTCCAAAGCTAGTAACCAGGGAAGACAATTATAATCTCAACAGGCCAGTGACGGAGGAAGAGGTCAATGAAGCAATCAAAGAGATGCACAATGGGAAAGCTCTAGGACCAGATGGTTTCAATGTAGACTTCTTCAAAACATGCTGGGAAACTGTCAAACATGACATTCTGGATGTGTTGGAGGACTCGAGAAAATCAAAATCAGTTCTGAGAGCGCTTAATGAATCCTTCATAGCCTTAATCCCCAAACAGGAAAAAGCGATGACTCTAGACAGATACAGACCCATAGCTTTATGCAATGTGGTGTACAAAATCATCTCCAAAGTAATTGCTAACAGACTCAAACCCCTTCTTCCAACACTTGTGTCAGAGGATCAGACTCGATATGTAGAAGGTAGACAAATTCTCAATAATATCATTCAAAGCTCATGAAGTGGTGCATTTCCTCAAGAAAAATAAGCAAGTAGGTATGATAATACAACTGGACATAGTGAAAGCTTATGATAAACTAAGCTGGTCTTATATCAGGGATGTTCTTAAAGCATATGGCTTTGACCACAACTAGATAAGATGGGTCATGGCTCTTGTTACCATAGTCAGTTGTTCAATTCTTCTTAATGGCTCTCCATATAGAACCTTTAGGCCATCAAGGGGCCTCAAACAACGAGATCCTCTCTCCCCCTTCCTCTTCCTTCTCATGATGGAAGGATTGGGCAGAGCGATCACTTCAGCCAAGGAGGAAGGAAGAATCGAGGGACTCAGACTCACTCAGAATGGGAACACATTGACACATCAACAATTTGTGGATGACACTATGCTACAGGGCACACCCACAGTCAAGGAAGCCAAAGCTTTCAAAAAAATCCTATATGAGTTCGAAATGGCTGCTGGTACCGAGGTAAGCCTCACAAAATCAAAGGTTTTATTTTTCAATACTGATATTTCAATTCAAAGAAATCTTTCCAGATCTAGGCTTTCAAAGAGATAATCTTCCATCAAATTATCTTGGAATAACCTTCACTGACAAACCTCTGAGCAAGGAAGTTTGGGAGTCAATAACTAATAAATTGAAGGAGAAAGTCAATAAGTGGACAAGAAGATCCTTGAATTTAGCAAGGAGGGTAGTTCTCACAAAGGCAATACTATAAACCATTCCAATCTACATGTTATTAGCCCTTACGACACAAACAAGAGTCTTACAACAAATCAGGAATATCCAAAGGGATTTCATTTGGGGTAAAGGGGAAGAGAAAAAGAAATGGGCTCTAGTAGCTTGGGTCAAGCTCTGTAAACCCCAAACCCATGGTGGTTTGGGTCTACATGACCCGAATATTTTAAGCAAAATTTTGGGGGCAAAACTTTGGTGGAGATGGCTAAAGGAAATAAGAAACCCCTAGGCTAATCTCTGGAAACAAAAATATGCAATGGATTGGCAAGAAATGGACCACATTAGAATGCTAGGACACATCAGAGGTTCCCATATTTGGAACAAGGTGTGGGAGAACAGAGCCTTGGTTCAGAAATACAGTTTTTGGGAGATAAAAAATGGGAATATTGCCTGGTTCTAGGAGGACAACTGGCAGCGGGAACAGAACCTTTGTAGAGAAGGACTGGATATCATAAAAAGTTATACCATTAACAAAGGACTGAAAAAAGTAAGTGACTATTGGGATCAGTCAAGGGACATTAGTAAATGGAGAATTTGGAAGGTACCAAATTACAGTGAAGGGACTCCGTTGAAGACCCAAGCTAAAGCTCTAGACACTATTTTGGAAAAGAGACAAATTTTGACTTCAACCTTGAATGATCTATTAAGGTGGGGTAGAAACAACGAGGGCCTATTCAACCTCAAATAAGCAAAAAGAATAGCCATAGGAATCAACTACCCAAGCCCTGATAAGACATGGAAATACCTATGGAATAACCCACACTTCTTGAAGATCAAATTGTTCAGGTGGCTAATTCAGCACAAAAAGATTTTAACTTGGGAAAATCTTAGAAAGAGAGGTTTGGTTGGTCCTTCTAGTTGCCAACTATGTGGCCTACATGAAGAAACTATGGATCACCTTCTCAACCTCTGCTCTTTCAACTCAACCTTATGGAATTGGGTGGCCTATATCTTCAAGCAGACAGATAGGAACGAAGAGGACATCATTGATACTTTAAAGAACTGGAGGAAGGGCTTCTCAGATAATGAGATAGTAAACACAGTTTGGGTTCTGATTCTGGGATTACGGATCTGGGATGTTTCGAAAGAACATAACAATAGGATCTTTCAAGATAAATCTGGCTCAACACAAAGTATCATAGCGCAAATTATAAAACAACCCAAAGAAACCATCAATGCCCTTCGGGTGCAACCTTCTGAGAAACCCTTGGGTCAACGGGATGCTTACATTTTGGAACTATTGGGTCTCCAGTCACAGGTCCCTCAGGGCATAAATAAGACAACGAGGCGCATATTAGAAGAAAAGGCTTTTTGGCAACCTCCTCCCCATGGCATTCTAAAATTCGATATAGACAAAGCCTCAAAAGGTAAGCTTTGGGATGCTGGTTATGGAGGAGTCATAAGAGATGATGAGGGCATTATACAAGTCATCTTTCACAGTCATCTCGGGAGGACCACTAACAATATGGCTGAACTCATGGCCATTGAGCAATGCTTAGAGATTCTGATTGAGTTCAATTTACATAATACAATCATTGAGGCTGACTCGGAACTAATAATTAATTCAGTCAAGAGGTTAGGCACAGGCACTGCACCTGACAAAGTCTCGAGACACTGGAGACTTTTGCAGGTCTATTACAAAATTCAATCGCACCTAAGAATTCTAAGAACTCTTAGTTTTGTGCATGTGCACAGAGATGCCAACAGAGTAGCGAATTGGCTAGCTAATGAAGGGGTGAGATGCACAAGAGACAACAAGTGCTGCTTGTGGCAGTTGGTACCCGCAGGACAACTGTGTGAGGGCTGCTACACTCTGGCTCTCACAGACAAGGAGCATTATCAGCACAGGAAGGGGAATCCACCAGTTAACCTTTAATCAATGGATGATAGGGGTTCGATAGAAAGTCAACCTGCGATTTTTCCTTTTCGGGTCTCGTAGTGGAAGACCACAAATTGCCTCATTGGTTTTGCAGGGAGCTTGGACAACGAGAGGGTAGTTGGAAAAATGGTGACAATTTGCTCAAAGCTACGAGGCATCGATTCTAGTGTGGGCCTCAGTCGAATAGATGGCAATAGGAGTAGCGTATCCAGGGTTTCCGAGTTTTTGGGCATCAAAGTGGTTTCCATTTTTTTCGGGCGTAAAAGCGGTTTTCGGGTTATCGGGCATCCGCAAAACCTGAAGTGGTTTATTAGAATTGAGCTCGATGCCACTCAATGGTCAATACGTGGCTCTCAGAGGAGAGAGAATACTTCCTTCATCGGGCGGGTATTCCTCCCACTTCTTCTCCTCCCAGTATTCTCCTCAGTCGTCGGATCATGTAGCTGTAGATCAACGACTCAGGTTTGTGAAGGAGGTTAGTGGGTTTGGGTGATCCCCAGCGGACCCGAAATTTTTGTTTTGTGATCTCTATTTCCCCTCTTTGGGTCCACTTAAAGTTTTTTCCGTTGACTTGTTTCCACTATGCTTTTCTCGGATAACGGCTCAGGTGGTAAGGCAGCGTGTTTTGGTTTTTCCTGGACTCCTTTCCCAAAGCTTGAAGTCATTGCTAAATTTTTTTAGCCCTCTTCCTCTTTGGGTGCGATGTAATTTATGTAATATATTTTTTAGTGACAAGTTAATAAAAGGTCCGACTCTTGCTTTAGTAAAAAAAAAGAAGAACTAAAGAGAAAAATAAATTTATTATAAACTAAGTTATTTATTTATTAATTTTAATTTCTTAAAGTAGTTTATTATTAAATGTTTTGATTTTTTTTAAATATGATTTTTTGTTTAATTTTGTTTTAAATATAGTAAAAGATTTGTTGGAATTATGAATTTGAGTTTTCTAATTTGTACAATCCAAGTGCTCAAACCATTTTTTAGAATGCTAAATCATGTATTTAAAGAAGCTTTTTAAATAAAGAAATTTTACAACTTTATAAAAAATTATCGTGTAATTTCAACCCAAAACCCAAAAATGTCTAATAACTAAATTAGCCCATTTTTTGCAAGATTAATAAGCTATTTTTTAGCAATATAATTTCAATCCCTAAATTGACATATCTAAAATCTAATGGGATTGATTGATCTATATATTTAGGGGGCCAAGCTATTATAACACAGTTGTCAAACTAGTAGTGAGGATAACTATCTAGGCTGCCATCCACAAATGCACTTGTCATCATTTTTCAAGGAAAACCACACCACCTGGAATGACATGTTGGTGGTCCTTAAGGTGGGTTGGCTTTCATTCGTGCTAGATACATCTAGGTCCTGGGGTGTTAACTTATTTTCCTTACATATGAGGAAGACAAATTGTTAGCCAAGAAAAAACAGTTTTAGGACATACTCCACCCTCAACATTGATAATTTATAAAAATGTAAACTTCCATAAAATTACCAATCTAATTTTTATTTATATAATTTCAATACTTAAAATTAAATCATCATTTTGTGTATTATTAATAATTTATATGTAAACTTTCATTCTTAGCCAAACCTCATGCTGTTAGATCTTTAAGGTGTTTTCTTTATTAAAAAAGAAGAACCCATGCGAATTAATTGTATTTTTAAGAAAAAAACAAAATTATATATAAACCCATTGAAGGTTGGACAAATAGAAATACCACCCCAGGATTGGGGAACTATGGTCACTATCCTCAACAAAGTTGAATTGCTTGGACGATAAATAAATAGTTAGTGTCAACATGCTTTGAATGGTCATTATTTATTAATAACATTTAGTATTGCATTTTTTATGTGGCTAGAAATTGAAATACAGACAACGTGAGGCTGAGTGTTGGTGGAGAAAGAAACACTTCTCGAAATGTTTATAATTTTCAGCGCCTCTTTCAGCTGACCATGCTTTCACAGACTAATGGCATCGAAAGGTGACAATATAATGACATTCCCATTGCCCTTGGCATTCCCGTTGCCCTTCGCTAACTGGTTTTTTTTGACGCCACTGAGCCACATAAATGACGTGGAGATGATGGAAACCCCGCCTCCCTCCAGCGCTTCTAGAAGAAGATTGCAGAACCAAGGGGGCGTGGCACTCGGAACCAATTTCACGTTCCCACCATAAACGAAATTGAAGAATTTTTCGCTGGTACATAGAAACAAGGAAAAAGACGATTTAATAGTTTGAAATAACCAGCCATTCAATTTAAAATTACACAATTACTCATATATTGTAGTTGTTGAATGTTTATTAAGTTAACGTGTGCTCGAGTGTTTTTATTATTATTTAGTTATAGGTGACAAGTGTGTTTTTGTAGGTTTAAGATTCACTAAAATGCTTTCTAGATTCAGTGTACTATGGAGTTAAATTACTTATGAAGGTTTGTTTATCCATCCATAACCAATGAGTATGGTTCTTTTTTATTTTAATGGTAACTCAATTTTTTTTAAATATAGTGGTGGGGAAATTTGTTGAGTTCTATGGAAAGCTTAATTGTGCATTTTGAGCATTTTTTCATTTTCCTTGGTGTTTTCATGGTTGCAATTCTCTAAAACTTTATGATTAGCGTTTAGTATTACTTTACAAAAAAATTGGAATTTCTCTTTGTTTGAGCCTTATTGTTGACATGGTATAAACTAAGGTGATGGTATGGGTGAATTATCACTTGCACTATATATTTTTTTAATCTTTATAGATTGTGCCACAACCAATCTCCTTAGAATAGTAGCGAGGTTGATACATATGTTTTTCAATTCTTAGCACAAGGTAATAATGAGTGCAATCCTCTTGAAGGATGTAATCTCCAATTCCATGTATTATCACCATAACACCCACAAAGGCCTTGTAATGGATGGAAATCTTAAAGTCAAGTTCTAGCCATGCTCACAATGTTCCACATTTCCACAATCCTAAGAGGCTTTGTGAACTCTGTTTTGTTTGGAATTTGGTTAGTGAATAAATGGAGGGTTTTTTTTTGTCTTAGTTAATTTGGGGGTGTCTCATAGATCTAAAAATGGCTAAAGAAATGAAGGAACTAGATCTATGTGAATTACATGCTAGATTTTATTGTGAGCCAAATGAAGTGAGTGTATGTGATGCCAAAGTTTCTAGTGCAAATTTTCTCATGGCACAACATTGTCGAAACTTGTTGTGCCAGATTTGTGAGTCTATGACTACATTTCAGACCTCAATGCGAAACTTGATCACACCGTTTCCATCTACAAGACATGTGCTCATTAAATCCACCCAAAGTGTGATGGTGATGAGGATGAAAAAAATAATGTCAAAAACCCACACTCAATATTTTATCATATTTTTAATTCCACATGTCAATTTTTTTTGAAAGGAAGATGACGATAAAGAAAACCTCTTATTGGCCACGGTGAGCAGTGTGAGCTCGCCCCAACCCTTCATATTAAACGCCTTTTGACATAATTAATATAACATTTTTTTTGTCAATAAACATGTACTTTTTGTCAAGTGTTGTTCAAATAACAAGGTTCAAAGTTAGGCTCTTCAGTGGCTTAGGGGCCTAGTGACTCTTTGAATAATCACGGTGAAAAATGTGCAATGTTAATTGAAGTTTGGTACATTAATTTACGTTGGCCTAGTGACTTAGTCAATAATCGTGGCCAAAATTGTTCAATGTTAATTGACATTTCGTACTTTCGTCAATGAGATGAGACTCGAATCATAAAAAAAGGAAAAATAATCAAACACGTTGTTTTGGGATTTCGAAGAATAGTGTTAATATAAATTTTTGGTAAAGTTGAGTCCAATTGTGCCAATATCTTTTTAATGATGATGATGATGATGGTTAACGTCCATTCACACAAAAATTTGGTCTATCTTTGATTTAAGATTTTATTCCTATGCTCAAAAAGCTTGGAGAGAAGCCTCCCGAGCTCACTGTAATTTTGACAACGTAAAAGGCTAGGAAGGTCAGTATTGCAACAAAGATTTTGAAACTGACATCTAATGTGGTTGTATGCAGGGAACTCTAAGAAGAAGTGATTTTCATCCTCGATGTTCTTATTCTCACATAGATGGCAGAACCTTTCCATCCATGGTGTTTTAGGCAGTGCCCAACAACTCGTTTCACTATGGAGCTCATGAGAGTTCCTTGTAATCTTGGCCATATTAATTTTCTTCTTTGAGCTCGTTAAAACAGAGAGATGCTTTTGATCTTCTAGGGTGGGGTTGATGACCTCCTTATAATATCTTAATTTTCTTTTAGCTGCTAAATCTTTCTCACACCACATTTTTTCTTTGAACTTACAAGTAACAATATTTTTAATGTTTTGCAATCCGAATGGTTTAACTAGGCCCTAGTGTCTTTATACCAACCTCGTTTGGACCTTAGTTGGTTTTGGTTTTATAATTATAGATTCAATATCATTCTTCTAAATACAAAAATAAATTTAGATTGATTTTATAAATACACATGTTTAATTATAATTAATTTAATATATATATATATATATATATATATATATATATAAATTATTTTTTTTATTTAATAAAAAGAGCTTAATTATGTCTATCGGGTCGTGGATAAATGATGATTAGGTTTATTGTTAAGGAACTTCTACATGTTAAGTCATTGGTTCCATTCCCCCACCCTAGCATCACCATTGTAGAAATGACAATAGTAATAATACTAATAATAATAATAATAATAATAATAATAGAGTTTAACTTTCAACTCTTAGCTCTTGGCGAAGCTAGAGATTAAGTGCTTAATGATTTGATTGCTAAAATTTGTTATTATTTTTATTTGTATTGTATAGGAACCCAATAGCACACCTAATATGTAACTACTAGTAAACCTACACGCTCTATGGCCGATCCTCCTCAGTGTAAACCAGGTCACAACCCAGGGGATTCAATCGGGGGATTCAAACGTTGGATCTTCTAGTTTTCAAAGATTTCACATTACTTTGATCACTAATTGAGGCACCCCGGTGGGACTTTTTCTAAAATTTATTAATGAATGCATACTTTACTTTCCATTGAATCATAAACACATCTTCTTAGTCATTAATCCTACTCAAAATATATATTTTATATCAAAACATCCTTACAAACTCATCCAAAAGATAACTTATTATTATTGATGTATTTATAATTATAATATTGTTAAAAATATACTTAGATATTATAATTTGTCTTAATATATAAGTTTTTTATGGCTGAGTTTTAGTGGCATATTAGAGGATGTATTAAATCTAATAATAATAATAATAATAATATAATGTACGCTTAGTTAAAAAAATAAAAAATAATAAAAAAGTAAATGATTTAATTTAGTGTGTTCTATTATATCTTTGTTTTTATTATAAAAGTTATAAATATTTTTTTTGGAGAAAAATTCCTAATATGTATGTCACATTAAAATAAATTTATATATTAATTGGGATGTACCAAGAATCTAGAGAGATTAAATCTTTTAGTATGTGAGTATGGTTTTTTAGAGAAATTTGAGGAGAAATTTACATTTATAGAAATTTGATTCAAATTTCCTCTCAACACTTGATAGCCCCGAAATTAAAATAAATTTATATTGATTAATCATTAATAAACCAACCTAAATCCTCTTAACTTCATATCTATGAAGCACCTAAAGGGATCAAATCTCTTAGAGAAATAATATGAGTTATAGTTTTTATTTCATGTCTCAAAGATAGGTATTAGTGTTTTGTTTCCTAAATATTAATTTTATAAATTATAATGTATTAATAGTAATTTGTGTTGAAAATTTAAGAAAAAAATAATAAATATTTATTTGTTTACTTTTTTTTCTCTAAATTATTAATTTTAAATTATTGAAATTTAAACTTGCAAATCAATAAAAATTAATTATTAACTTAAACTTAATTATGCATGGTCTAATTAATAGAAAAATTGACTCAAAGAAAAGTTCTATTAGAACCATTTCATAGATTAATTAGACTACCTAAATTTAATTCATAATCTTGATGAAAAAATGTCATCCTTTTAATTATTAATCCATTTATAAATTATAGTGTTTAATTCTTGATTTATTTATTTATAATTTTTGAATTTCACTTATAAATTGAGATGGACATTTTCATATATATTATTTAATATAGTTATTGTTAAAGTGGTTAATGAGAGTGCCATATACAAATATTTTCATTTATTAAATCATTAATATGTTCAATTTTATTTGTATAATAGATTCATTACTACCATAAATTTTGATAATGAAATTTAACTACCGTACATTATTATTAGTTTTTTTTATTAATCTTAATTTATTTTAGAAATATTATTAGATTATGATTTTTTTTAATTTCTATTTTTTTTTTTATTTTCTTTTATAAATTAAGACGACTAAGATAAACATTTTATATTGATATATGTTTGTATTTGAATATTAATTAAAGCATATGAAGCCAACATTTAATTTTGTTTTGTTATGCATACAAAGGCATACATAGTCTACCCCCTTTGGTTTTGAAACTGTGACCTCTTAGGAGGAAAGACATGCTCTTAACCATTAGGCCCACTCAAGGTGTGTGTGTGTGTGTATATATATATATTCCCTACATTAAAATTGTTTACAATCTTTCTTACATTATACTTAAACATCTCTTTTCCTTACATTACAAATGTTGATAATATTGTTTACACTACATTTACACATCTCTCCCATACTAACCTGTAAAGTCACTCTCAATACACAAGGAATGATAAAATATTTAAAAATAAACTTTTATGAGAATACATAAATTGATAATATGACCAAGTTACGACCCCGGGAAGTTGGTTGCCCAACTAAGCCCAACGGGGACCACAAACTATTTGTGTTCCATATCCTGGAGTTAGGGTTTGGTTGTTTAGGGTTTTCCCTTGTTTTTCAATAATAAATAGGCCCTTGAGCCTCATTGTAAGATAGTTCAAAGGCATGTAGCCACCACATCTCTTCTCAGAGATAACCGACCATCACCTAAGCTAGTTTATTTCCATTTTTGTGTGTAAGCATATTTCAATATTTGATATTAATGAAATGAAGTGTTATGAATTCCGCGTCTCAGTATTTATGGTTAAATCTATGATTTGTTATGTTCCTATTTAAGTTCGGATTAGTGGTATGAGAGCGGTCTTCTCTTTCTATATTTTTCTTTACATGTCCACAACGAGGTCGAGATATAATGAGTTAGGGCTCAAATTGGTTGAACCTTTGCAAGACAACACTCGAAAATCGAGACCACCTCCCCTAGTGGAAGAGAAGAAATATGATGGGGTAGGAGATCCTTTTAAAATCTTGCTTCAAGAAGCCCTCAAGCGAGAGAGGAAAGCAATGGTGGATAACTTTGCCTAGATCCTTCAACGACTACCCAAAGGCAATGCATACTCTTCCAGTAGCCACTGCAGAAGTGCCAGACCCTTTAAGGTACAAATAAAATTTGACATCCTCATATTTGAAGGTGAGAGAGATGCAGACGCAGTAGATAAATGGTTAAATCAGCTAGAAGGATATTTTTATGTTAATGAATTTTCCAACCAGGAAAATATTACTTTTGCACTTCTCAAAGCTACTCCCCACGTCAAGGACTAGTCAGAAACTTACCGTGAGAAGAAGGACGAAAGTACACCCTCTCCATTTTCAGCCGCACCCACTTGGGACTCATTCCGAGATGCCATAAAGGAGGATTACTATCCCGTTGGGAGCTATGAGGATAAATACATAAAGTGGACTATGTTATGCGAGGGAAGGGACCAAGACATGTGATGAGCCCCAATTTTGGTACAATTTGGGCTCATTTTGGCCTATTCTACCTGCTCAAACCATTCATTTTTTAATTGCTTATGCATGCATTTCTTAGTTTGTTCATGTTGTTTGTAGGAAGAAGGGTAGGCACTCTATCTACGTGACTAATGCATTATGATTCCAGGTTTTGGCATTAAAAGGGAGCAAAAGACAACGAAAAAGGAGACAAGGAGACAACGAGGTGGCACTGCTGGTTTTTAGGAGAGGATGTCCACGGTCTTGGGGACATTCCTCGTGATGCCCACCAAGAACTCCGAGCTCCAATCCATCTCCCCTCCGAGCTTAGAAGCAGCCAGCTGTTCTACAGGAACAACAGTTACAACTGTTCTACAGGAACAACACTTATGACTGTCCTACAGGATCAACAGTTAAACTCTAGTTGGACAGCCGAGCTCCTAAAATCAAGGACACTTGTTGGATCACTGTTTTGCATAAGTATAGAGGCCGTATCCTTTGATAGGTTGTTGAAACTTTCGCATTACTATTGTAATTTTGGAGCACAGCTCGATGTTGGTTCTTGTTGTAAGCCAGTTTTGGCATAACATCAGATTATGAATAAAGAAGGAAGATTTTGATATAGCTCTGAGTTTTCTTAAGGAGACTATAGCTCTCAGGCTAGGGCCCAACCTGAGAGCCATAGATCCCCTCTGCTGTAGTGTTGTTTTCATTTCATTTCAGCACTCTGAGTTTTCATTTTCACATGCAATTTGAATTACAGGTTGTTGAATTAGTCTTTTTTTCATGAGCATAGATAGGACTAGTTTATGGTTGAATTGCTTTCGGTTGTTTAGTTAGATTAGCAGGTTGATAATACATTGGAGCTCCAGCAAAAAAGGTTGAGGAAGTCTCCACTGCCATCTCCGTTTGGAGATTGGAGTGCAGCCTATACCAGCCACAAAAACACGCAGTTCTTCACTTCATACATGCTGCAACATAGTCTCGTTATGATAGATCTTTCCACATGATTCACACCCGCACACACGCCTTCATCACAGCTTCATGCACATTCTCCTTCGCGTTTTGGATTGCTGTTCATTGAATTTATACGCACAGGTAGTTTAGGTTGATGCATTTTCGGTTTGGTGACAGTCATAAGCATTTGTTTCACTTACATTACTCTCTCTCGTTCCAATACCTCATTCTCCATCTTGATCACACATGCAAATACATCGTTGACCCCTGCTCCGCTCTGTTATCTCCCAAAGTCTTTCACTCCTCACATAGCTTCACTCTCTAGCCCTTTCGTTGACCTAGTCCTCTATCTTCCAACCTACTCCCTACACTCACTCCCTATCCTATTCTTCCACTTCTGAGCCATCAACAGCCTTATTCCTACCTTACACATCTCCCCCTACCATTCCATCACTCCTCCATCACTTCAAACACTCACGGTAGGTCATCCTGTAGCAATTTGTAGACATCCTGTAGAAATCTCTGCGTATCCTGTAGGATCCCCTGCAGACATCCTGTAGGAGGCCACTCACTCGGTTGCTGAGCATCTGAATGCGAGGAACCTCTGTGGATGGATGCTAAGGATCCCTAGGGACCTCTCCTAGCCTCCCCAACCTGTCCCACGCTTTCCTTCCTTCTCCATCCCATCTGCACAACCAAACCCTAGTTAGCACAAAATCACAATCATTCCATCCACTTAAGGGAAAAATACAAAAACATGTCTTTTATGATGCAAGTAGCTTAGATCCATGCATCTCCACTTATTAGAGGTAACAACAGCATTGGTAGAGATTTCATTCACATTCTTTGCATTATAGAGGTTAGACTAGTTAAATTAGGGTTTCCTAGGTTTACATGCTTTGATTTGCTTTCAGTCCATTTTGTCAAGTAGAGTAGTTTTCCTTTGAGAATAGCTTTCATCCATCAATTAGCAAGCTTCTTCTGAGAGCCTATAGAAGTTGGCTTGAGCCCTAGCGGACTTGTGCTAGCTGACCAAGTGACAGCTGCGACAAGAACTAGTACTTGTGCATATAGCACTGTCGCTTCCAAGTTTGTACGAACTACCGGGTTGATAAAATGAGAGACAGGAAGCCCCATGAGTTGTAGCATTATTGCTACAATACTGGTGCTCACCATCTTTTTGGCGCCGTTGCCGGGGAAGCGGCAGAGTATTGGTGATTGTTGCTATTCTTCTATTTTCTACTTTCGTACTCTTACTTCTGCTCAGTATTTTATTTCATTTCCATTATGCAAAAGTAGCTTAGTATTTCTTGCTTTCCTAGCTTAGTATTTCTTGATTTCATAGATTAGCATTTCCTGCTTTCCTAGATTAATATTTCCTGCTTTCCTAGAATTAGCTTTCCAATTCCGCAAATTTCATTTGAGCAATATAGTTAGTGTAGATCACTCTGTTTCAGTTTTGCAGGTACCAAAGAAAAAGCAAAAGCACAAAAAAAAAAAAAAAAAGTCCTTTCCATTTCATGCCTCGTAGGAACCGAGATAGATCAGGCAAATTCCTACCAAACACCCCCACCACATCACTGAGTCACCCTTCTCTCTTCTTTGGTGACAGTGACCCAGAGGAACCTATAGATGAACATCCTGAGATATACCAAGACCCTATAGAAGAAGAATAGTTAGAGACCACTCCATCTGAAGCCATGGCTGATAATAGAACAGAAGATGAGAGAATAGAAGGAGATTTCCCCATCCGAGAGACCAATGGAGAGATGAAAATGAAGAACATTAGCCCCTCCGCCTTGCCTCACTTCCATGGACTGACCACTGAGGATCCTCATACCTTCTTGTTTGAGTTTGCTGTCCTTGGTAGAACCTATGACTATACTGAAGATGAGCAAAAGTTGAAGCTTTTCCTTTCGACCCTTAAGGATGCAGCACTACGCTGGTTCATGGGACTACCTGGGAATAGCATCGCTACTTGGGCTCAAATGCGACAAGCCTTCAATACCAAGTATAGGGATTACTGTAGGTCTAAGGAAACCAAGGGAGAGATCTTTCGGATGACCATGGGGAATGATGAGTCCTTAGAGGATTATGAGGAGAGGTTCCAACTTAGCTATAAGCGGGCCAGGTGCACACTTGACCCTGAATCCCTCAAGTTGGTTATACTCCGAGGAGTCCTTGAAGATCTCTTAGACACCCTTCACATGTTAGCTAGGGGGGACATTTACTAACTGCCTTATGAGGACATCAAAACTGTGTTTAGAAATCATTCCAGGGCAGCTAGGAAACGAGGTAGAGGAAATCTCCTCTCCACTGGTGTCCCTTTCTCCAAACATGATACAAACCAATTAGAAGATCTTAAGAGTGAGGTGAGACAGACCATTGACATGCAGCTGGACACATTCAGGATCCAACAGAAGAAAGAGGAAGCTGAGAGAGCCTTGGCTGTCTTCTGCCCTAGGTGCACCAGAAGACACCCTAAGAACGAATGACCATTGCATTCGGTTGAAGTGTGTTTCGTTTGTGAGGAGGACCACCCAACAAATCAGTGTCCAACCTTACCTGGGTTTAAAGCCATGTACCAAGGGACCGAAGCTCCCACAGAGCCTCTCTATTACCTCAACCAAAGGAGGCCACAAGGATCCAGACCTTATCAGCAGGGGATGCAAGGGGCATCTCAAGCTTATTACAACCCCAACCAGTCAACTCCTATGCCTTCCTAGGGTCCCCCTGCTCATCCTTCATGGTCCATGCCTCCTCCATGGTCTTATCCACCTCAGTACCCCACTCAACCTACTTCTCATCCATATCACTCACATACCCAGCCACAGCCTCAATGGAATGCACCTCAGCCGGGGTGGAGGCCCCAATACAACACTCCTCCTTCCATTTTTCCTCCACCACCAGTTCAACCTCAGCCTTTACCTCCTGCTTCACCAAGGCAACCTCAGATGCCTGCTCAACCGAACCCGAACCCCAACAATAGACAGGCTCAACAGGTATATACTGGGGAGACCTCATGCCCTACCTATGCTGTGGAAATCCAGGAGATCAATCTTAGATCTGGAAAGACTCTTCCAGATCGCCAGCCTCCTCCCCCAGAGGATGAGGAAGACCATCAGGACAGTGAACCAAAGCCTATTCCACCCTTTCCTGAGAGACTAACAGCCACCACACAACCCAACCCAGAGGAGGATGAGCTTCTGGGAGAGCTCAAGCAGTTGTGTGTGAAGATACCCCTTCTCCAAGCTATCAAGGATGTGCCAATATATAACAAGCTGGTTAAGGAGAAGTGTTTCAAACACCCAGGCAGACGGAAGAAAGATGCCTCAACTATCAATGTCATAGAAAAACTGTCTGACCTTATGCTAGGACAAGTCATCTGCCCAAAGTACCTAGATCCTGGAAGTCCTGTAGTAGATGTTCACATCAATGGCACCATTATCCCCCACACCTTGATTGATCTGGGGGCAGCCATCAATGTGATGACCAGGGATACCATGCTTAAACTCAATCTTCAGGGTTCCTTCAGGAAGACTTCGACAGTACTGCAATTAGCAGACCGCTCCACCGTGACTCCCGAAGGGATTGTGGAGGATGTCATGGTCTCCATCGACTCTTGGGAATACCCTGCAGACTTCCTGGTTCTGCAACCAAAGGCCAAGCTTACTGGATATCCTCTCATCTTGGGAAGGCCTTGGTTAGCTACTGCAGATGCTTACATAAGTTGTCGGGCATGAAACATGACCATAAAAAATGGTCCCATGTCCAAGCAGCTAGTCCTATACCCTCCTGCCCAACCTTCTTTAGAGCATGATTTACCACTCTGGTTGGAGGAAGGAGAAGAAGGCGAGGTGTATTCAGCACCTCTGTGTACCCTAGATACCACTAAAAGAAACCCCCCAACCGAGGATGACTTGATTGAGACTCTGATCCAAAACCCACCTACCAGTGCACTACCTTTAGAAAAATTGGTGGAGGATGCCCAAGCTAGCACCTTAGTGGATCTGTGTACAACGAACCCTGTCACTCCCAGAGTTAAGAATGTGGAGTTTGGCCCTGAGAAAGCATTGAAAATCAGCTCCTCCCTATCTCCTTCCCAGGAAAAGGAGCTGTGTAGTCTGTTGGCCAACCACCTAGATGCTTTTGCTTGGAGTTATAAAGAGATGAAAGGAGTCCATCCCTCGGTCTGTACCCATCATATATACATCAAAGAGGATTGTAAACTGGTTAGGCAACCTCAGAGGAGAATGAATCCAGCACTTAAATACATTGTCAAGGAAGAATTGCAGAAACTGTTGGATGCCGGATTCATCTACCCCATCTCAGATAGTGAATGGGTGTCCCCTCTAGTGTTGGTTCCCAAAAAGAATGGGAAGTGGAGAATCTGTGTGGATTACCGTGAGCTGAACAAAGCTACCAAGAAAAACCATTTCCCTCTACCTTTCATAGATCAAGTGTTGGATGGACTGGCAGGAAAGAAGTTCTTCTCTTTCTTGGATGGGTTTAGCGGGTACAATCAAATCCAAATCAGCCCGGAAGACCAAGATAAGACCACCTTCACTTGTCCTTTGGGTACCTTTGCCTACCGAGACCTTCCCTTTGGACTATGCAATGCTCCTGCTACCTTTCAGAGAGCTGTCTTGACCATCTTCTCAGAGTTGGTCCATGATGCAGTAGAAATCTATATGGATGACTTTACTCCTTACGGGGCTAACTTCCAGGAAGCATTGTCCAACTTGGGAAAAGTCCTCACCAAGTGCATCGAGATGAACTTGTCCCTTAGCCCTGAAAAATGTGAATTCCTAATGACTGAAGGGACCGTGTTAGGCCATACCATCTCTTGCCAAGGGTTACAGGTGGATCCCAACAAAATTTCTCTAATCAAGAAGGTTCCACCTCCCCAAAAGGTCAGGGATGTTAGGAGTTTCTTGGGATTAGCGGGTTACTACAGGAGATTCATTAAGGACTTCAGCAAGTTAGCCTCACCATTGTTTGGCCTATTGGCCAAAAGATGTGGAGTTTAGGTGGACTGACAATTGTCAGAAGAGTTTGAATGAGTTAAAGGACAAGTTGGTGTCAGCACCAATCCTGAGAGGTCCAAACTGGGCCCTACCTTTCCACATCCACACTGATGCCTCGAACAAAGCCATAGGTGCAGCCTTAGGACAAGTTGAGCAAAAGCTTCCATATGCCATTTACTTCGTTAGCAAAAACTTGTCCAAAGCAGAGATGAACTACACTGTAACCGAGAAAGAGTTCTTAGCTGTAGTCCATGCACTAAACAAGTTTCGTCATTATATCACTGGATATCAAACATTTGTACATACTGACGATGCTGCTATTAGATATTTGATGAATAAACCAGATGTGAATGCTCGTATTATTAGATGGTTACTTTTATTGCAGCAGTTTGATTTAATCATTGTTGATAAACCAGGTAGAGAAAATGTTGTTGCTGAATTTTTATCTAGATTGGATTTGTCTGTAGATGAAGATGGGACGGTGGATGACTAGATGCCTGATGAGCATATGTTTGCTATCTCAGTACTCTCTCCATGGTTTGCTGATATAGCAAACTACCTTGTTTCAGCTCAGTTCCCTCCGCACCTCTCTTCAAAAGAGAAGAGCAGAATCATCAGAAAAATTGCCTCATTTACTTGGATCGGGGGCAACCTGTTCAAGCTTGGCCCCGATCAGATCTTAAGGCATTGTGTAAGGGAAGAGGAAGTCTTTGACATCCTCCTCACCTGTCATGATGGGCCTTGTGGAGGACATTTTGCAGCAAAGAGAACTGCCTTCAAGATCCTGCAGGCAGACTACTATTGGCCCACACTTCATCAAGATGTCAGAAGATATGTCAACCAGTGTGACCAATGCCAAAGAATGGGGAAACCGACCCAAAGGGATGAGATGCCTCTCCAACCTCAAGTGACTCTTGAGCCATTTGAGAAGTGGGGCATGGACTTTGTGGGTCCAATCAATCCCTCTTCAAGGCAGAGATCCTACATCATTGTGTGTACTGACTACTTGACAAAGTGGGCAGAGACTAAAGCAATCAAAGCAGCAACAGAAGAGAAGGTGGTCGAGTTCCTAAGAGAGAACATCTTCTACAAGTTTGGCTACCCAGAGAGCTGGTGACCGATCAAGGGAGCCAGTTCACATCCAACTTGGTTGAAGATCTCCTAGCTCATCACAAGATCAATCATAGGACTTCCACCCCCTATCATCCTCAAGCAAATGGGCAGGTGGAAGTCACCAATAGAGCATTAGAGGGGATCTTGACCAAAGTGGTGAGCAGCAGCAGAAAAGATTGGGCAGATCGCCTGGTTGAAGCCACATGGGCTTACAACACCACTTGGAAGACCACCACCGGCTTCACACCTTATGAGCTGGTCTATGGGAAGAAAGCTTTGTTGTCCATTGAGTTTGAGTATAACACTTTGAGGATGGCAGCTCAGCTGGACCTAGAACTCAGCCATGCACAGCAAGAAAGGTTATTGCAGCTGAATGGAATGGATGAGCACCACATGCAGGCCCTCCTTCACTCAGAAGTGGTTCAACTTCAGAGGAAGGTGTGGCATGACCAACATCTCCATGACAAGCAATTTCAGCCGGGAGATTGGGCTCTGTTGTATGATTCCAGATACAAAGATTTCAAGGGGAAGTTGAGAACCAGATGGCTAGGACCATATACAGTGGAGAAATGCCATGACAATGGATCTGTCCTCATCTGAACCATTGATGAGGAAGCCATTTCCATGCTTGTCAATGGGCATCGATTGAAGATCTACAAGAGACCTCTCTCAAGACAAGAGTTTATCAAAACTATGGAGAAATCTGTATTGGTCATAGAGAAGGGTTCTGCCTCTGCCTCTGGCACACCCTAAAAGAAGATCTGAAAAAAAAAAAAAAAGAAAAAAAAAAAAAAAAAGAGAAAAAAGAAATAAAGATCCTTGGGTGAAAACCTCTCCGAGGCGCCCAAGGCAGGTAGTAGGGGTGAAAACCTCATTGAGGTGCTCCTATTGCTTTTGTTTAAAAAAAAGAGAAAGGAAAGAGTTGAAAAATATCCTTGAGCGAAAACCTCTCTGAGGCGCTCAGGGCAAATGGCACGGGTGAAAACCTCCTTGAGGCGCCCCTGCTATCTTTCAAAAAAAAAAACAAAAGAAAAAAAACGAGATCCATAAGTTATTTGCATACAGATTGCAGGTGTTCTATGGAGGAGAGGAAGCCTCTCAACTCAAGGTCGAAGGTCCTTATTATGCAGCCAGGACACCTCACCAGCACCTCCTCCAAGAATGATTATGTTCTTCAAGGTATATGCACTTTCATTATAGATTGAGTCTCCTACAGGAAGACACAGATTTTCTACAGGAAGGTGCCAGTTTCTACAGGAAGGTGCAAATTTCTACAGGAAGAGCTGCCTGTCTACAGGAAGCTCTGTATTTCTACAGGAAACTTCCTATAGAAGCTTAGAATGGCCCAGAATGCGTTTCATGAGCAGATCTGATGACTATGGGGGCTGTGGACGCATGCAAGCCTCTTTTGGGCCCATGCACGACGCTGTTACCTTGCTCCACCACCCGTGTCGACATGCGGCCAAGTCCCTGCACCCACAAAGAAAATCGATGAGTTCTCGCTGGCAAGCCATTTCCAGAGGTAATAAATGACGAGATCTCATACCATATGCATCAAGAGCGTTGGGATCGTGATCGAGAAGCCAGAACTGCCAGCGTGCAGCATGCACCCAAGGAGAAAGGACTGTGACGAGACCCCTCGCGGGGATCCTGTAACAGTTCAACCTGCTCGAGTGAATACCCTCCACAGCACCGCCATCCGAGATGAAACGCGGGCGCATGAAAGCAAAACCATCCACTCCAGCGTCAGCAACCTGTAACCATGAGCCTCCGGGTCTGTGTAAGCCGCGTGCAGCAGGTAGATCCGTCGTCCAAAAACTGAAAATCGTGTGCAGACGTGCGCAGGTAAGTGTCTCAACCTTATCTCCATCAAATCGCATGAATATTACTTTGATTTGTTTGCATGGCGTAAGAGTGAATGGTTGAGAAGCCGTATGGCCAGTTGACTGGCCACGTCGGCTAGTTATGGTATAGTCGGATGATCGGGTGGCAGCCACGACAAAGAAAACACGCAGCACGCACGTGAAGATAGTCCCGTCAACCGAGAAACGAGTTTAACCGAAAAGGGCGGTGGCAGATCTGTGGGAATGAATGCGGCAGCGAGTGAATATGCAGGCGAATGATGGGTGACGTCGCCCAACGGTCCGGCGGGGACAGCTCACCCCCCGCGCCACGAGCTGCGCCGATTCAAAATCTAATCGGCTAGATTATGCGCATGTATTCATCAACCTCCACTTCAAAACTTGAGTGGCTCTTCTGATTTCCTCGGCACGTTGATACGCCAAGATTTCGGCTACCAGAACACCGGTGAAGCGCACCTCAACCGCAGTCCAATTGCAGTCCTCCCCGAAGTTTGCATACTGCTCCTACAGAAACAGTTTCTACAGGAACGCAGTCCTACAGGAAGCAGTCTCTACATGAACGCAGTATTCTACAGGAACGCGGGTGTTCACGTAAAAAAAGGTGGCCGAGTAACGAGGTAACCCTGGACTCCTCATGAAATTGCTCATTTAAGGTGGTAGGATTGTCAGTTACTGTCTGGGTAAATGAGAAAGTAGACAAATTGCTGTCTGTGTGCCCATACTGCAATTCTACATGATTGTTGCATGGTTAGACTGTGTTGTAAAATTTTTGTGGGTTATATGCATTGTTCTACACTCTGTCACTAAAACTAAACTCTCTTCCACCATCACCACCTTCGGTTAAGAAAATTGTGCCATCATGCTGGGTGGATTTATCAGGCGAGAGCCCACTGATTCAAATACACTAAGAAGAAATCAGGCAGTGGTAGAGCTCTTCACCAGAGCACAGTGGATGCCTTTTTGTGATAAGTTGCAGGGGTACGATGAGGAAGTGGCCGAGGAATTCTTGCTGGCCCTGAGGCCAAAATCCAAGGTGCTGGCCACAGTCAATTTCAGAGGCCTAAGCCTCAAGATCACCCCGCAGTCTATTAGTAGAATCATTGAGCTTCCTATGGGTCTCCCGTGGGATAAAGAAGAACGAAAGCTAAGCCAGCAAGCCAAGAAGGAGTTCTTCCCACCTGAAGAAGAATTCACAGAGGATAAAAATGGGGTGAGAAGGACAAGCCTGTTGCCACCATGGAACGAAGCCAGCTTGTACATCATGAAATATATCACCTGTGAGGGTCGTTTCAGACTGCTCACCGAATTGAGACACCGGATCAATCTTCCGGTAGAGCAGAAATTAAGCATTCCTTATTTCCTGTTACAATCCTTGATTGAGTGCGCTACAAAGCTCAAAGATGGTATACCAGATCAAGTCGCACACCATGGGCTGATCAAATTGCTTGTGGAGGATGCACTGCACTCATATAAAGTTCCCCTCTCCTGGGAATCATTTAGGAATTTAACAAGAGAAGGGGACATAAAAATGTTGCTTGAAGAAACGGGATCCTCTAGCGGTGAAGAAGAAGAGCCAGTAGCTGAGAGTAAGAAAGGGAAAAGCCAAAAGATCCCGACTCCAACACAGAAGAAAGAACGAAAGGAGAAGGAGGAGAGAAAGGATGACAGAGCAAAAGAGGACACCCCCATCCTGTCAGCAAGGGAAAAGAGGTTGAAAAGTAGGGAAGTCAAAACCGAGGTGGTCCCTGCCAGCCCAAGCACCTCGTTAGCTCCTGCAGTCAAAGCCAAAAGCAAAATCCATGCAGCCAAGCAAGAAAAGGTGGTGGGAGTTGCATCTGCAGGAGCGCAAAAACAGGCTTCTACAGGAAGCCCAAGAACAACGCCTACAGGAAAGCAGACGAAGGCTTCTACAGGAGGCCCAAAAATAGAGAAGGGGTCTTCTACAAGAAACCCACAGAGCGTAAAGAAAGAGTCTTCTACAGGAGGGCCGAAAGCGGACAAAGTAGGGTCTTCTACAGGAAGCCCGAAAATAGAAAGGGAAGGGCCTTCCACAAGGAGCACCGGGAAAGTAAAAGGCACGGGAGAGAAAGCTGATCCTCTCGAAAAGGAGGCGGCAGCTGTGCTGGCTGCCCTTAGCACGCCTGCAAAACCAAAAGAAAAGAGGGAGAGGGAGATCCCTCTACCTTCCGAGACCAAGAGAAGTCAGAGAATGAAGACAGACAAGCCGCAGCCTCCTCCCAGCAGCACAACCACTTTAGGGAGTGTTCCTACTTCACCCAGTAAGCAAACTCCCTCTAAGACACCAGCCACCCTCGAGAAAGGAAGCCCGAAGATCACCTCCTGGACACGAAAGATAGGCCAATCGCCTTCCGAAGCCCGGCTCAAAGAAACAGGAAAGAGGGAAGAAGTTCCAACCTCGTCACCACCAGGGGCAGAGAAGGCAGGGCCATCAAAAGCAGAAAAGAAAGAGTCTGTTCCGGTCTCGAGTCCTCGGCCAAGGACAAGGAGCAGGAGCAAGGTTGCTCAAGGATGAGCAAATGGTTCAGCTGGGGGGTGATGATGAGCCCCAATTTTGGTACAATTTGGGCTCATTTTGGCCTATTCTACCTGCTCAAACCATTCATTTTTTTATTTCTTATGCATGCATTTCTTAGTTTGTTCATGTTGTTTGTAGGAAGAAGGGTAGGCACTCTATCTATGTGACTAATGCGTTATGATTCCAGGTTTTGGCATTAAAAGGGAGCAAAAGACAACGAAAAAGGAGACAAGGAGACAACGAGGTGGCACTGCTGGTTTTTAGGAGAGGATGTCCACGGCCTTGGGGACATTCCTCGTGATTCCCACCAAGAACTCCGAGCTCCAATCCATCTCCCCTCCGAGCTTAGAAGCAGCCAGCTGTTCTACAGGAACAACAGTTACGACTGTTCTACAGGAACAACATTTATGACTATCCTACAGGATCAACAGTTAAACTCTAGTTGGACAGCCGAGCTCCTAAAATCAAGGACACTTGTTGGATCATTGTTTTGCATAAGTATAGAGGCCGTAGCCTTTGATAGGTTGTTGAAACTTTCGCATTACTATTGTAATTTTGGAGCACAACTCGGTGTTAGTTCTTGTTGTAAGCCAGTTTTGGCATAACATCAGATTATGAATAAAGAAGGAAGATTTTGATCTAGCTCTGAGTTTTCTTAAGGAGACTATAGCTCTCAGGTTAGGGCCCAACCTGAGAGCCATAGATCCCCTCTGCTGTAGTGTTGTTTGCATTTCGTTTCACCACTCCGAGTTTTCATTTTCACATGCAATTTGAATTACAGGTTGTTGAATTAGTCTTTTTTTCATGAGCATAGATAGGACTAGTTTATGGTTGAATTGCTTTCGGTTGTTTAGTTAGATTAGCAGGTTGATAATACATTGGAGCTCCAGAAAAAAAGGTTGAGGAAGTCTCCACTGCCATCTCCGTTTGGAGATTGGAGTGCAGCCTATACCAGCCACAAAAACACGCAGTTCTTCACTTCATACATGATGCAACATAGTCTCGTTATGATAGATCTTTCCACATGATTCACACCTGCACACACGCCTTCATCACAGCTTCATGCACATTCTCCTTCGCGTTTTGGATTGTTGTTCATTTAATTTATACGCACACGTAGTTTAGGTTGATGCATTTTCGGTTTGGTGACAGTCATAAGAATTTGTTTCACTTACACTGCTCTCTCTCGTTCCAATACCTCATTCTCCATCTTGATCACGCATGCAAATACATCGTTGACCCCTGCTCTGCTCTGTTATCTCCCAAAGTCTTTCAATCCTCACATAGCTTCACTCTCTAGCCCTTTCGTTGACCTAGTCCTCTATCTTCCAACCTACTCCCTACACTCACTCCCTATCCTATTCTTCCACTTCTGAGCCATCACCAGCCTTATTCCTACCTTACACATCTCCCCCTACCTTACACATCTGCGTATCCTGTAGGATCCCCTGCAGACATCCTGTAGGAGGCCACTCACTCGGTTGCTGAGCATCTGAATGCGAGGAACCTCTGTGGATGGATGCTAAGGATCCCTAGGGACCTCTCCTAGCCTCCCCAACCTGTCCCACACTTTCCTTCCTTCTCCATCCCATCTGCACAACCAAACCCTAGTTAGCACAAAATCACAATCATTCCATCCACTTAAGGGAAAAATACAGAAACATGTCTTTTATGATGCAAGTAGCTTAGATCCATGCATTTCCACTTATTAGAGGTAACAACAACATTGGTAGAGATTTCATTCACATTCTTTGCATTATAGAGGTTAGACTAGTTAAATTAGGGTTTCCTAGGTTTACATGCTTTGATTTGCTTTCAGTCCATTTTGTCAAGTAGAGTAGTTTTCCTTTGAGAATAGCTTTCGTCCATCAATTAGCAAGCTTCTTCTGAGAGCCTATAGAAGTTGGCTTGAGCCCTAGCGGACTTGTGCCAGCTGACCAAGTGACAGCTGCGACAAGAGCTAGTACTTGTGCATATAGCACCATCGCTTCCAAGTTTGTACGAACTACCGGGTTGATAAAATGAGAGACAGGAAGCCCCAGGAGTTGCAGCATTATTGCTACAATACTGGAGCTCACCAACATGTCAGAGTTTACCAAATTTTTTTCATACCCTTCGCACAAAGTTGGGTATAAAGAATTCAGAGCAACATTTCATACTCAAGTACTGCAAATGTATACACATATACATCCAGGGTGAGATGGAGTTCCTGGACATCTCGTCGCTTAGCATGGCATACCAATACACCGTCAAAATTGAATAGAATCTTAAATAGAACAAGTGAGACTTTGGATTTGTGAATCTGAAACAAGCGAAAGGTGCGTCCAAACTATAGAGCAAACAAAAAAGCCAAGGTAGGGTGACCCAAGACAACCCGCCGAAGATGCAAGCAAAGGACAAACACCCTGAAGACAAAGAAGGACATGGGAAAATTGTATGAGCTCCATAAGAGCTCCACTCACAACGCAAGTGAGTGTCAGGCCAAGAAATCACTGGTGGTTGAGCTAAAGGCTTCTGAATCAGACACATGTTTCTATTCTAATTCAGTATCGAACAAGGGGAATGAAAAAAGGAAGTAGATCGTTGACATGAAGCCCAGTCCTATTGTGGCCACCACCAAAATACAGAAGAATGAGCCTAACGGTCCATAGGAGGGGGAGTGCCTCTTCCACTCATAGATGTGGGTGAAGGGTTCTCTCTTAGGGTTCATTTTCGACAACAAGAGATAGAATAACCTCATTTCAATAGAGGTCATGAAGCGGCTAGGTAGACTGAGTACAACACATCCACACTCGTACACCATCAGGTGGCTTCACCAAGGACGAGATCTCTGTGTCAGCCAACAATGTCACCTTCCTTACAACATCAAATCCTTCATGGATGAAGTACTATGTGATGTTTCTACTCTTGAAGTTTGTGATGTATTATTAGCACAACCATACTTGTGGAAGCCACATGTTGTATATGAGTCTAGACCTAAACTATGTGATTATTACTTTTGGCAACAAGTTGTACATGATACTAGAGGTAGCCTTGCCTATTTCCATCTCTTTGATCTCTACAAACCAATGCACTAAGATCATTTCACAGACCAGGAGTTTTTTTCCCTATGATTTGCCCTCAAGGAAAGAAGAATATTGTGGTGACAACTTCCAAACAAGGCTCCTTTGCACAACAACAACAAATGGACAAGGTAGTTGAGGAGTACAGGGAAATTTTCGCCTCACCTACGAGGGTACCTTCACATTGTTGGATCAATCACTCCATCGATCTGAGCCTAGGTGTGCCACTACCCAATGGACCGATCTATCGATGCTCTATTCTGGAGAACGATGTGATGAAGATGCAAATTCAAGAGTTGTTGCAGAAAGGGCACATAAGGACAAGATCATCACCCTGTGGGAGCCCGATTATATTGGTATAGAAGAAGGATGGGACCTGGAGAATTTTTATTCACTATTAGGTACTGAACAAGATCACTCTCTAGAATAGGAACCCAATCCCATAGATTGATGACCTTCTCTATCAGCTCAAGAGTGCCAAATATTTCAATAATATTGACTTGAAGTCCGGTTATCTCCAGGTTCTTATAGATCCCTCTGATGTGTGGAAGACTACCTTCAAATCGAAGGAGGGCCTTTTCAAATGGTTGGTAATTCCTTTCGGGTTGAAAAGTGCCCCTACAACCTTTATGATATTGATGGACAACATCTTGCGATTCTTCACCAATGCATTCATGGTGGTGTATTTAGATGACATCTTGATCTTCAGCTAGAGTTGGGAATAGAACCTCCACCATATTCGATAGGTCCTCCAAACCTTGCGACAACATGAGCTATGTGCCAATATAGAGAAATTCACTTTTGGCATGACCTAGGTTCAATATCTGGGGTACATCATTGATGAGCATGGCATGCATGTGGATCAACCCAAGATACAATTCATTTAGGATTAGCTAGCCCCAACCACTCTAATAGAGATCCGCATCTTTCTAGGCTTTTCCAATATCTACCACAGGTTCGTGTTGGGGTTCTCTCATATCACTTGGCCTTTAGGTCAAGTCACCAAGGGCAGAGCAAAAGCAATGTTATTTTTGTATGAAACCCAAAAAATGACATTTTTTGAGTTGAAGCAGTTCCTTTGCTCTGAACCAGTGCTCACATTACCATATTTGCAACAACCATTTGAGATTGAGACATATGCCGTCAATTATGATATTTCTGCAGTTCTTACTTAGCAGTGGCATCTAGTGGCTTACCATAGTGAGACACTTTCAAACACATCCTAAAATTATCACACCTATGACAAAGAAATGTATTCCATTATGTAGGCTTGCCATCAATGGAAGAATTACATTCTGGGGAAGGAAACAGTCATCCACACAAACCACTCACCCCTACAATTCATACAGAGATAAGGGAAGTTGTAGAATGATCGCTATTAGAAATGGTCCACATACCTACATGTTAGCTTGCAGGGGCCTAACCCAGGTTCAAAGGTGATTTAGCCAAACAAATCCCAGTACTACTAGCCCTTTTGGAAACAGTTTGCATTGCGTGGACTAAGGTCTCACTCGAAGTAGTATGGGAGGGTGCTAGAACCAGGTTTCCACACCCTAGAGATGTTTGATGATTTCAATTGGTTCACGGTTTGACCCTGCATGCATGTCGCAATGCACACTTATCAATACCTCGGAGCCTGCGATGCTGCCCTCGCGTAGCCCTACCTAGGGCCCAAATAGTGTTATTACCCAAATCCTTTCTATTAACCCGATATTAGCTGATCACTTAGCTTATTTGTATGTGCTTAGTTATACTTAACTTTGTTCAACATTCATGCAAGTGTGCACGATAAAGAAAATCGTATAATGGCTGAAGATATCAACCATATGATAGTTCAAAATAGATACACAAGATTTGGAATCAAAATTCTCTTTATTTTCTTTTTCTCTGGTTATAGACTTGACTGGACCATGCGCACTCAGTTGCAGGGGTCAATGCACTGAACTGTGGACTCTACTAGGCATTTGCGCACTCACCTGTAGAGCTTCTTCCTACTACTACGACCCAAGGTACTTAAAATCTTAGTCTATGCTTGTTATCTTCTAGACTCCATTTGTTTTTCCATGTATCTCATTACAGCTTAGAGCCTCACTCTATTTATACAATCCCATGGTCCACAGACCATGGGTAGGCGAACACTATATTCAAAACCTAGGGCGGGCAACCCTATGACTCTAACATACAATTTGCACTCTGCGCCTGCAATTCGCAGAATATTTACAACAATAGTACTCAAAACTTGGGCATTGAGCCCCAAAAAATGTTGTGGGGGCATTCCATGCCCAACAGGCCCCCAACACAAACATTGTTACTCATCTTTGAGTCACTTTTTTGGTGCAACAATATTAGCGCGGAGTCCCTCTACCTGGTCCCAAATGGTCTGGATGTCTGCAGTGCATTAAGCTACTGCTTGCTAAACTTGCTGATTTCTTGCTTTTGAACCCTTTGCTTCTAGCGTGCTGCGCTGCATCTGTGCATGCATCCCCTGAATCTGCACGAGCTTTCCTTCAATATCTATCGTGACTGTGAAGGATTCGTCAATTCATGGCTTGGAAATCATTTTGAGAACTGCTTCCTTGTTGCATGCCGCGTCCACGTTCTCTTTTAATGCCTTTGCTTACTGCATCCTTGCAAGCTGCTGAGTAAGGACTACTGTTTGCATAGTCCCTCTGATGCTGTCATATTATTGTTGGAGTTTGCATGCCTCGGTCTCCAACCACTGGATGTTAGGGTCCTCCTGCAACATTGTGAGGACATCAAGCGCCTACTCCAACATGTTGGTACAGTCGTGGACTACACCTCCAATCTCTTCCATCCCTGCTACAATAGCACTGGTGCACTGCTCGCAGACCTCTGGGGCAGCGGAAGGCTGCGCCTTTAACTGTAGCTCGACAATCTAGAGATTTAGCTCCAGTTGCACTCTTATTGTTTCTTCTCGTGCGTTGCGGACTCCACTTGCCAAACAATGGATCCGCACTTTTGTTGGTAGGCCTACTATAATGGAAAACTTTGGGATGCGTCGGCAAGCATCATCAACCATCTACGTTAACTGTTGTTTCTACGACACTAACTCGTCACTCTGCAAGCTAAGCTATTCTATATTAATCATCTGCTCTATCGGAACCTGGATTTCACAGCTCTCTCTGGCATCGAGTTCTGTTGTTATCCCATCCTGTAGCTGATATAGTGTGTCATAGGGAAGGGAAACCAAATTAAGGCCAATTCCTTTCATCCTATTAAGTGTCACCCGATCCATCATCTTTTCCGAGACTAGTGCTCCATCTGGAAATGCTATCGTAGTTACCATCTTCACGCACAGTATCTGTTTTGCTACTAACATCCCTGCTGTGACGTGGGTAGACAAGGTAACTTCCTGTGGGGGCCACACTTGTAACTCTTGCAGCTGCGCCCTTATGGCCCCCAACATAGTCTGCTACTCTATCATAAACTTTTGGAGAGCTTCACTAGTGACATCGTGAACCATCTCACCGACTTCATGGAGATCACCTTCCGTTAAAGTGGTCGGGTTGATGGCTAGCTTCGAGGCCTTGAACTTCTTTCTTGGACCCAATATTTTTGTGATGTGTGGCCATTTGAGTTGGGTAGAGGCGGTCCCTGGGTCTGTGCTCTCTTTTACAATTTTTGTGTCCTCTGCCCCTGCCTTGTGGACACTGCTTAGCCCTCCTCTACCTGCACTGTTGTGTCCTTTGTTGTTTGCGTTGTTGTTGTGGCTTGTGTGACCTTCTTCTTCTCCACGGCTTCTTGTGCTGCTTCACAGACTGCCCTTACATCAGCTACCACTTTTTTGTTCTGCCTTTTCTTGTCCAGTTGGTGATGTGCAGCTTGGCATCATCCTTCTTTTTCTGTGCCGCTGCCTTCTCTAGTTCCGCCAAATCTGGGGCATATCACTCGGAAGGAAAAGTCTCTAACACTGTAAGGATCGCGTTGTCAGTGGCTATAAATGGTAGATTTGTCCACTGCTACACCAGATCCTTTCACACCTTGACGTATATGTTGTGCATGTCTGCCTTGAAGTCTGCAAAACTCTATAGACTATTGTGTGTCGTAGCTGACAGGTGCAACCTCCTATTGATCCACATTCGGATGCTCACCTCCATGAGCACCCAAAAAATATTTGTATCGCGAATCTGTTTCACATCCTTGGTGGCCCAGAGTGAAGCATACTTCGCAGCCTCTGGTAAGTCTCGGTCAATGCTTAGGAATTGACTATCCTCTAGGAGTTCTCCTGCTACCAACAAGATGGATAAGAGCAACCACGTGTAGTGGAAGGTCATACCCTGCTCCTGGGCCTCGTGAGATTTTATTAAAAACTCCTTGCAGAGGAACTTGACCCAGTTGAACTGGACCCCCTTTGCACACTTTTTAGCCAACACAACCACCAGTGATGGTATCTCGTCGGCGCGACATTTTCTCATCACTTTACTAGCTAGGAGTTAGGTAGCTATGTGCACCCCTTTTTCCTTGATACTGGTGATAGTGTAACCCCTATTTTTCTTCTCCAGCTTATACTTTTCCTTCATGCCCTCAGTGAGAGTGAAATCACTACTTTTCCCAGCTATCGTCGCAGGGTCCTTTCCTTTATAGAGAAGCCAAGAAATTTGATGGATGAGGTCAGTTGTGATGGGAATAGGCTCATCTAGCCATAGATACCCATCATACACTAGGCAGAGCAGCTGCTTGATGACGAAAATGGTGATGGGTGTGTGGTGGAAATGTGGTATCCATAGCAAATGTAACAAACTGACCTTTTCCACACCGCGCAACCATTTTTGCGGCTCTAATGTTATCACTGGTCCCTCCATATTCTGCTTCATCAGATTTTCCATTTCTATGTGTGGGAACTTTTCGAGGTCCATGAAATCATAGTATTCATATTTCATGGTGGGCGCATGACCTAGGTACGAGCCCTCAAAGCTAATTCCATCAGGGAGGAGTGGGGTCTGGAGTGCACTCTTCATTTCATCTAGATCCTTTGGTATTTTGGTTTTCCCTTTTATTGGAGGGACATACTCAGGCAATTTTACTACAGAGCATAACGGTTGGATGTCTTCCTCCACATATTATTCCTCGGTGGCAACAATCAGGGCCTGTAAGTCTCCTTCCTCTTCATCTGTTTCAATGGTAATTTCCTTTCCTTTTTCTTCCATTGATAACTTAATGTGCTGCAGATTCCTCAGGGACATGTGTTCTGGTCCCATTGCCTGATTATCTTTCTTCGGTCTCG
The DNA here is from genome assembly GCA_031772625.1 of Pinus tabuliformis. Classification (NCBI taxonomy): domain Eukaryota; kingdom Viridiplantae; phylum Streptophyta; class Pinopsida; order Pinales; family Pinaceae; genus Pinus; species Pinus tabuliformis. The sequence continues at coordinate 913,606,253 of CM062815.1, read as the reverse complement.
GCGTCCGGGGTGATTTGGGGATTTTGGTTACGACCCTAGCGCCTTTGCGAATATCCTATACCATGGAGGTTTATGTGGCCTCGCCGGCAGTTCCTTCTTCACTGCCCAACCCATCCTTAGTGGCCATCATCATTTTTACACTATATGTGGTGTTTCGTGAACTTAGGGGCTCTATTATCGCTCGGATCCCAACACTCTGCACTCTATCCAACTGCTCAAGTCTCAAATGACCAAGTGTTGTTTGCTAGCTAGCCGTTGGATTTTTATAGCACCTTTTGAATTCAAATTCAACTATTCCCTCAAATTCCAGGCCATCAATGCTTCCTTGGTGGCAGATTTTCCCAAATCTTTCCCATAACTTTTGTCTTAAATGCCTGCCACCCACTCCATTTGGCCTCCAATCGAACATCTCATCATGAACAATGACACCAATGATCACTTCCCATTCAACTTGTGCAACAGTGCATCCCTCCATGTGTGGGTATGAACCTTGTGACATGTTGTTCTTGCGTGCACCTCTCAGAGTGAGCATCTACCAGGTAGAATAATTTATAGTCCCGTGCTCCCTTTCAGCTACTTGGAGCACTAATACTATTATTCCTACGACTAGTCAGGTGGTCACACCACATGTGCTAGGCTCCATCCCGCCCTCCAGCATAATCTACGGAAGATCCTCATTTGACATTGTGGTGATCGGTGTCGCGCACTCTACTATTTGCAACGCACTTCCCTGGTTATTGCATTTGGTGATACGTGGTACTAGCCATAATAGCAGACTAACCAATTCTCAGTGATAGTCCTCTAATTCATTAGTATGATTATCTGCACCCTACCTTGCCATCCTTGGTTTATCGATGAGACATGCTCCCTTGATTTTTTTTCCAGCCTCTTGACCTCTGCGTCCATTGAAACACCTTTCTTCCTTAGTCGTACCTAGTCTTTTTCAAGTTCGTGAAGTCTATGGTTCCCTTGCTGAATTTCTTCCTAAAGTCTTATGTGTTCTACTTCGCGTAGATGTGTGATTTTTTCGTCCCAGGGTTCCTGGACTATCGCGCCTATAGGTGCTATTACATGTGGATTCATCTTTGCATACTCCTCAGAGATTTTAGTCCCTACTTCATTGCATAGCCTTGGAATCACTTTTGTGGTTAGGGTTTTGCACATGGTCCTATAGGCCCATCGAAACACTGGTATGCACATGTCCCACTCAATTTGTCTCACCTAGTGAACCTTGTTCAGCACTTTGCACACCCTATCGAATGCTTCTCCATGGATAATTGTTGGCATGCTTCGACTTTTCTGCCACTATGTTTTGTTTAGGTTTTCTATTCTAGGAGTGGTGTGCCCTTGTGCAGGCTGCATATCATATGTCTGTACCCATCGGGAAAGGTGGGCATGCAAGCTATTTTTCCCCTCATAACCCGCTCTCATCTGTAGCTGGGGTTTTCCAAATCATAGGTGCATCATCCTTCTTCATTCGTGCTAATCCTCGAAACTCTATTGGTGCATACCCCACCATCTTGTGGGTGTAGCGTGCAATATGCATTTTAGAGCGTCAAAACGCTACTGTTCTGGTACTTCGCTCTCAAATTTGTTCAGAAATTCATCCACCAGTGTCAACCCATCGTACCTAGGTAGATCCCTTATCTTCATTTTCATGAAGTGCAATGATCTTGTCATCATGTTGTAATTGAGCGTTGTTACTTCGTGCAGCCGATTCTTCCATCATTTTATTTCTTCATCTGAATTCGAAGTGCAGGAGCTTTCACACTCCCATGAAATCCTACCATCTACTGTTAGATTCACCCAATCGTGTTCTCGCATGGTTATCTTATAAATATAATCAAGATCATCATCACTATCATCGTCACACACTGATTCAGTGTATCACACTCCTTTAGCCAGATCTAGCGGTACTACTACGCGTAGTGACTTTTTCTCAAAAATAGTTTTGCACTTCTTTAGATTTATGACTCCATTCATGTCAGTGGCCTAGTCTATGCCTAGTAGCACGGGATAGTGATTTCTATCTTTGAAAATATCTATCACTTCGAAATCCGCCAGCGCGCTTGCACCTTCAATATCCATCGTTACCCCTTGAAATCTCCCCATGGGTAGGATCCTCTATTGGTTCGCCATTCACAATTGAATAGGAGACCATTGTAGCATGGGTCTGCCCATGCGTTCACATGTTTGCTTTGGCAGTACATTCACGTCCGATCTGAGATCTAGAATTATCTGATCCGTTTTGTACTCTCTGATTTGCGCAGTCAATCTCATTTCCCTTCTTATGCGCAATGCATGCTTTCCATGTTTCCAGACCACGTGCAGTTCTCCTGACCCTGCGCACCTAGTGATAAGTTCCTGTAGTCGTTTTACAGCCTTTTTGTCGCACAACAATTTCGTTCATGTCTCCAGAAAGGTCGTGAGCATTGAAGGATCCATCCCTGGTTCTAGTTGATCCTTACTACATGAAGTGGAGGCCTCCATGAAGCTCTTCTTAGCTTCCATGAATGTTTCCTTCGCACACTCCAAATCAAATTCAGGTTCCTTTGTAGGAGCCTTGCAAACCCACGCACTTTCTTCTGATTGCTTACCTTTGTAATCTCTAGTTGTGATACCACTTCTAAGCATTATGTTTACATTCGTGTCTTCTTGACACAGCTCAGACCTCATCATTTGCAAATTCTGAGTCGGCGGAGGCTGGAGTACCCCTTTTTGCGCAACCTCCCTATCAATGTAGGGCAGTCTTCTGTCTCATGATCAAACTGAGTATAGTATAAACATGATTTTCTCATCGGATTCATACAATCACAGGCATAATATGCTAGCCCTCTGTAATTGTAACAAATTAGTTGTCCACGACCCCTTCCTAGTCCCATTCGACTTCAAACTCGTCCGTGCCCCTAAAATCTAGCACACGTCATTCCTGCATTTGGGTCGAGGGCTCGCATTTTGGTCTATAATCTCTAGGGAGGAGTCTGATTTGTCATTATTTTGTAGCTTCTGTAGGTGCGTTCATCATGGCCTACCAACCTACAGAAATTACAAAACAATTGTTGGGACATCTTCGTATACTTCTGCAATAGATGACAATTATCTGTAGTGTGCTTCCCTCCTATTTGACAGATCGCACACCTCAATGCAGGTGCCATGATTGGTCCTTCTTCTGCCTTAGGTCTTAACAACATCGTCCCTCCTCCCACTAAGTAATTCACGAAAACTAGACAGTGGTCCTTTTCATGCCCCTGGCCTTTGCATTTTACTCACCATACCTCCTCGCGCGCCTCTTGCCAAGGTGTCCTGTCCTGTTTCAAACTCTACATTTCTAGACACAAATTTTGAAGTTGCGGGTGGATTTGTTAGACTCCCAGACCATGATCTTGTATAGGGGTCTCATGAAATATCATTTCCATCTCCAAAGCTTCAGCCTGGGTGGAAAGCTTTTGTTGTGACAACACCATCCTTAAATGCAGTGTTAGTGACGCTACAAACCATGCACGGTGTTGTCCATCTGTCAAGGTCATGTTGGCTTTGCGAATCATACTCTTTAGTCTCTGGTCCATATCCAAGGGGATCTTGCTTGGGAGCATCATGATTTCCTTAAACCCAATAATTAATTGTCTCTCTGATTTTGGTTTGCTTAATTCCTTGTTTAGCGCGGCCTAGATATCTGTGATTCCTGCATTTGGATGGTCATTAGAATGCTAATGTACTAGGTTAGTGCACGATCCTGCAATGCGCTTACCAATGTAGCCTTCTTTATATTGTCATCCATGACTCCTTGTGCTTCCAATACCACCCTTACTACGAACCAAAATTGGTCCGGATCTTCGTTCCCTACTCCTTTGAATACCAGCAGTTTGATCGCGCTTGCCATATTGAACTGTGGTGGTGGCGGAGGTGGGGTGGGCGAAGATGGAGGTGAAGATGGTGAGACTGGTGGCGGTGTAGGTGGAGGTGGTAAGCGCGGAATCCGCTGCCCTATTAGACTAACCACGCTTCTCAGAGAAACTTTCGCAAGCTCTTCCTTGCTTTCCCGCAAGGGTGAAATTAAGGGACTAGTTTCTAATTCTTCACTACTTTCATTTCTGTAGATCTTCCCACTTCACGTAGTCCCAAACATTAATTTATTCGCATAACCCACTTTTCACATAGTAAAATTTTAATCAAAGTGTTCAAAGATTTAATATACTTACCTCGCAATCCTTTCAGGAAGCTTCGTTCCACCTCGTTGTAGCTGACAATTGTATCTACTAAGAACTCAGTGATAAATCCTCCTATAATTCGATCGATCCAATGGTCCACAACTCATGCGATCTTATCTTCTGACACTTCTAGTCTGTGCACTAATTCTGGAGTCCACACAATTGGTTTGTCGAGCCTACACCTTCCCTAACTGTCTACTAGCTTCGTGATCCACTCATACAGCTCAGAAGGAAAGGATGCAAAGAAAATTTCATGGATTTCCGTATATAGGTAGCACTCCAACCACTGTTCCTTAGATACTCGTGGATTCCTGTTTTCCTGTGTCGCGAACTCGTGAATCTTCTTGTCCAACCACCCTTCAATTTCTTTCTTTGTTGGATTCTAGTGACATGACATCAAACATCCCTTATGTAGATCCCAGTTTTGGCAATGAAACCATTTGTTGGCTTGTAGGGGTTTGACCCAAGTTCAGAGGTTATTTAGCCAAACAAATCTCGGTACTACTAGCCCTTTCGGCAACAATCCACGGAGTGTGGACTGAGGTCTCACCCGAAGTAGTATGGGAGTGTGCTAGAACTAGGTTTCTGCACCCTAGAGATGTCTAATGATTTCAAGTGGTCTGCGGTTTGACCCTCTGCACACATCGCTATGCACACCTATTAGTACCTTGTAGCCTATGATGTTACCCTCGTGTAGCCTTACTCAGGGCTCGAACAATGTTATTACCTAAATCCTTACTATTAACCCGATATTAATTGATCACTTAGCTTATTTGTATGTGTTTATTTATACTTAGCAGTGTTAAGAATTCATGCAAGTGCACATGATAAATAAAACGGTATAATGGCAGATGATATAAACCATATGATAATTCAAAATAGATACACAAGATTTGGAATCAAACTTCTCTTTATTATCTCTTTCTCTGGTTACAAACACAACTCTTCCCTTCGCAATCAACTGCAGGGGTCCACGCACGCAGCTGCAGACTCTACTAGGCCTCTGCACACTCAGCTACAGAGCTTCTTCCTACTACTACGACCCAAGGTACTTAGACTCTTACTCTATGCTTTCTATCTTCTAGACTCCATTTATTTTTCCATGTATCTCATTACAACTTAGAGCCTTGCTCTATTTATACAGTCCCATGGCCTGCAAACTATGGGTAGGTCCACACTACATTCAAAACTTAGGGCAAACAACCCTATGAATCTAACGTACAAGTTGCGCTCTGTGCCCGCAATTCGCAGAGTCTTTACAACAATAGTACTCAAAACTTGGGCTTTGAGCCCCAAAACATGCTGTGGGGGGATTCCATGCCCAACACTACAACAATTCCATTTCAACATTAAGTACAAGAAGGGAAGCACCAATAATGTTTCATACTACCTCAGTCGACCACTAGTCATGGTGCCGATCACTGTGCTCAGCTCCTATGGGCACGAGACTTCGAGGTGGCCGCATCTTTACAAGGGGGATCTAGAATTCGACAACACATACCAGACACTCTTGGAAGGTAAGAAATTTCCAAATTTTCACCTCTAGGATGCACTGTTATGCCACCTAGGACACATTTGTGTTCCTTGAAGTGAACAAGGCAAGATGATTTGGGAGGCACACTATGGTCGGGTCGCTATACATTCCGGAGTAGAGAAAATAGTGGCAGTACTGTAGAAGTATTTTTATTGTCTTAACTTTCGTCAAGAAGTTGGGAGGTACATTAAATCTTGCACTTCTTGTACCATTTCCAAACCAACCATCAAGAAACAAGGCCTACATACTCTTGCTACTCCTAGTCGACCTTGGGAATCCATCTCCATGGATTATATGTTGGGCCTTCCTTCTTTTAAGCACAGCAATGACTATGTTTTCATGGTCATCGACATATTCTCTAAGATTGCCATTATTGTAGCCTGCAAGAAGAGTACCAAAAAAGAGGCCACTGCGAAGCTCTTCTTTCAGCAAGCCTGGGTACACTTTGGGGTCCCATCATCCATTATATCATATTAGGACAACAAATTCCTATGCGCATTTTGGTTAAGTATTTGATTTATGTTGGATACCAAACTTACTGAGTCCATGACTTTCGAACCCAAAACTGATGGCCAAATAAAGGTCATCAATAAGATGATCGTACACATTCTGTGTGTGTACAACTTGAATCATCCATGCACATGGGATGAAATCCTCCCTTATATCCAACACATCTACAACATATCTCTGCATAACTCAACGGGCCACAACCCCTTTCAGTTAGGGTTGCGCTTTCAACTAGTATGTCGCATTGATGTCGCCATACCATTTTTAGCTATTTAGGAAGATTCATCTCATGTCCAGCATGAAGCCGATAGGGCTAACAACTTCATTGAGCGCATTCAACACATCCAAGAATAGGTCCATGATATATTGGACATAGCCAATGCTAAGTACAAGCAACGCCATGATTAGCATTGGGTTCCACACAAGTTCTAGGTGGGTGAAAAAGTATGGCTACATTTGTAGAAGGAGTGTCTCGCTTGACCCCAATACAAGCTTCAGCCACTTTGATATGGGCCATACAACATCACCAATATTGTAGGTGACAATTCCTTTGAGCTCATCATTCCATCTTCCCTTGGTCTACACCAATGTTCAATGTAGACAATCTTTGACCATACTTTCCACCATTGGTAGACACATCCAACATTGTAGAACAACTCACACCAACAGAGCTAAACCCATACTGCATGGAACATGACACAACTGATTAGATCATGGATACATATATTAAGAAAAATCACCAATATAGGATCCAGCTATATCGAGTTGTCAAAGCAGGCCAACTCTTTCATTAAGAAACAAGTTCAATGGAAATTTCCTCACCTCATGGAGGCTCTACACTCAATGGGTACCATTGCTTCCTAAGGATGGAGGACTGATCCAACTGGATATTGGTGTCCACCCACCTATTCTACCTATACCTACAACTGTCTTTCATCAGTTTCCTTGTTTATTGCAGGATTTACTATTTTTAGTATTTTTTTGGGTCTTAAACTTACAGAGCAGTTTTGACCCCTTAAACGACGTTTTTTTGAGGTCTGTAGCAGGCCTATATTTGTAGGTAGGGGAATGCTACAAATACTATAGTACTCAGAGAGATATTTCCAAAAAGGTATCGTATACACCAAACGGATATAATATGACCATGTTATGACCCTGGGAATTTGGTTGTCCAACTAACCCCAACAGGACCCACAAACTCTTGGTGTTCCATCTCCTGGGGTTAAGGTTTTGGTTTTTTAGGGTTTTTCCTCTTTGTTCAATAATAAATAAGCCCTTGAGCCTCATTGTAGCATAGTTCATAGGCATGTTTCTGCCACATCCCTTCTTTGAGATAAGCTACCATCACCTAAGCTAGTTTATTTCCATTTCTATTTGTAAGCTTATTTCTATATTTGATATTAATGAAATGAAGCGTTATTTTTTCCGCATCTCTATATTTATGGTTATATATGTGATTTAGTGTTCTTGTTTAAGTTTAGATCAGGAACCCACCTACACCAACAATGATGCTATGCATGCCCCAGTATGCACAAGAGGTCCCTCCTTACCTACATCTAAGTAACCAGAGACTACGTAAAGGCTACCTAAAATCTGCATATGAAAAAGTCCACTAACATTTTGTATTACATATCATTTCCTCAATGTGCTAAGAATGTAGACAAACATGGAAAGCTCGAGTGATACACGTTAAATGAGGCATGGTAAACTCTCTATTGACATAAGTGTTAGTGTTCAAAAATAGAGAAGAAGGTTTCAAACTCATATAATCCAATCATGATTGTATATAGATTATCCCTAATGTTTAAACCAACACAAACTAGAATTTAAATTACCCATGACATTCAATTATAAACCCTTGCAATAGAAAGATTTGATAGGCTCATATATAAATATCATAAGAGGAAACAACAATAAAATGTTGGCCCCATAGTATTTAAGATGAGATAATAATAAGGAAGAAGAAATCTCTCACTAATTTCTTCTATCTCACATCACCCTTTGCCATCTAGAATGAATTTTTTCATATTTTACTTGATTTAGGATAATGAGGAGCTCAAATTTTTATAGTGAGGATTATGATATATGAAGAATGATGACGTGTCAATACATCAATTAGGTGCCCCATTGTCGGGTACAAATATACATGCATATTAGAGAACACTTTGTGCCTAGACATTAAATGATATTAATCTATCTTTTAGAAAAAAACTCATATTCCTTTACTTATTTCTGCAACATTTTCAATCAATTCCTTGAAACATGGTGGTTATCTAGAATTGGGGAGGAAGAAATAACTAGTGCAATATGATTAGGACGAGATTTCAGGAGTGATTCTAAATCAAGCCGGAACATGAGACTATTTTAATATGATAACATACAAGAGTTCATCTTCTCTTGTCGACTTCTTCACCTGAAACAAATTACATAAATAAATGGTATTTTAGGTGTGCATGTCATCCATGATGCATAATGATTCTTTTCATTTCCTTGGGATACTATGATTTTCTTCCCTCAAAATTTCTATGTTATCAGTTAATGATGGAAATCATCAAGGTGGATAGTGTTCTCTAAATGGCTTGTAGGATTCCATGGGCACTCATATTTTACTGTGAAAACTATGTCATCACTGAATTTTGTGCAAAATGATGTACACATTTGTTTTTAGCCAATATAAGGTTCAACCCTCATCTTTATGAATTTATCATGTTATCACTTACAAATGGAAATAATCAAAGTGGATAAAGTTCTGTAAACATCTTACTGGGGATTCCATAAGCATTCATATCACAATGAATAGTATGTTAACTCTTACTTGTTTTCCAAATAATGTACACGCTTGTTTTTAGCTGATATGAGCTTCAACCCTCATCTTTATGCTCTTCTATTTTTGAAATTTCAAGAACATTTAACTTAATTCATATTAAGAACTCTGCCCAAAAATAGTTTTCGTTTGGTACTATTTGTGGCACAGGGTAGAGTTTCAAGAATGTAGACTCCTCCTTGGAGGCTACTATTTGAGTATTAGTGTGCCATATTATATTTATTGTTGCATATTGACTTATCATGTCATATCCATAAAGTGATAGATTCACTATCAGTGTGCTTGGAGACAAAATTCCTGGAGCATCAATACCATTCAAATAATCTTTGACATCTGGTATACTGGATCTGACAACTGTTGGAATAATATAAGCACAAAGTATTGCTGTAAATATAACTAGAATAAAATTAGATCCTGCATATATTCCAAGTGCTAATGCATACCTGCATTAAAACATTACAACTTTTTAAATTCATTGTGAGCCACTGTTAAGCTTAGTTAGATTTTAGTTGGGTTTAATTCATGTTACTAAAAACAAGTGCGTTTAACTAAAATATAGTATGGAAATATAGAAACAGTGAAAGAAGACTACGACATCAAGTAATAAAAGATTCAAGGCACATAATGCAATAGGCATGCATGTTATGCATGTAGAGATGCACCTTTTATGTAGCATGAAATTGTTGGTAATTGCTAGCTTGGTCCCAAGAGTGTTTTCAATTGCTAGATTGATGGTGAAGACAACAAGTCCAATTATAAGGCTAATTAAAAATGCCAAAGTCCATTTCAAAATGATGTATTTAAATATTTTAATCCATGTGTGGCTACGCCAATCATGTTTGAAAATATCATGTTCAATAATCCCGGATGATAAAAATAGGAAACCACCATCATCTTCAAGAATAATGGAATAATGTATATACTTGAGAAATTAAACATTGAGTTTAGGCCTTGGGTACATCCACCACTAATACTGATTGTACATTATCAAGTAGTATGAATATCAAGCATTCTATGGTGTTCATAACCCTTACACTGAAGTAACCAATAGAATGTTCTTCAATTAGATAACATGAGATAGCTCATATGACACGATCTCCACCATATTTGGCCACAACCCTAAGCTAATTGGTGTGCATCTAAAGTTGGGTAAATCAACATTCACATTAGGGTATGTCCATAAATATAAGGGCAGAGGGCAGAGGGACTAGATATGCAATTCAAGATGGACAATGAATATGAAGCCATTAAAGAAAGATCATAAATGGTAGTATATCATGGTAGATACGAGCAATTGAGGTTGGCTTCAAACCCCTCAAAATTTTGCAGGGTGTTTTCCATTTTTCTTTTGGCTAACTCTCAACTAACAATGAATTCACTATGAGTTTGTGTGTAATTTCCAAACAAGAATGGATATTTAAGGTGTACACTATAGCCTAAGATGATTGGAAGATTTAAACCACACCACTGAACTAATGGAGAAAGATGGTATGATCTGTCAATTTCTGGAAAGAAAGTTTGGTATAATTTCCTATTTTACTCTATGAGTAAAAGTAAGACAGTTGAATAGATGAATGCATGCTAGAATCTTAAAGTTTGATCCCTAAAGCTTTTGAAATTTTAACTCATGATTGTTATTTTACACCTGTGGCCTTTATCTACTTCCAAGTGGAACAAGTGTGTTGGGGGATAGGGGGTGTTGGGGAATTCAAGTCAAGCCCTGGAAACTCAAATGTAAACCATAAAAAGGTTTGAATTCTGTAGGTTCTGGCATTGGAATAGAATGTGCTGGAACATAATATAGAATCAGTGCATGTGATTACTTGAGGACAAAACTCATGAACTAAATGAAAATTACAGGAACAAAGGATTTTGGTTGGCTATTCTCCTGCCATATGGCCATGGGGGAACAACCTTTATGCCAAATACCATCAAATAAATATCAAAATGAAATATATTTCAAAACCTAAGTCATGTGATTATGCACTCAAGATCTATGAGGCCATGGTCACACAATCAACATAGAAATGAAAATCCATAAACAACAACCACATGTTCGGACTTATAAGTTAGAGGGAGACATACTCATAGTCCAAGCTCTCGATAGGACAAATGTTTGAACCCACAATGGCTAGTTGTGAGGTCACATTGGAAATGGATCAACTCAACCTTTTCTCCTACTACTTCGACTTCACTAATAATGGTTCACATATTCCAAATTCTGAAAAGGGACAAATTCTGAAAGGGGATGTTCATCAGGCTCAAGCTCACAACCCGAATCTTTTACTTCTCCTTCCATTCTAACTTCTCTGTTCATTTAACACCAACATTAATGGGTGAGGAGAAAAATAGACGTGTTCATTTAGGGCAGGAGACTAAGAATAACATCAAATAATGAATGAGTGATAGATAAAGTGACGAGAAGGAGAATCGATTAGCATTTTACAGTTCCCCATATGCATTGATTCAATAACTACCCTGTTGGATGTTGGTGTTGGAATGGGTGTTTTTGACAACTGATTCTGCCAATCTGTGACAACTAATTGATTGGTTACTATAGGTTGTGGTATTTCTCACCATTAATAGAGGAATAAGAGTATTATCAAGTGAAGGAAAGTATAATTAAGTTTGATAGGATTCATAGTTAATCATCATATTATGCATTTAGATTCTAAGCATGCATTTAGAATTGGTGTTTAGAGCGCCCACCAAATTTTCAATGTCTCCTAAGACCCTCCTATTATTGTTGTTGGCTTATAATTCCTTTTGGTTGGAAGCTGCATTGTAGTACTTGCAATTTTTCATTCGTAGCATTTAGAGAACATGGCCCAGAAAACCTTATCTAGTCAGACTTGGAAGTTTTTAAGATACATATTTACCCTTGCCTTGCAATGCCTTATGGGTGGGACTCGCTATTGAAAGACTTGAAAATTATAATCTATATAATTTAGAGAACATGGCAAAAAAAAACCTAATCCAACCCTTCAAATTCTTGGAAGTTTTCAAGATACACATTTACCCCTTGTTTCTGCAACTCGATTGACAAAATTGAGCCTGTCGTTGATTTAACGGCAAGGTTGTTCCTGCACTCAAAATAACCCAACACATAATCAGAAACATAACAATGTCATTTTGTCACATTTCCCTAGATTTAACTAAAAGTTGAAGGAAAATTATCCTTACCTTGGAAAACATGATCATTTTAGGGTTGTTGCAATTTGGTAGTCCAGTTTTCTTTAGCAGTTCTTCAATGCAACAAAAGCAGGGTTACCCTTGTCTCACTAATGCTAGAAATGTTTCCAAAACATATCTCACCATGTGAGACTACTTACAAAATGAAAATCACCGAGTTATTTAATGAGCCCATATTCAAAATAATCACCCATATAATGTAAAATAGAATACATCTAGACCTTTAACAACCAAAAAAGTTGATCTTCTAATAATAATATCTCCAACTCATTTCCATTTTATAGAAATTCAACTATATATCATTAGACACAAAGAAATCTACCATATCCATGGTAGGGATGAGAACAAACCTAATAAGTCCAATATCCATGGCAAGGTAGAGGAAAAATATAATAACCATAAGAGGGTAGAGGAAAGACATAATAACCATGGCACGATAGATGGAAAACCTGCACTGTCTTCCATTATGATGTGTTAGATTTGAATCATAAATACCAAATTTCATTAAGTAAAAACGTTTGAAAATTTGACAGTTTGATTTGATTCATCTACTAATACATCGATATAACCACTAATACTTCAAATTTGTATCAATTGAGTAAACTAGTTTATCAAGTATTCCTCCATTTCATGGAACAAATACTACTTAAATCTTACCTCCTCCATGGCTACCAGATAAAGAATCTTTGTCTTGTCTCCCAACGTAAAATGCATGTCGCTAAAACTGACTTTTTCTCCATTTTGCATAATTTCTAGCACTGTTGTCGAGCTTAGGTACATTTGCTGGCCCATTTTTGGTGGCAAAGGAAAAGTGCAATAGCCACATGAATTTCGAGAGGTCCTAGTTAAAGGTAGGAAAAGTTTTAGTGGAAACGTCATCACATTGACACCCAGCCTTTGATACCTCATGGATCTCTCTATTACCCTGAGTAAATTGAGCAAAGCATTGCTGATTTCCCATAGCAAATATCGTGCTAAATTATCTCCCAACCTGTTGTCTACAAGTTTTTCAACTGTCTTTGGTTCAAATCTTTTGAATGAAGAAAAAATCATGCATATTGTTCTTGCTCTTGAACATTTTGGGAAGGTAAACAAGCTTCTTAAATCCAAATAAATGTTCAAATGCACATTTAATTCAAACTTTTAAACCATATAAATGCATGCGATATTTGAAATATTATGTGGACAACAATGGATCATAAAAATGGAGCTCACAGATGATTGATTGACTTGCATCATTTTCTGGTGAACTCGATGGAGTAGTCGCATTCAAAATATCTCTCATACAAATATTTTGTACACATATTCCTTAATCACTGATCACATCCCTTGAAACATGTATTGGGCATGCCTCAATGCAATGACATTGGAAATTTTTTTATACCAAAAGCAAAGGTTAACATTATCAAAATCCAAAAGAAATTGTGTACAGAAAAAAATAATAGCTCTCCATCGACACTAAATGTCACATAATGACATAACAAGTTAATAAAATTTTATTTCCTTTTTCATTCATATGTGGTACTTTTATTTGGGAAAGTAAAGACATATCGAGTAAACTTCAATTTTCTTATCATCAAATTTTAAGATTGGACTTCCAATGTTGCTTCTTTTCATGTCTTATGGATTCCCTTTGCCACATGGCCTCTTTTGAAGAGGGTATTGTGTTTTAATGACCCTCATTTTTGATATGTTCTCCATTAGGCATATAGTTATAGAATATGATTAGATTGTCATACATCCAATTCCCTGAGTTTTGTTCTATGTTTTAGGGGCTATCTTGGTTGATAATGAGCTAATAAACATCATAGAATATGTTTAAAAGTTTCAAAACTATTTTAAAATCAAAGTTTTTTTACCAAAATAGAGAAAAATTTAACAACTTGTCTTTGGCAAGTATAAAAATGTTATAAAATAAAATTAAAAGACGTATAAAAATGTCATAACATAAAATTAAAATAAAATATTTTGATTTTGGCATGAGTTATGGTTTTTGGGAAAGTGGTATTGATAAGCCATTGTACTCACTCATGGTATTGTAACAAAACCTATTTACAAGTTATAAAATTATATTATATTAAAATATTTATAAAATATTTTGATTTTGAAATGAGTTATGGTTTTTGGGCATGTGGTATTGATAATTCATGGTATTGTAACAAAGCCTAAATTATTATGACACTTGGCGAATATATTTTTCTTTTAGATTTTTAATTTTGTAATATAATTTTTATATTTGACAATTCAATTTAAAACCACATAAAAATAGTCATCAACCAATTAGAAAAAAAACAATTTATATATATATATATATATATATATATATATATATATATATATATATATATATATATATTATTTTATTTTTTTTCAAAATATTCAGTTTAATATTTAGTTTTTCAAAACTTTAAGAAAAGTAATAGAATTTATTTAAAAATTTCAAAACTAATTGGAAGTCAAAGTTTTTAGACAAAAAAAAAAAAAAAAAAAACAAAATAATGATGCTAGTTTGTCAAAAGGAAAAAAGATGGTAAATTTGAAAGTTTTCCATTGCGTAAATGTCACTAACCAGAGGTCATATATGTATTTACGGACAATATTCATGGTAAGTTTGAACGTTTTCCACCATGTGGCATGTCACGATAATAGACGTCACCCAACAATATGTCATATGCTTTTAAGGAAAGTATGGTCGTGGTAAGTTTGAAAGTTGTCTGCTATGCAACATGCCACAATAGTAGATGTCATCCAATGAGACATCATATATGCCTTTTAGGAAAACATGCTCATTATCACTTTCAAAAATATATTTTCATTTTGAATTAATTTAAAAAAAATAACATTTACATTTATTATTTTCTAAATATTTTTTAATTAAATGGTAAAATGAATATAAATAATGGAGAAGGGAAATCTTTTAATTCAATAAGACATGGTATAGGGCTTATATATTGACCTGTATTCGCTCAATTTTTTTTTTATAATTGTCAATCATATAGATGTCTATACAAATATAGATGAGAATTATTATGGTGTTGATGATGATGAAATCCCTAGAAGTCACCATCTCCTCTTCTGATTGACTGTAACCTCCACAGTTGATTGATCAATACCTAAGAAATTAGGTAAATTTCTCAATGTTTGGATTTTTGTGGAATTGTGCATATCGAATAGATTTGAGATCTTTTCTAATTAAAAATTGTACATGTGGGGTGGAAAATTTACAAAATTTCTAGATTGTGGACATGGGGCACAAAATTTTCATTTTCCAAGTTGTCTATCTTGACTATGGACTACCCACATGGTGGTTCATGGTTCTCATTAGCCTCAAGAATAAAATAGTGGATGATAATTAATTTTTACTAATATTTTTTATATGGTTTATTCGACTTAATAAGGTATGAGATTAATCAAAATTATTTAGCATTATATTTGTATATTGAAAGTAAGTGAAAAAAGGGAAGGTGAGTAGTGTGACAAATATTTTGAAAATTAAATTGAATGTGAGTATAAGATGGACAATCAAAGAGAAATTTATTTTCATCTTCAACCCTCTTAATATCATACAAGTGACATATATTTCATTCCATGGTGTATTGGGAATTGAAAAATGCCCAATTTCACTATGATGCTCAAGAGAATTAATTATTAACTTATCAATGTTCATTTTCTTCTTAACATTAGTTGAGACAAATAGATATTTTTGGTTTGCGAGATTGGTGTTGATCACCTCATAATATTTTAGTTTCTTTTTCCCTTAACTCTTTATCCCCCCACAATTTATGCTTGAATTTGGAAGCAATAATATTTTTAATATGACTTATTTTTTTGCAATATGATATTGTTTCTTATCCCCTAATGGTCTAGCTAAGGCTAGCAATCCTTATGCCATCCTCGCTTGAGCCAAAAGTGGGGGTTTTGGCTAGAATTGGAAGTAATTTTAGGAAACCACTTGGAATCCATGTTGTATAACTTCTTATACGCATGATACCTAGTAATATCCATGCTTTCAATGGGGGAAATACTTGCTTCAATTAGGGGGATAGGGTAGGTAGTATTTTCTTTAGTCTTGAGATTTTAAGTTATAAACTGCTTGACATGTATCTACTCAATCTTACTCCATGAATCTCTATACATACTACAAATCCAAACCTCACATCCATATAGAATAACAAGAGAAATGAGAGTATCAAACATGAGTTTTTTCTTTTTAATCCAATATCTAAAGATCTTTCGACTTACCATTTGTTAGGAAAAATACTGGGGGGCGGGGGTTGAATCAATATTTTTAATTTCACTTTAACCTTTATTTTCAAATTTAGAATTCTATAATTTAGTTTTATTCAGAAAATTTGTGTGTGTATGCAACTTCAGTGAATGCAACCAACGTATATCCACATTACTATTTTTTCATAATATCCATCATGATTTAACTTAACCACTACATCATTATTTCATTTTCCATTAATTAAATAACAACCATGAGAAATAAGAGAAAATAAACCATCACACATTATCAACACACAAGGACATGGGGATTTTAGGTGGAAACCCAATGTGGGAGAAAGCCACCGATGTTTTCATTTTTGTCCTCTTTCTTTTATTATAAAGAAAATCTTCTTACAATTTTGTATTGGCGTGGACTCTTACTAGCACGGAGGAACCCACTTGCAAGAGTCTATCACCACTCATTCTCCAACAGCCATTGGAAGGGAGATACAACCCCACTAATATCATTTACTGACTGCTACCTGAAGCGAGCACCTACCCCCTCAACAAGTCTACCAGCTACTGCTAGAAGGAAGCTCCAACTCCCTCACTAAAGGCTCCAACCCTAAGCACCCTTGGTGGACCATGTTTCATAATTTTCATACTAGATCCACCTATTTCAAATACACATCAAAACTTGTATGCCACCTTTCATCAAATTTTAACATTGGAACACCACCAGTAATAAGCTCAAACTGAATACAATCACTGAATCACAATTGAATACTAATCACCAATAAAATGAATCACTAAATACTGAACCAATCCCAAGTTACCAATCAACCAATAACTGATTAATACCAATCAACCATTCAATTTAATACTGAACCATTTACTGATTGATTATAGTGTTAGATATTATATAGTCATCACAAAAGCAATGTGCAGTCACTACAAAACCTGATCAAATTGACTTCAGTATATATATATATATATATATATATATATATATATATATATATATATATATATATATATATATATATATATATATATCTATATATATGTATATATATATATATATACACACATATATATATATATATATATATATATGTATATATATATATATTTATTACTTATCTGAAGTAAACCCACATATATAAACGCTTCCTCTGCATGAAACTTGCATACAGATATCAAGTTATTGAATACGTGTTAGGTCCCTATAATACTAGTGATGCCCCCATTAATATTGTAGTTGTATCCCTTATTAATATTTTTGTGCCCCTATTGTCCCCATATTGTTATTGTTGTGCCCCATAGAATCTCTGTATTGTTATTTTTGTGCCCTTATATTATTATTGTTAGGTCGACTTGGTTATATTGTGACCCCTTAGACTCCTATATATAGAAAGGAGGTTTTGTCGTTTGAATCATCAAAAAATTATTCATTTGTTTAATGTAAATGAGGTTTACCCTCGAAGAGGCTGAATTTTAAGGCGTTCAACTATCTTTTCTATCTTTTTGTGAGCTGGTTTCATAACATTGCATATCAGAGCTTTGGATTCTAGGGTTTCGCTGCTCCAAATAGGTCATCGTGACATTTTCACTATAAATTTTTTTCTTTGAAGTTTCAAAAGCGAAAAAAAAAACCCATTTGAGAAGAAATTTCTTTGAAACTTGGGTCCAAATTTCAGAGCTTTTTGTGCTATATGTGTGGAGATATGATCTGAGGAAGTTGGTCTTTTTGCAGACTCCTAAATTACATTCCAAACAGGTGACTTGAGGAAAATCGTCATAAATTTCTCTCTGAGCATCAGATTGAAATTTTGTAAGAAGGTGCAGAAAGAGGACGGATTGTAGTTTCTTGTATATATTTTCAGAGCCAAATGTCGAGACAGTGACACGTGGCACTTCATACAAGTTCTCTCTTCTGGAAAGGTCTATAATCAGGTCATGTTGGGAGATTGTGCATAACTCTTCCTTGGAGAATCCAATTTGGATCAGACTAGTGGCATTAGAAAGAGGACGCAGAGGGCTACTATAGGTCGCAATTTAAAAACTGGATGATCCGAAATTACAAAGATACATCAGATTCAATATAAAGCTCCTACAAAGTGAAAAAAGGTGTGTAGCTTTTTTTAAATTTTTGCATAAGCTTGGTTTGAAAAATTAGTTTGAAGGAATTCAAAGGGCATAGTAAAGCATTATTATTGGTAATTGATGCCCCGAGGAAAGAAAATGCAAACACCTAGTAAGCAACCTGAAAGATCTAGCATGACTCATGAAGAAGAGGAAGAAATGCAACATGATATATCAAAATTACGAGACCAAGTGCAACAAGTGTCACTTGCACAAAAAGGTGTAGAAGCTAAGATGGATGGTTTAAAGAAAGGCATGGAAGCTAATATGAATGGCATGGACACTAAAATGGATGGCATGGATGATAAGATGGAGGGTTTGAAGATAAAATTGAATAAGTTGCTACAAGAAATGGTCACTAATGGTGAAAGGGTAGTAAAGGAAACTCATGATGAGAAAAACATAAATGTTAATCATGATTCCATAGACTCTAATGTTGGATTGAAGACCCACCATATTCCAAAAATCGATATGAGGAAGTTTGATGGCAAGGATCCCGCAGCATGGATATTACAGATGGAGCAATTTTTCGATCTCAATGATGTGCAAAACACACAAAAGGTATGTATTGCAACTTTATATTTGGAACCAAATCAATTTGAATGGTATCAGTGGCTTTTCTCTCGTAAACAAATTATCACTTGTGCAATTTTTACAGAAGAATTGACAGCACATTATGAGGATACAGAAAGAAACACTTTTTTTTAGCCAATTGATAAGTCTCAAACAAAAGGGTTCAATAATGGAGCACATTGAGGAGTTCCAAAAATTGAACATAAGGGTAAAAAATATTCTAGAGAATCATAGCATTGATGTGTTCATAGGGACTTTAAAGGATAATATCCAACATGATGTTCGCCTTTGGGAACCTGATTCATTAGAGAAGGCATTCAGGTTAGCAAGAAAAATGGAAAGAAAAATTATGGCAACCGGGAAGCATATGACTCACAACTATAAAGATGGAAGTGTTGTTGCCCCTAGCCTTCCACAAACTATAAGGTTGACACAACAAAAATTGGAAGAAAAAAGAGAAAAAGGGCTTTGTTACAGTTGTGTTAGCAAATACACTAAAGGTCATAAGTGTGCTGAGAAGAAATTATTCTACATAGATTGTGAAGAGGAAGAAGAAAAGGACCCAGAAAGGTCAAAAGAAGAGGATATACTCCAGCAACAAAGCCTAGATAAAGAAGAAATGAATTTGACATATCTTGTAATGCATTGGCTAGAATTACCACTCCTCAAACCATCAAGATAGAAGGAAAAATCAAGAAGAAAAAGGTAATAGTGTTGATTGATTCAGAAAGTACCCATAATTTTATTCATTGTAAGATAGCAAAAGACTTGAATAGCTTCCTATATCTAGCACCAGAAGTGTCAAGTGATGGTTGCAAATGGAGGAACAATAAATTGCTCTGGAAAGTGCCATAATATCAAGCTATCCATGGGAGAATATATATTTAAAAGCCCTATGCTTTCCATTCCAATGGGAGGTGTTGATGTTGTACTAGGAGTCCAATGGCTACAATCCTTGGGTACAATAGCTTTTTTAACTTTCAAGAAATTTTCATGAAATTTTATGCGGAAGAAAAGGAAGTTGAATTAAGGGGTATTGCAGGGAAATTGGGAAAGATAATAAGCTCTAATGGTATGACCAAGCTTCTAAAAAAGGAACAACGAGGTGTAATTTCAAAATTATGTTCGTTAGATGTTTCCACATCGAAATCATCTATTTCTCCAGATCTCCAAAAAGTCTTGGACAATCATTCCAAGGTATTTGAGACTCCCAAAGGTCTCCCACCTATTTGTGATCATGATCATGCTATTCATTTTGTTCCAGGAAGTTTTCCTCCAAACATTAGACCGTACAGATATCCCTATGCCCAAAAGAGTGAAATTGAACATATGGTTGCAGAAATTCTCGAGGCTGGTATAATTCAACCAAGCCAAAGTTCTTTCTTTGCTCCAATAGTATTGGTGCACAAGAAGGATGGATCATGGTGCATGTGTCCAGATTATAGGGAGCTCAACAAGCTCACTATGAAAGATAAGTTTCCCATTCCTGTCATTGATGAATTATTGGATGAATTGCATGGATCAATTTACTTCACCAAGTTAGATCTTCGTTCAGGATATCATCAAATCAGAATGAAAACTCAAGATATTCCGAAAACAGCATTTAGAACTCATGAGGGTCACTATGAGTTTTTGGTCATTCCTTTTGGCCTTATCAATGCACCTTCTACATTCAAGGTTTGATGAATTCCATTTTCAGACCCTTCCTTAGAAAATTTGTGTTAGTACTTTTTGGTGATATACTAATCTACAGCAAGTCTTGGAAGGATCATGTTGAACACGTTGACAGGGTGCTACAACTATTGGAGGAGAAACAATTATATGCAAAAAGATCTAAAAGTTTCTTTGGAGTACAAGAGGTGGAATATCTGGGTCATATTGTATCTCATGAAGGATTTAAGGTAGACACTAGCAAAATTAAAGCCATTAAGGAATGGGAAATCCCCACATCCATAAAGCATTTGCGAGGATTTCACGGGTTGACAGGGTATTATCGCAAGTTTTTTAAGAATTATGGGAAAATAGCAGCACCTCTAACAACATTGTTGAAGAAAGATGCATTTTCATTGACTATAGAAGCAACAAAGGCCTTCGAATATCTTAAAGAGGCAATGTGCCAAGCACCAGTCTTAGCTACACCAGACTTTACAAAAACCCTTATTGTGGAATGTTATGCTTCCAGAAATGGAATTGGTGCTGTTTTAATGCAAGATGAAAGACCCATTGCTTTCAAAAGTCGTCCAATTAAGGGAAAATATTTACACAAAGCTATTTATGAGAAGGAAATGTTGGCAATACTACATGCACTTAATAAATGGAGACCCTACCTAATGGGAAGACACTTCAAGGTAAAAACAGATCATGATATCCTTAAATAATTTTTAGAACAAAGATTATCCTCTGTAGAACAACAAAAATGGGTCACAAATATGTTGGGTTATGACTTTGAAATCATATACAAAAAAGGGAAGAAAAATGTTGTGGCACATGCACTCTCAAGAAAGGATGAGGATGTGGAAACATTTTTGTGCGCCGCTTCTATTATCCAACCGGATTGGATAAACAAGACAAGGGAGGAATGGAAGAATGACGAAGAAGTGTGGGAACTTATTCAAAAGTTACAACAAGATTCCAGTAAATCTGATACATTTAGCTGGAAAAATGATTCGTTATGGTACAAATATCGCTTATACATTTGTAAGAATTCCCAACTCAAATAAAAGATTCTTCTGGAATTGCACGCTTCTCCCTTAGGAGGGCACTCAGGATTTTTAAAAACTTACAACAGGGTTAAGAAGGAATTATTTTGGGATGGCCTTAAATCAGATATTCAAAAGTTTGCGGCGGAAAGTTTGGTATGCCAACGAAATAAAGCTGAAAGAATTAAGACACTAGGTCTATTACAACCTTTATCCATTCGAATCCAACGTTGGGAGGAGGTTTCAATGGATTTTATCACAAGTTTACCCAAGTCTGAGGGAAAGAGTGTCATCATGGTGGTAGTTGATAGATTTACCAAGTATGCACACTTTTGTGCATTATCACATCCATTTAAAGCTAGTACAGTTTGTACGAAATTTATGGAAACAATTCAAAAGCTACATGGAAACCCAAAGATTATTTTAAGTGACAGAGATCCCATTTTTATAGGAATTGTTTGGAAAAAATTATTTTCTTGTCTTGGTACTCAGTTAGCTCATAGCTCATATTCTCATCCGCAATTTGATGGGCAAATGGAGATAGTAAACAAATGTTTGGAAGGATATCTTTGTTGCTTTGTATCTAATAAACAGACACAATGGGTCAAATGGTTACCTCTAGCTGAATGGTGGTATAACACTTCCATACTACAACAAAAATGACCCCATTTATGGCACTTTATGGATATCAGCCACCATCCATCACATCATATTTAAGAGAAAATTCTAAGATTCAAGTAGTGGAACATCACATCGAGCGTCAACAACAAGTCCTCCAACTCTTAAAGGATAACCTTGTGTTGGTGTAGAATAGAATGAAGCAACAGGTAGATCAACATCACAGTGAAAGAAGTTTTTATGTAGGTGATTGGGTATTCCTATAGCTACAACCATATAAATAAATGCCCCTCAAGCAAGCTAAGAAGGATAACAAATTTTCACCAAATTATTATGGTCCGTACAAGGTGTTGCAAAAAATTGGTACTATGTCATACAAATCGGAGCTTCTTGCAGCTTCTTGACTGCACCCAGTTTTCCATGTTTCATGTTTAAAGAAGGTTATCGGCAAAAATCTACCAGTTCAAACAATATTGCCAGAACATGACGAGGAAGGAAAAATTATATTGGAACTGGAAACAATCATAGAAACAAGAACTCAACAACTACGAAATCGATCCATTTCAGATATCTCATCAAGTGGAAGAACTTATCCATTGAAGATTCCTCATGGGAGGATGAGAATTTTATATAGAAGCATCCAGAACTACTCGAGTGTCGAGGACAACACTTTTTTGGAGGAGAGGGGCATGTTAGGTCCCTATAATATTAGTGTTGCCCCCATTAATATTGCAGTTGTGTCCCTTATTAATATTGTTGTGCCCCTATTGTCCCCATATTGTTATTACTGTGTCCCATAGAATCTCTCTATTGTTATTTTTGTGACTTTATATTATTATTGTTAGGTCGACTTGGTTATATTGTGACCCCTTAGATTCCTATATATAGAAAGGAGGTCTTGTCATTTGAATCATCGAATAATTATTCATTTGTGTAATGTAAAGGAGGTTTCCCCCTCGAAGAGGCTAAATTCTAAGGCGTTTAACTATCTTTTCTATCTTTTTGTGAGTTGGTTTCATAACAATGCATAATACATACCAAATGAATTACTAAACCATTGAATAACTGAGTAGAAATTCTGAATCACTACAATATTCAATCACATATATACCAACATTGAATCACTGAATACCCAATCACAATTCTATAACATCATCACTGATCAATAAGCCAAAAAAAATTCAATCAAATTCATACTGTCAAATACAAATCATTCTGAGCATGGCATCATTGACGAACAACAAAAAATAAGATAAAATTCATTAATTGTTATCTTCAAGAAGCAATTCAAACCTTCGAATATATATGTGAATTCAATTAACCAGATCTAATTATATATGTGCTTATCATGCATAAAACCTACATATATATTTCAAAATATTATATACCAAAACCCAAGTCTGACAATAGTATAAAGCAAATTATTTTAGAATATATACACAATTACTACGGGGCATATCCATGTATGTACGCGACTGTACAGAAGAAAAACTACATACGAATCTCTAAATTACTAAATCAAAACTTCACTGCAAATCACATGTCAAACCTAGATCTCTGCACACATACATATCTCAGCATATATATACATAGTTCTACCATAATCACATATCTTTCATTGTTATTAATTTAAACATTTTGCAACAGGAAAATCAATCAAGTATATATTCAATACAACTTCAAATCTTTCAGATTTGAGCCTTATCTTTTCTCCTTGGTGCACACCTGTTCCAAATCATATCATACAAGAATAAACCATTTTATTTAACACTTAACTCCTTTATCTTCATGTCTTTATATATATTTTTTGTTTACGAATACCACAGGAAAATCCTTTGGTAATGTTGATGGTATTCATTTGACTAAATCAAATAGATGTTGCTACTACTAATGAGAAATTACCTTGTCAGTAACTCATGGTTTCTTGTTTTTCATGTTTTGGAGTATGTACATGACTTTTGTTCACTGAAACTGTGTATATATGCAACTTTTCTTCATAGGGTCACATGTACCTTTCAAAGTTCACACCTTCCTGTAGAAATTTACAGGGTAAGTTCCTCAGAAAGAACACCAAAAGGACACCGCTCACAACCAGATCACAGATCAATACACCAGTATTTTGACATGGTTAAAACCCTCAAAGAGGGAAACAGTCCATGGCCTGTCCCAACGTGGGTACTACAGGAAATTTATTAATCAAAGAATGAAAATTTACATAAGCTTCTCTCATTCACGGATTACCCGAACAATTACCCTCTGTGCGCTTTAAATATAACTCATGGACCAATCGGGTGTCAAGCCATAGATCAAGTGTCGGTAATACCGAGGTGAGAGTGAACCGTCGGATCACTAGATATCGTGACCGTCGGATTGTAAGTTACAAAATGTACAATGGTAAAGAAACACACTTTACCTAACTCTATACCTAACTCTAAACTAGAGCAAGTTGTACTTAACTATTTCCTATGTGTCGGAATATCCTAACATCCCCCCTTAAGAACAACTTGGGATAGGATTGAAGGATTTACAAATATGACACAATAGGAGAAGGAAGGAGGCACTAGAGCCTATCCCCCCTTAGTGACAACTTCCTGAACTCCAAGCATATATCAAAGTTTAGTGAACTTCGCCTCTGTGAGAGCCTTTGTGAAGATGTCTGCAACCTGATCATCTGTTGAACAATATTGCACTTGAAGAACATGGTCATGAATGAGCTTTCTGATGAAGTGCATGTGTAGTTCAATGCGTTTGCTGCACTGATGCTGGACTGGATATTTGCATAGCTGAATGGCACTTTGATTATCACACCAAAGTGTGGTTGGATGCTGCTGCTCAAAGCCAAACTCTGATAGGATTTGACGAAGCCACAAGGCTTCCTTACTAGCTTCCATGGCACCACGATACTCTGCTTCTGCTGACGAAAGAGAAATGACAGCCTGTTTCTTACAAGCCCATGTAATAGGTCCTGAACCAAGAGTGAAGACATAACCGGCAGTAGACTTCCGATCATCAGGGTCACCAACCCAATCAGAATCAGTGAAACCAACTAATAGAGGAGCTTCTTTGGCACTGTAATGAATCCCAAACTATACTGTACCTCGAACATAACAAAGTATTCTTTTGGCTGCTTTCCAATGACTTTCACGGGGGTTTTGCATAAAACGAGCAACAAGGCCAACAACAAAGGAAAGATCAGGACGAGTATGGGTTAAATACAAGAGTTTCCCTACAAGTTGACGGTATAAGGTAGCATCAACTTCAGGATAAGTACAAGAGACTGAAAGTTTGACTCCAGACTGAAAGGGAGAAGGGGCTGGCTTACAGTCTTCCATGTGAAAATGACGAAGAATATCACAAGCATACTTGGACTGGGAAAGGGAAATACCTTCCTTGGATTACAAGACTTGAAGACCGAGAAAATAGTGTAAGTGTCCTAAGTCTATCATTTCAAATTTCCTTTTGAGGCTAGACTTCACATGGTTTATAAGGTTGGGATCACTACCAGTAAGGATAAGATCATCAACATAAAGAACAAGGATGATAAGAGAGTTGCCCACTTTCTTGGTGTAGACAGTATTGTCAGAATGACACTTAGAAAAGCCAGATTCTAAAAGAAAGCTATCCATTTTGGCATACCAAGCCCGAGGAGCTTGCTTGAGACCATAAAGGGATTTATTAAGTTGACAAACAAGGTTGGAGTCTGTTTGTATGAAGCCAATGGGTTGTTCCATATAGATTTCTTCCTGCAAGTCCCCATGCAAGAAGGCAGATTTAACATCCATCTGATGGACTTCCCATTTTAAAGAGGCAGCAAGGGAAAGAATAAGGCAGATAGAGTTCATTTTGGCAACAGGGGAGAAGGTTTCAGTGTAGTCAATGCCTTCAACCTGTGAAAAACCCTTAGCAACAAGACGAGCTTTATGTTTATCAACTTTCCCATCTGGTCCATACTTGGTTCTGTAAACCCATTTACATCTAACACGTTTGCATCCCTTTGGTAGAGGAACAAGATCCCATGTATCATTTGTCAACAATGAATGATATTCTTCATTCATAGCTGCTTCCCAATGTGGATGGCCTGAAGCTTCTGCAAAAGTGTCAGGATCATGATTTACTGGAGCTTGAGCCAGTAAAGAAGAGGCTCTTTCAAATTGAGAACGTGTACGTCGCTGATCTGTAGGATCACCGACAAGATCACCTGCTGCATCCCGAGTAGCACGGACCCATCTTGGAAGTTGAGGATCCTGAGAAGGTGGGGGAGGATTATCATCCTCACTTTCATCATCTGAAGAATAAATGTTTTCAAAAGTAGAAGAGATAGGAAGAGGTGGCACATCCGCCGGACTAGGCTCGCAGGCCGATTTATTTTCATCAAATTTTACATCTCTTCTAATGATAACATTTTTGGACTTAAATGGAATAAGTCTATAACCTTTTACATCTTCAAAATATCCAACAAAAGTACATTTCTCACTCTTAGGTTCTAAAGCTTTATGTTTTTCATCTGGAATATGGGCCCATGCTTCACTTCCAAAAACACGAAAGTGACTTACATCTGGTTTAATGGAACTCCAAGCTTCTTCTGGAGTGATATTCTTTAGAACCTTAGTAGGAGTGCGATTGATTATATAATTTTTACAATTAATTGCTTCGGCCCAAAAACTAAGACTGAGTCCTTTAGATTGCAGCATACAATTAGCCATTTCCTTTAAGGTGCGATTTTTCCTTTCAGCTACACCATTTTGTTGTGGAGTGTATGGAACAGTATGTTGCATTTGAATTCCATTTTCGGTGCAAAAGTTGATGAATGTGTTTTTAACATATTCTCCACCATTATCAGTTCTTAGCTTAAGAATTTGATGTCCAGATTGTTTTTCAACAAAGGCTTTGAAGGCCAAAAATGTGTTAAATACTTCGCTCTTGAGTTTTAAGAAGTATACCCAAGTGCGTATGGAGAAATCATCAATGAAAGTTAAGAAATACTTGCAGCCAGAGAATGAAGCAACAAGAAGTGGACCACATAAATCACTGTGCACAAGCTGTAAAGGGGTTGAGGCGTGCCAAGAGGCATGTTTGTCAAAACTGTCCCGATGATGTTTTCCGAGTACACATCTGGAACAAACACCATCTCTGCAAGATACCATAGGAAGACCTGTCACCATATTTTCTTTACATAGATGTTGAAGGGAGCAATAGTTTAAGTGACCAAATCGCTCATGCCAAAGTTTGCTCACTTCATCATTATGAGCAACAAATACTGAGGGAAGATTTGATGACCCAAAGTTGTGAAACTTATACAACCTTGTGCAATCATCAACAATACCAGTAGCTAGAATCTGTTTAGGATCTCTTAGATCCTTGATTACAACATCATGAGGTGAAAATTCAACAATTTTACCTTCACCTGAATGAGTTATCTGATATACAGATAGAAGGTTGCAGGATAAGGTTGGAACACATAATACATCATTAAACTGACCATTGTCTAGATGAACAGTTCCAGTCCCTACAACATTAAGAGATCTATCATCACCAACATATATATTTTTGGTGTTACAATCATTTAAAGAAGAAAACATGGCTTGTTTTTTGGCCATGTGATAAGAGGCTCCAGAATCAATGAGCCACTCATGAGAAGGAGAAGAAGAAGATACATTTAATGCATAACCAGACTGAGATGATTGACAACGACATGCAGAAAGTGCCATTCCGAAAGTTGAAGTTGAAGTATGCTCCACATGGATGTTATGTTTCTTCATTGCGGCTTCCAAGGCTTCCATCTTCTTAAATCATTTAGATTCTAAGTGGCCATCTCGATTACAAAAGTTACAATGTCTATCAGTCTTCTTCCATTTGTTTTTATTGGTCTTATCATTTTGCTGAAATGATCTTTCATTTTGAGGCTGAGTTTGCTTAGGACCCTTGTTTGGTTTAGGACCATTCTTTTTAGGATATGACTTCTTAGGATTCTTTGAATTTGGTTGCTATTGGGCGGCTAATGCTTTCCTGGAAGAGTTTCCAAGATTAAGAAGACCAAGGTGTAAGAGTTTTTATTGTTCTCTTATTAAGGAATCACAAAAGGAGTCAAAGGAAGGGGCCTTGTAGTCTTTTCCTTGAAAAATGAAAGCTTCCCTTGTAGAATGGAAAGTGGAAACAAAAACAGAGTAGGTTGGTCCCAACTTAATAAGGATGGAATAAATAAGGTTACCATCTTCTTTCTTAACCTTAACACCTTCCAAGAGATATCTAAGGGTGTTGAATTTGGACAAGAAATCTTCAATGCAAGAAAAATTATTAGGATCCAAAGTAAGCAACTCATTTTCAAGTTGATGGGCTCTAATTTCATTTTTAATCCCAAAAACTTTAGCGATTTTTTCCAATGCTTCATGAGGAGTCTCAAGTTCTACAATATGGAATCTAAGATCATGAGAAATAGACATCCCTATCAAACCACGTGCTTGATCTTGTCTATTTTCCCATTTTGCAGCTTTATCTTCATCTTTTGGTTTCTTCGCTTGGTCTGTGGCTATTCTGTAGAGACCTTTACTTCTAAGTAAATCTTCCATGTAGGCTACCGATTGGAAGTAGTTAGTGCTGTCAAGAATGACTTGGCATGGACTTTCCATTTTTAAAAAACTGAAGCTGAATATGCTGAAAGTAAGTGTTCCAATGGATAGATCTCGAAAAATTAGGCTGTTTTAAAAAAAATGGCTCTGAAAAAGGCTTCCGGATGAAGAAGTTATGGCTTTTTGAAAAAACATTGTTGAAGTTGCCGGCAAAGTGCGCGAATGTGCGGGAACGAAAAAAAATCCGCCCCCACAAAATGGAGACTTGAACCCAAGAACTCTACTCTCTTAAAATAGCTTTGAACCAATTGATCTATATAAAAAATTTGAGAGAGAGAGAGAGGGCGGGGGGGCCTTGGTTTGCGTGCTTGCCTTGAGAAAGCTCTTTTTCCCTACAAAACACAAAACACAAAACCCAACACGAATATGCAAAGAAAAACGAACCTTGGGGCTCGAAGTTAGCTTTAGCCAAAAAACTAGATATTTTAAAAAAAATGAACCTTGCGGCTCAAAGTTAGCTTTAGCCGAAAAAATAAATATTTTTCTCAATGTTTCTGATTTTCCGAGATCACACTAAGGTGCAGGGAAAAGAGCATACGCATGAGAAAAATCCTTCCTTTCTGTTTCTGATTTGCACAGATCGCACAGAGTCGTAGGGCAAAGAGCATACGCAGAAATGAAAGGTATAGATCCAGTTAAAAAAAAGGCTAAATAAACCGAAACCGAAATAAGTAGAGAGAAAATAACAGTAAACTGCAAAAACACTGTATACCTCCTGATCTGAAAAATGATGCAGCTAGGGCTACCGGAAACCTTTTCGCGTGAAATGAAAGGGGTTCCTCACTAGAACAGATGCTCCGAACGCAACAGAGCAGTCCTATCGGCCCGAAAGCAGTCAGAAACAGCAGATCTAGGAAACGATAGCCGCATGCAGTTCTACCGGCTTCAGATTTGGATCACCAATGGACGCGGCCCTCAAATAGCTCCGATACCATGTAGGAATTTACAGGGTAAGTTCCTCAGAAAGAACACCAAAAGGACACCGTTCACAGCCAGATCACAGATCAATACACCAGTATTTTGACGTGGTTAAAACCCTCAAAGAGGGAAATAGTCCATGGCCTGTCCCAACGTGGGTACTACAGGCAATTTATTAATCAAAGAATGAAAATTTACATAAGCTTCTCTCATGCACGGATTACCTGAACAATGACCCTCCATGCGCTTTAAATAGAACTCATGGACCAATCGGGTGTCAAGCCACGGATCAAGTGTCGGTAATACCAAGGTGAGAGTGAACCGTCAGATCACTACATATCGTGACCGTAGGATTGTAAGTTACAAAATGTACAACGGTAAAGAAGCACACTTTACCTAACTCTATACCTAACTCTAAACTAGACCAAGTTGTACTTAACTATTTCCTATGTGTCGGAATATCCTAACACTTCCATGCATTATGTAACTAAACTTCCAATTCTCTGTAACATTTGTACCATTAATCATTTCATATGTAACAATTCTATAAACAACATATTATAACTAAGTTGACAACAAGGACATGTTTTTCAAGTAGGTTTCCATCAAGGACAACACATTAGACATAATGCGAACAATCTTCCCCTTTGGACATGATGACAACGTCTTTGGTGTTTGGAAACCACCTATAAACAAGATATGTTTTTCAAGTAGGTTTCCATCAAGGGAAACACACTAGCCATAATGCCAAAAATACCCCCCTTTAGACTTTGGCAACCTCTTTGGTGTTTGGAAACCACTTGTAAACAAACCACCTACAAACACATAGTATTCTCTCTCCCTTTGACATCAAGGGAAAAGGGCTAAACTAGGTTTAATGAAGTACTTCCCTTTGTAAGGATCTATTAATATGAATCTTGAAATATGCATACTAACCATGCTCCCCTCATCATATGCTAGAGCTTCTAAAGATATGCAATAAAAGTACAAGACTCCATGAATCAAATACCTAATTATTCATGACATTTCCTATAATCAATGGCTCTATGATTAGTCATCCAACCTAATGGGGTTACACATTTGACCCAGAATTTTACATCAATCACCCAAAATAATGGGATTACGTACATAGCATGACCTAATCCCAATAACCCATACATGACTAAGTTTTACAATGATTATGACATGGGTGTTTCCATGACCTTTACATCAAGAGACACACATGACATCTATAACCATAAACAAAAATCTCAACAATGAAGTATCCTTTGTAGAGAAACCATGATACTCATCAGCAACCACCATGCTCCAAATGGGAATATGCAACACAATCATAAGCATCAAGAAGAAATCAAGCAGTTAAGACTATGTAGCATCATCATGTGGCCAAAGATGCAATATATCTAAGCATAATAAGCAATTATAGCAACAACATAAGATATTTGCAATAAGGCTCTAATTCTTGTCATCAAGGTCAACATACATTCTACATATATGGGAAGACCCACAATATTCAAGTAGCAAGATCATATCAATATCTTGGACCACAACACCATAGGAAGCATATACAAATTTTCTCCATGCACCAACAACTAAGGGAACCTCCAACATCACAAGACATTAAGTAGAATAGAATATATTAACAACATATTGATTATCAACCAACATCAACAGTATGGATAGTTTACATATATCCCTCATCAAGTGCATCACAAAGACTTATTTATACAATAAGGAACCATCCATAACTTCATCACATGCAATCCAAACACCATTGATAACCCATATCATAGTGACAGTAGCACATATATTTTCCAGTAGTGAATAATAATAGGATTGATGACAACAGTAACAACCATGAACTCATCATAGGAAAAATCATGCAATAAGGAGTACTCAAGAGACCATAATGCCAACAATGAGCCATTAGATGCATAGAAGATGCTCCCCCTAAACCCGTGCCAACTTTTCATCATCAAATTTGATCAAATTATATCCTTCTCACCAACAACAAAGAGACAGATTGACAGTAGTGATAAAAAATTGCAACAATTCATCACTCATCATGAATCAATATTATTTCACACATTTCTATAAGGACATCATCAAGAAACTGCAATAGACCATTGTTAGATCAAAATTCAAATAATTAACTAATGGATGCATATGAAAAGCTCCCCTAAATTTGAGCCACTTCTTTGTCACCACAGAGAAGCATATGTGACTGTATAAGCCAATAACCACATATACACGTGACTTTCATTCATAATAAACATGTACAAAATATAGAATGTTTATTTTTCCTACCAATATCTCCCCCTAAATATGTTTGTTCCTAATCACATTCACTTTATCAGACAAACATAATAACATATGGAATCATCATCATTAAGGCACACATGCATAGCTCCCCTTGAGATCATATTCCATTGATCACATGGACCTAATAATCATCATTTATTTTCCATGAGGTCGCATACATCTCATATACTTCTACAGTCTCTATTAGAAGTATGCATTAAGTACACTAGACTGTAGTAGGGTCTATCTTCCCTACATCTGTAACTGTTTCACCTTCTTCCTCCAAATCTGCCTACAATTTCTAATCATTATTTCAAAATTATCCCATCTCGTGGAACTAGAGGATAGCCTTCTTCCATTTCAAATTCTTGACCTAGAATCAGTTGCCTTATGCCCAAATGAGTTACAAGAAAAAAATATCCATAAAACCATCTCTTATACTTGGGGATTGATCTTGATGAACTTGATTCAAATTTCTTTTAAGGAGATTTGTGTTATTCCTTGTTATTGTCTTGTTGATATGAAACCATGCGGTTGTATCCAGTGGATGTATTGATTAGAGGAGAGAATTGTTCATCGATAATATTCTCTTGTAATTCAGATGCCTTTACCCATTTTTTTTGTTTTCTCATAATCTTCCCTTAGAGTCACGAATTCTGATTCTAATTTTTCACAATGCCTTTCCTTTTCTTGAAGTTTCTTTTCTAAGACTTATATTCTTCTATAGGATGCTTCTAATTGAATATTTTACATGTTTATTTCCTTGACCATACTTCATTATTTAATTTCTAGATCTTTATTTTCATTCTTGAGTCTATCAATTTATTTCAATGCTATCATTAATCATGTTCTTCGTAACTATCTAATTCACTAGTTCATTCTAGTGTCAGAATATGAATTTGTATCTTCCTGATCATCATATGTGCTTTGACTCTCTTAATTAGAATAAAAAATTTTCTTGGTAGAATACTTCTTTTTAGCATTTTTCTTGTAAACATCATTACCCTTTTCTTTCTTATCACAATTTTTTTTATATGGACACTTGGATGCATAGTGACCTAATCTTCCACAAGTAAAACATTTAAAGTGAAGTTTACCTTTAAATTTACCAACTCCCACTTGCATCTTTCTCACAAAGTTAACTTCTTCCTCATCTAAAATGTAGCTTGTATATTTAGGTTCTTCCTTTTATTTCCCTTTGTATGTGGATTTGAAGGTTGCTTCCATAATATCTTATGGTTTCCACTTTCTCATCTCATAAGCTGTTAAGATCCCATGAATTTGTTCTAGAGTGAGACTTTTCAAATCATACATTTCTTCAATGGCACATAATTTGGCATCGAATTTTTCGGTTATTGATCTTGAAATATTTTCAATAATAGAAACATCTTCAATACTATCAATAAATCCTCTCATTGTGTTAATAATATTGTATACTCTAATGAAAAAACATTACAATGATTTCATCATCAAGCATTCTTCATACTAAATTCTGAATGATTGAAGTTTAGCATTTTTTACCTTAGTGTTACCTTCATATCTTTGGTCAAGCTTTTCTCATATTACTTTAGTGGTGTTTAGCGTCATGACTTTCACAAATTAGGATTCTACTGATCCTCCCAATATAACATTTACTTCTTTTGAATTTTTCTCATACTCTTGCTTTCCCACATTTTCTGATGAGTAAAGTTTGGATATTGATATCCATCTTTAACAACTCCTCATACATCAGCTCTTATGAATGCAAATATGATCTCATCCTGAGCTTCTAAAGCATAAGGTTAGTTCCATTAAATAAAGGTGGATTTGCAGGAAATTCTCCTTCCATCTTGCTTCTCCCTTTATATATCCCTTTAAGTGATCAAGCTTCTTTTGAGGGACCTTCTCTAATACAAATTGTTAGGAAAAATACTTGGGTGGGGTGGGGGGAGTGAATCAATATTTTTAATTTCACTTTAACCTTTAATTTAAAATTCAAAACTTTATATGCTACTGTTATCTAGACAACTTGCATGTGTACACAACTTCAGTGAATGCAAACTATGTATTTACAAATTACTAACTTTTTAACTTAACCATTGCATAATTATTAACTTACCCATTGCATAATTATTCGCATGTCCATTAATTAAGTAGTAACCATGAGTATTGAGATAAAATAAACCATCACACATAATCAACACATAAGGATTATGAGATTTTAGGTGGAAACCCATGTGGGAGAAAACCACTACTATTGTCACCTTTGTCTTCTCTGTTTTTTTATAAATAAAATATTATTAAAATTTTGTAACAGTGAAGACTTTTACCAGCATCAGAGATCTTGCATTGTTAGTCATTTAAACATTATTCAACAAGAAAATCAATCAAGCATATATTCAATAAAGCTTTAGATCTTTTAGATATGAGCCTTCTCCTTTCTCCTTGGTAGACACCTATTCCAAATCAGATCATACAAGAATAAACCATTTCATTTCACACTTAACTCCTTGATCTTGATCTCCTTATATAACTTTTTCCTTTGCCAATGCCACAAGAAAATCCTTTGGTAATGTTGATGGTATTTGTTTGATTGGATCAAATAGGCATTTCCACCACAGTACTATAGGAAATTACCATGGTATTAGCTTTTGGTTTCCTATTTCCATCGTTTGGATTATGTACATGACTTTTTTCAACCGAACCTACGTATGTATGCAACTCTTCTTCACAGGGATCGCGTGTACCTTTCAAACTTCACGCTTTCCACACATTATATAACTAAATTTCCAAGTATCTATAACACATGTACCATCAATCATGTCATGTGTAATAGGCTCTATAATCATCATATTATAACCAAGTTGACATCAAGGATATGTTTGTCAAGAGGTTTCCATCAAGGAAAAAACATTATCCATAATGCAAACACTATTGTTTTCTCAAAAGTGTAAATACTTGACAGATCATTGTCAACTGCTAAGAAAGTATATGATTCAATAATTATTACTCTCAAAAACTAAGAAATTATCTTAGTGGACAAAGAGCTTTTACAATAAAAGATAAAAAAAGACTAATGTTTCCTCTCCCTTTACAAAAGGTGGATGACACATTATGTTCCCTCTCCCTTTATCAAAGGTGGATTCCACATGAAAAGGAATCTATTTAAATTGAATTCTTGAGTAATTTATCATATAGTCCTTATTATATGGAGTAATCTAAACTAATCATTTTCTTTCAAAAATAAATGCAAACCAAATTAAGAAACATTTTGGTCCATGCCCTGCCCAAGATGGTTCTACTCATTTTCAAAATCCATTTATGCACATTTACTTATTAGTAAAGGTTGAAAATATGAATCTTTATGAGCCTTCCATGTTGGATCAAGAAACTAAGGAGAAAATCATACCTACCATAGATAACTTAGCACTAGAAACCTAAAGAATGTTAGTAGAGTATATAATTTTTCATTGCATGCCCTTTGGTAGATCAAGTTGAAAGGAAAAATTTGAAGTAGGAACAAATATTACACTAGGGAGAACATAGAGGAACATTTTCCTCACCTCGTTCACTAAAAAACGTTTGGGGACTAAAAGGCTCCGTAAATGGGTTTGTATGATCTAGAATGGTTCATTATATATTTTTTCATCTATCTTGGTAATTTCTAGGTCAAATTTTGGAGGAATTGGCTTGCATGGCCTATTTTAGTGGCAAGTCCTTGCCTCAATATTTATGGATTGGAACTTTCCATCGCAATTTTGGTTCACCAATTGGCACTAATTGGGTTCAAATATTTTTGAGCATAGCTCATGATCCCTCGATATTTTTTTATACATAAAGACCCTAACAACAATTCAAAAATCACCTCCATTAAATTTTGTATGCAAACCAAGTGGATTTGATGCCATCCCCCATTACCCACATGAGGAATTTTAAGAAGATTCTAGAAGGTCCAGAATCCTAATACTAATTCAGGGTTGAGATACAAAATTTTTAAGCCTAGATGACTACTAGACTAAGTTAAATATTGGGTTTGCTAGAAAGAGAGGATGACCTCACATTATTTTATCAATCTGCTATATTTGAGCAGAGCATCTAGAGAGTAGGATTTGAGAGCATAAAGAAGGAAGTATAAGACTTTGTAGTAGTCATTCAATCCATAGTATCACTAGAAACTCCATAGCGAGTTCTCTTTCCTTGTATTTTCATTTTGATAAATAAATAAAAAAGAGTAGAGTATAGGCCTCATCCTCTAGTTGGGTTTTCTCACGGAGGCTTCACTGGGGGAGCAATACCATACGAGATGTGTTCATATTGAGTACATATTGAGGAAAAAATGACCGAATATATTGAGCATATACGAGGGGGTAAAGGGTTCTTATATGGGTAGGTATAAAAAATGGAGCTCAAAGCTAACAAAAAACTATAAATGGGTATGAAAAATGTTAATGAAAAAATGGACACCTACAATATTTAGTGAAAGTAGGGATTTTTTAAAATGGGAAGGTGTATTAAGTTT
This sequence comes from Pinus tabuliformis, assembly GCA_031772625.1. NCBI lineage: Eukaryota > Viridiplantae > Streptophyta > Pinopsida > Pinales > Pinaceae > Pinus > Pinus tabuliformis. Next base: position 913,569,401 of record CM062815.1, on the reverse strand, counting down.
GTATTGGTAGGGGGTTCAATAATGCGATTTTAGAGGTATTTTCCTTTCATAGTCAAATTAGGGGTATTATTTAGTATGCGACAAATGAACGTGATATGCGAGAGGTTAATTGAGTGAAGCCCCCGTGGGTTTTCTCTTACATTATATTTCTATGGAAACATCTTGTGTTCATTTTTTGGATGGTGCATTCATTTTCTTATCCTCTCATTTTCATATTTCAGTTATTTTCATAAATTTCAATTATTTTAAATTTAGAATATTGATAGACCATTTTTGAAAATTCATAATAAGAGGATTCAAACATTAGCTACACATCTTAAATTTTTAATTCATCTTCCACAAACTATCACTTCAATTGCAATTTTATTGAAACACGTAAATTGAAATATAATTTTTTAGGGTAAGTGGTTAATTAGGTTAACTCAACCTACTTAGGTAGTTTCAAACTTAAGGTGGGTTTTAGCCAACGAACTACAAAGAATATATGTGATCTCCATTTTATGTATCATATTTTGTAGAAGTAGTGGTTTGGCTTATGCTAAGTAGTAAGATGATGAATTTCCAATGAGTAAGTTTATTAATTGAGCCTACCTTCATTCTTGAACATTTATCTGTGTTTGTTACCAAATTACATTTGTGGCAACTGATAACACCATATAGTATAGAAAACTTGAGATGTTTAATTCACCCTATAAAAGAGATCACCTATTATCATTATTTGTTTTTTATTAACAGACATTTATCCGCTCTTTATAATCACACACTAAATTGGAATTAAAATTTAAACAAAATATATAAATAATATTGCACAATAACACTTTCAAAATCACTCCATAAATGATAAGAGCGCAAGATTATAGAAAAAACATCGAAAACCTTGTTCTTATTAGTATGCATCGCATTAATACTCATAATCATGTTTAATTATATAATGATTAGTTTAAAACTAATTATTATAATAATTGTATGTCGCAAATAATTTTCTACTAGCTTATTAATATAAATAAAATAACTTACTTTAAAAATTGGCATTTTAAAAATTGGCATATACAAGTGAGAATGCATCGTGATATACAGAAAGAAAAAGTGAATCTCTCCCATGTGTTTCCAGCACACGCGTTGTGGAAAAGCTTGGATTCTTTTGTTCACGACTCGTATTTTCAAAAGTCTTACTTTTCTTCTCGACTTAATTTTGTGGAACGATTGGTTCATTGTATTGTGGCTGTGAAACATGAGCACTTCATTCTTTGGCGTGACGATGGGGAAAATCGGGACCATGGTGGGGTCTTGTTTACTGCGAGTTTGTGAAAACTGCGGCATACCCACAAAATTCACGGAGCGAATCGAGCATTGAATCACAGTGACGAAAATAATATATTATTATTATTATTACAATTTTTCAGTTAATTTAAATTTTATTTATTTATATGACAAAAGTGTATTCTAATTTATAGATGAATTGATTTTTTTCACCATATTTTTTTAGTTAATTTTAATCAAATTTTTATAAAAATTTTTAAAAACTTGAGTTTAAAGAGTCTAACTTCCATAATTCTAGTGCCCCAAGTTTTTCAGGGGCTGAAATATTTCAAATAACAAAAAATCTTGATTGTATTTTCAGATTTTAATGAGTTCACATGAAAAAAACTTTTTCATCTATAAATTAGAATAAGCTTATAACATATACTAGGTTTATAGAAAACACAAAAATTAAGCTTAAATAAAAGAATAACATTATATAAAAATAATTTGAAGTAAGAAAATAACATATATAAAAAGAAATCAATAACAAATATATAGTATATATAATGTCCTTCTTCCAAACCATATAACATTTTATTATTCCAATGAATATAATATTTTATTTTTCATTGAATTCCAATAGTTTTCAAAAAGTATGTTATAATAATTCATTTATGAATGGATGTCAAAACTTTTCAGAAAATATGTTGTATGGAACAATATAATATTTCATTTCTGAATGGATTCCAAAAGTCTTCCGAAAATATGTTGTATTTAACAATATAATATATTATTTCTTTTTGGATTCCAAAAGTCTTCACAAATATAATATATTTAATAATATAATCTTTCATTTCTCATTTAATTCCAAAAGTTTTTAGAAATTATTTTGTATTTAAGAGAATCATTATAACCATATATAATATCCTTATTCTAAAGGATATAATATTTCATTGAATTCCAAAAGTTTTATGAAAATATGTTGTATGTAACACTATAATATTCCATTTCTCATTGCATTCCAAAATTTTTCAGAAAATATGTTATATGGAACAATATAATATTTCATATCTTATTGGATTCCAAAAATCTTCATAAATATGATGTTCCTAACAATATAATATTTCATTTCTCATTGAATTCTAAAAGCTTTCTAAAAATATGTCATACATAACACTATAATATTTCATTTCTCATTGCATTCCAAAAGTCTTCAGAAAATATGTTATATGGAACAGTATAATATTTCATATCTTATTGGATTCCAAAAATCTTCATAAATATGATGATGCTAACAATATAATATTTCATTTCCCATTGAATTCCAAAAGTTTTATGAAAATATGTTGTATGTAACACTATAATATTTCATTTATCATTGCATTCCACAAATCTTTAGAAAATATGTTATATGAAACAATATAATATTTCATATCTTATTGGATTCCAAAAATCTTCATAAAATATGATGTTACAAACAATAATATTTCATTTCTCATTGAATTCCAATTTTTTTTTAGGAATATGATATATCTAAGAATATAATATTTTATTTCTTAATAAATTCCAAAAATATTCAGAAAATATATTGTATTTTAGTGAATCATTATAGTATTCAATCTCAAAAATAGTATAAACTCATATTGAACAAAATTCAAAATCAATACTAAACAAAATTTAAAGTCAATATGTGACATCTTATTAAATCACAATATAAAAAAGTTAAAAAATAAAATCACAATATAAAATGGTTAAAACGAATAAATTATTTTTTATTCATAGATTTTATCTTTTCAAGAATTTGATATTAATTTTTATATATGTATTATAATATTTTTTTAATTTTTATTTATAATGATAGATTTTACCTTATATATATATTATAATTTTTTTTTTTTTTTATTTATAATGATAGAATTTAGTTATTTTTTACAGAAAATAAATTTAAAAATAAAATGTATGACTATACATAAAACTAAAATATATATACATATCATTGTAAATTTATTTACTCTAAATGATATCAAATTTCTAAAAAAACTAAAATCTATGAATAAAAATTAATATATTTTACTGTGATTTTATAAAATACCTTTTATATTTTGAATGACAACAATTACAATTTTATATCTTTATATATATATATATATATATATATATATATATATATATAATAAATAAAAATATTAAAATAAAATAAATAATATAAAATAGAAACAATAAATTTTAAAAATATATTTTTGATAAATAAGATGTTGTATATAATTATTATAATGTGTCAAATCAACTCAAACAAAAGTAATTTTTTGTTCAATAAAAAATAGTAAAAATAATTTGTATTATATAGATCTAAAGATATTTGAGAAATAACATAAAAGTATAAGGTATTATGTTTTTTTTATTTATAATTAAATATGGTATTTTTTTTGTTAAGTTGGGTAGTGTTCATATATATATATATATAATATTTGGGTTGTGGCAAGGAAAACCAAATTACTAGCATAACATAATTTTTTGAAACTGTGTAAAGAATTTGAATAAAATTACAAAACTAAACAAATTTTCACTATTATGACAACCATAAGTTGCATTTTAGGCTACGAATCCTCTTATAACTAAATATATAAGAAAATTGAAACTAATGAATAACATGACAAACTTGATGACATGAATTAAGTAGTTGGAGAATCCAACTAAATAGTATTAGGTGAGCCTATTTCATCCTTAGAATCAACAATCTCTATATTTTCTAACTTCTTCACTAGCATAACTACCTTCTTATCCAACTTCTGAAGCTAACCCTACACTTCATCCACACTTAATAAAATATCCTTTTTCTCCTCTAATCACTTAACCAAGACTCTACCCATGATGGTCTTGAGTTGCTAGTATATGTTCGTAGTTTGCATATACTAGGTTTGGGTCTTCCTTATCCTACTTGTCTCTAAGACCTTGTTTCTATTTTGGTCCTCAAGTTTAGTATTTCAAATAAAATGATGATCTATCTTTGCACCATATTCAACATCTTCAATCTCTCTTCTAACTCAAGGAGGAGTATTGTAATATATTTATGGAAACTACTATGTTATTTCTACTTCTTCAGTGTCTCTTCTAACTTAAGGAAGAGTGTTCTTGTAATATATTTAAGGAAATTACTCCACTATTTCAACTTCTTCAATCTCTCTTCTAACTTAAGGAGGAGTATTCTTGTAATATATTTCAACAAACTTCTTTGCGATTAACTGATCCTAAGCAAAGGGGCTTGTTGGGGTGGTCATGAGTAATGCTTGCCCCTTCTCCCACCCGAGTCATACTTTGTGGGCATAACTGAAAGGCCAACTGAAAGAAACCATAAAGGGTAGATGGAAGCCCTAAAATAAATTATTAAAATATTGATAGCAACTTTAAGAGGGGAAGAATAAAAGAGATAATTTGATACCCAAGGAGAAATAAAATTTCTTCACTTAGACCATTCTAGAAACCACTGAAGTAGATAACATAATAAAGGCAAGGGAAGGGGATTGAGAAGATTGAGATGGAAGAAATCACTGAAGCAAGTGAAAACTTTAGCATAAAGAAAGAGGTTCCACTAGGGTAACCAAGGGAAAATAAAGGAGAAATCTAGAGCATATTTATTTAAAAAATCTTAGAAATGCTAAAGAAACCAAATACTCATCGAGAGAAGTTTCTTATAAGAATCCTTTAAAGTAGAAGTGTTGAAAAATGTGCAACAAGAAATGTTAAATTTAGAATGTGCTAAAAATAGACTTGCTAAAAATAACATGTCTAAAAATAGCAGTTTGGCCAGTTAGGTCATTGGCCACATTGGGTGAGAGGTGAAACTGTTAAAAATAGAAAGTTCTAAAAATATCATTTCTGGGTCCCTTCCTATTTATAGCAGTCCCTAGTCTATCTATAGGAAGTAAAATTAATTTTGGTCTTAACAGCATTTGGAAATATTAATTAATCAATTCAGTTGAGTTAATTAGTTAAGGAAATTTGAATTTGAAGTCTTTGTGAGCATGCAAATGAGTTGACCCACTGATTGAGGAATTTATCCTTAATTTCCTCCACTAATTGAGGGAATAAGTATGAGTTCTATAATGAGAGAAATAGTTGAGAGCATGCACATGAGTTTTCCCACTGATTGAGGAATTTATCTTTAATTTCCTCCACTGATTGAGGGAATAACTATGAGTTCTATAATGAGAGAAATAGTTAACTTAGTTCTAACTAGTCAAGTCCAGTTAGATTATTTTAACAAGTTGTTAAAATAATAAAATATAGTTTGTTAATGCTTGCATGCATGTGACAACTATTATTTTAGATAACTGAGGATTGACTCATGGATAATTGTTGCATGTCAGTTCTGTCAGAGACCCAGTTGAGATCAAATGTGGGAAAATATACTATCAGATGCTTGGATATTTCTAGTAAGTATTCCTTGCATGGAGAAGGAAATATTATAGGAGATTGGAGGACTTGTGGCCTATATATTGAGGCCTAGGTAGTCCATGATGTTCATATTCTTATTGAAGATCATCAGGATCTTTTGATTACAGAGAGAGCAAGATAGCTATTGAGTTGATTCTTTTTGTATGTTGTTGAGGATCTCCACTTGATTGGTAATACATGGTTGGGGTTTTATGTTGGTGCTTTCCCTTGGATATATCTCGTGTTATGTGTGATTATTTCTCTTGATCAGTTATGCATGTTTCTACTTGTTGTTGTTCACGAATTCGATTATGCTTCGGCTTAATGTTTTGTAGAAGTAGAAAAAGTATTATGCTTTAGGACATTCCATATATCGGTTTGTTCTACAGGTGAAATTTCTACATGGTATCAGAGCACATGTGATTAAGCAAGAACATTATACTGAGAGGAGATTTCAAAGTTTTGAGTTTTGGGCTGAGAGTTTGCAGAAGATATGACATTTTTGTACAAAATTTTCAGAAATAAATAGTAGATTTGGATTCCTTGTGGAAAAATACTTAAAATATAAAAAATCAGCTGAATCAGAGTTCAGATGAGGGAGATATTTCTGATTTAAAATTATCTCTTTTTATAGAAAATTTCGTGACGGCGTGAAAGTGGAAATAGATTGGTGTGCTAGCCAAGAACCTATATGCACTTGAGGTATAAGCTATATGCAAAGCCTTGATCAGCAAGGTAACTGATGGAGACTTGGTGGTTGAGAGGGAGGGTATATTACCTCTCAACATGCAGATCCAGAAGAAGTCTTAGACGATTGTGGAGGAGCCGCAATTGGTGCAGCAGCTTCAGGAGGTTGTGGAGTAGCCACAATAGGGGAAGTTGAGTGGAGATCGAGCAGAGACATCTACTCATGCAAAGGCCTCTAGTAGGGGGAAACTTCAAGCTAGGTGGGCAGAGGGATCACATGCAGCCATACCTCCAAGTAGGAGGTGGGGCGATATAGAGTGATCGTCCCAAGGAGGAGGGACAGGATCCTTGAGGTACCCAACCTCTTGGATGAGAGCTTGCTACAGGAGCCCTAATGTGGAGTAGCAGGAACTGACTGATTGGGTAGAGACAGATGCAGATGGAGTGGCAGAGACAACGAAAGTGTAGGGAATCCCAGGATAGCGCATAGCTAGCAGGCTGCAACAATGCGAGAGGCACAAGTGTTTTGCATAGTGCTAGGTGGCACAGAGAGGTGTGCAATGGTGTGAGATGCATGGAGATGTTGCAGTAGCGCAGATGTCAGAGAGGGAGCACTTGTCAGCAACAGGTAGAGCTTCAGCATTAGAGTATGTTCCTAGCCTAACAGAGTGGTCAGTTGGGAGTGTTTTTGTTCCAAGTGTTGTTGGAGCAAGTGGACCGGGTAGATGTGTTGCATGCAGAATATTCCAGAGTTACAGGATCGGGTTCAAGAGAAAGCCTTTCTTGTTGAGAGGGAGTGTTCAAAAATTTGCAACAAGAAATGTTAAATTTAGAATGTGCTAAAAATAGACCTGCTAAAAATAGCAGGTCTAAAAATAGTAGTTTGGCCAGTGAGGTCGCTGGCCACATTGGGTGAGAGGTGAAACTACTAAAAATAGAAAGTTCTAAAAATATCATTTCTGGGTCCCTTCCTATTTATAGCAGTCCCTAGTCTATCTATAAGAAGTAAAAATTATTTTGGTCTTAACAATAGTTGGAAATATTAATTAATTAATTCAGTTGAGTTAATTAGTTAAGGAAATTTGAATTTGAATTCTTTGTGAGCATGCACGTGAGTTGTCCCATTGATTGAGGAATTTATCCTTATTTTCCTCCACTGATTGAGTGAATAAGTATGAGTTCTATAATGAGAGAATCAGTTGACTTAGTTCTAACTAGTCAAGTCTAGTTAGATTATTTTAACAAGTTCTTAAAATAATAAAATATAGTTTGTTAATGCTTGCATGCATGTGACAACTATTATTTTAGACAACTGAGGGTTCACTCATGGATAATTATTGCATGTCAGCTTTGTCAGAGACCCAATTGAGATCAAATATGTGATAGTGTACTATCAGATGCTTGGTTATTTCTAGTAAGTATTCCTTGCATGGAGAAGGATCCATCATAGGAGATTGGAGGACTTGTGGCCTATATATTGAAGCCTAGGTAGTCCATGATTTTCACTTCTGATTGAAGATCATCAAGAATTTCTGATTAAAGAGAGAGCAGGATAGCTATTGAGCTGATTATTTTTGTATTTTTTTAAGGATCTCCACTTGATTGATAGTACATGGTTGTGGTTTTATGCTGGTGATTTCCCCTGGATATATCTTGTGTTATGTGTGATTATTTCTCTTGATCATTTATGTATGTTTCTACTTGATGTTGCTCATGAATTCAATTATGCTTCCGCTTAATGTTTTGTAGAAGTAGAACAAGTATTATGCTTTAGGACATTGGATATATCGGTTTGTTCTACAAGTGAAATTTCTACAAGAAGCCCAAGAAATGAAGGCATGGTAAAAAGAACCTTAAGACACATAAGAGCATCAAATACTTTTACATCTATAAGCTCTAGCTAACAATGATAACCAAACAAAGCTAACAATGAAAGTTATGTCACCTATCATAGAAAAAAAACCTAGAAGAGAGCTAGGGAAATGGAAATTGTGCTTAAGAGAGGCTTTATTACACCTTTTATGAATGAAAAAACTTTAACAATACGAAAGGAAAACCACAGGTTCATCATTCAAGCTATATTTTGAACCAGTGGATTTCTTACAAGAAACATAAATAAAAAATGACCAACATGGAAACTTTTTGTATGAAAACATCCTTAACCCCAAAAGCTTGAGGAAGCACATCCACCAAGCATAAAGATTCAAGACCAAGAATGTTGTGTCAGCCAACCAACTACAAAACTTACTCATCAGAAGGTTAATAGTCCATGTAACCTTCATAACCACAAATTGATCATATCCTTCTCGAACAACTTGATTTCCTATGATGCCAAAGTATGCCAAATCAATAAACCATATAGTAGTCGAGATCATAAAACCTTAAAATCATGAATCCCATTAATTCTTGCATGCTTTTTGCTAGTGAGGGATCCTTAGTCACCGCCCCACCCCTTCACCTTCCTTTCAACCAATGTCTTAGACATTGAAAATGGAGCTATTGTTCACCTTATGTGGGGGGGTGAGGTCTTCGTGAACCAAATCCATACACTAAGACCAAGTGGTTTGTCATTGACTTCAGCCCACAAAGAGTCCAGTCCACCATTAGCCATATTTCCTCCTTCATTTACTAGTATGTTGGCTAATTTATTCTGAGTTCATCTCCAATGTGATAATAATAGGAAAATGCTTGAGAGATAAGGGAGTTTATTCTTTATAGAACTCCTTATAGTCTCCAACACCTAAAAACTTTGGACAAGTGAGATCCATTTTAAATTATTTTCACCATGGTTATTGTTAATTAATAATCTTGTTTTATTAGTAGGTTGTTATATTGATGTTAAATGGCTATTCGAAGCCCATATTCCAACGCAAAAGGTTACGAATTGCTTCTATCGATTACCAATAAGCCAAAATGAATATGTAATATAGCTTCATGAGAGATTTTGAAGGCACTTCCATATGTAGTTGGGCCTAGGTTTCCTTTCAAGGTCCCATAAAAATTTAATTTTATGGCTTATAGGGAGGACAAATCCATTTTGTTGAATTGGAGCATTTAGGTTGAGGGATTAAATTAAAGTGGGTTTGCATGGATCATTGCATTACCATTCCTATGGAGACCAACTGTGAGATAATATTAATTTCACTAATAGATTTGATTATTCTTCTGCGAATTTGTTGCTTTGATTGCAAAGTATTTTTGGAAATTCTTTTGCTCTTCTCATTCCTAGTCTCCCATTCAATAACTCTTCAGAGCGACTACCATTCTTAATTAATTATACTCTATGAGAAGTCTGAGATACACACCTATGATATTATGGTTAGAATGTCTCTATCTCTATTATATTTATGAAATATAAGAGCCAGTTTATCCCATAGGATAGACACATATGAGCAAGAGTTATGTACGGTCTCTAAGGATTTAGATTTTTGACAATATAAGTGACAGAAGGGATTGGTCTAAAAAGCCACATATTTGAAACTTATCCTAAGCTAACATCTTCCTATGTGCAACGTGCCATAAAAATAGTGAAACCTTCAACCGTAAGCCCATTTTCCATATTTTACTCCATATGTTTTCTTATAGCGGTTATGACAATCCTAAAATGATATTGTATGTCTCTTTTAAATTGTAGTTTACTCTTTCCTCGTAACCCCATCAAAACTTATCAAGTCCATTTTGAAATTTTATTTTCCTTTCCTATTGCTTTGTCCATAAGTTCTCCATCACATTCCTCCTATTTGGAAGTAATAACTATTTTTTAGGCAAACCAAATTCACTATTCTTGATGATTAGCTTGCGTTTATCAATATTCAACTATTGTATCCTTACCTTGTTGAATCTTTTTATCTTTTTTTTCTTGGAAGTTCTCCTCCTATTGTAATTTAGGCATTTGATTCCAGGGGTCTTCTTAGAAATAAACATGATGGAATTATTACACCTCCTAAAAATGATGATACTATATGAGGGAGCAATTTTATGACGATACATTTTTTAATCTATGAGCCTTTAATGTCCTAATATATTTAGATTAGTTAGTGTTCTTTAAGATCTAGAACATATTTCTTTCTGCAGAGTTTTCTCCAAATATCTGTAGGACAGTGTTGTAGCTACTACAACCCCCCCTAAAAATTTTCCTACGCTTCTATTTTGGATCCTACCTTTTGTCTATAAGAACTATCATTTTCATTGTCGTCAAGTGCTCCTCTTGATTCTCTAGTGTCACAATCACTTACATTTTCATGTACCCTTTGTGTGGTGTCTTAATGATCCAGGTGGATGTTGGTGTACACCCACCTATCCCACTTGGACCCCGACAACTGTCTCTTTCAACTTTTCATTTTCCGTAGTTGTAGCACAATTTACTACTTTTAGCAGTTTTTCGGGTCTTGAACTTCCGAAGCTATTTTGGGGCCCTAAAAGACATTTCTTGGGAAAACTGGGAGCAACATGGGTCCATGGATTGATTTTTCTTGTCCCAAAATTGTATTTCTCGAATAGATATTTCTATATAGATATTGTTCGCATCAAATAAAGATTGTATGCCAAAGTTATGACCCCGGGAAGTTGATGTACCAATTTACCCAAACGGGGCTCACAGTTTGGCGTTTCATCTACTACGATTAGGTTTTTGGATGTTTAAGGATTTCCATTGTTTCTCAACAATAAATAGGCCTTTGAGCCTCATTGTAACACGGTTCAGAGGCATGTGGTCGACAAATCTCTTGTTAGAGATAATCTACCATCGCGCTTGCTGGTTTATTTCCATTTTTGTTTGTAAGCATATTTCCGCATTTTACATAATGAAATGAAGTATTATTTCTATTGCATCTCTATGTTTATGGTTATCTCTATAATTTGTTGCATTCCTGTTTAAATCCGGATCAGTGGTATCAAAGCGGTCTGCTTTTTGTTTGTTTTTCTTTGCATGTCCCCAAAGAGGTCGAGATATAAGGAGTTAGGGCCTAAACTAGTAGAACCTTTGCAAGACTAGCCTCGCAAATCTTGATGGCCTCCCATGGTGGATGAAAAGAAAGACGACGGGGCAGGAAATACTATCAAAATCTTACTCGAAGAATCCCTCTAGCGGCAAAGGAATGTGATGGTGGACAACTTTGCCCAGATCCTTTAGTGGCTACCCAAACGCGACGCATTGGCTTCCAACAGCTACTCTAGAAATACCACACTGTTTAAGGTCTAAGTTAATTTTGAAATCCCCATATTTGAGGGTTATATAGGCATAGATTCCATAGATAAATGGTTAAATCTGTGAGATGGTTATTTTTCTATTCATGAATTTTCGAGTCAAGAAAAAATTATTTTCGCTATTCTCAAAGCAACCCCCCATGTCAAGGACTGGTGGGAAACCTACTGCGATCAGAAGGATGAAATTACGGGCTCACTGTTCTCTACCACACCTAATTGGAATTCTTTCTAGGATGCCATCAAGGAGAAGTACTACCCTACCAAAAGCTATGAGGACAAATATGTAAAGTGGACCACACTACGGCAGGGACGGGACCAAGATGTGTGAGAGTTCACAAACATTTTTCATACCCTTCGCACAAAGTTGGGTATCAAATATTTTGAGTCGCATTTGGTACTCAAATACCGCAGCTGCATACACAGATACATCCAGGGAGAGATGAAGTTCCTGAACATCTCCTCTCTCGGCACAACTTACGGATACGCTGTCAAAATCAAGCAAAAGTTCAAACAGAAGAAGAGAGACTTTGGATTTGCGAATCAGAAGACCAAAGGACAAAGCCTAGGCAGGGTGACCCAAGACAATTCATTGAAGCCACAAGAAAATAATAACACCACGAAGTTGAAGAAGGACATAGGAATGTGGTGTGAGTTCCATACGAGCCTCACTCACAACACAAGTGAGTGTCGGACCAAGCAGTCATTGGTGGCAGAGTTGAAGGCTTCAGAATCAGATGCATGTTCCGACTTTGAGTCAGAACTTGACAAGAGGAATGGCAAAGGGAAGCAGATCATTGATACAGAGCCCAACATCATTGTTACCACCGCCAAGATCTAGAAGAATGAGCCCGAAGATCCAGAGGAGGGGGACCGTCTTTTCCACTCACGGATGTGGGTGAAGGGTTTGCCGCTGCAATTCATTATCGACAATGGCAACCAAAAGAACCTCATTTCAGCAGAGGTCGTGAAGCGGTTGGGCCTACCGACTACACCACACCTGCAGCCATACAGTATCATGTGGCTTCACCAAAGACGAGATCTTTGAGTTTTCCAGTAGTGTCACCTTCCCCACAACATCAAGCCCTTCACAAACGAGGTATTGTGTGATGTTACACCTCTGGATGTCTGTGATGTATTATTAGGCTAGCCATACTTGTGGAGGCGACATGTTGTGTATGAGTCAAGCCTCGCGCTATTATTATTACTTTGGGTAATTCATTATAAAGGATACTGGAGGTAGCACCACCTATCACCACCTCTTTGATCTCTGCTAAGAAATGCAGTAAGACCACCTCCCAGACTAGGAAATTCATTTCTTTCTGGTTCTCTCCCAAAGTAAGGGGAAGATCATCGCCACATCCATGACTCCCATGAAGGGTTCCTTTATGCAGTAGCAAAAACAGATGGATACAGTCATGAAAGTAGATAGGAACATCTTCTCCTCACACACAAGGACACCGTTGCACTATCAAGTTAAGAATCCATTTGATCTGACTCCTAGAGCACCTCTACCCAACAGGCCGATATATCACCGCTCCATTTTGAAAAATGAAAAGTACAAGAAGTGACATGGCCCTTACACCAGTACCAAGGTTGTGGGGAACAATGCTTTGGAGCACAACATTCCCCCATTCCTTCGTTTGCACCGAGTGTTCAATGTGGACCGCCCTCTACCATGCTTCCCACCATTACTGGACACATCAGAGACTGCAAAACAGCTCACCAGGGACCAAGTTCAGTAGATGGAGGAACTCAACGCAATGGGGACCATTGCTTCCTAAGGGGATAGGAATGATCCAGGTGGATGTTGGTGGCCACTGACCTATCCCACTTGGACCCCCACAAGTGTCTCTTTCATTTTTTCAGTTTCCATAATTGTAGCACAGTTTACTATTTTTAGCAGTATTTTGGGTCCTGAACTTCTGGAGCCGTTTTGAGGTCCTAAATGACGTTTTTGGGAAACTAGGGAGCAACATGGGTCCATGGCCTAATGTTTCTCTTCCCAAAATTGTATTTCTCGGATAGTTATTTCTAATGAGATATTGTGTGCGTCAAATAGAGATTATATGCCAAAGTTATGACCTCGGGAAGTTGATGTACCAATTTACCCAAACCAGGCCCACAGTTTGGTGTTTCATCTTCTAGGGTTAGGTTTTTGGATGTTTAGGGTTTTCCATTATTTGTTAAAAATAAATAGGCCTTTGAGCCTCATTGTAACACAGTTCAGAGGCATGTAGCTGCCACATCTCTTCTCAGAGATAAGCTACCATCACCCTAGATGGTTTATTTCCATTTTTGTTTGTAATCATATGTCAATATTTTACATTAATGAGATGAAGTATTATTTCCACTGCATCTCTGTGTTTATGGTTATCTCTGTAATTTGTTTCGTTCCTGTTTAAATCTGGATCACTTAACTAAGTTTTCTTGACAACAACTAAGTCTTGTCGGCGACTATTGCACAACTTTTGATGACAAGTAAACACCCTCCCAAACACAAGCTAGCTCTTGTCCTGATCTAGCACTGATTATTGGTCTTGCCTATGTGAACTGTGTAATCCTCTACCATTGGAAAGGCCTTGATAAATTGAGCTATGTAATCTTATGAGAAAGGAAGTCATTGAGGAAGTGAAATTCACAATACTCCTTTGAGAGTCAGAATTGCACAATTCACTAATCCAGTGAACTACACAATCCCTTATCACTAGAAATTACGCAATTTTTCTTCCAGTGAACTGTCGAACCTTTTAGAACAAGGGAATTGTGAATCCCTAGGAAATAGGGAGTGCACATTCCTATTTTACCATGTGGCACAAGTGTCTAATTATGATCTATAGACAAGTGTCAGTTTCTCCTTGATTTTAGGCATGTAGGTCATAAACCCTAACCCTAATATTGTGGGGCTAAATCTATATAATAAAGGCTTGTAGAGCTCATTTCACATTCGACATCAGAGCTCTCACTATACCCATGATTTCAAGGAGGTATATAATTTTTTTGCAACACTTTTCCAGATAAGTTTCTAAAGTATCACTTTTTGTTGTTTTTTCTATCACTTTTGTCGCTTTATTGTTTGCAAGTGCCACATTGCCTGTTTCTTATTACAGTTATTAGTTTTTTTTTGCTATTATTACCTTGTACAAGTGTGTTTCAGTCTATCGAGTTGTTTTTACAGGGGTCACATCCCTCTCAAGTCCTTTTTCTGACCATGAGTTATTGTTGTTGGGTCTTTTTATGCATGCATGTTCTTCCCTTTGCATAATATTTTCTGGTCGATGATAGTGATTGATCTAACTCATTCTAAGGGAAATTTAAACTCTTCTCTTACTTAGTCACTTATTTGAAGTTTTCCTCTCTCCCAGGCTAAACTAAAACATCTTGAAGGCTTGTTTGCTCCTCCTAACACACACTGTGCAATCCTAAGAAACAAGCCACCTTCTTGCCCGCTAAACATATGCAACGCGTAATTACTAGCGTCCTCTAATTGTGCATTGTGCAATCCAAGCTAGTAGTCACCAAAACTAATCACTGAGACTACACACTACATAATCCTTCCCCTCTTCTGCCAGCTAAGATTGTGCATTGCACAATTCCAACCCTAAAGCCAACCATCTATCAAACAATACTACGTAATCTCCCCTCTCACTATGCGTTGTGCAATTCCAGAGCCTATTCTACCTCCTTGCAGCCCAACATTGTGTAATATCTTTCGTGAGTTACTATTTTTTTGCTTTAAGATTGATTGTTGAACTTATCTGCTAGAAATAACTTGTTATCACCATTAGTGCATTTGTTTCCAAAAGTACTATAGGTCTTGAACACATTTCTCTCTCATCAATAGATATCACCATGCCTCCAAAGAGATCTGCATCAAAGGAGGCTGCAAAGAACAGTTAAAAGGAAGTTGTTTAAATTCCTTTAATATCATTTCCCATTTATCTAGTACACATGTGTACATTGAGAAGGACTCTAATATTAGGTGGCATATTATCAAGGATGCATGCACTGCTATAGAATTTCAAGTAGATATGGAGGATAAACATGTTTACATCAACATCCAATAGTAAAGGCTTCATTGAGTCTCTTGTAGATACCCAATATTGCCATGTGAAAATGTCATTAAATGGATTATGAAAGGATTGTATATGAAGAGCATGTCCTGAAATAGTGTTGGTGTTAGTGAGCATTGCCTCCTACCAACCACATGATATCCACATGATTTACAACTTTCTTAAGCATGAGAAACATATGGACTCTTATTTCTATGCAGCAATGGGTTATCTACACACTAAGGAAGTGGTCAAGGTGTGGGTAAAGGAACCGATAAAGTTTTTCTAGACACCAAACAATACTTACAAGACCAAATCACATAGATAGGTGTTTTAGTATTTGATATTGTTGTATTATCGAGTTTATGGACATAGAAATACTAAATCCTTCCCAGAATGATGGTTTTACATGTTATATTAGATTGTCAAAAAGGGAAGATATTTAACTTTTCTAATATTGTTACTCAACAACTAAAGATCAGTGTGAATAGAGAAGAAAATCCACCAAAAGGTAAGAAACAACAATTGTACATGTTTTCCTACCTATTGGACGAAATATGTACTCACAATGCTTTCCCTAGAATGGATTGGAAATGGACACCTAAAGAGCATCCTATTTATATTTATTGCAAATTTTTAATAGAATGGAACTACAGAGGAGTCTTTAAAATATTGTCTTATCACTTCTTGAGAGTCTTATACCAGATTATATTTGAATAAGAATCCCCTTGCATGTCTCGTGAGGCAATGAGTTCAGTTTTGGAAGTTGCAGATTGGTTTGCCTCACCAAATGGTACCTACCTTAAAGTGTTTGGCTATTACAAACCATCTCATCTATTTCTGAGGTATGCCACAAATAAAGTATTCATGCAAGAAGTTTCTTATTGTCTTAGCATAGGTCTAATTGTAGTACTGCAGAGGAAGAAGAAGGAACCTTGGATTGCTTTTCCCTTGTAGTTGGGATATTATGAGATTAAGAACTTGAAGGCTATAGAAGCTAAAGCCAAATAATTGGAAATCCTCAGGTTTAGTATGATAGACTTTCCAAGCTAGAGGAAGAAAATATCAATAATTGTTATAATTTCTCTCAGACACATACACTATGAAACTAGGTAGGCCCTTCCAGTGCAATTTTGGAGCAAAGTATTTCCCAGGAAGTAGAGTAGCAAGAAGAGTTCAGCCCAATGAGCTTCAAATGTAAGAGGAAGGTTTCAAATAACCTAGCAGAAGAGAAAAGCCACAAGTTCAAAGTAGACCCAACTATTCTAAAAGTGTTTATGGTAGTAGAAGGGAGAAGGAAGTAGTGGTAAGTAGAGAGGAGATAAGAATAAGAACATAAATAGGAGGAAGAGCGGATGCATAAGAAAGAGAAGGAAACTAAATAATAAGAGTAGATGCATGAACATGAATAATTAAAAAGAAAGGAGGAAGAAGAAGGTAGGGTAAAGCTGGTAGAAGAGGAAAGGAAAAAACATCTTGAAGAAGAAGATAGTAGACAAAAGTAGGATCAAGAGCTTGTTCAAGAGATTGATGAGAAGATATTACCCCAAGTCATGGATATAGAACAAGGGGAACAAAACCAATATTTTGACCTCATGCCTATTGAAGAACATATAACCAGTCAACCTCCACCCCCCCTTATAGATGGGAAAACTCGAGGTGGTGAGGAGGAAATATATCCTCTAGAAGATGACATGATCATGGATATTTTGAGCCTAACATTTAATGAGCTCCATAAAAAAATTGTACAGGAAAGGAGGAAATATTCCCCATTGATTTAGCAGATATTGCTTTCATTCACCAAAATAGGGTGATCATCACTAGCACCAGAAGGAATTCTCAGACCATTGTTGCAACTAAATTAGCTTTTGCAGGAGATCCAAAAGAAAATAAAAATTTCCTAATAGCAGAATTCTCATAAAAAGCAATAGGTAACTCGACACTTTTGTGGCAAACATTTTAACTGCTTATGCACAATTATATAATAGTATGGATTCCTTGGTTCAAGTACACAATATCCCCTCAGTAGGTCCATTTTCAAAGACAAAGGGAAAAAATGTTGTCAGGCAGGAGATCGAGGAATACTTGAACCAGCTGAAGCAGATCACTACCAAATAAGAGTTGGAGGTTAATAGACACAACATGTAGAAGTATATAGGTCATCCCAAACTGGTTAGTATGAAGTTTTTCTTATTGTAGAGAAAATTGCAAAATGGATCCAAAACCATCTACCTAGATGTTATGGAAGCTAGAGTGAATTATTAGCCTAACCTTCCAACAATGTTTGAGGAGACAATTTCACAATACAAAGCTTCACATCATTATATAACTACAAAATTGAAAATTAAAGTTATTGATCTAGAGTTTCCTAAAACTAAATCCTAATGCATCTAGTTGTCTTATTAGGCTCTACTCATTTTTGTCCTATATGGGTTTTTTCCTTATTGTATATGTAAGTTGATGTCTAAGAGTTAAATGTGGAAAAAGTCATTAGTTAAAATAAAGAAAAAAGAAGTCCAACAGTCATGAGGCAAGCTCAAATGTCACTAAGGGAGATGAAGGGTCATCTCATTTGTTATAAATAAACCCTCATAATTCAATTGGAACCTAATATTTGGATCCTTGGATTCTCTAGTCTAGTATAGGAGGAGTATCATTCTCTAGAGAAGCAAGTGTTGGCTTCATGTTCCACTACTGGGGCTAGTGTAATATAAATGTAATTGTATGATTGGAACTTTAACATTATAATGAGAAGATCTCAAAGACAACATTCTTTAATGCATATTTCATGAATGTTGTAAGAGTATTATTGATCCAAATGGATCCTAGAAACCCTCTAAGTCTGCAAAGATCAAAGCTATCCCATGAGGAAAAACCCTTAGAAAAGGTGGAAAACACTATCGACTAGCAAAAACATAGAGAAAACAGTGAAAACAGGCTTATCGGTGGTTTAAAGTAACTTTGAATCGGAGCCGTTGGATCTGGCTGATCAATGGTCCAGATCCGATCAGTGAATCACAATCGGCAATGGCAAATGGAGGCTATCGATAGAGACCACAAGAAATGTGCAACAATGATCAGTGGGGTCAATGAGGGCCATCGATCAAGCGCTTGATCGATGACCCAAGTTGAATCGCGATATCGCAATCGAAAAACACAGAGGAGTAATTACAATCAGCCGATGTTATGTGCGATATGCGATTGCGATCATAACATTGCATCAGACTATTATAAAGGATCGGGGCCGATAATAACCATAACTGTGATAGCCGAACCCAATAATATGATAAATAATACTATATATGTTTTGAGATCCGGAAAACAAGGTTTTCCTTTGTATGTTGCATTTTCATTAAATAAACGAAATACAAAGGAAAAGGCGCCAATGCGATATGACAGACCCAAATGGGTTTATTAATGTTTTTATATATGGTTTCAAGTCTGATAAAGCCATAATACGATATTTTTCAATGTTTAATGTATTTCTTTAACACAAACAAACCAAGCGATATTACGGAAGGACCGAATGCAGAAAGAGGTTTTGGTTGCGATCTGCCTGAGTCCGTACATTACCTGCCATGTGTCCAGACCCAGGAGAGAGAAAATCACTCTTTTCGAGTGGCTAAATCCCATACAAAAAAGCCGTATGTAATGGATCTCAGCCATTGGATCTGGATCTCCCAAATCAATGGCGGAGAATTGATAAGCAGTTAAAAAGTGGACCCGATAGGAGTATAGACCGGATTTGAGGAATTCTGAAGTCCGATGAACAATGTTTTGGGGGTTTTTCCTGTGTTTGAATGCATTTCTCTGTGTAAATAGAGAGCGGTTGTTTCATGGATCTCAAAGGCCTGATGCACTCTTCTGTTGTAGAACAGGTAGCCACCTCCCCTAAAGGCATTATCAATGATTATTTAACTCTCAGAAGGGGGATTCGAGCAGACAAGGGTCGGGAGACAGAAATCCCGAGAAGATGAAATTAACAGGGAGCAAAGATTGGCTTTAAATCCATAGACAGAGAGCAAACAGGACAAGCAATGCTAAGACAGAACAAAGACAAAGACAGAGAGTGATAGAAGGAGTCTGTGTACTAAGAGAGGCTTGTGAGGTTCAAACAAAACTCTCGCTATTGTATCTATTGTGTGTTGAGACTCAAATTGAGCTCATACCTTTGTAAAAATCTTCTTTGAAGACATAATAGAGAGGTCACCATTGAAGGCTGGACGAGGAGATATAGTCGAGGAGTGTTGGGTGAACTCCTTATTAAACTTGTTGTGTTTATATGTGTTCGACTATTATGTTCTTTTACTGCTTCGTTGTCTATGTATTTTTCAATCTTATTGATCCATTGCATAAAGTAACATAGGAATATCCATGCACATGAGTTTGTAATACCCTAATAATTGTCTGAGATCATATATCAGATCAGGTGGTATCAGAGCTTTAGGTTTGCTAAGGTTAGACAAGCTTGTGCTGGATTGTTGAATGCTAACTAGGTCAAAGCTCAAATTAGGAGAAGGAGAACTGGTTGAGACTAACCCAAAAATAGGAAGAACCCATCCTAGGAGGAAAATGGCAGAAGAAACTCACTTGGAATCAGACTCTCAGTTCATGGACAGTTTCATGACCAAGAGAGCCATGGTAGAAGAGATGTATCGAGAATTTAAGAAAGGTCGAAGTGAATATACTTCAACCTCCAAACAAGAAAAAGGAACAGAGGAACCTATTCTGGATGGCCATTCAGAAGGGAAAGGGAAAGGGAAATAGCCTCCTCTACCAACACCTCCTTCTAGCCCTTTGATTAAATGCAGAAAATCTAGATAATTGGATTAGACAGATTGATGTATATTATAGGGTGAAGAACATGAATTCAAAAAGGAGAAAGATTCAGCTAGCTAGCCTTCACCTTGGAGGAACTGCCCTAGTGTGTTGGCAAGGCAGGACATAAGATGATTTGAAGAAGCATGGTAAAATTCTTTCTACATGGAATGAACTTGTTTCTGCCATTAAAAAACAATTCTATCCACTAGCTTACATGCAGCAAGCCATCATGAGTTGGCAAACTCTTCGCCAATTAAAAGGGCAAAATGTACAAAGATATACCCAGGAATTTAGAAAAAGAGCTTTAATTCTAGTTATTTCTCTAGACTCACCTGAAACTTTGTTAAAGTATATAGGTGGTCTACACAGCTATTTGAGGCACGCCATTCTCATGTTTAACCCTACTAGCATAGATGAGGTATCTGTTGAGGCTACACATCTAGAGGCTAGAGGCAAGAATGTGAACCCAGAGATTTGCGGATCATCAAAAACCACTACAAGCAAGAACAAGGAAAAGAAGAAGCAAAAATGGAAGGAGAGGAAGACAAATATTGTATAGAAAGACAAACCTTCATGCAGTCACTACAAGAAGGTTGGACATGATGATGAGCATTGTTGGTCTTTGCATCTGGAGCTGAAACCTAAGAAGTTCGATGGCAAGAAGAAGAAGACTGTTGCTGCTATTCAGAAAGATTTGGGGTCAAACTTAGGTGATGAAACAAAAGTCATAGGTACAAGTATAAAAGGTAAAAGTTCTGAAGCATCTACTAGTAATTTTGCACAATCTATTGATAATGAGAAAATGAGAGGAAAATACATGAGATTTTTCAGATTAGAGTTATTTCCAAGGATCAAAAGATTGATACTTTATTTGATAGTGGTTCACAAGTAAAATTGATTTCTGAAGCAACTGTAAAGAATTTGGGACTACTAACCACACCTCATAGGAAGTCATGTCCATTAGGTTGGGTATGTGATAAAGCAAATCTACAAGTGACTAGATAATGCAAACTTAGGTTTTCTTTTGGGTCAACCTTTGTAGATGAGGTTGAGTTACATATAGTTCCCTTGGATATATGTGGTATTGTTTTAGGAAGTCCTTACTTGTATGATAGAAAAGTCATTTTCTATAGAACTGAAAATAAGTATCATATATTGTAAGAGCTCATCAACTCAAAAATAACTACACTCTCATTAACTCAGGGTAGATGAAAAGAATTGTAAACTCATGCAAGCAATTTTTACTAATGGTTGTAAAGGAAAAGACCCCTAATAAAACCAATGTATTTGAAGGTTGTGATAATAAACAGAAAGTTGATTTAGAAAAAGTTGTTTCACAATATGATATCCTATTTCAAGAACCTAAATGTCTGCCACCCAAAAGGGAAATTGTACATGATATTAATTTGCAGCAAGATGCTCCATTGCATAACATCGGAATGTACAGGTTATCCATTATAGAGAATGCAGAGATTAAGAAGCAGGTACAGGATCTGCTCGACAAAGGCCTCATAAGACCAAGCACATCACCATGTGGATCTCTAATTGTCTTGGTGAGAAAGAAAGATGGCTTGTGGAGGATGTGCATTGATTATAGAACACTAAATAAAATAATGATCAATAATCATTATCTTCTTCATCGCATAGATGATCTATTGGATCAGTTGAGGGAATCTGTTTACTTTTCTAAGTTAGACTTTCGTAGTGGTTACCATCAGGTTAAAGTAGCATAACAAGATGTATGGAAAACTGCTTTCAAAACAAAGCAAGGGCTATATGAATGGCTAGTTATGCCTTTTGGCTTAACTAATGCCCCTGCCACTTTCATGAGAGTAATGAATGATGTACTCAGGCCTTTTATTGATTATTTTGTAATTGTATATTTAGACGACATTCTTGTTTTCAGTAAAACATGGGAAGCAAATTTGAAGCATGTAAATCAGACTTTATATGTTTTGAAAAAATAAAATCTCTATGTTAAGTTATAAAAATGTGAATTTGGTAAAACATATTTGAATTATTTGGGTCATATTGTAGGGGGTGGTGAATTGAAGATAGATCCCTCTATGGTTGAAGTCATTTTGAACTAGCCTAAACCAAAATCTGTTATAGAAGTTAGGAGCTTCTTAGGAGCAACACAATATTGGAGAAAGTTTATTTCTAACGTTTCCTTGATTGCAGTTGCCTTACATGCTTTAACAGGATTGAACAAGGTGTTTTAGTGGGGAGGAAAATAGCAGAAAGCCTTCGACACCTTGAAAGAAAATATTAGTACAACACCAGTACTAGCATTTCCAGATATTCAAAGACCATTTGAGATTGAAATAGATGCTAGTGACTATGCCATGGGAGTAGTGTTGATGCAACATGGTAAACCCATATGTTATCATTCTAAGACATTTAATTCTACAGTAGTTAATTATCTCACATATGATAAATAATTGTATGTATTAGTAAAGAGTGTGAAAAAGTGGAAACATTACCTATTGGGCAAAGAGACAATTATACATACTAATCATCAACCACCTCAATATTTGCACTCACAAACTAAATTTCAGCAATCAAGACACTATAGGTGGATGGGTTTTTTTACAAGAGTTTCATCTTGTCATCAGATATAAGAAAGGCATACACAATAAGGTTGCAGATATGTTATCGAGACCCATTATAAATGCATCTACTATACTTAAGCATAACTCAGTATTGCATGAAAGCTATGTTGAACAATATGCTCAAGATGTAGATTTTAAAGATGTATATGCAACTTTAAGTCATGGCAAACAAGTAGAAGAATTGGATTATCATGTTAAGGACAAACTCTTATATCATTTGGGAAAGTTATGAATTCCTCAAACTAAAAGATTTAATATAATCCAAGAAGCACACACTTCTCTAATATCAGGTCATTTTGGTGTAAGTAAAACAATTGCACAGTTGCAGAGATTCTACTATTGGCCAAGAATGCATGAAACATTTTCTAGATATATTAAGGGGTGTACCATGTGTGCTAAAAGCAAGCTCAACAATAGAAAACTAGGCTTGTACACTCCACTTCCAATTCCTTCTCACCCTTCGCAAAGTGTTTCCATGGACTTTGTTGGGGCACTGCCAAAATCTAGAAAAGCTCATGATTATTTATATGTTATGGTGGAAAGGTTCAGAAAAATGTGTATTTTAATACCGTGTAACAAGAAGATTACAACTGAACAAACAACAAAATTGTTCTTTGAGCATGTATGGGTTCATTTTGGGTTACCCACTTCTATTGTATCTGTTCGAGATTCCCGATTTGTTGGGGAGTTTTTTTCAAGTCTATGGCAGATAATGGACACCAGATTGAAGAAGAGAACAACATTTCATCCACAAACAAATGGCCAAATAGAGGGGGTCAACAGGACATTGATCTAGTTGCTTAGGGGCTATTGCAGCAAGCATCCCAAGCTTTGGGATGGACATTTATGTTATGTGCAACATGCTTACAACCGTGCTAAACACTCTTCTACACAACGATCTCCTTTTGGGACTTGTTTTGGTTTTACACCAAGGTCTCCCTTGGATTTTATCTTTAGTAAAGAAATAGCAGTTGATGGACTGAGTGATGTGGACAAAGCAACCAAGTTCATTGAACAGATCCAAGAAATTCACCAGGCAGTGCAAGAACAACTGGAAAAGATTCAAGCCGAGTACAAGGAAAGGCATGATAAGCATCAAATTGAGAATAGCTTCCAAGTTGTTGATCAAGTCTGGCTGTACATTACCAAAGACAGAATGCAAGGCAAATGTAAAAAGTTGAAGCCAATAAGGTATGGGCCTTTCAAGATACTTGAGAAAATTGGTGAGAATGCTATTCTCCTTGATTTTACAGCTTACATGCACATCTATTCAGTAGTTAATGTAGAGAACATGATACTATTTGAACCTTCATTGGTTGAGGATCGTGAAGAGCAAAGTTAGTTGCCTTCTATTAATGATCTATTGCCTGAATATGTCAATGAGTTGCAGGAAGAAACAGTTCTGGATAGGAAGGTGAGAAGAACACGTAGAGGGGATGTTGAGTACCTTAGAATTGGACTCAAAGTTTCAAAGAAAAGCAATGCAAGATGGATAGAGATTGGGTAAGTGAGGAAGTTATATCCTCACTTGATTGATGCTTAAAAACCAACTTTTGGCCATCCAAAATCCTTTTTTAGTGGGAAGGTGTGATCCAAATGGATCCTAGAAACCCTCTAAGTATTTAAAGATCAAAACTATTGGATGAGGAAAAACCCTTAGAAAAGGTGAAAAACACTATCGAGAGGAAAAAACATAGAGAAAGCAATGAAAACAGGCTTATCGGTGCTTTAAAGTAACTTTGAATCGGAGCCGTTGGATCTAGTTGATCAACGATCCAGATTTGATCGGCGAATCACAATCAACAGTGGCAAAGGGAGGCTATCGGCAGAGACCACAAGGAATCCGTGACAACGATCAGTGGGGTCAACGAGGACCGTCAATCAAATACGTAGATCGACGGCCCAAGTTGAATCACGATATTGCAATCAGCAAACACAGAGGAGCGATTACAATCGGCTGGGGTTATGTGCGATATGAAATTGTGATCGCAAGATCGCATCGGAGTATTATAAAGAATCGGGGCCGATAATAACCATAACTGCACTAGCTGGACCCGATAATATTATAAACTATATTATATATGTTTTGAGATCCGGAAAACAAGGTTTTCATTTATATTTTGCATTTTCATTAAATAAGCGAGATACAAGGGAAAAGGTTCTGATGCGATATTACAGACCCGAAAGGGTTTATTAATGTTTTTATAGATTGTTTCAAGTCCGATAAATCCATAATACATGATTTTTCAATGTTTAATTTATTTCTTTAATACAAAGAAACCAAGTGGTGTTTCGGGAGGACCGAAGGCAGAAAGAGGTTTTGGTTGGGCTTTGTATGAGCCCATACATCGACTACCACGTGTCCAGGCCCTGGAGAGAGAACACCACTCTTTTTGAGCATTTAAGTCCCGTATGAAAGAGATGCCTGAAATGGATCTTAGCCGTTGGATCTGGATCTCCCAGATCAATGGTGGAGAATTGATAAGCAGTTAAAAGGTGGACGCGATAGGAGTATAGACTAGATTTGAGGACTTCTGAAGTCTGATGAACAATGTTTTGGTGGTTTTCCCTTGTTTGAATGCATTTGTCTGTGTAAATAGAGAGCGGTTGTTTCATGGATTTCAAAGGCCCGATGCACTCTTCCGTTGCAGAAAAAGTGGCCACCTCCCCTAAAGGCGTCAACAATGATTATTTAATGCTCAAAAGGGGGATTCAAGTGGATAGGGGCTGTGAGATAGCAAGCCCGAGAAGAGGAAACGAACAGACAGTGCAGATTGGCTTTAAAGCCATAGACAGAGAGCAAACAGGACAAGCAATGTTGAGACAGAGAAAAGACAGAGACAGAGAGTAATAGAAGGAGTCTGTGTACTCAGAGAGGCTTGAGAGGTTCAAGAAAAACTCTTGTTGTTGTATCTGTTATGTGTCGAGACTCAGACTGAGCTCATACCTTTGTAAAAATCTACTTTGAAGACATAATAGAGAGGTCACCACTGAAGGCTGGACCATGAGAAGTAGCCTAGGAGTGTTGGGTGAACTCCTTATTCAACTTGTTGTGTTTATATGTGTTTGTCTATTATGTTCTTTTACTGCTTCATAGTCTATGTATTTCGCAATCTTATCGATCCATTGCATAAAGTAACGTAGGCATATCCATGCACATGAGTTTGTAATACCTTAATAATTATCTAAGATCATATATCAGGTCAATTATTTATATGTTTGTGATATATGTTGTTTCATTTATGCTAATGCTAATGAAATAAATCATTTTCCTTAGTATATATCTTGTTGAATGTGTGTTTATTATGATATTACGATCGTTGTTATCTTGTGAACTTTTTTGCAGGTTAACTAACGATTCTTTATGATGCTTGTGTGTCTCTTCTAAGATAGTACTATTACTTTCTTCGAAGGGGACCACTCGTTTTCCCTTGATGTAAACGAACCTTTCATACATTACACTTCATACCCATAAAGTTCATACACTTGCTATCACCAAAGTCGTGCATATATCATCTTATTTGTTCATTGCAGTTAAGGTAATCTTTGATAGCATCTATTTAGCAACTGTATGTATTCCTCTTGGGGATGTTACTCCAAACGGTGTAGGGTATAATTGGGACATCACATTAGAGAGACACCCTTCCCCATTGTTCGCTTCCAACACCGTCAACAGAGAGTTAAATCATCTCCACTAAGTTTTGACTTCCAAAATATTCAACAAGACTTCAGGATCTCTGAATTGCAGGGCCCGTTGCAACTTGCATCGAAATTTTTTATCCTAAGCTACCAAAATCCATTTATTCTCCAATTTCACTCCTCTCCATAGAAAAAATCTATGGATATTCCTAATTTCCTAAATAATAATTTTTTGGTGTAACAAGAGTAGTAAACAAGTCATATAGGCATGCATTGTAGAGCTAATTTTGGAAATATCAATTTGGCCACAATACTAAGCGATCTAAAGGTCTAGCTAGAATGTTTTTCTCAAATTTGGTAAATAGGACCGACCAAGAGGCTTGTCGGTGAGAGTTTTCAAGCCAATGTCCTCCTAAGTATTGGGTACATCCGACGTTTGCTTATTGCATTTAGAGAATGAATGAGCTCATGAGATAACAAGACTTTGTCTAAGATTTCTCTTCCAAATTATTTCCTCTTTATTTTTTTCTTTCATCCAACTTCCCTTTATTTTTTCTTCATTTTTCCATGATCCTCTGTTTTACCTTCCTCCATTATGTGTTATTTGATATCTTCAATTTATAAGGATAACTAGTCTTTAGATTCATGGATGTTGTTGACTTCCTGTTTACTCCACATTTTAATGCAAGTTTTGACAATTCAAGTCATTGTTGAAAATTATACATGATCATTCCCTTAATCATTGGAAGCTCCTTCCACCACTTCTTTATATTTTCTTTGAATGAGTTACACTTGATTGATAAGGATTCAAATTGGAATGGTTTTTTTAAATGACTACCTTGCTAATCAAACTTCAAACATATCAATGGGTGATTTGAGCCTAGCTTGGTATAATTATTGCTTCCATAATCATCCCTATAACAACCAATTACCTAGACACTAAAAAATGTTCTAGTCAAACGAACACCATTATTTTTTCCCACATTTGATTATTCAAAGTACAAGTCCCATTATTGGTTTCCATATCCACCAATTTTTTGTTTTCAGTTAGCTCCTTGAAGTTGGAAGATTAATCCTCCAACCTACAAATTCCCACTTTCTTTTCAACTAGGGGTTTATTAGGTTAAAATGCCCTCTAATTATCTAGCATATGTTTGCTAAGAAATCATAAATTCTTTTGATATTTCTTACAATGGTTGAATTGTCCCCTAAAGGTTAGGGCGATATACATTGGTGATATAACCAAAATTTTCTAACCCATACTTTTGAAATATGGATAAACGATTCTTTGCATGGCTATGAAATATGAAAGGTTAATTTACTTAGGATCCCATATAATAGCTAGAACCTTTGAGGCTACCCTTGCATCTATGAAAATAAATTTCCATCCTTTCCATATTATCTAGGAAATATTGGATATTGGATCATCCATACATTTGGTTTCTTGAAGCATTACAATAGTTGGTTTTTGAATCTGAATTTATCCTTTAGGATTTTGTGCTTGGATTTCCATTTAGACTGTGTATATTCCATGTGATAAATTTAATTTTTTGTTGATGGAGTTTGGGTGGTAGGATTGTGTAACTATGATTATCCTACTAGCATTTATAACATTTCCCCCGATATCCTAAATGAATTTTTTAGTTGATTTTCTACACCATTTATTCCCTATCAATTTTATTTCATATTTTCTTTATTGTTCAATTTTTTGAATCTTAGATAAGAGAAACCAAGAATTGTATTACCTTTTAAGTGACGATTTATATTTATTTATCATCAAAGGTAAGCTTTAATTATTATCTTGATCCCCTTTTCTAGTATTTTTGATGGGTCTCTGATTTCCCTTTCCTCTATGAAAGATTGAGGATTTATGTCATGAATATTGTGACTTAAAAATAATAATAAACCATTAATTACAGTCCACTCTGAGGGGTAAACACCCTTTTACAATGAATACAATGTATAAGACAATATTTTATCATCCTAAGAATAAATCTCCTTAGTATATGTATAGGAAACAAAATGGACAATTATAATGAAATGACATAAATGTAATTGTAAAATGACATAAAAATATAACAATATAAATGTAACAACACCATAGCTATGCATTAATAAGGGGTTTTAGGTTTAACATGAGGCTGATATACAACTTAATAGCCCCCCCCCCCCCCCCCCTTCAAACAAGTGTTTTCCTGAACACTTGACTAACTACAAGTGTTTCTACATGCACAACTCATCTTCCCATGTCACCTCTTTCATTGGTACATTCTTCCATTTGAAGAGGTACTAAGTAATTTGTATTTATTCAGTGTACAATACTTGTTTCTAGGATTATTTATGTTCCTAGTATTATTTCCATTCTTCACTAATCTTTGCTAAAATAGTTTGGAATGAGATCTTTTAACCAATTACCTTTATTAAGATAGAAATATGGAATATTGGATGTGTACATGAATATGTATGCAACTCCGCTTTATAAGCCATAATTCCAATCCTCTGCAACACCTTATAGGAGCCATAATACGTTGGTTCTAATTTATTTTCCTTTTTTTGTTTCTTGAGGGACATATGTTTATATGGTTGTATAATCACAAATATATAATGTTAGAAAATTATATATTACGGAGCAATGGAACACATAAAATATTGCAGAAATATAAACACAGAAAACGCACAAAGCAAGAAAGACACAGATATACGTGGTTCACCCAGTTTGGGCTACGTCCACCCCGAACAACCAGTCCTTCCTTTCTATTATCCAGCAAAATGAAGAGATACAACCTACAGCAAAACCACTGTAATATCCTCTGTTTTCTCTCACAGTCTCACCTCTATGTTTTTCGCTCACCGAATACACATCTATCTCACAGCCTCAAATACAATGCCCTCATATAAAGAGAGGGGTTGCCTTCTAGGGAAAAAAACCCTAAACTAAACATAAGTTCTACCATCAGATCATCTGCCTAATGAACGGCCCAGATTGACTAGAAATTACTATACTTTTACAAGGCAATTTTACAGTTGTTTTTAGCTTCGGGGGCGCTGCCCCCGAAACCCCCCGCTAGGGGGGGGCTCCCACCCACGGCAGCGATTATTTTACGGGCGGCGTTGCCACCCCATTTTGAACTGGGGTCCAATATGCTGGTACTATTGAAGATAATCAGGCTCCACACCCAAGATATAATCCCCCACTTCAAATTCCCTTTCAATGTTATGTCAATATGCTTTTTATTTTATCTTATTTTGTGTTATAACCAAGTTATCCTTCAATAGTTTGAGAAAATCTTGTTGGTGCCCTATGTGGTCCTCCAGTACTTGAGCCTTTACAATCCCTTTGAAGGTTGATGGGATGGATGGAGGAAGATATCCATAAAGTGCCATAATTGTGGACATTTTTAATGAAGTATGGAAGGATGTGTTGTGCCACCATTATGCCACGGGAAACTACTTAACCCATTATGTGTTTTTATTAAATGAAAATTGATCTAGATATTATTATAAACATTTAAACACAATCTTAGTTTTCCCATTGGATTGAGGATTACAAGATGAGCCCTGAGCCAATTAACTACCCAAAGAAGAAAATAATCCAGTCCATTTTTTTCTAATGAAAACTGGATCTCTTCTACTTACAATAATTTTTGTTATTCAATGAAGCTTTTGGATTATTTCCATGAATTTTTACACTTTTATACTTTCTTTAAAAGGATGACATATATAGAAAAATGGGCATATTTTATCATTCAATTTACCACTGAAATAATGACATTCTTTCCTTTAGATTTAGGTAAATATGTAATAAAATCCATTGAAAATCTTCCCAATGTTGGTTTGGTATGGCAAATGGTTGTAAGAGATGTGGGGTATTGAAATTCTCTCCATTATTCTATTTGCATACTATACATTCAACCACAAAATTTTGCATGTATTCTTTAATAAATTCCCAAAAAAAATATTTCTTGATCCTATGGTATGTTTTCAAGGACCCTAAATGTCCTCCTATACGAGAAGTGTGTAATTGAAAAAGGACCTTGTGTTTCAGTTGATAATTCTTACGTAAATATAAGTGAGCTTGATACAACAAAATAACATAAAATTTTCTACTATGTCGGGGTCTTCTTCTAGTTACTGAATGCCATTGCATACTTTCCCATCTTTCTTCCATTCTAACCTTGCTTCTTCCACCTAGTTAGATTGTGGAATAAAAATAGCACATAATAAGC
Source organism: Pinus tabuliformis (assembly GCA_031772625.1). NCBI lineage: Eukaryota > Viridiplantae > Streptophyta > Pinopsida > Pinales > Pinaceae > Pinus > Pinus tabuliformis. The sequence continues at coordinate 913,538,486 of CM062815.1, read as the reverse complement.
CCTCATTGTCTTACTCTTTTTTTGTGAGTTCAACTGCCACAATATTTTATCTTTCCTTTTTAAAAATCTAGCATATTTGTCACTTATTTTCCTTTTTCTTCCAAAGATATCATTTTTTCCAAGAAGTACTTAAAATTATCATGATATGTTTTTACGTTGAAGTGTCTTCCTATTAGCTATGGATGTCATTTCTTAACTATGTGTATTATGGCCAACATCTCATTTTCATAGATGGTCTGAGTGGGTTCTTTCCTTTAATTTCACTACTTTCAAGGGAAAGGGGTTATGCTTCTAGCATAAAAACTACACCATTTCCATGGACTGAGGCATCGCACTCCACAATGAAGGTTTTTGTGAACTCAAGTGTGGCCAGTATGGGATTTGTACGCATACCCTTTTTAAGTTTTTCAAATACTTTTACTGCTTCTTTAGTCTAAGAAAATGCTTCCTTCTTCAGTAATTTTTCTAGAGGTGTTTCTGATTACTTATAATTCTTAACAAACTTGTGGTAATATCCTATCAATATTAAGAATTCTCGAGTTTATTCAAGTATTAGGAATTGGCCATTCCCTCATAACTTTTATTTTGTTATGTTCTACATTGACACCTTCATGGGATAGAATATTACTAGAAATTCCACGTCATGAACCCCAAAGGAACACTTGGAAGGATTTGTATATAGTTGTTGTTCTTCCAATACTGTTAAAACCTTGTCAACATGTTGGAAATTATCTTCCCAATATTTGTTTTATATTAGTATGTCATTAAGAAATATTAACACAAATTTTCTAAGGAAGTATTTAAAAATATAATTCATCAAGCTTTGAAATGTTGAAGTTGCATTAGTAAGTTAAAATGGCATAACCAAAAACTCATAATGAACTTCATATGTTTTGAAGGCTATTTGGGGAATGTTTTCTTTCCTCGTTATGATTTGATGATATCTAACATAATTATCTAGCTTATTAAAGAAAAATTATGCATAGATTTCATCTGATAATTCATCAATGACAAGAATAGTAAACTTATATTTGATTTTCATTTTGTCATTTGTCTATAATCTGGACACATGTTCCATGAACCATACTTTTTAATGAACCCCACCACTTGTGAAGAGAAATCACTTTGGTTAGCTTGAATGAAGTAAACTTAAAAAATTTCTTGAACCATATGAAATATCTCACTCTTCTATGCATATGGTCCTATCTAGAATGTCTAATGGTACACTTCATGGATGCAAATGTATAGCATGATCCTGACCTTGAGCAAGTGGAAGACCCTTGAGCATTTCCCCAAATACCTTGTAATTATTGTTGATTACTTTTTGGAGATCCATTGGAGTAGACCATATATATGTTTGAACATATAACAAACAAAATTGTGTAATTAAAACATGACATCCCTTTATTAGAAAAAAATAATTTTGTTAGAGCTTACCAATTTAGAGATCTTCCTTTCCATACTTGTAAGGTCAATTTCCTTTCCTTCTAAAGAAAATATCATGAAAATATACTTAAAAATTAAGGGTCGTTATTCCTAATGATTGTACCCATTAGGTTGCAAATGCAACATTAACACTACCGATTTGGATTGCAATCATGATATTATACTCCCCATACTACTCTTAATAATATGGAAGTTCCTTGAACAATTTAAGTCACCTCCATTTGCAATCATTACTTGAAATTCTAGTGTTAGAGATACAAAGTAGTTAAGAAGCTTTTCTGAATTGTAGTTTATCAACTTATGGATACTACTTCAATCAATAATTATTTTTACATTTTTATTTTGATATATCCTTTTATCTTGAGGTTTTGTGGGGTACTAATTCCAATCAATGCATGGCAAGATATTGTTGGAGTGTATATTCTAGCTCTATATATTGTGATAGTTCGACTTCTTAATATTATTCATCTTCATATTCTATGTAGAATAATTTATTCTCACTACATTTATGCCCCTTACTATACTTACTATCATAGTGAAAACAATTCCCGTTTCTCCTCTTTCATCATTTTGTTTGTGTGCCAGCATTATCAATTTAGGGGAGGGAAAATGGTTTTCTCTATGGTTATTAGTGACCAGTTTTCTAGTAGCCATATTTTTACTTTCAACTTTCCTTACTAGACTAAAACATGCTCTAGGAATTTAGGTTGAAAGAGACACAACTCATGTTAGATTTTTTCCTTTAAAACTCCCATAAATAGGTCTAAAAAATTCTCCTTTGACATGTTCTTTACCCTAAGACTCAACATTTTGCATTGTTGAATGTGCTATGTAATTGGACTTATCAATATGATTAAATTTATAATGTATTACACTTAATATACACATAATTGGTTATCAATTCCTTTATAAAATGGACCAAAATACCTTACAATCCTTTTTCCATTAACAAATCCATTGAAACCATACATGTTGATCTTCTTCTAAAAGGATGGTTGCAATATTTTCATTTTGCAAAGATGCCATTTCGGCGTAGATCAAAGTATTGATCCATTTTGAATATCCATGTTAGAATATCATTACCATCAAACTTCCTCATATTTATCTTTGGAATTTACTAGTTCCTTGGTTCTTATTTGAAGCCATGATGATGTGGATCTTGGATTGTAAAGTCATTATTAAGTTTCCATGATTCAATATTTATTCTCCATAATTGTGATATAATATTCACTATATTTGATTAAGTGTCAAAACCATGATTCTCCTTCCATTCATGATTTCCTTGGATCCCCGTATCCCTTTGAGGGAGATCCTTTAACATACTAGTTTGCAATTCATTTATGGATTTTTGTATTTATTCCTTATCTTGATTAATATTATTTTCCATTTTATCCATCATTTCTCTTTGAAGTTTTTCCTAAGAACCTAATAAATTCACCTTTTTCAACATACTACCATCCATTTCATTATATTTCCTCTCTAATTGGGAGAACTTGAATTTTAAATCTTCAGTTTATATACAAGTCATGGATGATCCTTCAAGAGGTTTAATTGGTGCAGTAGCTTTTCCATCATTCTTTGGATCTATGTGAGAAAATAATGGTAGCTATCCTCTTTATCACAGTTTCTAATTACCCTAGGAAAATTGATTTCTTAATCAAAATATATTTCACTTGTATGTTATGTAAGTTTAAAACGTTAATTAGGAGAATATCTAAATGCTTGAACTTTTCTTAATATATCTTTGAGATTTAAACCCGTCTAAATCTGAATTCTTTGAATACAATACTCTACTATTTATTTCCTACAATTCCACAAGCTTAACTAGAGTATGATGTGTCAAATGAAAGTTATGATAACTTTCCCAGAACTTGCTGGAATTTTATTCTTCATAAGAGAAAATTTGTATAAAATGCGATGCGTCTAATTGTTGAAATATAATTTTGAAAATTTTACCCAAGGTACTCTATGATGTGTCTTCAAAAATATGAAAATTTCACAATATGAAGTGTAACAAAAAAATATTATAGTAAAAATTCAATGAAAACTATTTTCTAAATGATTTCAAGTGAATACCATGGTCATGAATAACATCTTTCTTACAAATAGCATGTTTTTCGCCAACCTTAGAATGTGTAGAACACCCGGGTGTGTTCGAACACTTCCATACCTGAGCATCAGTTTTACTTTTCATCATCTTGTGATCATGAATATAAAATCATCTCCAAGGAGATGTCACCTCCATGATAACTTTCATATTCACAAAACCACTCACTCTAGGGAGTCATATGAAGCGTTTCACTTGCGTCAATCAACCATAAGTCATGATTTGCATATGTTTTTGAAAAAGACGATTAAACATCCCATACATCCTTTAATGATTCCTTCTCCTGTTTGGAGGGACTATCATCAAGTCCCTTCCCTCTCTCAATGCTTTTGGACCAACAATTCTTCTTGAAATGCCCTTTTTTTCCACATTTACAACATCTATTATGACTTTTCTTGGAGATTTAGATCTACCTATATACTTAGATCTCCCACTTGAGGATTTACTCTTATTTCTATCGTATTAATGTTCCCTTAGTAATAAGGCATATGTACTATTAACTTCCATATTTTTCTTTCTTGTCTCCTTTGACAGCGGGGATGATACCATATTGTCAAAAATTAAGGTAGTTGTGTTACTACTTATGAAAACAACAGACTATCCTATTAAGTTTAGTAAAAACCACAGTAAACTAATACACTTATTTTCATCCACAATTTCAATATGAAAAAACTTTATTTGGCTTACCATATTATTGAAGGCATTCAAATGTTCTATCACATTGTCTCCACCATTCATCATGAGGTTATACAACTTATTCTCTAGGAAACGCTTCATTACCAGGGACTTAAACTAATACAAATCCCCTCACTTATTCCATAATTGATTGGTTATAGCTTCTCCTAAAACATTTATTAACACTAAATCTGAGAGACAACCAAATTATTCTCTTTTCCTTTTGGTCCATGTTTTCTCAGACTTTTGTTCACATTCTCGTAGCTGTCATACCTAGATCCATAATTACCCATTAATCTTTGTTCACCAAAATATCTTACTTATTGAGCTTCCATGGATCGAAACTTTTCCCATTAAATTTGTTAATCTATATTTTTTAGCTATTTTCTATTCTTTTCTAGCACAATAGTCACCACCGTGGAGGTCTCATTGTAACAAGGTTTATGACATAACCAAGATAATTGAATTGTTAGCCACAAAGGCATCCCCCTAAATCCAATAACTACTTTGACACAAAATCTAGGTTTTAAAACTTATTCAATATTGCAATGCCTTCATAGATTCTTAATAAACGTAAAACCAAAAATAAATGGCAATGACACATCCCCAAATATTTATGTTGGAAACCCAAACTAGGAAAGCTAGGAAACTTTTTAAAGCCACACCTCTAATTTTTATCATTAATGAACTTCATCGTTTACAATATAATATATATGATCTCTTTACATTCAAATTCCGTAATCCTTAAACTTGGATAGATTACAACCATTATTCTTAATTATAATTATAAATCCATAAGCTAAATCACCATACACGACAAAACTACCAAAAGCAAAAATCATGTGTCGAAAACTACTAAAAATAGATGCAAAAAAACCAACCAATTGGGTGGGGGATTCACCCTCACTGTTCCTAACACATAAAAATCATGCATAGTGCTACTTTTAAGAAGAATATAATTCATACCTAGCAAATATTCCATTGAATAGGAGTTGCACTTGAGGCTCCAACCTTAAAATTTGTAGTTGGAGGCTACATTGTTGTATTGCTTAATGTTGTGTAGGTTGAAATATCCACCATTGATGGTCCTCGAAAGGTTTGCATGATGAATATATGTTCCATTATGCCAAGGTAAATACCATTTTGGGAGACAAATTAGACAAGAGAGGTAGGGGTCATGAAATCCTGACAACAAGTGGGAGAAAATGGGAACCAAAATTGGATATGGATTGAAGGGAAACCCAATTGATAACTAAGAGGGGATATATTAAATTATATTGTTGTCATTGTAGTTGACCTCCCACAACAATTATTATGGATATTAATGAGACCATATATTATTACAGATGAAATCCATAAAAATATAGGTGAGAGACATGGAAAAAGTATTAAGAGGAGGCTGCATGCGAGTGGTGGAACAATAGGTGATCATGAATTAAAGGATCATGAGTGCATTTTATGAGACAACCATGTGGGAATGCCTAAAATAATTCTATTAGATAATTTTTTCCATCACAAGATAAAAAAAATGGAGTGACTATCATTGATAATAAATACCCTCGTAGTCTTCAATTTTTTTATTTGCGACCCTACAACTATAAGCGTTCCTACCCCTTTCAAATTTGATTGGTGGGCCACCTATTCTTTTCATAAGATTCTTTTGAATTCTTCTCTTTATCATGAATATCTTAGTAAGCTCCACGATTGGATCATCCTCTTCAAATTTTTGTTTCTTCTACATCGCTATGCACCAATTAGGTCGTGTGGTTAGCCATGACCAATCCAACCTCCCTATCTCAGCTCGAGTAGGGGATCAAAAATTTCAACACATTGGTAACCAATGGATTGATGTTTCCAAAATTTATCACTTCTTGTTTAGTTAAGAAATTAGATGATATTGTAAAAGTGGAGGTCTCTGCTCCACATTCCAAATCATGTTACCTTCAATTTGTAGAACATGGTCTTCTGTGCTAGTTTATGGGTCTGTGGCCATCACATATATCTATCGATTTATGGGTTAAGATTATTTTTTTAAACCATTAATAAAAGTGGATGTCACCTCTTCCTTCTGTAGTAAAGGGGTTTTCACTCTTTTTTTCAAAAAAATCAGATCAAGATATAATCTTTCAGATTGGACCATATTTCATGGGTTCCCAAGGGATATATTTGGATTGATGGAACCCAAACTTCAACCATGAATGTGATTTCCCCTCTATTAGTCCAGTTTGGGTTAAAATTATGTTTCTTCCCATCCATTTTTATAATGATTCCACCTTCAAAAGCATTAGTAACACTTTGGGAAAGCATGTTGATTGTGCAAAGCCTCAAGATGGTCTCTTCTCTTGTGCCTAAATCTATGTGGAGATAGATATAGATAAAGGGATCCCCACTGTAATCAATATCTACCTAGATAGTTGGTCCCATATGAAAGAGGTCAACTATGATGAACTCCCCTTCAAATTTAAAGTTTTTCATGAATATGGTCACTTTGCTAGGAACTTCCCTAAAAATCAAGATGACCAAGAAAAGCAATGAGACTTGGGAGATCAGTGCAAACAAGTGAAGAAAAGGATGGGATATAATAGATAGAAACCTCCCCCAAATAAGTAGTAGGAATAATCATAGAAGAAAGGTATGTGATAAAAATCCTTGAAGATTAAATCCACTAGAAGTGGGGAAGGAAGGAGCAAATTAGTAAACAAAGGTGATTCTAGAAATAGGTATGAAGTTATTAACAATGAAGAAGAAGAAGGGGAAATCCCTCAACAAAGGCCCCTTAAAATAGATCAACCAATAAATAAACTTTATACCCAAGATCTCATAGAGTTGGCAGCTGAGCCAAGGTCCAATAAAGAACTAGAAGCTAATCAAAAAACATTCTCAAAAGGAGAAGAAAACTTCCTCTTCCCAAAAGAGGGTAATGCAAGGGTGATTTTTACAAGTTTATCTGACAAGAAATCTAAAGAAAAAAATCAAAACATACTAAAATCCAAAATTTTCAAACCAAAAGGTATAAAAACATAGAAGTTTAGATAGAGAAAACAAAAGAGGAGAAATAATTAGGTCACCAAACCACCCTCTAGCGCCTACAAATTGGGTAAATAAGAAATAAGGGAAGAAAATGAAGCTTTGACACCATGACATCTAGAGGGGCGTCTCATGACAAAAGTAAATAATGATAGTTCTCTCCTAGAATTATAGGGGACTTAGGTCTAAAAAGAGAAGAGCATAATTAAATTCTATAATAAGAAGAGAAATAATCTTAGTGGGTCTAATCAAAAAGAACAAAATGGAGGACCAAGATATCCTTGCACAACACCATAAGATATGGAATGGTAGCGGAATTGCTTCAGTCAACAATAGAGGAGCTTTAGGAGGCCTTTTCACTCTCTAGAATTCTCGATAATTTTACCTCTTAATCTCCTACAACTCAATACATTGGTTAGCAACCTCCTTCTTGGATCTCATCTCCAATCAGATATGTTCTATAATCAATGCCTATATGGAAGTCCATTTTAAAGAAAACAATAATGTTGGGCCTCTCTGCAAGGCCTTTGTGAAACTGAGTTTGGATCCTTCAACATATTTGGATGTGATTTAAATGCTAAATTAAACAATTGGGAGAAAAAAAGGGCTTTCCTATTAGAGACCCCTTATAAGAACAAATTTAAGGTTTGATTAGTGAATTAAAATTAATGGTTATCAAGCTGTATAGCCTCAAATATACATGGAAAAATAAAAGAGTCAATCCTAGCCACATTACTGCAAGACTATATCATTTCCTTATCTCAGACAACTTCTTGGGATGAAATCTCACTTTCTGATCGTTCATTCTTCCTTGGAATGGTTCATACCATCACCCTATTAAGTTGAATATGTATCCTTGTCATGGAATCCTAGAGTTTAAGGAAGTATGATTCATATTTTTGAGAAAAATATCAAAGGGATTAAAACAAGTATTAAATCCTAGGAAGTAAATTCACAAAATCCTAGGAAAGAATCTATTTAAAATATGGACAAGAAAATTGCCCAATTCCATTCCTCCATGGAAGCTAAGCATGTAACAGAATAATTTTTTAATCAAGAGAGATAAACATTCACACACTACCATTCTTTATTAAAAGAAGAAGAAGAGTATTAGAAACAAAAATCCTGGAGAGTGTGGGTTTATGCTAGTCGCAAAAATACCGACGTTTTCATAATCAACCCAATATATATGAAAGGAAGAATAATATTCAAGAAATCATGGTGAATGGAGTGAATATGGATGATTTCTATAAAACTAAGGAGGATTTTGTATCGTACTTTAGAAATATTTACAATCAAATTTCTCTCTCATCAGATGATGCTAAGATTTATATGCTTGATCATATCCCATAATTGACATCCAAAGACATGAATATCCATCTTACCTCTTCTCCTTCTAAGAATGAAATCAATAAAGTGGTATTTTTCGTACACCCAAAAAAATCCTTGGGGCTAGATGGGTTCCCTGCTCATATTTATGAAAGTTTTTTTGAAATTATTAAGAGAGACCCTTGTAGAATAGTTGGACACTGTTTGAAGGAATGTTGCATCAGGGGTGGAATTAATTCATCTTTCCTAGCCTATTCCCCAAGGAAATAAACCCCTCCTCTTTAAATATGTTTAGACCTATGTCCTTGTGCAATGTTTCCTACACAATCATTTCCAATTTACTAGATGAATGACTCAAGAAGCTCCTCCTTGTAGCTATATTAGACAATCAGGGCGGGATTCATGTTAGGGAGACAAATAATTGATAATATAATTTTATTTCAGGATGAAATAGACTCTAGTTGAATAAGAGGGGATAAGGGAATGGATATCAAACTTGATATGGCCAATGCCTTCAACAGAGTAAGGCACAACTTCCTCTCTAAAGTAATTGATAAAATGGGATAAAAAAATGCATTCAATGGATCAACATTTGTATCAAATCTCCATGTATACCCCCTCTGGTGAATGATAGAGTATCCAAATTCTTCAAATATTTATGCATATTTTGAAAAGGGTTCCCGCTATCCCCTTTCTTATACATCCTTATTGTAGATACCATGATCTGACGTGTGGAGTTTTAGTGGATAAATGATTGTCTACCAGGTATTCAATGTAAACATGATATTAAAAGTTCCAATCATTTCTAATTTTTGGATGATACCATCCTTCTTGGAGGAGCCTTAGTGGCCATTCCTCGTAGATTTAAATAGGTATTGGACCATTTCCTTACATCCTCGGGTGGCTTAACAAACTCAAATTAGTCCCAATATTTACATGGAATATATCAGTTACCAAGCGAAATGAAATTGGTGAGGTATTTGGATTTAGAACAATGGAAAGATGTAAAGTGTTCAAGTACTTGGGTATCCAAATCTACCTCAATTATCACTCTCCTCAGGCCTTGAAAAATGCATCATGAAATGTAAGAGGAAATTTTTTATATTTTAGGGCTAGTTGACTAAACTTAACCAAGCACATCATCCTCATAAAGGCTTTCCTATTTGAAATCACCATATATTAGTTCTCTAGCCTTTTATCCCCCTCGTATACCCTCCAATGTATATGCAAAGACAACAAGAAGTTTCTTTCAGAGGGGGATAAATATTTTACGAAGAAATCCCACTTGATTAATTAGACCATGGTAAGAGCTCTGAAATTACATAGAGGACTCGACATTCAGGACCCTACTTTGATGAATTAGGAAATTGGAGCCAAATTGGCATGTAAGATTAAATATAACCTAGACACTTGGTGGGCTCAAGTTATTATTGAAAAATAGTCTCAACATGACAATGGAAGAAGGATTGATCCAATCCAATCCATGTGACAATGTCTTCCATCTAGAATATTTTTCATTTTCAACCAATATGGTTAACAAAAATATTATATTGAATCTAAGAAATGGATCTAAAATCCAATTTTGGATGGAACCCATAATGAACCACCCTCCTCTCCAATATTTAGAAGGTCTATGCCTCTTCCTGTTCATTTTAAGTAGGAAAGGGATTAACAAGTTAGCTCAAATATTTCAATGGATGGATGGAGACAGTGGAAAGGTTGGAATCTTGATGATATCCCCACTAATATCCTTCCTATCATAGAGAACATGAAAGAAATATTAATAGGTTTTCCCCCTTTGATCTAACAGGTAGAAGATCAATTGGGTTGGAAGTCGTATGTTTACACAGTAAAGGATGGATATCAAGAACTACTATTCTCTATGAAGGTTCTATAAAATCCTCTCTATGGAAGAAACTATGACACAATAATTTTATTCCCAATGTCAATAACTTATATTGGCATATCACTCATAAAAAAATCTTGTCCTTTGATAATCTTAAGAAATGAGGCATCAAAGGTCCTTAACACTGTCCTCTATGTGCACAACATGAAGAAACAATCCTCCCTCTCTTCGTTTCATGCCTCTACACTAAAAAAGGATGGGTCATAGCTCTTGGCCCTCTGTTTGTCTATCTAAAATGGCCTTATGATCTCCCTTCCTTTATTTCTTCGTGATGCAAACACTATTTGGTTACACTCTCAGGGAAGCCCAAATTAAAATGGCACTAGCTATCACCTACTAAATACATTTGTTAGTATATTTGGTTGTCTCATAATGTCTCCATCTTCAAAAACATCAATATTCCTTCCATGAAAATGGATCTGAAAGCCCTTTCTCTATTTGTTCTGTCAACAGATAAAAGCTAAGATACATAGACCACATCTTATATTAGTATGAGCAACAATGGATGGACTCACTATCATAGCATTTGTAATCTTCTCCCTCTTCATAATTTATCCAATGATCAAAGGAGAGTGTTTGGAATCTCCATCTCTCGAATGATGAACTGGAAAAATAGAAAAAGGCACAAAATAGCTGTATCATTTCCTTCAATGGTACTTCCAAAAATAATCTAGGGGTTGTAGGAGGGGCAGGGTTTATCCTTAATCCCAATGGAAAACAAGTGCTAAATTAACCATGGGGGCTAGTAAAGAAGACCAACAATCAGGCTAAAATATATGGACCCTTTCTTGGACTAAATGTGGAAAAATAAATGAAAATTACTGAGATTGTGATAATGAGATATTTTCTCTTGGCCATCCAATATATATAGAGGTTATTTTCCCAAGTTCAACCAAATTAAAATTAATATTCATAGAATTTAGGGTTCCATTGACCACTTTCACAGTAATACCGTTTACCATATCCTCAAATTTCAAAAAACAGAAGAGGATAACTAAGAAAATCTTGTGCGCCTTTTAAAATTGGGAAAGAATGACATCAATGACTTGTATGGGTGGAAAAACATCCAATGATGATTTTTTTTCAATATATTTTATAAATGTTTATAGAGCTACCTGGAAATCCCTTATGGAACATCATACAAATAATATTAATGTCCGACCCTCCATAAAACCATTCCTCCCTCTCATTGGAAAAAATAAAAAAAAATATGATTCATATTTTTGGAACTTTGTATGAGGTGAGGTGGATGATCGTGAGCATGAAAGCCATGTACAGGTCAGCCCCACAATCTACTCACATGTGCCAAGATAGGTGGTTAGATGGTACTGCATTAAACATCCTGATATTACATATTAAACTTTGATGGCTTCAAGGATGTGGGTGAAGATAGTTATGTTGTGTGTAGGTTCTCTGACCTTCGGATTAAATCCATGGATTGCAATGGAATTTCCTGTATTCAAATTTCATGGTGGTTGTATTTTCAATGGTGTCCATTGAATGCCTCTCTGAGCAAGGATCCTGTTCTTGCAATTGATGATGTCAAATTCCATGAAGGGGGAATAATGTGCCTTGATTGTCTAGTTAACTGCGTTGTTGGTTGAGATCCAAGAAAATTTCAGGTGATTTAGGTCCCTTTGTTGACCTATGAAGCTACAATCCATGTTGTCCCTATTCACAAAAGTGATTTTTTTCTTCTTAGGCTCATTTTAGAGATTCTCGTTGATTTGGGACGATAGCATATCACTAGCCTTGTTCATGGGAGAACTATTTCCTACTATGGTGCATTGAGGTCTTCTCGATCAGTTTGGAAAGCCACAATTTACCTTCATTCAAGTAGAAATAGTGAAATTGAATTTGGTTTTTTCTTCCTCAAGAGTTTCCATAGACATCTTGACTCACCTCAAGCTCACAAGTATCTTCCAAAATTTTTGGAGGTTATTTATTTTTACACCTATAGTTTCCTTAAATTTTGATAGCATGGATATTAGAATTTTTCAAAAAATTTCCCCTTGCAATTTATGCATTCTCCTCTATTTATGGTGTTATTAGTGGCATATTCCCTATGGATCTCCCCTGATCCTTTTTGTGTTTTTAATTTTAATCCATCTACCTCCATTGGTGTTTCCTCCAAGACTAGTGATTTCTCCTTTTCTTGTTGCCTTTGCGTTGAACCTTGGACTCATATTCTCTCTATCTTCACAGGAAATTGGCCCCCTCTACTTGATAATTACCCAATGTCATCTAGAAATGATCTCTCAATAGTCAAAGGTGGTAGTGGGGATGGAATGAAGTGTCCCAAACAATTTGAAGAATTGCACCTTAAGAATATGGATTTGAACTGGGAAATCAATCAACAAATGAATACATTCATTTTTAGGGTGGACCAACTCCAACAACTAAAATCTATATTTAATCGCTAGGATGATGAGATTGATGCCTTTCGCAGGAAACAAATGGTTTTGAAATATGTATGGAACCAAGAAAAAACCAAACCTCCACCAGGAATGCACTCTATCGTGATATTGAGAATTCATAGATTGATCTTTGTAATAGCCCTAGGGTTAAAAGTTCATGTAACAATGTTAATAAAGGAAAAATAAGAACAAGGTCATGGCATGCGTACTCCAAGTTGAATGTTGGGAAAAAAATCCTAGTAGGTGTTCATTTGGTTTATTAGTGTTAAGGAAATTGACAAAGGCTTTGAAAAGGAAAACTTGTAGTACTTGACATTTTATTTATGAAAATAAAGGAAATTAGGTGAAAACGAAGGTGAAAGGTGAGAAAATTAAATCAGAGGGAAATTCAAGGAAAATAAAGGAAAAATGAATAAATTAGAGGCATTAATAATAAAAAGTCATTAGAGTATTAGTTTGGCTTTTTGTTTTTTGGAATTAGTTTCAGAGAGGAGAAGAGGACCAAGAGGATAAACAAAGAAAATGAAGGAAAAGGAAGTATGGATGACAGGTTGATATTGGTAGCCACACACCTATTCCACTTAGACCTCGCCAGTATTTATTTCAGTGTTTAAGTTTCCTTAATTGTAGCACATTTTACTATTTTTTGCAGTTTTTCGGGTCCTGAACTTCTAGAACCGCTTTGAGGCCCTAAAAAACACTTTTTTTTTGGAAAATGGGAAAAATGAGTCTTTAATTATTGTTGGTATTTGAAATTTATATTCCTTGGAAATATCTTCCTAACGAAGTATCATGCACGTCAAATGGAGATTGTATGCCAAAGTTATGACCCAGGAAGTTGATGTACCAATTTACCCCAATGGGGCCCATAATTTTGGCGCTTCATCTCCTAGAGTTAGGTTTTTGGATAATTTATGGTTTTCCATTATTTCTTAATAATAAATAAGCCTTCGAGTCTCATTGTAACAAAGCTCAGAGGCATGTAGCTGCCACATCTCTTCTCATAGATAAGTTACCATCGCCCAAGCTAGTTTATTTCCATTATGTGTGTAAGCATACTTCAGTTCTTTGATATTAATGAAATGAAGTTTTATTTATACTGAATTTATGTGTTTATGTTTGTATTTTGTTGCATTCCTACATAAGTCTACATAAGTGGTATCAGAAAGGTCTGCTCTTTATCCTTTTTATTTGCATGTCCCTAACAAGGTCAGGGTATAAGGAGTTAGGGGTTGAATTGGTTGAACCCTTGCAAGACTAGCCTGGCAAACCCCAACGACCTCCAACTATAGAAGAAAATAAAGAAAAGGGAGTAGGAGATCCTATAAAAATATTTCCTGAGGAGGTACTTGAGTGACAGAGGAATGCAATGATGTATAACTTCTCCCAAATCCTTCAGTGGCTATGCATAGGTGACACAACTTCATCCAGCAACCACTCTAGAGGTGCCACTCCTTTTAAGGTACAATTTAAATTTGACATTCTTGTATTTGAAGGCCAGATAGATGCAGATGAAATAGATAGATGGTTAAATATGTTGGAAGGATATTTTTCGATTCATGAATTTTCCAATCTAGAAAATATTACTTTTGCACTCCTTAAAGCTGCCCCCCATGTCAAGGACTGTTGGGAAACCTACTATGAGCAAAAGGACGAGAGGGAATCCTCATTTCTTTTACAGTCGCACCCACTTGGAATTCATTCCGAGATGCCATCAAGGAACAATATTACCCTGTCAGGAGCTATGAAGATAAATACATAAAGTGGACCATGATGCAACAGGGAAGGGACCAAGATGTGTCGGAGTTCACAAATTCTTTTCATGCCCTTTTCATGAAGCTTGGTATCAAGGATTCTTAGCAGCATTTCATACTCACGTACCGTGACTATCTGTATAATTAAATCCAAGATGAAATGGAGTTCCTAGACATCTCCTCGCTCAATGCCACATATCGATATGATGTTAAGATTGAGCAGAAGTTTAAAGAGAAGAATTGACACTTTGGATTTGTGAATCCGAAGCAAGGGAAAGAGGCCCCCAATTTGTAGAAAAAAGGACAAAGCGAAGGCGGGGTGACCTAGGCAAACCCATCGAATGCACAAGAAAATAAAACATCGCGAAGACAAAGAAGGACACATGAAAGTGGTGTGAGTTGAAGGCTTCTGAATTAGATGCATGTTCAACCTATGAGTTAGAACCCAACAAGGGGAATGACAAAGGGAAGAAGATTATTGATGTAGAGCTTAGTGCCACCATTGCCACCACCAAGACCTAGAAGATTGAGCCCAAATATCTAGAGCATGGGGAGTGCCTCTTCCACTCACAGAAGTGGGTGAAGGGTTCCCCAGTGTAGTTCAATTTCGAGAGCGGGAGGCAAAATAAGATCATTTCAGCACAGGTCATGAAGCGATTGGGCCTACCAACCACACCACACCCACATTCATACACCATTGGGTGGCTTCACCAAGGATGAGATATTTTCATCACCTAGCAATGTCAATTGATCCCCTATAGCATCAAGCCCTTCACATATGAGGTAATATGTGATATTTATCCTCTTGAAGTTTTTGATGTATTGTTAGGCCAACCATACTTGTGGAAGCGCCATAGTGTGTATGAGTCTAGGCCTCGCACTGTTATTATTATTTTGGGCAATAAGTTGTACAAGATACCAAAGGTAGCATCACCTACCACCATCTATTTGATCTCTACAAATCAGTGCAATAAGATCATCTCTCAGACGAGGAAATTTGTCTTACTTGTGATTTTCCTTTAGCGAAAGAGTAACATTGTGGCCATCTACATGACCTGTAGATAGGGCTCCTCCGCAGAACAACAACATATGGAAAAGGTCATCGAGGAGTACAGGGACATATTCACCTCACCCACAGGAGTATGCCTACACTGTCAAGTCATGCACCCCATCGACCTGACCTTGGGCACACCACTACGCAATTTACTGATCTATTGATGCTTTGTTCTAGAGAGAGAATAGATTAGAAGGAAGAGTCAAGATTTGTTGCAAAATGGGCACATTAGGCCAAGTTCATCACCCTATGGGAGCCCAATCATGTTGGTACAAAAGAAGGGTGGAACCTAGAGGCTCTGTATTGACTATTGAGTGCTGAATAAGATAATTTTCAAAAATAGGTATCCAATCCCATAGATTAATGACCTTCTGGACTATCTCAAGGGTGCAAATTACTTCAACAAGATTTACCTAAAGTCCAGTTATCACCAGGTACCTATTCAATCCTTGGATGTATGGAATACCACCTTCAAATCCAAGGAGGCCCTTTTTTAATGGTTCGTCATGCCTTTCGGGTTGAAGAATTCCCCTACGACCTTCATGTGGATGATTAACGACATCTTGCAACCCTTCATGAACTGGTTCATGGTAGTGTTCCTGGACAACATCCTGATCTTCAGCTAGATCTAGGAAGAGCACATACACCATATCCGACAGGTCCTCCAAAACCTAATACAACACAAATTGTGTGCCAATTTGGAGAAATGCACTTTTGGTATGACCTAGGTTCAATATCTGGGGTACATCATTGATGAGTGGGGTGTGCATGTGGACCTAGCCAAGATATAAGTTATTCAGGATTGGCTAGCCCCAACCACTCTAATAGAGCTTTGCAACATTTTGGGTCTTGCCAATTTCTATCACAGGTTCATGTTGGGATTCTCTCATATCACTTGGCCTTTGAGTCAAGTCACAAAGGTCATCGAAAAATAAGAGTTCTTCTGGTATGAATCCCAACAAAAGGTATTTATTTATTTGAAGCATCACCTATGCTCTCCACTAGTGCTCACATTACCAAACCTACAACAACCATTTGAAATTGATACAGACACCTTTGAATATGCTATTGGTGTAGTTCTTACCTAGCAAGGGCATCCAATGGCATATCATAGTGAGAAACTTTCAGATACAACCTGCAAGTATCCCACTTATGAAAAAAAGATGTATTCCATTGTGTAAGGTTGTCGATAATGGACACATTACATTATGGGGAATGAAACGGTCATCCACATAGACCATCGACCCCTGTAGTTTATACAAACACAAGTAAATATGCACAACGATCACCATCAGAAATGGTCCACATATCTGTAACTGTTCAATTTGAACATCAATTACAAGAAGGGAAACACTAATAATGTTGCAGACTATCTCAACTAACCACCCTTTATGGCACTGACCACTATGCTCGACTCTTATGGGCATGGGACTTCAAGATGGTTACACTTTACAAGAGTGATATAGAATTTGGTAACACATAACAGGTGCTCCTAGAAGGCAAGAAAGTTCCATATTTTCAACTCCAAGGCACACTGTTATGCCACCTGGGATACCTTTGTATTCCTTCAAGGAAGTTTTCCAAGATGATTTTGGAGGTGAGCTACATTCTGGTTGCTAGACATTTCAGAGTTGGAGAAAATAGTGGTAGTGTTGCAGAAGTATTTTTATTGGTCGAACCTTTGACAGGATGCTGGGAATTACATTATATCATATGCTCCCTATTCCATTTCCAAAATGACAATCAAGAATAAAGGCCTATATACCCCTCTTCCTACTCCTAATTGGCCTTGGAAATCCATCTCCATGGATTACATGATAGGCTTTCCTTCTACTAAGCATGGAAATGACTGTGTTTTCATGGTTGTTGATAGATTCTCTAAGATGGCCCTTCTCACAGCCTAGAAGAAGAGTATCATCGTCGAAGCCACTGCTAAGGTCTTCTTGAACAAGTGTGGATACACTTTGGGATCCCAGTATCCATTATATCAGATTGGGACAATAGGTTTCTAAGTACATTTTTTTCGAGTCTCTTGTGGATGTTGGATACCAAGCTCACTAAGTCCATGAACTTCCACCCCCAAAATAATGGCCACACAAAGGCTGTCAACAAGATTATCATGCAAATTTTGTGCATGTACAACTCAAGGCTTCCCTGCACATGGGATGAAAGCCTCCGCTATCTCCAGTACTGCTACAATAGAGCTCTCCATAGCTCAACTAGACACAACCCCTTTTAGGTGCGGTTGGGATTCTAGCCATGGTGTCCCATTGATGTAGCCATACCATTTGTAGCTACATAGGCAGATTCAGCTCATGTCTAGTCCAAAGATGATAGTGACAATAGCTTTATTCAACACATTGAATACATCTTCCAGTAGGTTCATGACATATTAGCTAGATCCAATGCTGAGTACAAGTAGCTTTGAGATCAACATTGGGTGCCACACAACTTCCAGGTGGCGACAAAGTTTGGTTACATTTGTAGAAGGAGTGCATCACTGGGCCCAACCATAAGCTTTGCCTAATCTAATATGGGCCATACACCATCACCAAGGTTGTAGAAGATAATTATTTCAAGCTCAAAATTCCACCATTCCTTGGCATGTACCTAGTGTTCAATGTGGACCACCTTTGCCCATACTTTCCACCATTAATGAACACATCAGACATTGCAGAAAAAATCACACCAATAGAGCCAAAACGAGAATGCATGGAATAGACCACAACTGATCGGATCATGGACACATAGATCAAGAATATTTGCCAGCAAAAGATCCAATTTTATCGTGTTGTCAAAATCTGGCCAACTCTTGCACCAAGGAAAGTGGCTCATCAGGGACCAAGTTTAGTAGAAGTTTCCCCATCTCATGGAGGCACTCAATAGAAATGGCAACCATTGCTTCCTATGGTGGGGGGGTATTGATCGACGTGGATATCGGTGGTCACCCACCTATTCCAGTTGGACCCCCACCATTTTTTATTTCATTCTTTTAGTTTCATTAATATTAGTAAAGTTTATTATCTTTGGTAGTTTTTCAGGTCCCAAACTTCTAAAGTTGTTTTGAGACCCTAAATGACGTTTTTTTAGAAAATAGGAAAACATGAGTCTTTACTTGACATTTTCAATCGAAATTTATATTCCTTGGATATATATTTTTATAGAGGTATTATGGATGTCAAACAGATATTGTATGCCAATGTTATAACCCCAGGAAGTTGATGTACCAATTTACCCCAAAGGGGCCAATAATTTTGGTGCTTCATCTCTTAGGGTTAGGTTTTTCATATTTTTAGGGTTTTACATTATTTCACAATAATAAATAGGCCTCAGAGCCTCATTTTAACACAGTTAAAAGGCATGTCGCTGCCACATATCTTCTTAGAGATAAGCTACCATCACCCAAGCTAGTTTATTTCCATTATGTATGTAAGCATATTTTAGTTCTTTGATATAAATGAAATGAAGTTTTACTTTTGTTGCATCTATGTGTTTATGTCTATACTTGTTGTGTTCCTGCATAAGTCTGGATCAAAGGACAAGAATGGAAGAGTTGGATAAAGTAGCTTGAGTAGGAGTTCTTGCAGGTAACATGTTGCATATGTGATTTCCTTGCTGGTTTGTGCATGCAAGGTATATGCATGTGTGTATTTCGTTCTCTTGTTGTCATTAGCATGGGTTTTTCTAGGTTTGACAGTGGTTTCATCCTTGCCTTATCCATTCTTGGATAGCCATGGTGTGATGGGATTCATTCTTGGTTGAGCTATGGATTTTCATAAGGTTTTGGATCAAGGTGAAGTGGTATTAGGAAAACTCCAAGGGTTGGGGGTGAAAATGGTTTTCTATGGGAAGCCCTCAACAAGTGGGTGGAGACAGGAAAATTCCTCAATGGATGGTGAAGGAATTCTAAGGCATCCAAGCTTGGTTTGTTTTGTGATCTCGAGACTAGTTTAGGTGAGACCATGGTAGCACAAGGGTGGAGGTGGTTTAACCTCTGGATTCCCTTGGTTGTTTATGTCTTGGTTTATCCCATGAGATCCCACATTCATAATTGGAATATGGCACGTGTGCGATTGAATGAAAGAAATATTTGGTTCAACTCAATCTATGGTCGGGTAATATGTGGAAGTCCCTAACTTGGTTCGATTTCGTATATGTTAATAAGATCTCTTTCCTATTGTATTTCATGAGTATTTATACTTGTTATTATGTGGCTTTTATGGTTGTTCTATCATGCTTATTATTCTGGTTATATGTTATTTGTAAGCATGGTTTCAGAATAGGTTCTAGCTAAGGCTCTCTATATGTTTGATTTCTTGATGAATGGTTAATGAATGCATGAGTTAATATATGTTATTGCAACTATTATGAGAGGGAATTATACCTTCTTGATTATTTTCAAGTAAGTATCAAATCCCTATGTTCAAATATGCATTCATGACCTGTAGATTACATATTCTCAAAATGCTTAATGAAATGACTATCATGGTTAGGCCACGTTAGGTCAAGTCCTTGATCAAGTTTTGTGTTAAAGTCTTTGTAATTGTGCCATTTATTTTGGAAAGTATCGTTAACTTCTAGGAAGTGGCTCGGAGTCAGACCCTGAAAAGATCACTGTGATTTCGGAGTCACATACTGGGAAATGGGAAATCTAGACTACAATCACTGGGAGGTAGGGTTATACATGTGAATGGAGGATCAAAACCACTGAATTTGTTTGTAATGTAGGTGATTGGGAATCTATATCACTGAAAAAGAAATTTAACTCAGGGTTTGGGCACCTGAGGTGGTTGTTTAGCTCTTGGGGGTCCTGTACCTCCTAAGGAAGTTGAGTAAAGTTTCAAATTTCAGATTCCATTTCCTTAACTCTACCTAGGAGGTTGAGTCATGTCATAGTAGCCCTCAACTCATGTTTACCTTGGAAAATAGGTGAAATTGGGTAAATGTGGAAGGGGTGTTTACAGATTGGTATCAAAGAATTGTTTAAACACTTTCACCAAATGAATTAGATCCATGTTGTTAGGCATGCATTGTCATGGTCATGGCTTCCATGTAGGAGTCCATTGTATGGAGGTCGTTGTATGAATCTAGGCAATATACTGATATGATTATGTATATACATGTATCATGCTAATTTGGACTGATTTTTTAGACGAGATAGCCTCCCCTAAACATCGTTGAGGTATGATTTTGATTATGGTATCTAGTTGGTTTATCTAACATGGAATGTTTGTAGGAATAAGAGAATCAAATATGACGAGAAAAATGATGGAATATAGTTCATATGACTCTCCCTACAAATTAGTTGATAAATAATGAGATGAATATTCTCCTAATATAGCAGATACATTGATGATTTCGAGGGAAAAGATAAGAATTTGTATGGAATACAATGACAAGTTGATTGAGGCTCAGGAAAGATTTGTAAGAGCTCAAGAAAAGTAGGTACAGGTTAATGTAGTGATCCTTCATAATTTGTCAGACTTGTAGAGATAAGGACAATCGAGGATTAGTCAATAACATGAGAGAAGACTAATGGAGCATATGGTAGCAGGTCTCGGTTAGGATACATGTCAAATAGAGGGGACAGAGTCAGTGGTGGAAAACTATTGGATACATTGATAGGATGAGTGGTATGTGTGGGTTTCATTCTAGTTCCTCAACCAAGAGACATCATCACCATCATCACCACCATCATCCTTATAGGAGGATTAAGTTCTTTCCAGAGGAACTCCAAAAATCCAAGCCTCCTACATTTGATAGGGAGATGAAGAAGTCGAAGGCATAGAGGTATGGTTGCTTGGGATGAAAAAATTATTCAGGTTGCATAACTATTGAGAGGACATGAAAGCTAAATAACTACCTTTAATATTAAAGGAAATCAAATATTTGGTGGGAATACATGAAGAATGTCAAAGGCATTTGAGAAGAAGAGTTGATTTGGGATGAGTTTGAGAGACTCTTCAAGAAGAAGTACCTATCTGATAAATATTACGATGAAAGAGCTAAGGTGTTTTATGAGATGAGAATGGATGTTATGAAAAATGAGGAATATACTAGCAGGTTCATGGAGCTATTGAAGTATGTTCCTTACCTCAAGGATCAGAAAGCAAAGATTAAAAGGTTTGTCAGTGGGTATCCAACAGCATATACAAGTTGGATTGAGTGTGATGAGCCTCGTTTGTTGGAGGAAGCCATCAAGAAATTGAATCATTGTTATGAGAAATCAAAGTGTAAAGCTGAGCCTAAGAATGAATTGAATGGGAATGAGAAAGGTAAAGGGAAATTGCTACCGAAGAGAACAAGACCCCAGCTGATGCAGGTGAGAAAGAGAATGTTGCTCCTTATAAGAAGTTTAATGTAACTGAGAAGGGACATGGACATCAGTCTGGAGAAAAATAAAATAGAGGTGATGGTAGGGGGTCGTTGTAGTGCTAGATTTGTGGAGAATGTCATCGCAAGAAGGGCTTTCCATTGTACCAGGGTGGCAGGCCTTAGATATACAATGCTCAGGAGGTACAAATAGTTGGGAATGTTGGCCATAACATTCCTTGGATTTATGCATTTGTGGACAATAAGGAGGCATATCACAAGGCATCCATAATTAAAATGGAAGGTAGGCTTTGTGATTAAGTTGTTTCTATTTTGATTGGCACTAGATCTAATTATAGTGATGTTATCCTAATCTGGTAGATAATGTAGTTTGAGAAAATAAGTTCATGCATGGCCTCAGTTGGTGAAATTGGATACAAGTACTAAGAAGAGAGTTCATCATTAGGTAAGAGCTTGTGCATTTGAGCTGAATGGTATGCCTACATCAACAAATCTGGATGTGATTCCATTTGGATCATATAGTATGTTTTTGGGTATGGTTTGGTTGTACCTCGATATGACCAAAGTTTATTTCTATGACAAGGCTATTGAGTGCCCTTATGATAATGGGGAAAAGAGAATCTTGTAGGGGAAGAAGAAGCCTACAATAGTGAGGATGGTCACATCTATGCAGGTGAAGTAAAATAGTAGGAAAGGATGTGTATTGTTTGCAATTCATATTTCCAGTGACAAGGGTAAGGATGTTGAGGAAATCCTCAAGAGGTACCCTATGTTGTAGCAGTTTAGGATGTATTCCCAACAAAGATTTTAGAGTTGTTGCCTCATAGGGAAGTGAATTTTTATGTTGAGTTGGTACCAGGAGCAACACCAACATCAAAATAGCCTTACAGAATGAGGACTCCAAAGCTAGTGGAATTAAGGTTGCAGTTAAAGGAAATGCTTGAAAAGGGATACATTAGGCCAATTGTATCGCATTGGAGTGCACTAGTATTTTTCTTGAAGAAGAAGGATGGTACTCTTAGATTGTGCATTGATTAGAGGCAACTAAACAAGGTGATGATAAGGAACATGAACTCATTTCCAAGGATCAATGACTTGTTTTATCAGTTGATGGGAGAAACAATGTTCTCAAAGATTGACCTCAGATCATGATATCATCAGCCATGTATCAAAGAAAATGGCATCTACAATACCGCTTGTTGGACCAGGTATGGGAAGTATGAGTTTGTTTTGGTTCCTTTGGGTTTGACTAATTCTATAACTACTTTCATGTGCTTGATGAATACTGTGTTGCATCCTTAGTTGCACAAGTTTTTTTTATTTTATTCATTAATGACATATTGATGTACTCTAATAAAGAGGAAGAGCACATAAAACATCTGGAAGCTGTGTTAAGACTTTTGAGAAAGTATTAGTTGTATGCCAAGCTTAGCAAATCAAGTTTCTTTCAGACAACTGTACATTACTTGGGACATGTTTTTTCCAAGGAAAACATAGAAATGGATCTAGAAAAGATCAGATCTATCATGGAGTTGGAAAATCCTAGTAATTTGGATGAGTTTAGATCATTCATGGGAATGGCAAGTTACTAGAGAAGATTCATCAAGAACTTCTCACATATTTCCTATCCTATTACATCCTTTCAACAAAAAGGAAATAAATTTGAGTGTATCAAGGAATGTGAAACTAGTTTTGAGTAGTCTCTTGTGAATGCTCTAGTTCTAAAGATTATAAATCCAAAAAAATAATTTGTGGTGTGTACAAATTCTTGCAAGAGAGGACTTTGTGGATTCCTTATGCAGGAAGGAAATGTGGTATGGTAGGAGTGAAGGAAACTGAATGAGCATGAGTAGAGCTATATGACTCATGCTATTGAGCTGGAAATGATCATTCATGCATTGAAGATGTGGAGGAACTATCTTCTTAGCATGAGATTTTTGTTGATAAGCGATCATAGTGGATTGAGATTCTTGTTTAAAGAACCTAATCTGAATTTCATGGAAGCTAGATGGTTGGTTACCCTCAGCAAGTTTGATTTTGAGATCAAATACATTAAAGGAAAGGATAACATGCTTGCAGATGCTCTGAGTAGGAGAGTGTAGGTAAACCATGTTGCAACTGTGAGATCTTATAGAGAAAATTTACAGGAGCGGGTCTTGCAGGTAGGGCAACATGATGATAGGTATGACTAGTTGAAGAACATGTTGCAGCAGCATGGTGAAGGTGATAGGGTTGAGGAGTGTCACCTCATGATAGATGGTTTGGTGAGATTTTGGGACATGATCTGTGTGTCAGATGACAATGAGATCAAGAAGAATATCTTGAGGGAGTTTCATGTCAAGCTAGATTAAGGTCAACTTGGATATCAGAAGATGTTGACATCTGTGGATAAGTTTTACTATTGGTCGAATTTGAAGAAAGAAGTGGCTAAGTTTGTTGTTAAATGTTTTTAATGTCAACAAGTGAAATTTGAGTGTAAGCACTCAACTGGTTTGTTATATCCTATTCTAATTCCAGAGTGGAAATGAGAGGTAATTTCCATGGATTTCATTATAGGATTGTTGAGGACCTCGAAGAAGCATGATTATATCATGGTTGTGGTTGATAGGTTAAGCAAGGTAGAACACTTCATAGAGGTTAAGTCTACCTTTTCACCAAGTGAGGTAGCACATGTCTTCATTAGATATATAGTCAGGTTGCATGGTGTTGTAAAGAATATTGTGTTAGATAGAGATGACAAGTTCACTTCTAGGTTTTCGAAGGAGTTATTTGCAGGTTTGGGTATAGAGTTGGCCTTCAACACAATTTATCATCCATAGACAGATGGACAAATAGAGAGGGTCAACAAGATACTGGAGGACATGTTGAGGATGTACATTATGCATGAATAGAGGAGGTGGGAGGAGTATATTCCACTGGTTGAGTTTTCTTATAGTAATGGGTGTCAGGAGCCACTGATGATGAGTATGTTTAAGGTACTCTATGGGTGGAGCTGTAATATTCTCATCAGTTAGAGTAAATCTAGTGAACAGGGTATTCATAGGACCAGACATGTTGGAATAAATGGAACAGGAAGTGTAGGCTATCAAGAAGAATCTAAAGGCAACACAAGATAGAAAAAAGAACTATGTAGATGAGCATAAGGAATTTAAAAAGTTTCAAGTTGGGGAGCATGTGTACTTGCATATCAATCCCAAGAAGAGTTCCTTGAGAATTGTATCATGTGCCAAGTAGGCACTTCAGTATTTTAGGCCTTTCGAGATCCTTGAGAGGATTGGACCAGTGGCCTATAGAATTTCACTACCTCGGACAGTGAAAGTCCACTATGTTTTCCATGTTTCATTTATTAAAATATATGTAAATGATGTTGATCATGTGATTAACTAGTCTATATTGCAGGTGGAACGAGAAGGAGAAATCCTACCAAAACCTTAGTGCATATTGTAGTGGAAACACCTCATGCTATGGAACAGATAAATCAAGCAAGTTAAAGCGCAGTGGAAGCACTTTAGGGCCGATGAAGCTATAGGATAGACAGATGGTTAGACGTGGGCTATGTATCCTTCATAGTTTCCCAGTTTAGTAAAATGAGTTCTTGGTATATGTACATTTTTATGTATGGTTTTTATTGTAAATATTGCAATGATTTGAGTTATAAATCTCCAATAAGTAGTATGGTTGTAATGTTGTTAGGTTTCCATGATGGTTTTTCTTCTTAGTAGGTTGTTCATTGTAAATACTTCATCGAGCTAAGTTATAAAACTCCGTAAGTAGTATGTTTTGGGTTTTCAATGATTTTGTAAGTCATAGGTTTTATACAACACTGAGGATGATGTTTCCCTAAGGGGGAGGAGTTTGTAACAACCCCGAGTTAAAATTTCATGTAATAAAGTTAATAAAGGAAAAATAATACCAAGGTCCTCGGACACGTATTCCAAGATAAATGTTTGCAAAAACATCCTAGAGGGTGTTCGTTTGGTTTATTATGGCTAAGGAAATTGGAAAAGTAATTCACAAAGGCTTTGGAAAGGAAAACTGGCATTAATTGGAATTTTATTTATGAAAATAAAGGAATTTAGGAGAAATGGAAAGCGAAGGTCACATAACTGCATGAGAGGTAAATTGAAGGAAAAAAGAGGAGAAATGAAGAAATTAGAGGCATTGATAATAAAATGTCATAAGAGCATCAATTTGGGGCTTTTTTTCAATTTTGTGTTGGAATTAGTTTCAGAGAGGAGAAGAGCACTAAGAGTATAAAGTAAGCAAATGAATGAAATCAGACAAAGGAAGGACAAGCAAAAAAGATAAGGAAAAGGAAACAATGAAAAGAAAGGAAGAGTTAGATCAAGTAGCTTCAGCATGACTAATTGTAGGTAATAGGTTGCACATGTGATTTATTAGTTGGTTTGTGCATACATGGTATATGCATGTGTGTATTTATTTCTCCTACTTTCATTAGCATGAGTGTTTCCATGTTTGACAGTGGTTTCAATGTTTCCTTTCCAATTTCTAGATAACCATGGTCTGATGGGATTCATTTTTAGTTGAGCTGTGGATTTCTAAAAGTTTTTGGATCCAAGTGAGCTACTATCAAGAAAATCCAAAGGGCTAGGTGTGGAGATGGTTTTCTCTAGGAAGCCCTCAACAGGTGGGTGGAGAGTTGAAAATTCCTCAAGGGAGAGTGAAATAATTATGAGGCATCCAAGCTTGGTTTCGTTTTGTCATCTCGGGATCGATTTAGGTGAGATCATGGTAGCATGACGGTGGAGTTCATTTAAAATCTAGATTCGCCTGGCTCTCATAGTGCTTTGGAGAGCCATTTTTGAGGAGTGTGTTATGGTTGAAGCATATTGTGCATGGAGGTATAGTTGTAGCAGATACAAAAGTATGCATGGATCAAGACTACGTTTTTGTGACAGAGCTATAATGGTTTTTCTAATGAATTTGTGATTATAGCATTTGACTCAATGATAATACTCAAAATTAGCTGAATAATTTCAATGGGGTTTGATTAATTGTAAGACAAATGGATTTCCCAACCTGGACACCAGTGTGACAGAGTGTCGTGTTCAAGAGCGACATACTGACTTCATGATAAATGTAAAATGAACACCTTTTGCCAATTTCACCCCACCATTGTTGGCAAGTACTTATTTTTTTTTTTACAAGCTTGAGGAGGATAGCATATGCTTGTACTATAATCTCATTCTTTGGAAGAGTCCATCGAAGTATTTTTAATGAACCCTAAGAAGGAATGGTTTTGTCTCTTTATGATTAACGAGAAATATATTCTTTAAGTTTTACGAATCTGGTAAAGGGGTAGCTCAGTGTTTTTTTCTTTTACAAGTTTGAAAAAGACATAAAAAGGAAACTTGTTCAATTCTTTTACCATAAAATTTTAATGAGCTCAGAGAAAGTAAAGCTTAAAGTTTTTCACTTTTAGCAAGTCAGAAGAAAAACATAAGTAAACTCCATCATGTTCTTTTTTGTACATTTAGTCTCTCAAGTCCGAAAAAGGATAAAATAATACAAGAGTGAACTCTATTGACCGTGTTTGAATAATGTATACCATTTTCGTAAATAGTGCTAGCTCAGTACTTAAAAGGGGTAGACTTATACTTAGTGGATGGTTGTTCATTTACTTTTATGAGTTCGAACAATCAAGTACTCGACAATATTTTCATATTTCAAGAGTCTGAAAAGGGCTTAAAAGAGGACTCTATGGTTTCTATTTTTCGTAAGTTTTAACGAGTTTGAAAAAGTGATAAAAATATATTCATAGTACCTAATTTCAATTTAATTAACAAGTAGGAAAAGATTGAAAGTACTCAACATTTTTATGTATGTTTTATGAGCATGAAAAGATAGAAAAAGAAGCTAGGGATTTTCATGAGTTTAACGAGTCTTGGAAATAATAACCAAAATGAACTCAAGATAAGTTTAATTTTTACTATTGTGATGGGGTCCCCTAAGTTAGTTTTGTGTTTAAAATAGCCCAAGCTTTGATGTATTTTTTGGAAGTAATGTAAAGTCTCCATGATTTGTCGATGTAGAGCGCATAGATGATTAGGATTCAAGGAAGTTTTAGCTCCTTGTTTATGTAAAGTTTGAGTCGGTTTTGAGATCCACCCATGGTCCATGTGCTATGGAATTATATGTAAAAGGATATAAATAGGTGTGTCTTAGAGATTCTAAGGCATGTCTATGTGGATAATGGATGGAGTCTTAGAAGTGATAAGGCTCAGATAGGAGAGAAAGGCTTTGTATTTGAGTGCGCAAAGGCCTAGGTAGAGTCCGTAGTTGATTGCGTACGCTAGTGTTGAGTCTGTAAGGTTGAATTGAAGATAAATAAAGAAAGTTATCGAGGAAACCATGTGTGTATCTATTTATCTATGTTTACTTCTATTTACGATATATCCTATGGATAAATAATGTGTTTGTGAAATATTGATACAATGATGTTGATTCTCTTCGATAACTGTTAAATGATGTATGTAAGCATGTTTATGTAATTTCGTGAAGAATATGATAAATTATCTGATGTTCATTAATAATGTAAGTTTATCGGAACAAACCATAATTTAGGACTATTCTTTGGTGTGTGTAAGTGGATAGATTGACTAATATAGGTCCTCAAAGACCAATCGTAGACCTTTGTAAAGTTTCGAAGACTGTTTTAATAGAGTTGTAGTATTGAGCCCAAAGGGCTTATCGATCTCCATGAAGGCAGATCTGAGGCACTAAAAGACATCACACTCATCTTTGGATGCAGAAACTTGGTTCTTGCATCCCCCCATACTGCTTCGGGTGAGACTGCAGCATGTGCTACGTGGGTTGTTGCCGAAAGGGCTAGTAGTGTAGGGATTTTTTGGTTGGCGCAACTAACTCTGAACCTAGGTCAGGACCCCCTAAGCCAACAAATGGTTCTATTGTCATGACTCGGATCTGCTTGAAAGAGATGTGTGATGTCACATCAGTGGAATTCGACAAAGAAAGAAATTGAAAAGTGGTTGGATCAGAAGATTCACAAGTTCACAACATAGGAAAACAGGAATCCGCGCCTTTCAAAAGAAGAGTAGCTGAATAGGTGTCTGTATAGAAAAATACAAGAAATCTTCTACACTATGGGTGGTTAGCCAAATTGACAGCTAGCCAAATAAGGTGGAAGCTTGATAATCCTATAATGTGGACTCCTAAATTAATGCAACGATTAGAAGCCTCCAAAACTTAGATGGCGTGGGTTGTTGATCATTAGCTCGATTAGATTCTGGGAGGATTTTTTATAAAATTTGCAGTCAATACATCAGTCAGCTATAATGGAGAAGATCAGAGATTTTTCAAAGGACCATGAGGTAAGTATTTAAGATGCTTGAATACTTGGATTAAAATGTTGTTATATGAAAAACATGTGATGCCATTGCCTTGATTTTCGAAGCTACTCGAAGTGAAAAATTCTTCAGAGATCGAGAGAGATTAGGTTCTGAATATAGCCCATTCATTGGACCTCCTTTGAGCAATGACGAGAGAGTGGTACATGCCTCACCACAGAGTGTTGTCTAGTTGATAACACAGTGTTTTCCACAAACACATCAACTGACCACTCCACCTCCACCACATACACCTTCGCCCTCATCTCCACTACCACCATCACCATTCAACATGTCAAACACAATGAAGGTGCCGATTTTCAAGGGCATATGGAGTGAAGATACAACAAAATTTTGGTTTGTTTCGAATGTTGTGTGGACAACACAGTAGATTACTGATGATAGTATAAAGATGCACAACTGGTTACCACTCTACAGGATTGCGTGCTGACATGGTATATTAAGTATTGTTCTAATAATCCTCTGGCATGACTAGCAGAAACTAAGTCTTCTTTAAACAAGGAATTTAGTAAGCCTAAGTCTAACTCGCAGCTAGTTGTTGGATTTAAGGAAATCATGATGAGGGTTGATGAGACACCTTGGGTATTATATCAAAGGTGTAAATGTGTGATCCGAGAAGCTAACATGCATCTCACAGATGGTCATCATTGCTAGTGGTTTATAGCTTCACTTCTACCTCACGTAAGGATTTCTTTGTCATAAGAAAAGATAGGAACTTAAGAAGATGCCCTAGAAATCATGATGAAGTTGTATGCAACGCCCATTCAGTCTATGACCTTGAGGGTACAACAGATTCGCTCTCAGTTACAGAGCCTCTGCTTGTAATTGTAGAGCTTGAAGAAAGATAAGGAGACTAAACCAGAGGTGCACCCAGAAGTCTGGTGTCTGAAGTGTAAGAGCAAGGGGAACGATAAAGAGAACTATCCCATATTCATGAATTATATTACAGGAGGGGGACCAATTCCCCTGAGGACAGAACCTCCAGCAAGGCCGAGTGTGGGGGCTATGCTATAGTGCATTATTTGTCAGGTCGATGAACAACATACGTCAGATAACTTTCATTTTCTTCAAAAGTTCGTCTAGACACCACAACAGTTGTTCTGTAACTTTTGCAAATCAGTGTGCCATGATGAGCGCCACTATCGTAGCTATGAGCTGATGATGGAAAGAACACCTACATACCGGATGCAAGTAAAAACTCTAGCTCCAGAGCAGGGTGCCAGAGGAGCATGCAGAGGATATCATGGATGAGGACGAGGCTAAGGAGGAGGAGGACCTGGTAGAGGCCAGGGTTAGGTTATCTCTTACAACTTCGAAACACCTGGGCACTACATACCAAAGTTTCAGAATCATACATGCCCGTTATGTCAATATTGTAGCCAGTTTGACCATACTATAGAAGAATGCCTAGTGCTGATAGCTAATATGCATGAGAAGAAGGTGCAACCTCAGCAAACTATGAAAAACTTACAAATGATGACATCTAAGCCCTGCGAGGAAGATCAGAGGGTGAATATCGTGCTGAGGAGTGGAATAACAATTGGCAATGATGAGGGTAAACAACATGAAGAGGATGGATGGGTCCATAAGGCCCCAGAAAAGGAAGCTGGTTTTGATGTGGAGAACACTAAGGAAGCTTTTATGGAAGCCAAGAAGAGCTTCATTGAGGCCTCCACCTTAGGAAGCCAGAACAAAGTGCAAGAAACCGACACGCCTACAGAATTTGATCTCTCTGTACTTACCATGTCCTTGGAGACATACATGAAACTACTGCATGATAGCAAACCTAAAGGCTTGCAGGAGTTAATAAACAAATGCATCGACAAAGAGAACATCCTTGATGGACACCGTGTAGTTATAAAAATTAACAAACATAAGGTAAGAACGAGGCACGAGATTAGGCTCACCTCGCAAATAGGAGAATATGAGATGGACCAGGTCATCTTGGATCCGGGGTCTGATGCAAATTTTTTTCCAAAACAAACATCAAAACTAATGGGGATATGTCCACTACAGTGGTCTCTGATCCATCTCAGAATGGAAAACCAACAAAAAATCATCCCTATGTGATGATTATATGAAGTCACAGTTGATATAGAAGGTACGAGCGTGATGGCTGACTTTGAGGTGATAGAAATTGTTGATGATAGTAATCTATACCCCACGCTCCTTGGAATTGACTGGGCCATTGACATGAATGGGGTCTTCAATTTGAAGAGGAGGACAATGTTGTTTGAAAAAAATTGCTTCGGGTTGTAGCTCTGTTGGACCCTATAGAAGGGGCACCCTACACTGAGCTAGTCCGCGATTATGAAGAAAGTGAGGATGAACTAGATCAAATCTATAAAATAACAGCACAATACTAGGACTGGATCAATCCAACGATAGATGGATGGATTCTGTGGGACAAGGAGAGTTCCTATACCTCTGATTTATATGAAGAGTTAGAGCATTGGAAGAATCATTTGCATGAAGTATCTACATTGCGATGCAATATGACGACAAAACCGATGCATTGTGTTTCTTCATAGGTAAGGAAACTACCTTATTATGATGATTTAACTAACATGGATAAGTTTCTGGTTGCATTTGACCAAGAACTCCCTCAGGGTCACCGCTTCCAAGCATTATATTTTGCACTGCGCGCTACGCCTGCACGATGGTGGGGTACGCACACACATAGCTTTGATGGATGGTGAGATTACAGAAGAATGATGAGGTTACAGTTTGGTTTCCCTAACAATAGATTGATTGATAAACATAGTGAGAAGGATGATCCATGCGATCACCTATAAAAATGGACTAAAGCATGGGGGATAGAGCCACAACTAGAATGGGTGCACATGTTTTGCCATACTTTGGATATAATTCCCATGAAATGGTATCTAGAAACGGAGCTCCTCCATGGCACCATGAAGTGGGATATATTGATTGAAGGGTTATTATTGACCTTTGCCTTTGAAGACAACTTTGTGAGCATCGATGAAGCCTTACAAGAGATTAAGGTAGTTATCTTCAGAACATTGCAAGAACCTATGGAATGGGTCAAGCCAGATTAGAGCACCCAGCTACGCCATGCGC
Organism: Pinus tabuliformis; assembly: GCA_031772625.1. Taxonomy (NCBI): domain Eukaryota; kingdom Viridiplantae; phylum Streptophyta; class Pinopsida; order Pinales; family Pinaceae; genus Pinus; species Pinus tabuliformis. The sequence goes on along the minus strand of CM062815.1, from coordinate 913,505,969 downwards.
TCAAATGTTATAATGTGACTGCTGAAGAGGAGGATGACGATCCAAGAAATATTAACACTCCAAAGGCATAATGACATCGTGAAGTCAAGGACCCACAAATAGACAACCTGGAAATCATCGCAAAGATCAGAAAATTAGCTGCTGGTGTGAGTGAAGCCAAAGCAGAGGTGGGCTAAGTTCAGTTTGAACTCAATATGAAGATCATAAAGATGTAGTTAAAGTTGTATCCCATGACTCCACCTAAGGTCCGGGAGTAGCGCAGAGCCACCATAAAAGAAGGAATGGCCACCCTAGATGCTAGAGTCACTGACGTTCGACATTATTTGAGAAAGCAATGGAGTTGATGATAAATCTGCAGGAGGATTTGAACATGAAGACACTAAATATATAAATAAGGGATCTGCAGTGACAGAATGATGAGGTCAGGGCAACCACGTACTCCATTGTACCAACACAGTGCCTAGCGAAATTACACGAGGTGTAGAAGCTCCTTTTGAAGGTAGAGGCAACACAGAAGAAGGAGGCCTTACTTAAGGCCAAGATGTAGCCTTGGTTAGAGGAGGATTATCAAGTCATGGCCACTATTCAGGATAAGCTAAAGGGCTTGTAACAGAGGCAACAGACAGTGAGGCTAGGTTGTAGAAGAACTAGCTACAAAGAAGTTAGTTGAGGAGGTTAAACAGGAAGCCACTCAGAGAACTGCCAAAGTTGTTGTGATCCAAGTAGAGATGGGGGATCTTCACATCCAGATCATAGCACCAGCCAGGTGACTTAAGGGCAAGTTACGATCTTTGTTTTGGGGGCCTGTTGGGATGGGGTCCCCCTAGTCAGTTTTGGGGTTAAAATAACCCAAGTTTTGATGTATTCTTTGTAAGTAATGTGAATTCTCCACGATTTGTGTATGTGGAGCGCATGGATGATTAGGAGTCAAAGGGGTTTTAGCCCCTTGTTTATGTAAATTTTGAGTCAGTTTTGAGACCCACCCATGGTCCGCACAACATGGGTTGTATGTAAATGGCTATAAATAGCTGTGTCTTAGAGAAACTATGGCATGTTTATGTGGATAACAGATGGAGTCTTAGAAGTGATAGTGTAGAGAAGTGGGTCAGATAGGAGAGAAATTTTCTATAGTTGAGTGCGCAGAGGGCTAGCTAGAGTCTGCAGCTGAGTGCGTGGACTCCTGCAGCTGAGTGCACAAGAAAGTCTTGAGTCTGTAAGGCTGAATTGAAGATAAATAAAGAAAGTTATTGAAGAAATCCTGTGTACATCTGTTTATCTATGTTTACTTCTGTTTATGATATATCTTGTGGACAAATAACGTGTTTACAAAATATTGATCCAATGATGCACGATTCTCTCGAATAGCTGTTAAATGATGTACGCAATCAAGTTTATGTAATTTCGTGAAGACTCTGATAAACTATCTGATGTTTATTAATAACGTAATTCTATCCGCATGAACCCTAATTTAGGATTGTTATCGAGCGCATGTAAGTGGATAGATTAACTAATGTAGGTCCTCAAAGACCAATCGTAGACCTTCGCAAAGTTTCGAAGATTATTTTAATAGAGTTTTAGTACCGAGCCCTAAGGGCTTATCGATCTGCACGAAGGTAGATCTAAGGCACTAAAAGACATCACACTCATCTATGGATACAGAAACTTGGTTCTTGCATCCCCCCATATTACTTCGGGTGAGACTACGGCCTGCATTACATGGGTTGTTGTTGAAAGGACCAATAGTGTAGGGATTTGTTGGTTGGTGTAACTAACTCTGAACTTGGGTCAGGACCCTCTAAGCCAACATTTACACAAGCTTGAAATAAAGAAAAATTGTGCTCGAGGGAGGTTTCATTTTTACACAATCTTGAGACAAAGAAAATTGTGCTTAAGATAAGTTGTCATACCCCTAGCATAATGAATGCAAGGGCACATTCCCCCCAAAATTAATTTCATTAACTTGAGTAGACTACAAGTCATTAAAAGGTGGTGGAATGAAGGATTTTTTACAAGATCAGAAAGACTTGATTTAACATTTGTGAGATCTAGTTAAAGACTCAACTCAAATAGGGGAGGATTTGTTTCATTTTCTTACGAGCTTGACAAAGGAAAATAACTATGCTCATGAAGAGTTGTTTCAAATTTTAATGAGGTTGACGTAGTAAAAGAACTATCCTCAAAAAGAGTTGTTTCATGTTTTCATGAGGTTGACACAGTAAAAGAACTATCCTCAGGAGACCTTGTTTCATTTTTTAACAAGGTTGAAAAAGTAAAAGAACCATCCTCATAAAGCTTTTCTTCATTTTTTAAAGAGGTTGACAAAGTAAAATAACTATCCTCCTAAGCATTTGTTTCATATTTTAACAAGGTTGACACCATAAAAGAACTATCTTCAGGTACCTTGTTTCATGGCTTCCAAATGGAAGAAACACATGTCAAGGGACACCCCTTGATCATGGATTCCAACAGGTCTTCATCAGATGGAAGAATAGTTCTCCGGAATGTGTTAGTGCCTGCCAGTCATGTTGGTCACCAATGATCAAAGATGCTCTTGCAAGGTTTGTTAGGGTCCCGAGGTCAAATGTTATGATTTCATTAGGTTTCAAAATAAAATTTGGTCACTAGATGTTGTGTCTAGGTCACTGTTGCTCCCTTCACTTACTCATGGTCTTCATCACTTACCATGGTCATTGTCTTCTTTGAGGTATCATATATTTATTTATGTGTCTTGGGTCATGAAATGGTTAAAATCCTCATTTTAGGTCATGGTCTAGGGTCTCACTTCATGTCTCATCATGATACCATATGATAAAACAAAAACATGTCCGTCATGTGAGTCAGTGGATAGAGGGATTTACCAGCTTAGGGAAAGAAAAATAAAGGTAAAGATAATGTTTATTTCACATAAGACAATGCTACAGTACATTACAAAGTCTCATCATTTCTCAAAGGGACATATGATGTCATGCCACTAACAAAGAAAAAATCAACTTTCAAGCTACAAAGGAGCACTAAAAGCATAAAAAGTGTTTAATTTCAGTGTTCACAAGTGCAAGCATCTCCTTGTAAAGTAAGTAAATATCTCACGCCTCGTATTCATCCTTCATTTTGAAGAAGTCAGTGAAAATCCCTCTCCTAGGGTTCTGCTGCTCTTTTGGTCTTCAAATGATTTTGCTTCATTCTAGTGACAAACATATTAGTTTTTATGTTCCATAACCCCCACACATACCTATATAACATTCCCAAACATTTCCCATACCCATTCCCTTCATTTCCCCTGATTTTCCCTAAACCATAGCTTCATGTTGCGTTTTTGAAAATTCCTAGGCTAGGACGATGTTTTGCATTTTTCTACCCCTTCCCCTCACTCATTCCTAGGAATTCCATTTCCCTCCACTCCCTAGCACCTATCCATACCCCGAAAAATTTCCCCAAGAATTTAGGTAGATCCTAACCCCTTCATTCCCCTATATCTACAAGAATGTCTCAAATCCCTTGTTTTCCCAAAACTAAACCCTAATTCTTCCTCCTAGTGAGCTAGGGTTCACTTTGGAAGCAGAGGCCACACACACTGACAAGAAGAAGTAAAATAATGGAGTACATGTATGAATATTTAAGCCATCCAATATCAAAGAGATCAGTGCCTCACAAACTCATCAAGAGGTCATTTGCAGCACACAGGAACAATTTTTCTTCAAAGTGTGTTTGTGACCAAATGGAGATGAACTTAACAAAAGTGGAGGAATTTTTTGTCAATAGTATACCAAGGGACGAAAAAATCATCCATTTCTTACAAAGGTAGCATATATTTGGATATATGCAAGTTTCTTGGAGACCTATATCAAGAAAAATAAAATCAACTTAGTTTGTTGTCTTAGTCATGATTTTGTGGCACAGATTCCGAGCAAATTAAAAAGAATTTCCAGAAAATGAGAGAGGCGTTTCTTCAAAACATCCTTATATACACAAATGTTTCTGAGTGTTTCAAAAATATAGATATATATTTATCTTTGAGCACTATTGTTGCAGAAAACCCATAAATTTTGACAAGCAGCTATTTGTGCAACGCCTTAGCACTGTGCTTTCTCTATAGACATCCAAATGCCAAAAAGGTGACATGCCTGGATAGATAATCATCCTTACTGATTCTTTATCAATGTTTTCAAGTTTTTTAGTGGAGATGTTGGGAGAAAAAGCTCAAAAATAATTCAGAAAAGCACTTTTTGCCACTATTTTGAAGCAGGCGCTGTGTTTTTGGAGTGAACTTGGGAAAATACATTTTTCTCCTATCTCGAGTGTCCAAATCACTTTCTTGAGTAGTAAAATGACAACTAGAAACTCACATATTTCCAACGAGCTATCAATTTCTCAATTTGGAGCATTGGAAGGCCTCCACAATCCTCCTGCAAGAGGGAATTGCACACATGCATGAGCACGCTGCGCAAATGCCTGAATGCACTGCGCAAATGCCTCTAACAGTATTTCTTAGCATGTCTTCACCAAATATTGATTTTGATAATGTAATTTCAGTAGTTTGAAGTCTATATGATGTAATAATGAATAAATTAGCATGATAGTTTGTTTTTATGTTTAATTATGCCTCATAAATGAAGAAAAACTGAAATCAAAGTCTATGTGAAGAGTTTGTTTTTCACCTTTTCATTCTCACTTGATGATTGAGATATTCTTGGAAACTATTCCATCAACCATGGATTCGGCCCCTTAAGGTGGGGAAACTATTTATCTTAGTATATATGTATAATTTTCTAATTCAGAGAGAAGGGTTGGACTTCAGAGGAGAGAATTTGTATCTAAAGCTTTCACTCAGCTAATCAAAGGAGCAATTACAACTATTTTTCAGGAATTCATGTGCAGTGAGTTTGTGATGTTGTTTTCTTTCTATGTCAGTTTCTTATGAATGAATCCATCTTTCTTAACATGTTTTTCTTTCCTCAGTGATTTTCCTTATAATTATGTAGGCATAATTATTTATATTTAAAGCTATGTTTATGTGGAAAACCATTTCTATCTCTTCCTTCTTCTAATTAATGAATTCACGATACACATGCTCATTATGACCTTATAAGATTCTGAGATCCTACACTACATTGACCAAACTCGTAGATCCATCAAAATGAATTGCTATATTTCTTCTCCTTGTGCTTGCCACTGCAACCCTTTGAGGCCTTGACCTAAATCCTTTTTCTCATCCCTATTCTAGCAATCCAAAAACCCTAAATTCCAAAAACTAATCTGAAACTATTATATCTAGCCTAAAATCCATTTTTCTTCCAGTCAATGCCTGTGAAATCCTTAGAGATATCCATCCCAAGTTTAGCAAGGCTAGTTGCTGAACTACAAGTGGTTTGAGGTTACCTCTTTCAATCTCCTCCTCATCCTGGGAAATTGTGGAGGATAACATTTTGGCATCGTTTCCGGGGAACAAAAGATCATATATTCCCTAGGAAAGAATGACAAGGATCAGATCTGATTGTTGATGGTGAACAATGATCAGAAACAAGAAAGGTTATGCATTTTTCACCTAGCGATTCCAATGTCAAAGAATCCAAAGGTTTAGAATTTTCATGGCAACTCCATTGTTCAAAAACTGGTAGTTTGAAGAACTTCTTGGTCACTTAACTATTTTCAAGGTGGATTCAACTACTCCAAGGTATGATCCTATGAATCAAGCTCATATTCCTAGTTTTTTGAACCATATTCATTGTATAGATTGGCAAATAGGGTTGCCAAAGTTTAAAGGTGAGGATGGAGAAGATGCTAGTTTGCATTTGGTCAAATTTCATTTCATATTCACAGATTAAAGACTAGGTTTCTTGAAGATTGTTTGATGAAGATATTCATGACTACCTTGGAGGAAACAATGAGGAAATTGTATGAGAGTCTACCACCTGCTCTTTGTACTCTATAAAGGATTTTCATTTAGTTTTCTTTCAACATTATCAAAGCTACAATTTTTCCTTCTCAATGATGGATAGATGTTGTGAGATTTCTGAAAATTTCATTAAATTTCTTGAAATTTTGTATAGGGATGAAGAATGTATGGAAGAAGAAATATTAGAAGCCCTTTATTATTTATCCTCCAAGAAAGAATCAACAACTTCCTCCTTGGATGAAACAGGTTGGGATCAAAATAGAGAAAGGTTTATTCCTGATCTTCAAAATGAAAATCACCAAGCCAATTTTGATTTCTATAAAACCCAGTGTTCTCCTCTATCTAAAAATGAAGTACACCGACTCCTAAAAGTCCATGTTACAACCCAATTTAAGGCAGGTGTTGGCCACGTGGGGCCTGACCCAGGTTTAGAGGCGATTTAGCAGAACAAATCTCGGTATTACTGGCCCTTTCGGCAACATTCCGCAGAGTGCGGACTAAGGCCTTGCCCGAAGTAGTATGGGAGGGTACTGGAACTAAGTTTCCTCACCCTAGGGATGTCTTGATGAAGTTTTTGGAAGTTCATGGTCTGACCCTGTGCATTCGTGCTGCTATGCGCAACTATCTATCCTTTGCGACCTGTGTTGTTGCCTTCGTGCACCTTTGTAAGGGGAGTGAACAAAGTACTACCATGACCTCTATTATTACTGCGTTATTATATTAGTGCTTAACTTAAATTGTGTGGGCCTAATCTTCTTATTACTTATTCAATATTCAGATAAGTGTACATAACCACAAATAGTATAAATTCATAAAGGTAAACAGAAACATAGATGCACAATATTCCAAATCAGACTTATCTTTATTATAAGTCCTTTTCAATTACAATCCCAATTACAGACCCGAATCCACCCTGCATGCTCAGCTGTACGGGTCTACGCACTCAGTTGCGGACTCTACTAGGCCTTTGCGCACTTAGCTGCAGAGCCTCCTATTATTACTATGACCTAGTACACTTCAGATCCAAGTCTAAGCTCTAACCATGCCTTCAAATTTCTATCTATTCTTCCTTGCTTCTACACTTAGAGCCTCGCTCTATTTATATCATCCCATGGTCCGTGGACCATGGGTAGGTGAACACAAATTTACATTATTTTACAATTATTAGGGCGGACAAACCTATGACTCATCCTAGACTTTCGTGCTCCGCGCTCGTAGTTCACGGAGTTCTACACCATCTTTGACCAAAACTTGGGCTTTGAGCCCCAAAACTGTGCTGCAGGGGATCCCATACCCAACAAGCCCCCAACACAATCATCGTGACTCGTCTTGAGTCACTGTGTGGCAATCTTGGCATGAAGCCCCTCCAACTATGCCTGCGCTACGAGAAGTTCCACAGCGCACGGAGTTGTTGTTGGCTGAACCTACGACATTTGATCTTCTGAGCCTACCACGTCTGAATCATCCCCTTACAACTGTACTGGCATCTATTGCACATGCTTATAGTCCCGTGCCCTAGTCTGGCCCCTCGGGTCGCAAAGACTGTGCTCCAGTCGGTTAGGCAGATAGTCGGCCCACCCATATAGAGCTTCAAGAAGCTATCGTTTACCTTGTAGGGGAATGTTCCGCTGTTGAGTTTACCTAACTGGATGATGCTTCCATCTATAGCCTATTTGACCATGTAAGGTCCTAGCTAGTGCATTCTAAACTTTCCCAGAAATTTTTCGAATTTACTGTCATATAGCAGTACTAAGTTGTTGACCTTGAATGTGCGCAACTTGATATGATGATTGCGCCAAGCCTTTTCACATTTTTTTTGTACATTCTAATGAAATCCCACCAGAAATCGTTCTTCCTCGATTTTTTCTAATTGCACGAGCCTCTCTTCCAAGGCTTCGTGGTTTGACATTCTTGTAAGTGCTGCTATTTGCAAACTAGGTATGATGTATTCCATCAGCACGATAGCTTCTGTGCCATAGACTAACCTGAAAGGTGTCTGACCCATCAAATTTTTGCACGTGGTTCTATATGCCCATAATACGGTAGGTATGCGCAGGTCCCAGTCATTTTGTTGTGCATTACATACTTTGGTCAGCACAATCTTCAATATTTTTTTGAATGCCTCTACTATCCAATTAGTTTGCGAGTGGTACGGTGTACTTTGCTGATGATACTTCCTCGAGTTTTTCTCATTGTGCGAGCCTCTCTTCCAAGGCTTTGTGGTTTGACATTCCTGTAAGTGTTGCTATTCACAAACTAGGTATGATGTATTCCATCGGCACGACAGCTTCTGCTCCATAGACTAACCTGAAAGGTGTCTGACCCATCAACTTTTTGCACGTGGTTCTATTTTCCCATAATACGGTAGGTATGCGCAGGTACGAGTCATTTCGTTGCGCATTACATACTTTGGTTAGAAAAATCTCCGGTATTTTGTTGAATGCCTCTACTATCCAATTAGTTTGTGGGTGGTACGGTGTACTTTGCTGATGATACACCTGGAACTCCTCGGTGAGTGTGCTAATAGTTTCATTCAGGAAGTGCGTTCTAAAGTCACTCATTAAGATTTTTGGGCACCCAAATTGTGTCAACGTTTTCTTGAACAAAAGTTTCGCAGTCGTAGCGGCTGTGCAGTCCTTAACTGGCTGTGCTTCCACCTATCATGTTAAGTACTCCATCGCGGTGATGATGTAGTGCACACCAATCTTTCCCTGCAGTTTGATTGGTCCCACAAAATCGATTGCCCATTTTTTGAATGACTACAGTTTCATTTGTGGATTGAGTGGCATCTCATCCCTTCTTGATGGCTTTCTGGTCCTTTGGCAGATGTCACAGGCCCGACAGTGTGCTTTTGAATCTTGGTGCAGGGTTGGCCACCATAGCCCAACGTGAAGAATATTTTGTGCAGTCGCGCATCCTACATAGTGTCCTCCTGTAGCAACCCAATGTGCTTCCGCGAGGATCTAACCTCGTTCAAATTCAGGTACATATCTTCACAATATCTCATCGTTTCCCATTTTGTAGAGGTGCCCTGCGATGACAAAAAATTATGTCATGTGCGCCACCAATTCCCTCTTCTGTTGGATGGAGTATTCCTTCAGTGCAGTCCCTGTGGTTAAAAAATGGATTATATCTTCAAAATGATCATTCGCAACATGCATTGTGAAGAGTTGTGCATCCAAATTTGTTGGCTCCTCGCTTGTCTGAATTAGTGATAAGTGATCTGGTTGTGCATGTAGGCGCCCCGACTTGATGGTGACCTCAAAGTCATATTCTTGGATCAGTAAAAGCCATCTGCATATGTGCCCCCCAACACAGGCTTGTTCACCAGGTATTTCAATGCGGAATTATCGATATACATCTTGAAGTGCTCATCAAGTAAATAGTGTTGGTATTTCTGGAGCACGTACACCATTGCCAAGCCTTCACTCTCAGTACTAGAATAGTTCTTTTAGGCTTTGGATAGTCACTGACTTGCGATTGTGATAAGGTGATCCACGCCTTCCATGCCTTCCTACATAATTACAGCTCCCAGCGCAATACATGAAGCCTCAACATGTACATGAAATTCCACATCCCATTTTGGGAAGACCAGGATGGGAGCAGATGCCAGTTTCTCCTTGGGAACATCCAAACTTTTCATACAATCATCATTCCAACAATATGTCATTTCCCTTTTCAATATTTTTTCCATTGGCAGTGTTATTTGGGCATAGCTGTTGATAAAATTTCTATAGTAACCAGTGTGCCCCGAAGTAGCGTGTAGTTGTTTGACACTTCGCAGCTCTTCCAAATTCAGAATAATAGCAATATTCGCAGGGTCCACCATCAGGCCTTGTTTACAGACCATAGGGCCTAGCAAGTTTCCAAAGGGAATGAAGAAGGTGCACTTTTTAAGGTTAAACTCAATCTGGTGTCGGTGGCAAGTATCCAGCATCAAGCGTATGCTCGGTACATGGTGTTTAACTAACCCAAAAATAGTTCAATCATCCAGATAGACCTCCAAGAACTTGTGGATGTATTCCTTGAATGCGGCCACCACTATGCGTGAAAATATCACTGGCGCGTTCTTCAGTCCAAAGGGCATAATAGTGTACTGAAAGTAGCCCCATTCTGTTGTGAAGGAATGTTTTCTCCTATCTTCCGGCGCGATCTTGTTTTGATGGTACCTTGAGAATCCATCCATAAATGAGTAAGCTTTGTGACTACCAATATTCTCCAATACTTCATTTGTGAATGGTGTCGGGAATGGATCGTGAACATAGGCATCGCTAAGCTTCCTAAGGTCCATGCAGATTCTTATTTTTCCCTTATGTTTTTTCTCATGCACTACCACAGGGCTCACCCAGTCGGATTCTTCGACTAGTTCAATAATTCTGGCTGTGAGCAATTTATCTATTTCATCACGAACCTTTTCTTTATACTTTGGATTCAAGTGGTAAGGCCACTACTTAACTAGCTTCACGTTTGGTTTCATAGTGATCTTCATCATCCCTAAGTCACCAATGATCCCTTTTAAGTCTGTGATTTTGGTCGAGAACTAGTCTTGGTATTTGCGCAGTAACTCAACGACCTTATCTACCGTAGAATCATCCTAGTAGTCGCCAAGCATCGTGTACTTCAACTCCGCTTTTGTGCTAATGTTTACCTGCTTTGTTTATAGCGGCGAGGTGATGTCAACATCCTCAATGGATGGTCTGCAAACCTTGCAATAGTCTTCGGTTTTTGGAATATTAATATTTTGGGAGTCATCATCATCTTCCTCTACCTACACATTATAACACTCTAGGGTGCTACTTAACTTGGTTGCCCATGCTGGATGAATCATTTCCAGTGGCTCCTGTGGTATTTTGAAGATGGTGGCTTTTATTGCTTGCAGCACGTCATCAATAGTATCTGACCACCGCTCTTCAAATGTGAATGTTAACAAAAATCCCTCGAGCAAGACATCCCATTTTCCCGTACCATGTCAGAGTTCTATCTCAGTGTACCAGTTCATGGGTATGACATCCAGGGTATGGTAGAATAAGTGTACCCATTCAGTATGTGGTTCTTCTCCATAGGCCTTGGTCCACTTCACAAGGTGCGTGTGTGGGTCATCTCGTCCATTTGTCTTGTAATCGTAGTTGCAGTTTCCCAGATCATAGGCACACCATCCTTCTACATCAGTGCTAGTCCTCAAAATTTCCTTGATGTGTACCCCACCATCATGCGGGTGTTACACATAGTGCCCACTTCAATGCCTCTAACCGCTGTTGTTCCAGTACTGCGCTTTCAAATTTGCTCAAGTATTCATCCGCCGTGGTCAATCCATCATATGTCAGCATCTCTATTTCCACTGTTATCATGCAACACAATGATTTAACCATGATGTTACAGTTCAGCATTGTCACTTCGTGCAGTCGATTCTGCCATCGCTCTACTTCTTCGTTAGAATCTGAAGCACTGGAGTTTTCGCGCCCCCACGAGATTATCCCATCTGTAGTCGGATTCACCCAATCCTGGTCTCATGTAGTTATCTTGTAAATACAATCCAACTCATCATCACTATCATCGTCGTGCACTGGTTCAGTGTAGCGCGCTCCTTCGACTAGGTCTAGCGGGACTACTACGCGTAGTGACTTTTTCTCGAAGATCATCTTCCACTTCTTTAGGTTGATGAATCCATTCATATTAATGGCCTTGTCTATCCCCAACAACGCAGTATAGGGATTGCTGTTATCGACAATCTCTGTTACCTTAAAATCTGCATGCGCGCTTGTGCCTTCAATATCAATTGTTACCTCTTGCAACATCGCCATGGGAAAAATCTTCTGTTGGTTCGCCATTCGTAATTGATAGGGGACCATTGTAATGCAGGCCTACCCATGCGTTCCCATGTTTGCTTCGATAACAAATTCATGTCCGAACCCAGATCTAGGATTACTTGATCCATTTCATACTCACCAATTTGCGCTGTCAACCTCATTCCCCTTTTTGTTCGCAATGCATGTTTCCCCAATTTCTGGACTAAGTGTGGTTCTCCTGACCCTGCACACCTGGTGATCAGCTCTTGTAGTCCCTTAATTGCCTTGTTGTTGTGCAGCAATTTCATGCATGTGTCCAGAAAGGTAGTGAGCATTAAAGGATCTATTCCTGGCTTTGGTTGATCATTACTACCTGAAGTGGAGGCCCCCGTGAAGCTCTTCTTACCTTCCATGAATGTCTCCTTTGGGCATTCTAAGTCAAAATCAGGTTCCTTTGTAGCAGCCTTGCGAACCCATGTATCTTCCTCAGGTTGCTTCCCCTTATCCTCTCCCATGGTCGCACCGCTTCTCAGCATCATGTTCACATTTGGGTCTTCTTCACACGGCACAGACCTCATCATTTGTATATTCTGAGTTGGAGGAGGCTGGAATACCCCTTTTTTGCGCATTTGGGTGATCAATGTGGGAAAGTCTATTATTTCATGATCAAACTGAGCACAATACATACAGAATATCCTCATCGGGTTGGTACAATCGCGTGCATAGTTCCCTGGCCCTCTGCAATTGTAACATTTTAATTGTTCGTGGCCCCTTCCTGGTCCCATTCCTCCTCGACCTCACCCCTGAAATCCAGTGTGCGCCATCCCCGCAGTTGGGTTGAGGGATCGCGTTTCTATATGCATCCTATAGGCCAGGGTTCGATCCATCATTAGCTCATAGCTGCGGCAAGTGCACTCATCGTGGCCTACCAACATGCAAAAATTACAAAACAACTACCGGGGCATCTATGCATACCTCTGCAGCAAGTAACAATTATTTGTCATGTGTTTCCCTCCTATTTGACAAATCCCGCACCATAAAGAGGGTGTCGTGCTCGGCCCTACCTGTGCCTCTGGTCTCAATAACATTGGCCGTCCTCCTACCAAGTAGTTCACGAACACTGGACAATGATATTTGTAATGGCCCTGGCCTTTTCAGTTTATGCACCATACTTCCTTGCACACCTCTAGCTGTGGTGCCCTGTCCTGCTTCAAACTTTGCAATTCCAGGCATAGATTCTGTAGTTGCGTGTAGATTTGTTGAACTCCCAACCAAGGGTCCTGTATCAGGGTCTCATGTGACCTCATCACCATTTCCAATGCTTCGGCCTAGGTGGAAATTTTTTGTTGTGATAATGCCATCCTCAAGTGCGGTGTCAGAGAGGCTACAAACCATGCGCGATGTTGTCCATCCATCAATGTCATATTGGCTTCATGGATCATACTTTTCATCCGTTGATCCAGATCCCAGGGAGTCTCAACTGGGAGCAGCACAATTTCTTTAAACCCAATGATTGATTGTTTTTCTGACTTTGGCCTGCTAAATTCTCTGTTTAACGCAGTCTGGATCTCTTCTATCCCTGCATTTTGGTGGTCATTAGAGTGCCTGATATATCGAATCAATGCGTGATCCTGTAGCATGCTCATTAGTGTAGCCTTCTTAATGTTTTCGTCCATGACAGCTTATGCTTCTCATACTACTCTTACCATGAACCAGAATTGGTCCGGATATTCATTCCCTACTCCTCTGAATACTGGTAGTTTGATTGTGCTTGCCATATTGAACTATGGAGGTGGTGGAGGTGCAGTGGGTGGAGATGGAGGTGAGGGAGGTGAAGCGGGTGGTGGAGTGGGTGGAGGTGGTAACCACGCAATGCATTGCCTTATCAAACTGACTGTGCTCCTTAGAGAGACCCTAGCGAGCTCTTCCTCGCTCTCTCACGAAGGTGAAATTAAGGGACTGTTTTCTATTTACTCGCTATTTTTGTAGATATTTCTGCTCCGCATAGTCCCAAACATTAATGTATTCTCATGACCCTTTTTTCACACAATAGAATCTTAATCCAAGTATTCAAAGATTTAATATACTTACCTAATGGTCCTTCGAGAAAACATCATTCCGCCTCGCTATATCTCACGGTCATGTCTACTGCAAACTCAGTGATAAATTCCCCTATTATCCAATCGAGCCAGTGGTCCATAGCTCAGGCGATTTTTTCCTCTGATGCTTCTAGTCTGTGCACTACTTCTAGAGTCCAAACTATTGGTTTCTTGAGCCTACACCTTCCCTGGCTATCGGCTAACTTTGCGATCCACTCATATAGCTCAGATGGAAAGGATGCAAAGAAAATCTTGTGGATCTCTGTATACACGTAGCGTTCCAACCACTTTTCCTTAGATACTTGTAGAGTTATGTTTTCCTGCGTCATGAAATCATGAATCTTCTTGTCCAACCACACGTCAATTTCCATCTTTGTTGGGTTCTAATGCTTGACATCAGACATCCCTTATGCAGAACCCGGTCCTAGCAACAGAACCATTTCTTGGCTACGTGGGGCCTGACCCAATTTCAGAGGTGATTTAGCCAAACAAATCTCGATACTACTGGCCCTTTTCGAAACAGTCCACGGAGCACGGACTGAGGTCTCACCCGAAGTAGTATGGGAGGGTGTTGGAACCAGGTTTCTGCACCTTAGGGATGTCTTGATGAAGTTTCTGGAAGTTCGCAGTCTGACCCTGCGTTGCTCTGCGCAGCTGTCTATCCTTCGCGACCTGTGCCATTTCCTTCTCGCACCTTTGTAAGGGGTGCGAATAAAGTACTACTGTTGCAAGGAAAAGTGTCTATATAGAACTTCTCTATCCCACTAAGGTGTGATAGCTGCCTTAGAAACAAACAGAGAAAAGCTACTTTCTTTTTTCCTTTATGAATTATAGATAGAGAGGAATAGAAAGATTAACCTCTGTCTTGCGCTAATCTCCTGATTTGATTCCTCTCTTCTTTGATAGTCTTTAGCCACCTGCTCTCTTGTATGCCCAGCTTCACAAAGTACCTATAAGATCACAGTAGCATAGCACTATACAAATACATGGATCTATAGTCATAAACAATCTAGGATCAGATGTAAATTGACCATACAAATGTAGCAAGCATCAATGACACAAGAGCATGGAGGAAAACTTGAATAACTTTTATTGATAAACAAGAAAGAGCCAAGAGGAGTTACAACCAGTAGTTCTGACCCAGCATCAACCTCTCAGCAAGGAAGCCCCTCTTCACCTCAAACAAAGCTTAGATCACCCAACAATATGATGTTTGTCTCAAGAAACCAATAGCAATTCCTTACAATATGCAAAATTCCAGCCTCTAGATCTCTGGGATGAGGGATCCATATATAGATATCTGTAATGGAGATGAGTCAGCTTATGATTTGATTAGTGTCTTCCCTCTGATAGTTCTTGCTTCCACTTGGAGATTGATGATCTCTTACTCATCCTTGGTCGAATTCGGAGAGGCAAGTGTCACAGGAGAAGATTCTGGAAGCTTCCGTTGCCTCTCCACCTCGCGGAATGGCACTGCCATTTGTCATTTCTCGCCCATCGCACCCCATAGAAGGGCTTTTTGAAATGAAACGCACCCACACAGTGTATTTAGGTGAGATGAAGCGCACTTGGCCAGTGGAGCAGCTCAAATGATCCTGTTTTTACCAATTCTGAGCAGTTTTTCATGGAGAACTTCTGGGAGAAGCTGTAATCTGTTGACCTTGTTCCTTTAGGGTTAGAACAACACTTTTAGGGACTTAGGAGCCCTTGGTTTATGTACATTTCATGCTTGGGGTTGTAGTGCCCAAAAATGTCTATAACAGTTTCCCCCTAAAGCATGAGGTCGTTAACCTTTTGATGTCGGGTGAAATGCTTTATTATGAGGATCCGAAGTTATTTGAAGTTGGGAGGAGACCTGTAATAAGATACAATACAATACATTATCTTCATAATATTTTCATGATCTAGCTGAGGTGGGCATTCCCATGCTCAGCTCTATAAATTCATTTTCATGTACATAGGACAGACAATCGTCTGAGTGTAGACTGATGATTCTGATAGAGCCATCATCCTTTTGATTAGATGATTATCTGTGTAGCAATGATGTACATTTGATGTCTTTATTTCCTTGAATATATATCGCAGCTCGGATGGATGAAACTAGATCCGGGGTCTTCAGTATGGTTCGATCTTCACTCGAGGTACAAGTCGATCCATGTGAAAGCCGTTCTGGAGTCGAACATGGAAAGACATCGCCTGATTACCAGCCAATGATGTAAGCTATTAACAGGCGCGAGAGGAATCACCGATAATGATAATGACCCTCAAGGTACTGCAGTACAATTCACGTGGTGTGAATAAAGGACTTGGCATCAAACACCATGCAAAATCTTTCGGTCGAAGGCCATTGATGTAAACCTGTCGCCGGAAGTGAGAAACTTGCCATTGAGGCATGCACGCTTCAAAGTACTGAATGGGGTGTTCCTAGATCAACTTCTTGGATAATGAGCTGATGTCGACAAGAAGCGATCCGTCACAAGAGGGCCTTAATGAATCCCACATCAATGACACAGAACGGAGCAAATGATTTTAATGGAGTTGAAAACGATTTGGTGATATACAATTCAGGGTGGTGGTCATGAAAGAATGGAGTATAAATGTATGGTAGTGGGTGAGACACAGGTGAATTCTCTAAATGACTTCTCTTGAACATATTGGCGACACTAATGTGATGGATTGGTAGCATTAACCCTAGATGTGGATAGTATGATGGGACCATGGTGATGTGACCGGTGAATGAAACAACCCAACCCGACTCAGACGCGGAGTGGAAGTGTCATGTTCAAGAGCGACTTGCTACCAACAAAGTTTCTTCAAGTTTTCTTCCCAATTTCCCCCAGTCATTGCTGACCAGTACCTCTTTATTTTTTTCAAGCTTGAGGAGGATAACATATGCTTGTTCTATAATTTTCCCTTCGGGAAAACCCATCGCTATGTTTTAATGAGCCTAGCGATAGTGAAACTCGTTCTCGTCCACAGACAAGTTTGTCGCTATTAAAATTTTAACGAGTTTAACGACAAAGATAACTCGGTCCTTTTCAATTTTATAGAGTCTGAAAAGGAACGTAAAGGTAACTCACCAATTCTTTTTTTGTCATCTAATCCCTTAAGTCCGAAAAAGTATAAAACAATACAAAAGGGATGAATTTTCGATAATTTTAACGAGCCGAACAAAACAAGCGCTTGATATTTTTGTGTAATAATCTCTCAGGTCCAAAAAGATTAAAATTTAGAGGAGAGATAGCACTTCCGGTCCCTTTAACGAGCTGGAGAGGCTAATGGCTCGACAATCTTTTCATATTTTACGAGTCAGTTGAAAAGAGCTTAAAGGAGACTCGTCTTTTGAGGAACGAGTGATAAAATGGATAGCAACTGATTCCAGGTAAGGTTTGGAATTTTCCAATCACGACAGTGTTACAAGGACGGCAAGTGAAATCACTCTTCGCAGCTGTTCCTCAAAATGGGTAAACAATCAAATGGAGGTGAATGATCGGCCAATGCAAAAGTGGAGGTGATGGTGCAAACACGACCAAGGCTTTAATGGCTGAAGTACTACATTCACGATGGTTATTTATCGGTGAATAGTTCATTTTTCAATGAGCTTAAACGCGGGGGGAAACATTTGCTCATGTCTTATGTTTATTTTTTAACGAGCTTGAACTATGTGCTAAAATTGCTCGATTAATCTAGTCGTGTGATAAGAATGTCTCATATAAAAACGACAACTTTTAGAGTTTTGCCCCACATCCTTTCTTCATGCAAGTTAGGAAACGACCAATCCAAAAAAAAGATAAATAATCGCTCTTTGCTTGCACTCCAAAAGGTTTGCATGCCCCCAGGTATAAAACAGAGTTTCAAGGTTACCCCTTCTTTCTTCCGTTAAAACATTTGTTTTACCGGGAGAGGCCTATCTCTTACAGGTTACCCAAAGATTGTTTTATTCACAGCGCAAACAAAACACTTCTTCAGCGATGTTTATCGAAATAGACAAAGGTGAATGAAGGAGGCTACTCCACTCACGTAAATTTGACAAGAGAATCTTGTTCTAGAATAACCCCCTCTTCCAATCATGGACAGGAGTACAGACTAGTCATATTCTCTCGCGAAAAGCTACCCTATACCCGAAGTTTCCCTACCGAAGCAGACCATGGTGCATGCCCCCTGGGTTTCAGTCATGTCCCCCAAATCAATCGCGCTCATCGGGTGGGCGGACTGGGGATTGAGACATTTCTTGCGTGAAAAGACCATTCAGGGATGGTATATGACTATTTGCTATGCGTGAAACAGGGAATGAAAGCTGGTCTACGAGCTTGACCACTCTTCCATCATGCGGAAAACACATTACTCTAAAGAGTGAGGAGACAATTTCTCCCATGCAATAAATATAGTCTCGTCCAAGGAGTAGATTATAATCTAGGGGTCCTTGAACTACCATTACATTCATGTGAACGGTTTTCCCCCTCAATGTTATGGGCACATTGGGAAGGATCCCTAACGGTCGACTGGCTCCTTTATCAAAGCCTGTTATATTTCTCATCTCAGGCAAAAGCGACGGCGAACCAAGCACTTTCCAAGTAGTTGAGGAAAGGATACTCACAGAAGCCCCTTCATCTATGATGGTACCGGCCATAACCATTCTATATATCTGAACAATGATTCAGAATGGTATGCTAGCTGGTAAACGGGGTTTGCCTAGTTGATTCCAGTTGAAGGAGACAACTAAGTTTCTTGGAGGTGGGACCGAAAAGATGGTCGGGTTTGACTCTGACGAACTTCCTTCATGCAGTAAAGGAACGGGTAAATTGCCCCCATGTTTGTTGGAGTCTGTGCTTATGAAAAGAATTTGGACGGTGTCATCCTTGTTCTCTTTGGTGATGGTATCATCTGAAGATGGAACCTCTGAAGGCAAGACCGGGTCAACTGTCGCCTCGACCTTTTGAATTTCGTCTGGTATGGGTTTAGATGGTTTGTCTTCAATGATAGATGATTCAGCCGACCACTTGAGTGGGCCAGCTGGATTTTCAACTAATGACGGACTCGACAAGAGTTTTTTATATCCAAGAGGAAGTCATAACGGTGAAACCGGACGATCGTCCAAAACTCTTTTAGCCTCGTATAAGAAGGGACAATGGTGGACGGCATGATCGCCTCGCACAGTTTACAAGGAAATCTATATTTTCCTTTTTGTCCTGGGGCTTCACTTTCACTAGTTGATGGTGTGTTTTCAACATAATCATCAGAGGTTGATGACACGGGGTTGTGCAAACAAGGAGACCAATCCCTTAAGATCCGATGGATACAAGGACAATCTCTATGATATTGGTCTCCTTTGCAAATGACACATGGCGATTTAGGCCTGGTCGGTGCAGTGTGTGGATTTTCGCTAAACGACACTCATTTGCCCCCATTTGCTTTTGGATCCTTCTTCTTCTTCTCTTTCTTCTTCTTTTCCTTCTTCTTCTCAGGTACTTGACTTTTGGCTTTACCAGCCCCATCAAGCGAAGAGGAAGGAGGAGAGGAAGAATTAGAGGAGGTAGAAGGTTGGTGGGTAACTCTGGACTCGTCTAGTTGCTAGTTCGATTTTTCAGGAATTGCGGTGTTTTGAACGACAGAGGTTGAGAAGAGCCATACAGGAAAGCCGATTGTCAGTCCTGGAAGCGAAAATGTGGCCATATGGGGTGCACCAACATCTCCCCAAGAGGAGAAGGGACTAGGATTTCCTCTAAGGGGAATTCCTTGGTTGGTGGATTCCATTTTCTCAACCGAAGATCAACATAGGAAAGGGTAATGAGTATTTCGTTTAAAATAAATTTTAGACGCTTTGACACAACTTGTTTTTTCAATTTTTAAGAGTCGAGAAAAAACAAAAGATGACTCTAGTCTCCTTCGATTTTTAATGAGCCTGAAGTGACAAGTGCTCAGATGGACCTTTTCTGTTAAAGAGTCTGAAAAGGAACGAAAGGGACTGCTCTGGAAATCTAGGTAGAGGGATTACCAAACCAATCGCAAAACTGCAGAATACTTTTTACGGTACGACAGTCAATCTTCCCGAATGCTGTGTTCAGTGCATTGCGATCGATAGGGCGACAGACACGGCTTCCTATGGATAAAGGATTAATCCTATTGGGGTCTCCCAAAATATACTCGATGGTACGTGGGATCACAAGTCCATACTGGCACTTATCATCTCAAAGTGGAGGAATCACCCAACCATCAGTGAGAACAACAATTACCAGGCTTTACGACGTCAGAATACATCTCTAGCCTAAACTTCTAAATGTTGTGCGCTAAGTTCCAAAGCGTTGTTAGATTCATTGAATTTATTTTAAGTTGATCTTGTTTATGAATTTTGCCTTTCAGGTTCACCGCGAGATGTAGATGTAATTCCTAAAATGAAATCTAAGATAATAAACAAACTTTTTATCTTCTTTGTGTAATGAAAATCCTAGCTACTAAGGAAAAGAAAGACAAAATCTTTTTACAAAGAGCAAAGAGCACACTCTAAATGCACTTTCCTAAATCAAGCCAATCAGACTGTCTATATGCAAATGCACATGCATGTATTTGTTTTTGACTTTCTTAGTATATGAATGCTAAAAAGAAAGTTGATGCACAAATCTGAATTTCTTTTCAAGCGACAAATATTAACAAGTTTCTTTTCGAAATCAAAAATGGAGACGATCACAATACCTTACGATTTTGAAATGAATACTTGTTCTGGACACTAGACAATTACATATTCAGACCAAAAACAACAGTAACAGGATAATCGACCATCAACAGCAATCAAACTCTTTCCTACATTTGAAATCGACACTTGCGACAGTTTCAAATCAAAGGATGACAGTACGATTATGCTAATTTTTCAAAGGAGAACTGAAAATGACTCAACAAACACACAAAAATATCTACAGTTCTTTTGTACAAAGGAGGAAGAATAACAACAAGGAAAAGGGGTTTCAAACAGACATATACTGATCACAGGCAGCAAAATTCAGGAATAGAATTCGAAAGAATGAATCACAGAAACCAAAATTGCACAGAGCTTAGTCTGATCAGCGCACCTGTAACACAGAGAATTTGAAATGCAGCACACCTTTTCCACTCGGGAAGTGCACTGAAGTTCAGATTCTCTGAACAGTACCTGCGCTGGGCCAGAAACGAGACTCTGTTTGGGTTCCGGGTCACAGTTTGCAGTTTAGTTTCTAGGTTTTGGCCGAGCAAAAAACAATCAGTAATGCAACAATCAGGGGTAGATCTAAGGAGTATCTAAGAGCTATCACAAGGGTAATTAGATAGTTTGTGAATCAGTTGTTTAAATCATAAACAGATCCAACAGATGGATTGAAGTAGCATTTATCTACTTTGCATTTGTTATGGCAAATGCAGTTCGAATGCTACCTGTAAGTTTATGAAACAGACAACAAAGAGTGATAAACAAAGAAACTAATTCTTCCCCAGTGGAGTCGCCATTTTGTTGCAGGGAAAAGTGTATATATAGAACTTCTCTATCCCACTAAGGTGTGATAGCTACCTTAGAAACAAACAGAGAAAAGCTACTTTCGTTTTCCCTTTATGAATTATAGGTAGAGAGGAACAGAAAGACTAATCTCTGTCTTGCGCTAATCTCCTGATTTGATTCCTCTCTTCTTTGATAGTCTTTAGCCACCTGCTCTCTTTTATGCCTAGCTTCACAAAGTACCTGTAAGATCACAGTAGCATAGCACTATACAAAGACATGGATCTATAGTCATAAACAATCTAGGATCAGATGTAAATTGACCATACAAATGTAGCAAGCATCAATGACACAAGAGCATGGAGGAAAACTTGAATAACTTTTATTGATAAACAAGAAAGAGCCAAGAGGAGTTACAACCAGTAGTTCTGACCCAACATCAACCTCTCAGCAAGGAAGCCCCTCTTCACCTCAAACAAAGCTTAGATCACCCAACAATATGATGTTTATCTCAAGAAACCAACAAAAATTCCTTACAATATGCAAAATTCCAGCCTCTGGATCTCTGGGATGAGGGATCCATATATAGATATTTGTAATGGAGATGAGTCAGCTTATGATTTGATTAGTGTCTTCCCTCTGATATTTCTTACTTCCACTTGGAGATTGACGATCTCTTACTCATCCTTGGTCAAATTCAGAGAGGCAAGTGTCACAGGAGAAGATTCTGGAAGCTTTCATTGCCTCTCCACCTCGCGGAATGACACTGGCATTTGTCATTTCTCACCCATCGAATCCCATAGAAGGGATTTTTGAAATGCAATGCACCCACACAGTGTATTTAGGTGAGATGCAACACACTTGGCCAGTGGAGCTGTTACACTAAAAAATGTCACCTTGACTACTTACAGTTAGTATGGCTCAAATCAACAGTCATGCTACCCTCTTAGGCAAGTCTATGCCTCTGTTATCCATCTCAAACTCAAATAAGAGATAAAGTCTTGTAAAAACTATGTTTATCTATGGGGTCGCAGGGTCTCTCTAGCCTTACCTGCGGGGACGCAGGCCATGTTCACAAAAGCTGCGTCCATGGACACTCTGTATGTTAAAGGACAGGTGCGTCCTCCTGTAAAAGGCAAAATGTGCAAGTTTTATCTTGAGAAAGTTACTTGTGGTTACTTCTAGAACATTCTAGAGGTCGGTTTGATGAAATGGATACGCCTCCAGTTGGTTCATGTATCTCTATTAAGAGGGGACTTATCCCATCAATAAGGGAGCTATCCCACCCATAGAGGGGGATGATCCCATTGATAGTGGACCTGAATAACCTCTTTACAGCACTATAAATAAAGGCATTGAGCCAGAAGGAGGAGAGGTTGGAGCTATACATTTTCTTTGGGTAAATGCTGCAGGATTTAGGTCTTCCATTAGAACCTTTGTGAGGAGAGATTGTCTTTACATGATTCTACTTGGAAGTGGGTGAGCTTTGTCAAAGTAGAGGAAAACACTTGATGGACCCTGGGAGGAACTTGCACAACACCAAGTCCAGGTTGTAAGAGTTTCTTTGTTTCGTTATTAATACAAACTGGTTTATTTTTCTCAATAGCTTGTGTTAATGAGTTATTTCATGTGTTCCTTAGTCTGCATGTTGAATGTATGTTTTATTATATGAAATACAAGTGCTCGGTAATTGTTTGATTGTTTGTGGTTGCAGGAATTGACTTGAAGGGGGAGCTCATCCGGATCGTCAAGAACGGACTTCAACAATAGCGTTTTGGAATAAGGTAAGCCTAAACACTTGTACTTTTCATATTGTAAAAGGTATATTTAGAGAAAGATCACTCCATTTTGTCTTGTTTGTCGCTAGAGAGTTTATACTCCTAGGGAGGTCAGTTGTGTCAGCCCAAATGACTTTTTCCGCCACGACAAATTGGCGACTCCACTGGGGAATCCATTAATGAGAGAGTCTTTTCCTTTATATGAACTTTGCTTTGAGAAAATCATTTTTATTTTCTGGTTTTTGACTGTGAGAAGTAGTATTTGGGTGGCTTAGCTTTAGATTTAGTTAGATTTGGTTTTTCTTCCTTTTTCCAGAAGGACGCACCCTCTGAGTACAGCACAGTGCGTCCTTGGACGCGCTGTTGCCGTCTGCACAGAGCGGGCCCGCACCTGTGACAACGGGTGGCCTGCGTCCTCCTGTAAAAGTTAAGAAAATTCCATTTTTGCTTTAAATTTCTTTTAGATTTTGGTTTTTCTTAGTGTTTTCTGCCCAGATCCTTTAGTACCCTGTCAAGAATTCTCACCTGAACTTGTTTTGTGAGCTTTGAGTGTTTTAGTGGATTTCAACGAAGTTTAGACCTAGGGTTTGATTTTTGGATAGGTTCTGTAGTGACTTTGAGCGTAGAAAGTTGTCCAGCCTTAGATCTCTCTGGTTAGTCAACCTTCTTAGAAGTCGGGCCTGTCGTAAAGTCTCCTTGTTTGAGCAGCTTGTCATTTAAGTTGTTTTGGGTCAAATTTCGAATTGCTTGTTTATAAAGTGTTGATTTCCATTTTACAAAAAAAACAAAAAGATTAGAGTTTTGTTTTGGCTAGTTTTTGGTTCTGCAATAAGCTAGTCCTTGATTCGATTGCGATCAAGTAAAACACCTTAGAATAATCATTGTTAGTTTTGGCCTTGTTAGAATTGCTTAGAAAAATTTTCCTTTAGTTTGCTTATGAGTGGATTTTCATAGATTTTAATAGTTGTTAAAGATTGATTTTTGGTTATATTAGATTTATTTCCTTTGTTAAAAGAAAAATACAAAAACATCTTCTTTAAAAGTCTTGTTTCAAGTAGCTTTTTGTTTTTCGAAGAAGAAATGAGTTTTTTCGTGCATGTAAAGAGAAGTTATGTTTTTATGCTTGGAAAAGAAAAACGAATTGTTTCTTTGATTGTCTTCAATTAAGAAGTTGCTTTTATAAAGATTGCATTCTCTCAACTTTTTAGTTAAAACAATTCATCGAAAAAGCAAAAGTAGTGGATAAATCATCCTAGGTGCATTTTGTAGTGGTTTCGAGTCGAGTCAACACACCACTAGTTTCACTTCCATCACCTTTTGACTTAAAGAACAACCTTAAAAGTAACGCTTAAATTAAAATTGAACTAGTAACTTTTATTTTCTAGGGCTCTGAAGCACCAACATAGCTTAGGCTAGGGTCTTGGAGTAGGTGAGTACTTAACTCTCCAAGACTACAAAACCAAACAGTTAGTCTATCTTGAGTAGAACAAATCCAATTGTTTCAGTTACATTCTGGGAAAGCTCCTCTTAAAGGAGAAGCACGAGCTCGTGTCCGAACCAGTGAGGGGATCATTCCTCCCTCGTTGGGAACGACGCCAGACAGTACGTATTACAAATGGTAAACCTCGGATTAACCATTGTCGAGGAGCCAGGGGTCACTTATCGGTAAACCTTGGATTACTGTCAAGGAGCCGGTAAGGGGATTGAGCTTGTTACTCTGCCCTTGCGTGCTGTCGGAGTTTAGACTGTTCCCCCAGGTGTAATTGTTGTGATTGGTAACCTTAGTGGCCATAATATCTAGGATTCTACCCAAGGTGACGGTGGAGGGAAGGTCCCACTGTACCTGGAGCAGACGTCGGCTATACTCACTTGGATTTTCTGGGGGGTACGCTTCACTTCGAGACGGTTAAAGTGGAGGTACTTGGTCCAGTCTATTCATTAAGCAGGTTGTCGGCGTAACTGTTCCACCCGCCATTTCTGTACTGAATCCTGCGAGGTTGGGCCTAATCACCAACTAGCGCTTTTCGTCCGGAAGATACTGTTTGTGTGTGCTTTGACACTCTAGATTATTTAGGCGTGTGCTTCAAATTTGTTTGGTTCTTTAGAAGACTTAGGTGGTTTGATTTGAAACTTTTTACTTTGTTTTCGTGTGTTGTAGTTAAAAATCATTAATTGTGGCGGAATTACCGAGACGGTCCCGTCGCATTGCGGGCCAGTCTCCTGAAGTTGTTTCTGTGGCCGAATTGTTGAGAAGATCCCGTGAACTCAGGGGTTCACCTCCTCGAGACGACCCCGGTATTTTAGAAGGTTTAAAGGTCCTTGTAGGATCACCTAGAGACAGTAGAGTAGGTTCACCTGAAGAAGGAGAATCTTCCTTGGTAGTCCATCCAGATTACCAAAGTTTAGAAACAGGTTACAATCCCAAAGCTGTTACAGTTTCCGAGCTTGCTGGTAGTTTTTCATCTGCCAGTGAAACAGGCGAAGAACCTGAAATTTCCGAACCTGTTACTCCAACTCCTAGTGTTCCTGATTCACCAAGAATAGAAAGAATTATCACCGAAAATCTTCCTGTTGGGTTAATTGCAATAGAAGAACTTGTTCCAGAGGAAGAACTAGGCGTTTCTGATTCTGAAGATATAATTACCCTTGATCTAAGGGAGCGTGAGTCCATCTTTTACAGTCCTCCTAGAAGTGAACCTTGGTACCTTGCTTTAACCAATTTTTTATACAACTCAGTAGGTTTTTCTACACCTCGTACTCCTTTTCCACCCGGAGGAATTCATAATCCTGTAAATATGTCTGGTCCGTCATCTGTGTTTACCCAAAGTCCCGAATCATTTTTACATGGTAGTCCTTCTGTTCCTATTGGGTATCAATCACTTTCTGGTACCTTTGCGGGAGCATCTCCTCGACCCATTGATCATGGGTTATTAGTTGGAAACAGTGGTAATGTACCATTGAGTATAGGTGATGTTTATATGATTTCAGGTTCAACTCCCGTTAACCAACCTCAAGGTGGCCAATTACCGCCTGGGGGGCAACCTTCGTTAATGCCTGGGGGGCAACCTCAAGGTACTTCATTCGTGTCTGGGGGGCAACCTCAAGGGTATCAACCCCAAGGGTATCAACCCCAAGGGTATCAACCCCAGCCTCAATATGTACCCCAAAGTCAACCCCAGTATCAATATCAACCTCAAGGCTGGCAACCTCAAGGATGGCAACCCCAAGGGTATCAACCCCAAGGGTATCAACCTCAAGGATACCAACCCCAAGGTCAAGGTCAACCCCAGTACTCGTATTTACCTCAAGGTTATCAACCTACGGGTCAATACCCTGGTCAAGGTTATCAACCACCTCAAGGGCAATCATATGGGACTACACCTTACAGTTATCAACCCTATCCTCAATACGGCTATGGATCTCAGTATCCTCAACCTGTTACGAGTCAATACCCTGGAATGTTAACATGGGATCCGTCACAAGGTCAACAGATGTTGCAGCCAAGTATACAGTCGGTACCTCAAGCAGGACAACCTGTGGTTCCTGGTCCACCCCAGCAACCGCAACCTGTCCAGTCAAGTGTTCAGACCCCTGTAACTTCCGTAGTTACTCAGCCGCCAATTGCACCTAGTACTCCACCTCACACGGCTGCAGCAACTACCGCTTCATCTACCATGGTTACTTCTGGAGTATCGGCAGCTCCGGTTTCTACAGTCCCTGTAACCACGCCTCAGACATCTATACCGTTGTCTGGATCTACGGTCCAAACCACAGTCCAGATGCCTGTAGGCCCACCTGGTACAAGTACGGTTGTTACTACTCAACCTCAATTTGTTCAACCTCCGTACCAGGGACCGTATCAACCTGCGCAAGCTGCCCAACAACCGGCTTACCAGTATCAACCGTATCCTGGGTACACTTATCAACAACCTCAGCAACCCCAGTACGGTCCGGTTAATCCTGGTTTTCCAGGAGGATATAATATCCCCAATGCGATTCCTGTTCCTAGTTATCCTGGATATCCTCCTCCTGGGGCTGGTATTGTGACTCAGAATTTTAGAGATCCTAACCGGCAGTTACCGTTTATTGCAACTTTAGATTTACCCGACTTGACGCGCCTAACGAACGATCCAATTCAATATCAACAGTTCTGGCCGCCAATGCCAAATAAGTTGCCCAGCGATATACCCAAGTTCGAAGGTAAGTCTGGAGAGGATCCATCCAATCACGTGATGACTTACCACCTCTGGTGTGCATCAAATTCCATCTCAGATGATTCCATCCGCTTACGTCTTTTTCAGCGTACACTCATTGGTCTCGCGGCCAAGTGGTACATTGAGTTGCCACGGGCCTCTTTTTACAACTTTAGCCAGTTAGCTACCTCGTTCTTAACTCATTTTCAGTTACCAGTCAGATACGATAATGGTACAGAATTATTAACTTCGCTAAAACAATCGACATCCACGTACATTTCTGATCACATCCATGAGTGGAGACGTCGAAGGAGATTAGTGAAAGTTTTTATCCCGGACCAAATCTTAGCTGAATGGTTTGTCAAATCATTATTACCAAGAATTACTGAAGATGTAGCTAAGGCCGGAGTAGTTACTGAGGAGCAAGTCATTGCTCAAGCACAGTACCTTGACTTAGTTTACACTCAGTCGGGTACGTTACACGAGAAAATTCCGGATCTTCCCAAGTCAAACCAAATCGCTGCTGCTCCTTCGGGATCTCATGCCGCTGATGGTATGATTGGTATCGTGACTACGAAGAGCAAGAAGAAGTCTTCCAAGGCTTCAACTACTCCAATTATCACTTTGCCTGATTCTCCGACAGGAGAGTCTTCTCCTGAACTCACCGCCGACATTCACGCCGTAGAGTCATCTACGGCCAAACCAAAAAACGGTGGAAAGAAGAAAGGAAAGAAGAAGGCCAAAGCAGACAAGGCTCCAAAGGAGAAAGTAGAAAAATCGGAAACCAATGACGAAAAGCGCAAACCTCGTTATCCTTGTCTCATTTGTGAAGAAGATCATTTTACGAGAGACTGCCCTCATCGGGCCGAGGTAGTGAAAATAGTTAAAGGTTCTCCCACTCCTGCTGTGTTAAAGAATCCATTTCCAGAGCAGGAGAATAAGATGATAGGTTCTTCTTCGAATGCCAGTGAAGAACCCATTTTGATGATGTCTCATGTCAGGATTGCGACTCGATCGCAAGATTATGGTAGTAAGGCTCCTGTTGATGGTAAAGAAGCAGAATCTTCTCACTCTAACCCATCAACCTCAACTCCTGGTTCCGATCCACTACAGATCGAAAAACCTAACCCAGACTTAGTGATTAAGCCGCCCGCCAAGGGTGTACTTCGAAGGTCTGCTTTCAATCCACATGCGAGAGCAGCCCAGAATTACAACATTGTTGAAGACTTAGCTGTTTCACCTTCAGCAATGTCGGCACTCGAAGTGCTGCAATCATGTCCAGCGCAACGAAAATTGCTTTTGTCGGCTATCGGAGCTGTCGATGTTCAGGACCCGAACCTAATGATCTTTGATCTAGAAAATAGTACACCACGTCTCCCCCATCAAATGGCTTTCCAAATCCCAGTGATAGTCAAAAACAGGCCTATTCATCGGACTGTGATTGATGAGGGAGCTTCTACGTGTATTATGTCGATTCAATGTTGGAGATCGCTTGGTTCTCCTTCGTTGAACCAATCCCCCACCATCCTTAAGGCCTTTGATGGCCGTGGGTTCCGTCCGTTTGGTATTCTACAAGAATTGCCTATAGGGGTCGAAGGTAAAACCGTTAGTCTGGATGTGGAAGTGGTTGATGCCCCTCTAGACTACAACCTTCTTTTGGGTCGAAGTTGGTCATATGCTATGACAGCGGTCGTTTCATCGGTCTTCAGAGTCATTAAGTTTCCACATAACGGTAAGATCGTGACTATTGATCAGCTGACATACTTTTCATCCGACCCAACCTCTTCAGAAACTATCCAACATGTTGGTAAAACGACAATCCCTTATAAGGACATTGGTGTAGGTTTAGTTAAGGATTCCGGTTTACTGGGAACTTTTCCTCTCCCTCCACTCAATGTAGATCCTTCATTTGCAACGATTCATATGATCACGTCAGAAAACATTATTCATGATGATCCTTGGTATGTTCCCTCTGACTCTGAGCTAGATTCACTCGGTGATGTTATGCCGTTGAGTCCGTATGAAATTGCTTATGAAGCTCTTATGTCTTTTACCGATTTTCATTCAACCGAAACCGACCAAATGAATGTGGTCAGTGAAGAGTCACTTTTCACCTCACCTTTAGAACGGATAACGTTTCCCGAAGACGTGTCATCTGACGAACGAACTTCGCGAAATCCTAAGTGTAGATGATCTACCATGGGAAGATCTCCATCACAGATCTTCGTTTTTACCTAAGGGCGATGCATTTGAAAATGATTTTTCATCTATCTTTACCGCTGAATATGTCAAAGACGCTCAGGATCCAACGAAACATTCTGATTCAGAGCTGAATTTAGGGAATATTTCTCGTACTGTTCCCATTGATATATCAGTGAAGCCCGGAATTGAGGAAAACATTCATATAGGTGCCGCATGTACTGAAGAAGAAATCCAAACTTACAAGGCCCTATTCCAAGAATTCCGCGACGTGTTTGCCTGGTCCTACGAGGAAATGCCAGGAATCGATCCTGCCATTGTTGTTCATGAAATCAAAACCTACCCGGATGCTAAACCCATTCGGCAACGGTTGCGTCAGATTCACCCTCGAAAAGCAGCTGCAATCAAAGCAGAAGTCGAAAAGCTGTTGAAAGCAGGTTTCATTTATCCGATCCCGTTAACGGATTGGGTATCGAATATTGTTCCCGTCAATAAAAAACAAGGAACAATAAGAATCTGTATCGATTATAGGGATATCAATCGAGCTTGTCCAAAAGACAACTATCCTACGCCTTATATCGATCAAATAATTGATGATTGTGCCGGAAGTGAGATGTTTTCCTTCATGGATGGTTTCTCAGGTTATAATCAAATCAATATTCTACCTGCCGACCAACCAAAAACGGCATTCATTTGTCCATGGGGGACATTTGCTTATTGCAAATTACCTTTTGGGCTTAAGAATGCCGGCGCTACTTTTCAACGGGCCATGTCTTATGCATTTCATGACATCAAGCACATTGTGCAACCCTATCTCGATGATTTGCCTGCTCATTCTTTACACCGAGCTGATCACCTTGTCCATTTACGAGCAATCTTTATGAGGTGTAGGCATTATCGAATTCGGTTGAATCCCCACAAGTGTGTTTTCTGTATAGAAACAGGTCGATTGCTGGGATTTGTTGTTTCCAAAGCCGGCATTCGCGTCGATCCCTCGAAAGTCGAGGCTATCATCCAATTGCCTCCTCCTTCGAGTTTGCGCCAACTCCAAAGTTTGCAAGGGAAAGCGAACTTTTTACGCCGATTCATCCCTAACTACGCCGAGGTCACTAAAGGTTTTACACGGTTGTTGAAACAGAACGTACAATTCTTTTGGGACGAGATTGCCCAACAATCTTTTGATGCATTAAAACACGCGTTGACCCATGCACCGTTATTGCATCCTCCCAACTACAACCAGGACTACTTCTTATACCTCGCAGCTTCGCATTCCACCATTGGAATGGTGTTAGTTCAAGAAGATGAATTCAAGGCAGAGCATGTGATATATTATCTTAGCAGAACCTTAAATCCAACTGAGTTAAAATATTCACATGTGGAGAAATTGGCCCTGGCAGCCGTTCAAGCTGTCCAGCGTTTTCGTCACTACATTCTTCTCCGCAAAACTACTGTTATTTCGGATTGCAACCCTATGATTTATATCTTGACAAAACAACTGCTAGGGGGCAAGTACTCTAAATGGATCGTCATCCTGCAAGAGTTCGACTTGGAGTTTGAGAAGTCCAAGTCTAAGAAATCTTTAGTCTTCGCGGAATTGATGTGTGATTTCCCGAGTGCTGACACAGAGACTGTGGCAGAGGAGTCCATTGCGGACGAATCTTTGTTTCTTATTAGCACTGTAGATCCGTGGTATGGGGATATAATCATCTATCTCCAAACCCAAACCTTTCGGCCTGAAGCTTCCAAGGAAGACCGTCGAAAAATTCGGTTTCAATCCCAGCAATACAGAATTATTGGAGATACACTTTATCGCCTGGGGGCAGACTTAGTTTTTCGACGTTGTTTAACTCACGATGAGGCTGAGAGAGTTTTGAATGATTGTCACTCTGGAGCATGTGGCGGTCATATGTCTGGGTATGCCACAGCTCAGAAGGTGTTGCGCGCTGGCTATTTCTGGCCGTCTATGTTTAAAGATTGTATCCTTGCCGTCAGAAAATGCCACAACTGTCAAGTGTTTGATCGAAAGATGCGCGCTCCACCTGCTCCTCTCCACCCTATAATTGCCGCTGGTCCATTCGCCAAATGGGGTATTGACTTTATTACTTGTAACCCTCACTCGGCCGGGGGGCATGCGTATATCATCCTCGCGGTTGATTATTTTACTAAGTGGGCCGAGGCGATGCCTACATTCGACGCAAGCGGCAAGACAGCTGCAGTTTTCGTATTCAATCATATCATAACTAGGTTTGGTGTCCCACAAGCAATCATTACTGACCATGGGAGCCATTTTCGAAATGTCATGATGACTGAGCTTACAAGCCAGCTTGGTTTGCGCCACGATAGCTCTACACCTTATTATCCGCAAGCCAACGGTTTGGTTGAGTCAATCAACAAAGTTCTAGTCATCATGATTCGACGGATCATTGGTATCCATCGAACGAATTGGCATAACATGTTATTTTCGGCGCTATGGGCATATCGAACTTCAGTGAAAAATTCAACAGGTTTCACCCCTTTCCAGCTAGTTTATGGCTTAGAAGCTGTGTTACCTATTGAGTGCGAAATCCCATCACTTCAAATGGCTGTCGAATTACTTCCAGCTACTTCCGAAGAGGAGAAACGGTTGTTATACTTGGCTAAATTAGATGAGACTCGACGTGACGCTACTTTAGCTATCGAGACTCACGCAAAACGAATGAAAGCTCAGTACGATAAAAATGTAACTCCTCGAAGTTTTTCGGAAGGAGACCTAGTACTATTATATGATCAAGCTAACGATAAGCTAGGTGCCGGAAAATTCGTTCCCATGTGGCATGGGCCCTACATTGTAAAGCGAAAGCTAGCAAAAGGGGCTTATGAGTTAGTTGATTTTGATGGGGACTCTTTGGGCAAACCCAGAAATGGACTTTACCTAAAGAGGTATTATGCTTAAAATGATGGATGGAGAAATTTTTAGATAGGTTAGTTTTCCTTTCTAGCTAGCAAGTGTGTTAGTTTAGTCAGTGTGCTTAGTTTAGCGAGTGTGGTTTTCGTCATTATTCTGGCTTATCTTGGTTTTACTCTTGATATTGTAGATGTCGACGCCTCTCCAAACATACATTGGATTTGCTGATGGTGCTTGTCGTAGTACACGGAATATCTCTTCCGCAGCTTGGGTTATCTATTCACCCTCTGACGAGTTAGTTTCTATGCATGGGGTAAGCCTCGGTCAAACAACGAATAACATTGCAGAATACAGTGCAGTGGTTGAATTATTATCCGAATCTATTTCATTTGGAATTCGACGTTTGATTGTGAGGTTAGATTCTGAACTTGTTGTATTACAGCTTAATAGAGTTTATGCCATTAGAAATCCTGTGTTGTTAAGGTTGTTTTTGAGAGTGCGTCTCTTGGAACGTGAATTTGATTACATTGAATATCAACATATTCCAAGGTCCCTGAATACATTAGCAGATGCAATTGCTTCTCGAGTGTTGGACAGACATTTATAATAATCATGCAAGTAAATTTAAAGACATTTCATCATACATGTTAAACAAGATAAGCCGGTAATAGTGATATATATAGATAGAAGTGTGTCCAAAAAATATATACATCGTCTTCGATCATAGGTTGAAAACACCTTATGATCGGCAAAATGATAGTACAAAAAGTCAAAAATGTCACATGTGACTACAAAAAGTGACTAGTCAATCACTGGTGGTGCTCTCTGTACGACACCACTGCGCGGGCTACCTTACGCAGAAATCTCCTAAACGGTCCAGGGACCGCGACTACAAAACGCTGAAGCCTGATAGGAATGTCGTCCATAGTAGTCTCAGGTATGTCTACCGTGAGACGATCTAGGTCATGCTCCAACTCAGCTAGTACGTCTGCAGCCGCATCCTGTGGGGCCGGTGCCGGTGCAGCTGGATGTCGTCTATCATAAGGCCGGAGATTGGCTGGACGCTGTGGACCAACATCTGCATTTTGAAAATTTTACTGTTAGTTTGAGACGATATATATGAAAAATAAAAAATACATAACTAGAAAACTTGTGAAAATAAAAGTACCTCTGTCGTCCCATTGTTCTCCCTGTGGAAGAACCATGTCCGGATCACCTCTGAAATCCATTCCGGCATATGGAAAGTCTTGTATCACAAAAAGCTGGCCCTCTAACCAGTCAAAGTAACTGTCTGAGAATCGAACCACTGCCGTGCCCTCGTCAGGATGCCGGGCCATCACCGCAACCCATCGAATAAGCTTTGGCTCCCGAGGACCCAAGTCATCAACAGTGAGTTGCTGAGGGATCAGCATTGGAACTCTCTCCAAGGCAAAGCTCACGACTATAGGCCCATATCCAAAAGTCTTCAGTCGTTCGTTCTTTGCCTTGGTCAGTTGGCTCTTCATATGAGCCGACACAGCTTCGCACCAGTTGAAGATGGTGCCTTGGTAACAGTCAACTGCCATCCGCATTTGGGATTCGGAAGCAATGTGTAAAGCGGTCGCGCCGCAAATTCTGGTAACCATGAACGCAATGACTCTGAGTTCCGGCAAAGCGATGTGTTTTATCTCTA
This sequence comes from Pinus tabuliformis, assembly GCA_031772625.1. Lineage (NCBI taxonomy): Eukaryota > Viridiplantae > Streptophyta > Pinopsida > Pinales > Pinaceae > Pinus > Pinus tabuliformis. The sequence goes on along the minus strand of CM062815.1, from coordinate 913,472,006 downwards.
CGCCTTTTTTATGGCGAGTCCCGGGTCTGCACCACTCCTCGCGGAGATCATCAAGGGATTGGCCACCCGGCCTGGTCCCCGCAAGATTGAGTTGCTCACCTCTGTTTGGCAAGCCAGTAAGAAAGTATACATCCGAGGGCTCTATCTCGAGCTGGTGCCCTCCTATGTAAAAACATTGATCTTGAACGTTCCATCGCTCAACCAGCCATTCCAAGAATCTTACCTGGCCCCTCATGCCCGGTATGGTCCAATATTTGTACAACCCGCATGTTCTTAAGGCATCCAGAGAGGGTTGGTGGTTTATTGCAGCTTCATCTTCCTCTACGTGCTCTCTCTCTCTCCAGTCTAACATGATTAATGCCCTGCATATCAAAAAAGACAATTAGAAATTGATTTGAAGAAATTTGGTGGTTTTTTGAGAGAGTTGGGGTTTTCAAATGCGCATTACTCGGAGGACGCACCCCAGCTTTGTAGCACAGGGCGTCCGGACGCAGCTTGCCTGAAGGCGGGCTGCGTCCCCCGACCATTTTCCCGTGTGAGAAAAAGTCGGGGGACGCAGGTCACCCGAAGGGCACCTGCGTCCGCCGAGAGGCGCATTTTGAACCCAAAACCCCCCCAAAAAATGAAACAGAGACCAAAAACTTAATTCTAAATGGATAGAAATGCAGAGTAGGATGTGTAAAATACCTGGGTGAAGCGGCGTTCGATTCCGACGGTCAGATTTTCCGCAGCGACCACGGGAAGTTTCTTGTCAAAAGCTCCTTTTTCAACCTCCAAAGTCAAACGGTAAAAATGACATGGTAAAAGGTCTTTTTATAGGTTTTTTGGGTGAATGAGTTCATTTTTTACCATGAAAAGATGTTTTTCGACGTATTTTTGCCTATTTTAAACAGGTATGAGTAATGTGTCGCTTTTGTGCAGGACAAAGGGATTTCGAGGGAAATTGTAATTTTCACAAATAAAAATATCAGAGTCATCTTTTAAGCCCTTTTCTGACTCCTAAAACATGAAAAGATCGCCGAGTGTTTCTTTTACACTCGTTAAAACGGAATTAAAAGACGGTCCCCTTTTAGCTCTTTTCTGACCGTAAAATTAGGAAAAGATTGCCGGGTTTTTGTCGTTTCAAACTCGATAAGGAACTAAAACGACGTGTCTTTGATCGCTTTTTACTTTTCAGGTCAACGACACTATTATGAAAGTACTCCTTGGTCGCAAGATCAAGCGGTTCCCCCAGGTATTATTTTATACTTTTTCGGGCTTGAGGGACACAAACTTACGAAAAAGTTCAACGTGGAGGTTCCTTAAGTTTTTCAGACTCTCTAAAAATGAAAAACGCCGAGTTTCTCCTATACTGGGCTCGTTAAACTTTTACAGTAAAGGACCTGTTCAATTACAAACGGGAACGAACCACTCCTTCCTAGGGTTCGAATTTAAACTAGGTTGGACTCGTCCGAAGGATGAGCTTATAACCAAGCATATGTTATCCTCCTCAAGCTTGTTAAAAATAAAGAGGTACTTGCCAGAAATGGTGGGGGAAAAGAGAGAAGAATGAACCTATTTGTCACCTTTTGTTTCAAACGAAACTTTATTACCACTCTTGGACACGACACTTTTGCATTTCACCTGGGTTGGGAAATCTTTTACCTCACAGTTGACCAAATCACTTTGAAAATCTTTAACCGGGTTCAGGGATTAACTTTGAGTTATTCGTCACCAAACCATCTGTCGTGTCGTTATGTGTTCAAGAGGTCTGCAAGCAAAACTTTCATCTGCAAAATACTTGTCATCCATTCGACCATCCCTGAGTCAGTCCTTACAGCAACATTTCTTCAACTTGAACAATGATTTCGTGTTGCAGGCTTGCCTGCAACGAGTCGCTTTCTATCGACATCGACACATTATCTAGAAAGATGACTTAGGAATCGACAGTACCTTGAAGTCTGCATGCATCAATGGCAGGTTTCTCGCCTTTGACGACAGTTTACATCATTGACTTTCGATCAAAGGATTCCGTGAAGTGTTCGACATCAGAACATCTATTCACATTTCACGGGTTGTGCTTGGTACTTTGAGAACCATTGACATTACTGGTGGTCTCTCTCATGCTTTTTAACAGTTCACTTCATCGACTGGTAATCAAGTGGTTTCTAACATGTTCGACATCAAATCATTTAATCACATGCTTAGAATCGTACCAATTCGGGAAGTGGAAGTGAAGACCCTGGATCTAGTTTCTACCATCCAGGCTGTGAGGAGTTTTGTATTCATTATCTATGTAGACTAATCATAAACAGATGGCTGCGTCCATACTGTGTCTACAAAAGTCTATAAAAATGATGTACTGCAAGATCATTCATGTATCAGAATAGTTAGTCCATTAGTTAAAGTTTTGAATCTGAGTATGGGAATGCCTACCACAGTGATGATATAATCTTATACATGTATTTTGTGTTGAAAATTGTAGGTTCCAACCAAGTCATCCACAAGTCAATCCTTGAAATGATAAAGCGCTTCACCCTTCCTAGAATTACAAAACACCAATCTATTCCAGGCTTCGCACTTTAGGGGGCAATCTGTTACACTAAAAAATGTCACCTTGACTACTTACAGTTAGTATGGCTCAAATCAACAGTCATGCTACCCTCTTAGGCAAGTCTATGCCTCTGTTATCCATCTCAAACTCAAAGAAGAGAGAAAGTCTTGTAAAAACTATGTTTATCTCTGGGGTCGCAGGGTCTCTCTAGCCTTACCTGCGGGGACGCAGGCCATGTTCACAAAAGCTGCGTCCATGGACACTCTGTATGTTAAAGGACAGGTGCGTCCTCCTGTAAAAGGCAAAATGCGCAAGTTTTATCTTGAGAAAGTTACTTGTGGTTACTTCTAGAACATTCTAGAGGTCGGTTTGATGAAATGGATACGCCTCCAGTTGGTTCATGTATCTCTATTAAGAGGGGACTTATCCCATCAATAAGGGAGCTATCCCACCCATAGAGGGGGATGATCCCATTGATAGTGGACCTGAATAACCTCTTTACAGCACTATAAATAAAGGCATTGAGCCAGAAGGAGGAGAGGTTGGAGCTATACATTTTCTTTGGGTAAATGCTGCAGGATTTAGGTCTTCCATTAGAACCTTTGTGAGGAGAGATTGCCTTTACATGATTCTACTTGGAAGTGGGTGAGCTTTGTCAAAGTAGAGGAAAACACTTGATGGACCCTGGGAGGAACTTGCACAACACCAAGGCCAGGTTGTAAGAGTTTCTTTGTTTCGTTATTAATACAAACTGGTTTATTTTTCTCAATAGCTTGTGTTAATGAGTTATTTCATGTGTTCCTTGGTCTGCATGTTGAATGTATGTTTTATTATATGAAATACAAGTGCTCGGTAATTGTTTGATTGTTTGTGGTTGCAGGAATTGACTTGAAGGGGGAGCTCATCCGGATCGTCAAGAACGGACTTCAACAATAGCGTTTTGGAATAAGGTAAGCCTAAACACTTGTACTTTTCATATTGTAAAAGGTATATTTAGAGAAAGATCACTCCATTTTGTCTTGTTTGTCGCTAGAGAGTTTATACTCCTAGGGAGGTCAGTTGTGTCAGCCCAAATGACTTTTTCCGCCACGACAGGAGCAGCTGAAATGATCCTGTTTTGACCAATTATGAGCAGTTTTTCATGGAGAACTTCTGGCAGAAGTTGTAATCTGTTGACCTTGTTCCTTTAGGGGTTAGAAAAACACTTTTAGGGACTTAGGAGCCCTTGGTTTATGGACATTTCATGCTTGGGGTTGTAGTGCCCAAAAATGTCTATAACAACTACCCTGACCTCTATTCTTACTGTGCTATTATATTAGTGCTTAACTTAAATCATGTGGGCCCAATCTTCTTATTACTTATTCAATATTTAGATGAGTGTGCGTAACCATAAATAGTGTAAATGGATAAAGGTAAACAGAAACATAGATGCACAATATTCCAAATCAAACTTATCTTTATTAGAAGTCATTTCAAGTACAATCCCAATTACAGACCCGACTCCACCCTGCGCGCTCAGCTACAGGGGTTCGCTCACTCAGCTACAGAGCCTCATACTATTACTATGACCCAGTAAAATTCAGATACAACTTTGAGCTTTAACCATGCCTTCGCATTTCTATCCATTCTTCCTTGCTTCTGCACTTAGAGCCTTGCTCTATTTATACAATCCCATGGTCCGCGAACCATGGGTAGGCCGACACAACTTTACGTTATTTTACATTTCTTAGGGCGGACAACCCTATGACTCATCCTAGACTTTGTGTAATGTCCCTTAATAATAAATAATAATAAATATTAAATATTAAATAATAAACAATAAATAAAATAATAAGTAAATAAAATAAATAATAATAAATTAATAAATTAATTACATGCTCTAAATAAATATAAATAAATGAAATAAAACAATAAAAATAGTAAAAATCAGTAAAACTATCAAAAATTAAAAACAAAAGAAATAAAACAAGAAAATTTAGTAAATATTAGTAAAACTATCAAAAAGTAAAAGCAAAAGAATAAAACAAGAAAGCAGTAAGTTGCATGTTGACACATGGAGTGTGGGCATGTGTTTGACCTCCTAATGTTTGCTCTATTTAATATATGGTGAGGAAGATGAGAGGCATTCCATCATTCCAAGATCCTGTCATTCATTCTCTTGGGAGAATAGTGTTCTAAGAGAGAGGAATCACTGGTAGTAGTACGTTGATTGAGGGCTCGGGGGTGGCCTGTTGTAGCAAGCTTTTGTGCAACTAAGCCTACGATTGGGTGGAGAGTCATCCCCAAAACCTTGTTGTGGTAAGCAGACTTCAACTAGGTAAGTGCTACTCATAGTTTGAACTTGATGTTAATTACTTGATTAATTACATGTTTATTGTCCCTCCCTTAATAATAATAATAATAACTTAACTTCCAGACGAAGTTCCTTAAAGTGGGAGAGTATGTAATGTCCATCAATAATAAATAATAGTAAATATTAAATATTAAATAATAAACAATAAATAAAATAATAAATAATAATAAATAAAATAATTAATTAAATAATAACAAATTAATTACATGCTCTAAATAAATATAAATAAAAGAAATAAAACAAGAAAAATAGTAAAAATCAGTAAAACTATCAAAAAGTAAAAACAAAAGAAATAAAACAAGAAAAATAGTAAAAATTAGTAAAACTATCAAAAAGTAAAAACAAAAGAATAAAACAAGAAAGCAGTAAGTTGCATGTTGACACATGGAGTGTGTGCATGTGGTTCCCCTCCTAATGTTTTCTCTATTTAATAGATGGTGAGGAAGATGAGAGGCATTCCATCATTCCAAGATCCTGTCATTCATTCTCTTTAGAGAATAGTGTTCTAAGATAGAGGAGTCACTGGCAGTAGCACGTTGATTGAGGGCTTGGGGGTGGCCAGTTGTAGCAAGTTTTTGTGCAACTGAGCGTACAGTTGGGTGGAGATTCATCCCGAAAACCTTGTTGCAGTAAGTAGACTTCAACCAGGTAAGTGCTACTCATAGTTTGAACTTGATGTTAATTAGTTGATTAATTACATGTTTATCTTGGGTTGTTACACTTTGGTGCTCCGCACCCGCAATTTGCGGAGTTCTACACCATCTTTGAACAAAACTTGGGCTTTGAGCCCCAAAAGCATGCTGTCGGGGATCCCATGCCCAACAATAGGTTTGAAATGTTCACATAGTGAAGAATACGAGATTGAATATTCTTCCATTATCGAAAATGAAAATTTGGGTTTAAATGATGATTTTCATGAGATTGATGAAACTATGGAGGAATTTGTTGTGAGTAAGGAAATTTGTGATATAGATTTCCTACAAGGAGATCAGCTAACAGGGACTATTTTCTTTCATGAATAATATAGGGCTCACATGTTTAGTAATATTGAAGAATGTTTTCTTTTCAAGGATGATTTAGACTATGAACTGGAAAAATGAGTCTAAGATAGACAATATGCCAGAGATAGAATGAGAGTTCCTCATGCTTGAGGGATTTACACCAACACTGAGGTAGCAGAAATTCATACTTCCTTATGCCTTCCTATGGATCAACAACCAAGTATTCTTTCAAATCAAAATGAAAGGAGTACTTGTATTCTTACTGAATTCCAAGATAAGATAACATTTCAGTTTCATAAGTTTCCTTACAGTGATTTGCTATAGTTAAGAGGAAATATGAATTTTATTCTATTTGTGAATCATGAGTACATTTTGAGTGGACACTCGGAGTTTCCTAACTTCTTTTTTTTCTGCCTACTCAAGGAAAGTACAAACATGATTCAAATAAGTAGCCATTTGCTAGATTGGTTACAATGGAGGGATCATTACACATGACCATATATATATATATATATATATATCTTCGGTAGGTGGGTGGTTATCATCAAGATTTGAATCCCTCAAATATCGATGGTTTTCTTCCATAAGTAAGTTCAACCAGTTTGTTTTTTATAGTTAAGTGAGTTCAGTTAGTCAGTCTGTTTTCAATTTTTAGTTTGGTCTTTTTATTTTTGACTCCATTCCCATTGGATAAGACTACCTATTCTACGGTGTTCTTGACACCTCCAAGGAGTTTCCATCCCCAGCTGGAGCTAATTTTAGTGCCTTCCAGTCATGTCAGTCACCAGTGATCAAATATTCTCTTACAAGGTTTGTTAGGATCTTGAGGTCAAATTTTATCATTTCATTAGGTTTCAAATACAATTTGGTCACTGGATGTTGTTTTTATGTCACTTCTACTCCCTCCACTTACTCATGGTCTTCAACACTCATCATGGTGATTATCTTCTTTGAGGTATCATATCTTCATTTAGGTGTCTTGGGTCATGTAATGGTTAAAGTCCTCATTTTAGGTCATGGTCTATGGTTTCACTCCATGTGTCATCATGATACCATATGTCAAAACAAAAACATGTCCATCACGTGAGTTAATGGATAAAGGGAGTTAGAATCATAGGGAAGGAAAACTAAAGGTAACGGTAATGTTTTATTTCAAATAAGACAATGCTGCAGTACACTACAAAGTCTCATCATTTCTCAAAGGGACATATGATTTCATGCCACTGCCAACGAAAAAATCAACTTTCAAGCTACAAAGCACCATTTAAATCATCAAAAGGGTTTCATTTCAGCATTCACAGGTGTAAGCATTTCCTTGGCAAGTAAGTAATCATCTGGCACCTCTTATGCATCCTTCATTTTGAAGAAGTCGGTGAAAATCCCTCTCCTAGGGTTCTGCTGCTCTTTTGGTCTCCAGATGATTTTTGCTTCATTGTAGTGAGACAAATCCTAGTTTTTATGTTCCATAGCCCCCAAACATACCTTATATACCACTCCCAACCATTTCCCATACCCATTCCCTTCATTTTCTTTCATTTTCCCTAAACCCTATCTTAATGCTGCGTTTTTGAAAATTTCTAGGCTAGGACTATGTTTTACACTTTTCTACTCCTTTCCCTCACTCATTCCTATGAATTCCATTTCCCTACACTCCCTAAAACCTATCCCTACCCCCAAAAATTTCCCCAATAATTTATACAACCATTACGTTCATTCACCTCCATCTACAAGACTGTCTCAAATCCCCTGTTTTCCCAAAACTAAACCCTAATTCTTCCTCCTAGTGAGCTAGTGTTTCACCTTGGAAGAAAAGGCTAGACACACTAACAAGAAGAAGTACAATAATGTAAACATGTTTTAATATTTAATCCATCTAACATCAAATATATTAGTGCCTCACAAACTCATCTAGAGGTCATTTGCGACACAGAGGGATGGTTTTGATTCAAAGTGTGTTTGTGATCAAATGAAGATGGACTTGGCAAATGTGGAAGAGGTTTTTGTCAAGAATATAACAAGGGACAAAAACCTCATTCTGTTTTTACATAGGTAGAATATATTGGGATATATACATCTTTATTGGAGACCTATGTGAGAAAATAAAAAAACTTTCAAGTTAATTTCCTATTTTAGTCATGCTTTTGTGGCACAAATTTCGAGAAAATGAAAATGAATTTCCATAAAATGAGAGAGGTTTTTCTTCAAAACATCCTTATCTACAATTTTTCTCTTATTTTCCGAAAATAGTAATGGATAGAGAGATATATCTCCATCTTTGAGCCCTATTTTTGCAGAAACCCCAGAAATTTTGACAAGCAGCTATTTACGCAACGCCTTGGCTCTGTGCTTTCTCCATAGACATCCAAATGCCAAAAAAGTTATATGCCTTGATATATAATCATCCCTAATTATCCGTTATTCACTTTTGCAAGTTTTTTGGTGGACATATTAGGAGAAAAAGCTCAAAAGCAGGTCAAAAAATCACTTTCTACCACTTTTGAAGCAGGCGCTGTGGTTTTGGCGTGACCTTGGGAGAATCCATTTTTCTCCTAGCTAGAGTGTCCAAATTACTTTCTTGAGTAGTAAAAGGACAAATAGACAAATAGACACTCACATATTTCCAATGAGCTATAAAGTTATAAATTTGAAACATGGTAAGGCCTCCAAAATCCTCCTGCTGGATGAAACTGGGCAAACGCCTGAGTTTGCTACGCAAACGTGTGAATGCACTACACAAATGCCTGTAACAGTATTTCTTAGCATGTCTTTGCAAGATCCTTATTTTGATGATGTAATTTCAGTAGTTTTAAGTCTAGATGATGTAATCATGAATAAATTAGCATGATATGTTGTTTTTATGTTTAATTAGGCCTCATAAATGTAGAAAAACTCAAATCAAAGTCTAAGAGAAGAGTTTGTTTTTGACCTTCTCACTCTCATTTGTTGGTTGAGATATTCTTGGAAATTGTTCCATCACTCATGGATTTGACGCATGAAGGTGGGGAAACAATTTATCTTAGTCTATACGTATTATTTGCTAATTTAGAGAGAAGGGTTGGACTTCAGAGGAGAGAATTTTTATCTAATGCTTTCACTCAGCTAATCAAAGGAGCAGTTACAACTATTTTTCAGGAATTCATGTGCATTGTGTTTTTGATGTTTTTTTATTTCTATGTAAGTTCTTATGAATGAAGCCATCTTTCTTAACATGTTTTTCTTTCCTCAGTGATTTTCCTTACAGTTATGTAGGAATAATTCTTTGTATTTAAAGCTATCTTTATGTGGAAAATCATTTCTATGTATTCCTTCTTCTAGATTAATGAATTCATGGCACATACTTATTATGACCTTGTAATATTCTAATAACCTACACTACATTCACAAGACATTGCTATCTTGCTCCTCCTTATGCCTTTCTGTTATGTGGAATTTTACATCTACGAATAATCACAACTTCCCTAGGTGGGTAGCTACACCTAGAACAACAGATTTAAAGAGTTCACTAATAGAATATGATGAGATTAGTGACTAGGTGACTAAAATTGTTAGTCACCACAACTTTTCCAAGCGAAATACTACCAAAAATTAGCAATATTACGACACCCAAGTAAAAACGACTAACATAAATGACTATTTTAGTCACCAGTTAAAATATACGACTAGTTAATAAATAATAATACTAAAAATGAATACCATAAATGACTAATTTAGTCTAGGAAAAAAAATATGACTACCTAACAAAAACTAAAATAACATGAATTAGTCATTAATGTTAGTCATTTTAATTGCGTCACTTCAACAATATAAACTTACAAGTCATAGGGGGTTCAAAGGTATTCTTAGATTGGGTGAAAGGTCATACTTCCTTGTACAATTATTTATTGGATCAAAGGATGATTAAAATTATGGAGCTTATTAGAATCTTTAGGGTCATATCTTCTTATTGTTGGAAATAATACTGAGAAGGGGGGGGGGGTGAATCAGTATTATCACATTAATAAAACTTTTTCATTTCCATAATCAGATTCATATATGCTACTTCCACAACTTCTGATGATTAAGTTAATTGATATTCAATGAGTGCATTAGAACATTATCAACCATATTATCAGATAACAGATGCCGTAATAGAGAATAGATCATCACACATAAGGCACACACATGAGCACCATGATATAAGGTGGAAACCCAATGCGGGAGAAAAACCACCTGCTGCAAGTCATCTCAATCTTCTTCTTAATAAGAAAATACTTTTACAATATTTGTACTGGTGCAGTCTTATACCAGTACGGGAGCTACAACCCCCTTTGCTCTTGTACTAGCCGATCCATTTACTAGTACGCAGGCTGCTACCTGCTACAATGCTCCAAAGATCTCCCTTAGCTTTTGTACTAGCTTAGATACTAGTACATAGGTGCTGGCCTACAATCTTCTCTCCTCCAGGTACCACATTTCATCAATTTGCAGACTGGATACACTGAAGCACAACACATAATCTGAAAGGCCACTTTTCACCCAATTTTCATACTGGACCCAACAACAACATTGAAGCTCATAATCAAACAACCTTATGAATCACCCAATCACTAGATCCATACATATACAATGATATTATGAGAGTTATCAACCAGATCTAGTACATAAAGATAAGTCATTAATCATGTTGTTATCTGAAGTCAATACCAGTAACCAAACATCAGTTATGCACCCAAAACCCTGCAGAATAGTCAAAGGCAGTTAAAACAAATTTTAAGCAGGGATCGCAACTTCGCTGGTATAGATATGCGGATATCTGTACTACCTCCGCACCTGCGCCTTCTGTGGCGCCGTGACCACCGTACCTGCGCCTTCTGTGGCGCCTCCGCACTGCGCCTTCTATGGCGCCTCTGTGGTGTCTTTGCACTGCGCCTTCTGTGGCGCCTCCGCACTGCGCCTTCTGTGGCGCCTCTGCACTACGCCTTCTTTGGCGCCTCTGTGACATCTCCGCACTGCGCCTTCTGTGGCGCCTCTGCACTGCGCCTTCTATGGTGCCTCCGCACTGCGCCTTCTGTGGCCTCTGCACTGCGCCTTCTGTGGCGCCTCCGCACTGCGCCTTCTGTGGCACCTCGGCATTGTGCCTTCTGTGGCACCTCTGTGGTGTCTCCGCACTGCGCCTCCGCACTGCGCCTTCTGTGGCGTCTCCGCACTGCGCCTTCTGTGGCACCTCTGCACTGCGCCTTCTGTGGCGCCTCTGTGGCGTCTGCGCACTGCGCCTTCTGTGGCACCTCTGCACTGCGCCTTCTGTGGCGCCTCTGTGGCGTCTGCGCACTGCGCCTTCTGTGGCACCTCCGCACTAGACCTTCTGTGACGCCTTTGTGGCGTCTCCGCACTGCACCTTCTATGGCTCCTCCGCACTACGCCTTCTGTGGCGCCTCCGCACTGCACCTTCTGTGGTGCCTCTGTGGCGTCTCCGCACAGCGCCTTCTGTGGCGCCTCCGCACTTCCGCAGCTGCAGCGCTCGAGAGATCACCCTTCACAGATTCTCTTTCAACTTCCCTTTCATATATGAAACTTTTAAAACAATAACCCAATATTTCAGATCTTAAGATATTCGATTTGCAAGGATGAATTAGCCAAGTGATCTCATTTGCTTTATATAGGCTTAGGCCTTTCACAATACCACGGGCCAAAACCATAGGATCAAAAAACTGTTGGACTAATACCATGAAACAACCATGAAAGTATGTGAGTTCAGCACTTTTGACGAAGTACCATGGTCCAAAACCATAGGTTCAAATACCAAGGACTAACTACCATGGGCCAAAGGTAAGTTCTCCAACATATATGCGCTTTTCCTCATAGGTTCAAATACCAAGGACTAACTACCATGGACCAAAGGTAAGTTCTCCAACATATACGCACTTTTCCTCATAGGTTCAAATACCAAGGACTAACTACCATGGACCAAAGGTAAGTTCTCCAACATATACGTGCTTTTCCTCATAGGTTCAAATACCAAGGACTAACTACCATGGACCAAAGGTAAGTTCTCCAACATATACGCGCTTTTCCTTCCATGAAAGTGCGTGAACTTTTTCTCTACATGAAATAAACTTTTCTCTGCATAAAAGTGTGTTGTTGATGCCTCGAAAATCGTTGCATCAACATTGGGGATAACCACCCGGTTCGGACCTTAGTACAGCTCCTTTTCCGTTTGGAATAGTGGCTCCGACTGGGGATAATGGGACCAGTTTCCCAAAAATAGATAAACGGGATGAATAAATGACTTATAGACTATGCTAGCAGTAAGCGAATAACTAAAACTATCAGCAAGAATATAATAACTATGATTTATCCCGGGGACTTATTGAGCTCTAAAGCGTAGCGTTTGATGGTCTGTGTCTAAAGACAGGCATATAGATGACTCCATCTTTAAGAAATAGATATTAATTCATTCAAGACTGCTGTGCATAAATAGTTAAGCAAAGCGATTAAAGCGAAATTGCTACACTTTATCATTTATATCATTGTCATATACATGATTAAATGAATAGGCACATCATAAAGCATCCAATAGTGGAATGAATAAAGATCTGCAGTTATAGTGCATGCATATAATCAACAATAGCAAGAATAATTACATAACAATTCATATAAAAGGAATGAATTCAGACATAGATAGAAATACCATATGAGCTGCTTGACACTCCCAAATATCAATCGCTATGTTGTCTTCCTTCAACGCAAAAAAAACATTCTCAACAAAGACAATAGTGCCCAATTGCATAAAGAAGCTTTCTCGTCAAATTAAGAACGACTGGTCGAGTTTCATAAAAGAATATTGGCTGAAGCACAGTAGTGCAAACTTCAGTCTTTTAAGTCTGTTACAAAACTTTACGACCCTTTCTAAAAACATGAAAGGGTCTATAAATACTAAATTAATCTAAATATCTCTGAAACTGCAATGCTACTAAATTGGTATCAATAAATATTGATCCTATCTCCCTCAGCGATCTGGCAATCGGCGACATGATTCATCAGGTAGGCTCTTTGCCTTTAAACTTGAGCTGACTTATCGCAAGCATTGGCTCTACTTCAGGCGGTTTGTTGAGGCACGAACTAAGCTGGGCGGCATATGTGGCATCTTGAATATCGGGAATTATACACCCGAGTGCATCTGTTAAACACTTGAGGGCAGATCTTTGTGTGTGTGGCTTGATTAGAAAGAGCCAATATGCATCGAAAGTCAAAGTGTTAACCCCAGCGATTAACCTCCCCTTCTCCTCTAAGTCAGGATAACCTGTTTGCTCTATCATATTTGCTATTGTTATGCTTCCTGGTGTACACTGGGAAATCATGTTCGCTAAGTAGAGGGTGTTGTTGACCAGATCAACTAGATTGATGGCAGTTGATTTGCATCTTGAAGCCGCCCTCTCTGCTTTCATCACTTGAATTTTCCATTCTGTGAATATTATGTCCTTATATGTTTCTTGGATCCTGGGCAAATTCGCTACTTTTCCTACATCAGAATCTTGCCAATTAGGATATGCGGTTATGGTTTCTTCAGCTTGGTCTAACTCATTCCTGGCCTTCTCTACCTGTTGACTTACGGATGTAGTTAGCTCACACAATGGCTCTGCCTCAGTGAGTTGTTGACATAGGAGCCTAATTTGTGATATTAATGCATTGTTTATTTGCGATGCTTCTGCTCTGAACTCCTCCACTTTTTGAGTGCCCTTTATGATTTCGAGCTGTGATGACAATTGAGCTATTTGCTCGTCCTTCGTTTTCATCATTTGCTCATTCGTTGTCCTCAATTGTGCCAATGCCTCCGATAAGTCCTTCTGTTTCTGGATCGCACTTTGGTCGATCCTTTGCTTTTCTGTTTGCAATTGCTGGGTTAATTGATCACTCATTTGCTGTTGTGCCAGCAACTACTCCTCTACTTGTGTTGCCTTCTGCTTTGTCTCGGCCAATTCTGCCTGAAGTGCAAAAATTTCTTGGTCCTTAGTCTTCATTAGAAGACTTAACTCCGATGCCTTATCGATTTTCACTGCGGAATAGGCTCCTGCATACTGTGACAGCTTTGTTAGGTCATCGGAGGGGTCCAATTCCTCCTTCCATACTACATTATCCGTGATTGTTTGCTCTGGGAAGATAGAAGGTTGATCAGTCCTTCGTCTTTTCCTTGATCGCTTTACAACTGCTCTATGCCTCGGGCTATAGAAAACATCCAGGGGAGGAATATCTTCTACCTGGAGAATGATTTGATCGGAAGGGTCTTTTGGAATTACCTCAACATCCTTAGAAATGGGTGGGCCGCTGGTTCCACTTAGAACCTGAGGTGAAGTGATGTCCTGTGTGTCATTTGTTTTGGAGGTGTCTGTATCTTTGGAACATTCCATTCCACTGATAATAGAGTCAAATTGCTTCCACTGCTAGAGCAATTCGGGGTCAATGGTGGTTTGTTTCTGCTTTTCGGCTTGGGACTCCCTCCGCTCTTTTTCCTGCTCTTTCTTTTGCTGCTCCTCTTGTTCTCTCCTCTGTTTTTCCTCTTGTTCTTTTATCTGCTGCTCCTCCATCTCTTTCTTCTTTCTTTCCTCTTGTTCTATTTGTGCTCTCCGCTGCTTTTCTGCCTATTCTTTCCTCTGCCTTTCCGCTTGTTCTTTCCTCTGATGTTTTGTGATAACAGGAGGTTGGCTTGACTGTTGCAGACTAGGCTCGCTTGATGATGTCACTGGGGTTGTTGCCAGTAAATCTAGAGGCAGAGTTTGCAACCTCTGTTCTCTAAGTTTATTGAACTCAGTTAACCCTTCATCATTTTATTTCATTCTAGCGAGTTCTCTGGCCCGACAGATTGATTCGGAGGCAATGAACAAGTCGTCAAACATATCTTCTTGATGCTCAAATTTTGTCAATTTGGCCTGTTCTAATGCAGTATAGGCAACTTTCTTTGGATCAAATAGCCTATTTGGGATAGTGGCCAGAGTTAAGGATTGAATCTTTGTGGCTTCCTTTTCTGCATGTTTGAGATCATGCAGAGTATAGACACCACATCTCAAGGGAAAAGAGGGCCAGCCCCTCTTCTTTTCTTTCTTGAGAGTCTGTGTAGTACTCTCAGCTATAATCTGATAGGCGATTTCTCTTGCTAGCAGTTTATCTGGAATGTACAAAGGGAGAACATGCGGATTGGCTTGGCTGTCGAAAACTCTAATGTAAGTAAATCTCTCTTCTCCAAACCAACTTGCTACCGTTAGTAAATCAAACGAAGCTTGATAGGAAATCTTGGGAATGGGCTTATCAAAAATAGAATAATAAATGGGCACCATAAAGCCATTGCAGATTTGGTACAGATGGTGCTTGTAAGAAGACTTCCACAATTTCTGGTGGTATATATGAATGGGTGAGGGGTCTTGCGCAGTCCACCTCCAACCGAGGACGGGAAATTCAGAATTGAAACATAATGTATCTAAAATATATGCACTGTAATAGAATGGGGGAATTTTCCTTTCAGTGACAACAGACTTACTTCTAAAATCACGAACAGCTACGGCTAGTTTATCCGAGAGAATAGTGGCCCAATCCATAATTATACTGTTCACTGCTGCCTCCATTAGAGGAACCATCTCTATGGTAAAATTAGCAGAGTCATGCAATCCCCATAGTCTACACATCATTATCCCCGCATAGCAATAAGGAGAAGCCAGAGAATCGACCGAGTACTTACCGGAAGACTCGTGCTTGTGTTTGGCTGGATTCTGCCTCCAATCCCCGATGGGTTTGGATTCCTTTTCATTATCGCTTGCAAACTTCTCCAGGAACGCCTTGTTATAGACCTTATCTGGCTCGGGCAAACGATACATTTTCCTTAGATCATCTGCCTTGAATGATCCGAAAATCCTCCCATCTCTGGTGCTAAAAGTTCTGTCCAGGATTGGAATTTCTTCAATCTCCCATCGCACGACGTCTGTGTAGGGGAGAATCTGATCTCTGGCCGCTATCCTGTGAAGGAAAGAGTCGGCCAAATCTTTGAGAGTGCTATCAGACTTCCGGAGTAAATCCACACTAGCTTTTGTCACTGTCTTCACTGGTTGTTCGGCTTCAAGCAGATCGTATGTGCCTCGCCAAGAAACTGTGGTGAGACCAGTACACGTAGTATCAGAAATTAAGCCCTTCTTTTTATCCACAGCAGTTTGTCCTGCAACTGGTGTAGTGAAGAACCCACGGTCTTCTTAGATTTCTTTCCCATCTTGCTCAAGCTTCTCTCTAAGGATGAATTCTGCACAAAGGAAAGAAAAACTGTAACATAGAAATATGATAATGAAAATCCAATGCGGGAAAGATATATCAATCGAAGCGTGCTGAGAGATTAACTCTCAAAAAATGGCTGCGGATCCAATCGATGGGAAGATCTTTCAGATACATTAAATGGCCGTTTAAGGCCTGCGACCCCTTAAATGCTCATTACACCATTATCCGGCTGAATGACTCTCTTAAGCGTGCTATGGATATTTTGGCGGTTGATTGCAGGTGATCGTTAATTCAAGAGGCAAAACTTTAAATACGAATGAATCGCCTCATCCCTTCATTTAATGGCTTTTTCGAGATCTGCGCTCTATCGTGATCGGGTATCAAGAATACTTTAGATTTTTTAAGTTATGTCTTTTGAAATGCCGATCGCCGATAGCGATATCGCATCCCGTCGGGAGAATAGGTGTTATATAATCATATGAATAGGATACCCCCGACCGCCGATTGCGAAATCACATTGGAGTAGCGTGAAGAGGTATAACAATGTGCATAAAGAGTGCAGTGCTGATCGCCTGATCGCCGATATCGCATCGCATCGGCGGTAAGACCTGGGCGCCTTATTATTATTCATGGGATGTTGCCGATTGCGGATTTCGAAATCACATCAGATCGGGGTAAATGATTTAAGGTGCTTTAACTGCATACGAAGTATCACCGATAGCCGATCACCGATTGTGCATCGCGTCGAAGCTTATGTTATGTGCATTTTTAAGATGTGTATGGAGTATGGCCGATACCTGATAGCGAAATCGCATCGGCGGAAACCAATGTGCCACTTATATGTGTTTTCCATGTCATTGCGATATGCGATCTTGCGATCACTTTATCGCAATAATAAAATATTGTTTTATTTCTTTAAATGGGTTTTTAAAAACGGTTTTATAAAATGAGTTCCTTTGATTATCGGACCTTTTTGAACAATAAAAGTATTGATACCAATTGAACTTTAAAGGGACCCATTTCATATGTTAGCATTTATAAATAAAAATGATATGAAATGGGGGGTTGTTGTAGAGCACAACAATTGGTGATTCGCTGGAAGAACAAGTTATCTCTGGAAATGATAAAAATACTTAAGCTTTTTCAAAAATAGAGTTTCCATCAAAAAGGGGAAAATTCTAATATAACTAGATATATATGCATTTTGAATAAAATGAAACTATTTCGTTAACTTCCTCCCCCTTCTAAGAAAATAAATACATTCTAAGCTTTAAAATAGGTCTTTATTGGTTTATTATGATAAAACAGAAAACTTTTCCAAATCAACTTTTAAAATGAACTCCTCTATCATAGGTAGAGCCTCTGCTGCCAGCAAACGTTTATAGTTTCGACAGGGATACCTTTTAACCATGTAATTGTCCATTGTTCCATTCAATTAAGAGTGTGACTAACAAAATGAATTCAAAACATGTTTTCATATTTTGTATTTCATTTCCCTTTTTTTTTTTGTTATTGATAAGATATAAATCCATTGTCCTGGTTTGGTGGCCAGTTGTTGACAATGCCATTCACTGGTAGTAATCTAACTGAACAAGTTGGCTCGTGATGAGACCCCTTGTCTTGTAATTTCAAGCCATTACCCTATTTTGATATGCAGTATTGGTAATGTCAGTCAAACTATTTCCCTATGAACATGGTAAGCAGGCTTGTAATAAGACCTCTTATCTTTAATATCTTATATTTTAGAATTACACTCTGAATAATCATAAACTTTAGTGAATGGGATGAACAATTTTCTCCTTAAGAGCAAATGGATGACAGGTTAAGAGTTGAAGGTGCTGAAATTGGATTAGCTTCTATCTTAATATGGATAACCTTTTGAGACCGACTTGAAAACAAAAATTATTTACAATACTTTTAAACTTTGAGAGGAGTTTACAAAACTTGGACTGTGGTTTCAGAATACAAAGATACCTAATTTCCTAGAAATTATCCATTTTGGTCAAGAGTTCTATTATTTAAGAGAAAATATTCATACTACTTCTGTGAGACAATTTTTTCAAATACAGCAAAAGGTCAATGGAAGATATCTTACAACATTATTTTCTGCAAATCCTACAAACTACGAAAATCTACCAAACTAAAAGGAGAAGGAGTTACCTCCTCAATTAAAGAATTTCTTCAAGATCAGGCCATTAATAGGGAGAGAATCTCTCAACCCTGATAAATTTTGCAATATAAAGGTCGAACGGCCTACCTTTTCATAGATCTGAAATGGTCCAAGCCACATCTTCTGGAACTTGGTATGTTTTCCCTTATCTTCATGGGCTTTGTCCCATTTCAGAACTAAGTCACCGACTTGAAATTGTTTTGAACCGGATGAGACTGAGTCAAAAGCTACTTTAATGATTTGTTGATGCTTGGCATGAGTAACTCTAGCATTTTCTCTTTCCTCTTCTAATTTTAGAATTTGATCATGTCTAAGTTGAATAGAAGAAGAAGGAGTTTCATCAATGTACTGTACTAGGGCTAAAGAGGGAAGAACAAGATTTGTGGGCAATACTGCTTCTTTTCCATATACCAGATTAAATGGGGAAGATACTATAGAAGCCTTTTGTGTTATTCTATCAGCCCATAATGCAAACATCAAAGATTTGTGCCAGTTTCTATGATTCTGTTCGATAGTTCGCTTAATAATTTTGATCAGATTTTTATTAGTAGATTCTGCTAAGCCATTACCCTGGGGATAGTAATTAGCAGAATACTTTAGTTTAAACCCTATTTTAATAGCAAAATCAAACATAGCATTGCCTGAGAAATAAGAAGCATTATCAAAAACAAGAGCATTTGGGACACCAAACCTGGTAATGATGTATTGATCTATGAATTCGATGATTGCCTTGGAATTTGCTGTTTTCAAAGGAATAGCCTCCACCCACTTAGTAAAATAATCAGTAGCAGTGAGGATATACCTATGTTGTTTGGAAGATGAGGGAGTAATCTCCCCAATGATATCCAATCCCCATTGCTCAAATGGTTGTTCAATGTTGACTGGTTGCAGAGGGAAGGCTGATTTACGTTGTCTTCCACTAGAAGTCTGGCAGTTGAAGCATTTCCTTACATATTCGTGGGCATCTCTAAACAGAGTAGGCCAATAATACCCAGCATGAATAACTTTGTGAGCTGTTGTGTCTGCTCCAAAATGTCCTCCTGCTGGTCCATCGTGTAACTCCTGCAAAACTTTTTGAGCTTCAGGTTTCTCAAGGCATCTTAACAGGATAGAATCATAATTCTGCTTAAAAAGCACATCATCAATAAGCGTGAAATTATTTGCTTTTAACCTAATGGCCCTTTTGTTTTTGTAAGACAAGTGTGGAGGGGCATAACCATTCTTTAAGAAAAAGATTAAATCTGCATATTGCGATTGAGAATCAGTGGCACTTATCTGATTGATTTCTTCAGTTTGACTTGTATCACCTGATTCTGGAATGTTGGATGCTCCTGCCAATATCCTACAAAAACCTTGACCCCTAACAATCTTTGCTGGTTTAATGTCTAAATCATATTCTTGAAGCGCTGTGACCCAATTTGCTCTTTTTTCACCCATTTCTTTTTGGATTAATAGTTGCCTAACTGCTGGGACAGGAACTATAACTTTTGTGTGGGTTTTCAAAATGAAGGGTCTGTAATGCTTGATTGCTTTAAATACAGCAAAGGCTTGTTTTTCTACATCAGAGTAATTCAATTCAACACCCTGAAGATTTGAGCTGAAGAATGAGATGGGTGCTTCCAAGTTTTCATCATTTAATTGCGTGAGTACTGCAGCATAAGATAAGTCGGATGCAATGGTATACAATGTAAAATGATTGGAAAAATTTGGAGTCTTTAAGGTTGGGGCATTGATTATTGATTGCTTGATTAAATCAAAAGCTTCCTTTTCTGTTGATCCCCACTTAAAGACTGAATTCTTCTTAATCATCGTTTGAAGTGGCAAAACAATTTGAGAAAAGTCTGGAACAAATCTTTTAACAAAATTGATCTGGCCTAAAAATGACTGCATCGATTTTTTATTGTGAGGGAATGGGATTTCAAAGATTTCTTTGATCCGATCAGGATCAATATAAATGCCATATTTGGACACAATAAAACCCAAGAGCTTCCCTTGATCAAGAGCAAAGAATGACTTTTTAGGGTTCAGAGAAATACCATATCTTTTGCAGCGTTGAAAAATTTGGCTTAAGTCATGCAAATGATTAGACCTCTCTTTAGAGAATACAGTTATATCATCTAGATAGACAACTACTGTTTTATTAATCAACCCTCTAAAAGTTGTATCCATAGCTCTTTGGAATGTCGCTCCTGCATTTATAAGTCCAAAAGGCATTTTCTGATATGCATATGTTCCCCATTTTGTCCTAAATGTAGTTTTAAGTTGGTCATCAGGATGAACCAGGACTTGGTTGTATCCTGAGAAACCATCTAGAAAGGACATCAATTCAGAGCCTGCTACTGATTGAAGTATTTGCTCCATAGTAGGTAATGGGAAATTGTCTTTCAAGCTTGCTTTGTTCAAGTTTCTGAAATCAATACAAATTCGAATGTCGCCATTTTTCTTTCTGACTGGCACCATATTAGAGACCCAGTTTGAGTGTCGGACTGGAAAAATAATCTTGGCTTTCAGGAGTTTGTTAAGTTCTGACTTTATCTGGCTCTCTAAATTTGGGTGTATTTTTCTCAACTTCTGTTGGATTGGTTTTTGATCGGGAAGCATAGGAATGGTATGTTGGATAATAGATGTGTCATAAGTCTTCAAATCATTGTATTTCCAAGCAAAAACTTGTTTGTTTTTCTTTAACAATCTAATGAATGCCTCCTTTTCGTTTGGAGAAAGTCCTAATCCTAAATTGATATTTTGAGGAGCTTGCTCAGTACCTAAATTTATCAATTCAAACTTTAGGGTATAGCTTTGGAGCTTTGCATTGATTACAGGTCTAAACCTATCTTTAATATCATAAAGATCTTCTAGCTTTACCGCAGGCTTAGGAATTGCATTTTCTTGAGGTGATTCTTTCATTTGGGAGTCATGCTCATTTTCTTCAATGATTTGATTATCATAGGACTTTTCAGAAGTTAAGAATTGTAAAATATCCTCATCATGGTTAAATACTCTCCAATTAGTTACATTATCAGGAATTGAAGGCCTAAAAATCAATTCTACAGAAAATCTATCAGGATTGTAGTCTTCAGAAGGTAGAAGCTTGGAAGCTACGTTGGCTAGTAGGTCAGCTGCTGAGTTTTGTGACCTAGGAATTGAGGAAATGTTAAATGCCGAGAAATGTGAGGTAAGATCTTGCACTAGCGATTGATAATGATTGAGGTGATTTGAGAGACAATGAATTGCATTTCTCACCTGTTTAACAATTATTTCAGAATCGCCAAATACTTTTAGGTATTGTACTTTAAGGTCGATTGCTTTATATAATCCTTAGACTAAGGCTTCATATTCGGCCGTATTGTTAGTGCATTCAAATTCTAATCTGCAAGACAGCATTGCTTTTTCCCCATGTGGACTAACCAAAACACATCCTGCTCCTGAGCCTTCGCTTGACTTGGAGCCATCAAAATATAAAGACCAAAATAAAGGAGTATTAACAACCATATTTACAGTTTTCTCATTATAATTGAAACATCTAGATTTATATGTTTGTGAAAAATTCTCAATCTGAGATGAAAAATGATTAACTGAGAAAGGTGAGGGTTGGGCAACAAAGTTGCCAAAGGATGACTCTGATGAATAATTCCCCAAAATGTTGTTGTTGAACGCCACGGGCTGGTTCTCTTGTTCAAATTCAGTAACTGTGTGGGTCATATGTTTTTCTCGATCAATCCTTATTTGATTTGGCTTACCCTTGTAGGGAAGCCACACGTGTGACCAATCAATGGAAATATACCCATGCAATTTTTCGGACCAATCCCTACTCAAAATTAAACAGTAAAACTCTGGTATATCAGCTATTAAGATATCAATTCTTTGTACTATCCTGGGATCAGCAGACAACCTGATAGTTACGGAATTAATTTCTCCAACAAACTTTACTTTGGTTCTGTCCAACTGTACAATATGGATAGAAGACTTCTGGGGTTCAATGTTCAGTTTAGAACAAACTGAAGCTGGCATTATGTTAGATGATGCCCCTGAGTCAATTAAACAGTTGTGCAGGTTTCGATTATAGATCTCATAGGTTAGAAGGAATGGTGGAGTATGAGAATTTGATCTATCTCCAATCAGAACTGAATTGGTAGCTTCAACCATACTTGGAGGAGGTTGGCCTGAATCATTAGCAGCTTTTGCACTGGGAAGTGGTGTAGAAGGAACAACATTCAATTCTTTAAGAAGTAATTTTTGCTGATGCTTTACTTTACTAAGTTCAAACATGGTTATGTTTGCTTTAGTTTTCTTCATGTCATCAACAATGTTGTATTCCATTGAATCGGAGACCACCAACATTTTAGATGTTGAAGGAGAATTGGAAGTTGAAGGCTGGTTTTGGGGACCTACTGCAGGTGATTTCTTTGGAGGTACTTTTTCCTTTGTTGTGGCAGCACCTGCACTCCTTTTCTTTGA
Source organism: Pinus tabuliformis (assembly GCA_031772625.1). Lineage (NCBI taxonomy): Eukaryota > Viridiplantae > Streptophyta > Pinopsida > Pinales > Pinaceae > Pinus > Pinus tabuliformis. The sequence continues at coordinate 913,449,264 of CM062815.1, read as the reverse complement.
AGTTGCCTGGACAGGTTCAGAAGTACTTTTACTTCTAGTAGTGACCGGGAAGGCTTCTTCTTCGTTATCGGTATCAGAGTTAGGGAGTATAAAATCCCACATTCCATGGCATTCAGCTACTTCTTCTTTATCATCAATTTGTGAGATTGTTTCCTCCTCCTCTTCTTCTTGCTCTGAATCTGCATTAGATATGACATTCGGTGGCTTTGATTCCGTTCTCTTATAGGTCCTAAATGGTCTTTTGTTTGAGGTTTCGGCGACCTGTTTCTTTATATCAACCATTTCGTTAGACAAAGTTTTCAGGACCTTTTGCAAACCCTCCATGTCATATGGGTCCTTTGGGGTTTTCTTCTTAGAATCCTCTTTGAAAGAGACTTTTTTGGTTTTTCTATCTTCCAGAGCAGCTTTCTTCTCTAGAGCATTGATGCGCTTTTCCACGGCAAGTGCTTCTTTCATGTTTTCATCTAAGGTAGGTTTCCCAGCCCTGTCTACAAAAATGGCTATATTAGCAGGAAAAGCTGTTATATACCATTCGCTCCGAATTTGTTCACTTGGTTTGGAGGCTGTAGGGATTTTGTTCAGGAGCTTATTGAATCTAGCATTAAATTCCTTTATTGGTTCCCTATGCTCTATTCTCAGATTGGAGAGATCGTTTATTAAAGTAGCCAAAGACCTATCATCTCCATATTTGGTAAGAAACTGCTCTTGGCAAGTGTTCCAACTGGTAATGGAACCAGAGGGTAGAGAAAAATACCAGGATCCTGCTGATCCTTGCAAGGTATAAGGGAAAATCCTAACAACAACATCTTCTTCTGTTACTCCTTTCAAGTTGACTGCCAACATGAAATTATTGATATGTTCCTTAGCTTGGGTCCCATTATCTGGATTAAACTTGGGCAGCCATTTTTCAGGAAGATCTGGTAATGGATGCAATGGTGCAGGCATATTGACTACACCAGGTCTGGTCCATGGATCTGCCATTATAATAGTAGTAGTAGATGATACTACCGCTGAAATTCTAGATGCCTGGGAAGGAAACAATATTGAGGAGTGAGCGGGTTGAGATGTTACAACACCTAATCCCTGGTGAACATCGATATGTAATGGAGGGGTGGATGGTCGACTTTGCAGATGAGAAGTTGAAATGGAGGATATGGATGAAATTTCTTCACTATCAGATCTTTCAGTATTTTTCTTTGGCTTTTTCCTTTTTGGTAAAGGGAACTCAGTGGGTTCAATACCGACCTTTTCGCTCTGAAGTTTGGTGGGGGGTGAGGTAAATTGAACTGCGATGTCGCACTGATGTGTGATACCTCAGATTTCTGTGGCGAAATCGAGAAGCTCTAAAGTTTATGGATAAGAGACTGAACTTCAGGTGATTCAAGACTTAATTGTTCTAGAGTATGATGGGTTTGAGCAGTGGTAGTTGATTCCTCTTCTTCTTGTTCGCATACTGGCGAACCAGCATGCGCATGAGAATTTTGAGGGGATTTGGAGGGAGAATTACCCTTAGAATGGCTTACTGATTTGGGTTTGTTTGCCATTCATAGTCAGGCCCTCCTTCTAGCACCAAAAATGTTGATGCCTCGAAAATCGCTGCATCAACATTGGCGATAACCACCCGGTCCGGACCTTAGTACACCTCCTTTTCTGTTTGGAATAGTGGCTCCAACTGGGGATAATGGGACCAGTTTCCCAAAAATAGATAAATGGGATGAATGAATGACTTATAGACTATGCTAGCGGTAAGCGAATAACTAAAACTATCAGCAAGAATATAATAACTATGATTTATCCCGGGGACTTATTGAGCTCTAAAGCATAGCGTTTGATGGTCTGTGTCTAAAGACAGGCATATAGATGACTCCATCTTTAATACATAGATATTAATTCATTCAAGATTGTTGTGCATAAATAGTTAAGCAAAGCGATTAAAGCGAAATTGCTACACTTTATCATTTATATCATTGTCATATACATGATTAAATGAACAGGCACATCATAAAGCATCCAATAGTGGAATGAATAAAGATCTATGGTTATAGCGCATGCATATAATCAACAATAGCAAGAATAATTACATAACAATTCATATAAAAGGAATGAATTCAGACATAGATAGAAATACCATATGAGCTGCTTGACACTCCCAAATATCAATCGCTATGTTGCAGTTCTTCATTCAACGCAAAAAAAACATTCTCAACAAAGAAAATAGTGCCCAATTGCATAAAGAAGCTTTCTCGTCAAATTAAGAACGACTGGTCGAGTTTCATAAAAGAATATTGGCTGAAGCACAGTAGTGCAAACTTCAGTCTTTTAAGTCTGTTACAAAACTTTACGACCCTTTCTAAAAACATGAAAGGGTCTATAAATACTAAATTAATCTAAATATCTATGAAACTGAAATGCTACTAAATTGGTATCAATAAATATTGATCCTATCTCCCTCAGCGATCTGGCAATCGGCGACATGATTCATCAGGTAGGCTCTTTGCCTTTAAACATGAGCTGACTTATCGCAAGCATTGGCTCTACTTCAGGCGGTTTTTTGAGGCGCGAACTGAGTTGGGCGGCATATGTGGCATCTTGAATATCGGGAATTATACACTCCAGTGCATCTGTTAAACACTTGAGGGCAGATCTTTGTGTGTGTGGCATGATTAGAAAGAGCCAATATGCATCGAAAGTCAAAGTGTTAACCCCAGCGATTAACCTCCCCTTCTCCTCTAAGTCAGGATAACTTGTTTTCTCTATCATATTTGCTGTTGTTATGCTTCCTGGTGTACACTGGGAAATCATGTTCGCTAAGTAGAGGGTGTTGTTGACCAGATCAACTAGATTGCTGGCAGTTGATTTGCATCTTGAATCCGCCCTCTCTGCTTTCATCACTTGAATTTGCCATTCTGTGAAGAGTATGTCCTTATATGTTTCTTGGATCCTGGGCAAATTCGATGCTTTTCCTACATCAGAATATTGCCAATCAAGATATGCGGTTATGGTTTCTTCAGCTTGGTCTAACTCATTCCTGGCCTTCTCTACCTGTTGACTTACAGATGTAGTTAGTTCACACAATGGCTCTACCTAAGTGAGTTGTTGACATAGGAGCCTAATTTGCGATATTAATGCATTGTTTATTTCGATGCTTCTACTCTGAACTCCTCCACTTTTTGAGTGCCCTTTATGATTTCGAGCTGTGATGACAATTGAGCTATTTGCTCGTCCTTTGTTTTCATCATTTGCTCACTCGCTGTCCTCAATTGTGCCAATGCCTCCGATAAGTCCTTCTGTTTCTGGATCGCGCTTTGGTCGATCCTTTGCTTTTCAGTTTGCAATTGCTGGGTTAATTGATCACTCATTTGCTGTTGTGCCAGCAACTGCTCCTCTGCTTGCGCTGCCTTCTGCTTTGTCTCGGCCAATTCTGCCTGAAGTGCAAAAATTTCTTGGTCCTTAGTCTTCATTAGAAGACTTACCTCTGATGCCTTGTCTATTGTCGCTGCGGAATAGGCTCCTGCATACTGTGACAGCTTTGTTAGGTCATCGGAGGGGTCCAATTCCTACTTCCATACTACATTACCCGTGACTGTTTTCTCTGGGAAGATAGAAGGTTGATCAATCCTTCGTCTTTTCCTTGATTGCTTTACAACTGCTCTATGCCTCAGGCTGTAGAAAACATCCAGGGGAGGAATATCTTCTACTTGGAGAAGGATTTGATCGGAAGGGTCTTTTGGAATTACCTCAACATCCTTAGAAATGGGTGGGCCGCTAGTTCCACTTAGAACCTGAGGTGAAGTGATGTCCTGTGTGTCATTTGTTTTGGAGGTGTCTTTATCTTTGGAACATTCCATTCCACTGATAATAGAGTCAAATTGTTTCCACTGCTGGAGCAATTCGGGGTCAATGGTGGTTTGTTTCTCCTTTTCGGCTTGGGACTCCCTCCGCTCTTTTTCCTGCTCTTTCTTTTGCTGCTCCTCTTGTTCTATCCTCTGTTTTTCCTCTTGTTCTTTTATCTGCTGCTCCTCCATCTCTTTCTTCTTTCTTTCCTCTTGTTCTATTTGTGCTCTCCGCTGCTTTTCTGCCTATTCTTTCCTCTGCCTTTCCGCTTGTTCTTTCCTCTGATCTTTTGTGATAACAGGAGGTTGGCTTGACTGTTGCCGACCAAGCTCGCTTGATGATGTATCTGGGGTTGTTGCCAGTAAATCTAGAGGCAGAGTTTGCAACCTCTGTTCTCTAAGTTTATTGAACTCAGTTAACCCTTCATCATTATATTTCATTCTAGCGAGTTCTCTAGCCTGACCGATTGATTCGGAGGCAATGAACAAGTCGTCAAACATATCTTCTTGATGCTCAAATTTTTTCAATTTGGCCTTTTCTAATGCAGTATAGGCAACTTTGTTTGGATCAAATAGCCTATTTGGGATAGTGGCCAGAGTTAAGGATTGAATCTTTGTGGCTTCCTTTTCTGCATGTTTGAGATCATGCAGAGTATAGACACCACATCTCAAGGGAAAAGAGGGCCAGCCCCTCTTCTTTTCTTTCTTGAGAGTTTGTGTAGTACTCTCAGCTATAATCTGATAGGCGATCTCTTTTGCTAGCAGTTTATCTGGAATGTACAAAGGGAGAACATGCAGATTGGCTTGGCTGCCGAAAACTCTAATGTAAGTAAATCTCTCTTCTCCAAACCAGCTTTCTACCGCTGGTAAATCAAACGAATCTTGATAGGAAGTCTTGGGAATGGGCTTATCAAAAATAGAATAATAAATGGGCACCATAAAGCCATTGCAGATTTGGTACAGATGGTGCTTGTAAGAAGACTTCCACAATTTCTGGTGGTATATATGAATGGGTGAGGGGTCTTGTGCAGTCCACCTCCAACCAAGGATGGGAAATTCAGAATTGAAACATAATGTATCTAAAATATATGCACTGTAATAGAATGGGGGAATTTTCCTTTCAGTGACAACAAACTTACTTCTAAAATCACGAACAGCTACGGCTAGTTTATCCAAGAGAATAGTGGCCCAATCCATAATTATACTGTTCACTGCTGCCTCCATTAGAGGAACCATCTCTATGGTAAAATTAGCAGAGTCATGCAATCCCCTTAGTCTACACATCATTATCCCCGCATAGCAATAAGGAGAAGCCAGAGAATCGACCGAGTACTTACCGGAAGACTCGTGCTTGTATTTGGCTGGATTCTGCCTCCAATCCCGGATGTGTTCAGATTCCTTTTCATTATCGCTTGCAAACTTCTCTAGGAACGCCTTGTTATACACCTTCTCTGGCTCGGGCAAATGATACATTTGCCTTAGATCATCTGCCTTGAATGATCCGAAAATCCTCCCATCTCTGGTGCTAAAAGTTCTGTCCAGGATTGGAATTTCTTCAATCGCCCATCGCACGACGTCTGTGTAGGGGAGAATCTAATCTCTGGCCGCTATCCTGTGAAGGAAAGAGTCGGCCAAATCTTTGAGAGTGCTATCAGACTTCCGGAGTAAATCCACACTAGCTTCTGTCACTATCTTCACTGGTTGTTTGGCTTCAAGCAGATCGTATGTGCCTCGCCAAGAAACTGTGGTGAGACCAGTACACGTAGTATCAGAAATTAAGCCCTTCTTTTTATCCACAGCAGTTTTTCCTGCAACTGGTGTAGTGGAAGAACCCGCGGTCTTCTTAGATTTCTTTCCCATCTTGCTCAAGCTTCTCTCTAAGGATGAATTCTGCACAAAGGCAAGAAAAACCGTAACATAGAAATATGATAATGAAAATCCAATGCGGGAAAGATATATCAATCGAAGCGTGCTGAGAGATTAACTCTCAAAAAATGGCTGCGGATCCAATCGATGGGAAGATCTTTCAGATACATTAAATGGCCGTTTAAGGCCTGCAACCCCTTAAATGATCATTACACCATTATCCGGCTGAATGACTCTCTTAAGCGTGCTATGGATATTTTGGCGATTGATTACAGGTGATCGTTAATTCAAGAGGAAAAACTTTAAATACGAATGAATCGCCTTATCCCTTCATTTAACGACTTTTTCGAAATCTGTGCTCTATCGTGATCGAGTATCAAGAATACTTTAGATTTTTTAAGTTATGTCTTTTGAAATGCCGATAGCCGATAGCGATATCGCATCGCGTCGAGAGAATAGGTGTTATATAATCATATGAATAGGATACCCCCGACCGCCGATTGCGAAATCACATTGGAGTAGCGTGAAGAGGTATAACAATGTGCATAAAGAGTGCAATGCTAATCACCTGATCGCCGATATCACATCGCATCGGCGGTAAGACCTGGGCGCCTTATTATTATTCATGGGATGTTGCCGATTGCTGATTGCGAAATCGCATCAGATCGGGGTAAATGTCTTAAGGTGCTTTAACTGCATACGAAGTATCACCGATAGCCGATTGCCGATTGTGCATCGCGTCGAAGCTTATGTTATGTGCATTTTTAAGATGTGTATGGAGTATGGCCGATACCCGATAGCAAAATCGCATCGGCGGAAACCAATGTGCCACTTATATGTGTTTTCCATGTCATTGCGATATGCGATCTTGCGATCGTTTTATCGCAATAATAAAATATTGTTTTATTTCTTTAAATGGGTTTTTAAAAAGGGTTTTATAAAATGAGTTCATTGATTATCAGACCTTTTTGAACAATAAAAGTATTGATACCAATTGAACTTTAAAGGGACCCATTTCATATGTTAACATTTATAAATAAAAATGATATGAAATGGGGGGTTGTTGTAGAGCACAACATGCGTGAACTTTTCTCTACATGAAATAAACTTTTCTCTGCATAAAAGTGCGTGAACTTTTATCTACACTATAATTTATTATTTGAGATGAGTGGGTTGCCATCAAGTACAACATATGTATCATAATGCCAATAATCTCCCCCTTTTGGACTTGATGGCAACAACAACCAATCACTCTCCCCCTTTGACATCAAGGGCAAAGGGTTATGCTCCCCCTAAGAACATGCTCCCCCTGACAATAAACCAGATCTGCAAAGAAGAACCATAATCCATGACCATGAAAGAGATAGATTGCAGCAATAATCAGACCAACATCCAAGATCTCCTTCTGTAGGTCGTCCATAATGCCAACAATGCATTATAAGCTCCCCCTGAGTACCTGTTGAAATCTCTGAATGAGCTCCCCCTTTGTATATTTCATGGTTCACCAATCTGATCATGCTCTTTCTGAGAACAAGCTGAAATGTCTGCTCTGCTATATAGTGTTGTTCATGCTTAGGCTCCCCCTGACTGTAAGCAAGGTCTGCAAAAGGATGTTCTACATCAAAAATGACCTTCCTAAAAGATTCAATACATACATCCATCACCCAACCAAGTGGGGATATATCATAAAAATGAAAACCAAATACATTACATCTTCATCCCAGGCATAGTGGGGAAACCAACATAGGTCGTTACATGACCTGAAGAGATGACACTATTACATCATGAGTCTTGATATGACATCACCTAAATAAGATGAACATGAGAAACAACACTTTATGATCTGATCCATAGTATCTTTCAACAGCAACTAGACCAACAACTTGTATTAGTGCATGAATCATCAATGTATGTCCGCATCAACAGAATTTCACATTCTATGTGAGAAACATCATAGCCATCTAGATCTACATGAATCAAGTATCATCAATTGGGAATATCTGCATTAATCAACATATGTATGAAACAATCCTATCATCATATAGATAAGATCTCATTATCATCATGTCTCCAACAATGCAACTTTGAATAATCATCCCTGTATCCAGCCAACAATCCTCATCCATTTGTGCCAAGAATGAAAGGAATCATAACTGTAATATATGATCTTTATGCATATGAAGATAGCAGCATATGAGTGACTCAACATCAAGAAGATGTGAATTCAAGCTAAGTGCTTCCCATGCAAGAATCATTAGAGAATCAACCATAAATATGATCCAAGAACCATGTGAACAACTCATAACCATAGCAAGATGAATCATTTATCCATATAAGTATCATCACCCAGGACTATTAACCATAATGCCAATAATGCATTAAGTCCATATGCTCCCTCTAAACCTGTGCCATCTGTCTGATCATGCATATCAATAAGAAGTATCAAGACATCATCAATATCAAGTTAGAACCAAAACACTTCTAACCATCATATCCACACATCATTATTATTAACTAGAGCAAAACTGATCCTTCTCTTGAATATGTCCCTACTGCCTTTCTTCAAACAATCATATACGTGACTGTGCAGTAACTAACTCACGTATATATGCAACTTTCCTTTATGGAGTTTGCATATGAGATTTAAGACACTGAAGTTTTGTACTTTCAGCTCCCTCTGATTCTGGTATGTCTGTACGTTGTGCAGTGCCGCCTTTTTTTGACTTTACTTCCTTTTTCCTCCATATCTTCAAGCGTGACATTTTCTCCTTTTGATATGGTGCCCACACTTTGTTCTTGCATTCCTTAGCTATATGTCCAAGCTTGTTACATGCATAACATCTTACATGTTTCATATTCCTCTTGTAACAATCAGCAGCTTTGTGACCAAACATATTGCAAGCAAAGCAATATCCATAAAAGTACCTTGAATGTGATGATCTTTCTGCATAATGGTCTTGAACCCTTCTTCTTCTACATCTAGCTGCAACATGTCCAAGATTATGACATACATAACATTCAACATTATTCATAGGAGGAGTAAAGGATTTTCTTTGAAGAATCTCTTTTCTTGGTTGATGATGAGATTGATCTTTCATTTCTTCGTTGATCACTTTAGATTTCTCTTTAGAGTTCCTTGCCTCACCTTGTGAACTAGATTCACCTTCAATAGATTCATGGAAACCAAGACCAGTCTTTATAGCAGAAGACCTTTGACTACTAAGAATATCATCCAAGACTTTAGAACTATCTTGAAATCGTAAAAGATTATCCTTTTCTTCTAGTTTACCTTTCAAGATATTTACCTCAACCTGAAGCTGTTCTTCCTTTTCAAGAGATTGCTTTTTCAAATCTTCTTCAGCTTTCCTTCCTTCTTCCATTTGTTCCCTTAGTTTGAGAATCTCCTTTTCTTGTTCTCCATTCAGATCCTGCTGCATTTGACGAACTTGGAAGGCACATTCTAGTTGAGATTTTAAGCTGGTGACTTCATTTTCTTGTTTTGCAATAGCTTGGAGTAGATCTGTATTCTGCTTCTTTGATTCTTCAAGATCTCCTTTTAGTGAGAGGATTGTAGCTTCAAGATTTTCATAGTAGCTGGATCTATCTTTGAGTTTCTTGATGGTTGTGCTTCTTCCGTTGACTTCTTTTCTTAATGATGTCACTTCATGCTGCAATTTTTGACATTGGTCTTCCTTGTCCTTGAGTAGCTTTCTTACCTTGTTTCCTTCTTCTAGTTGGGCCTTTATTTTGGTAGCTTCTTCTTTGAAATCACATTCCCTTTTGTTCAATAGATCTTGTTGATCTCTAATTTTGTCTGTCAGCCTTTTAAATTCTGCCTCTATTTGATATCTTTCTTGTTCACCCATAAGAGAAAATTCAGTAGTTTCGCTATCACTTTCATCTCTTCCAAAAGGAAAGATAGCTGGAACATCAGAGGATAATATATTCATACCTGATAATGATTCTGAATTTGAAGAGCTTCTTATACCTAATCCCCAATCGATTCTCCCACTGTCATAGTTCTTTTGAGATGACTTCTTTTTCTTAGGTGCTTTCTTCTTAAGCTTCCTTCCCATTGTTCCACGGATCTCCTTCAAGCGATCAAGCTTCTATCAAAGGACCTGCTCTGATACCAATTGTTGGAAATAATACTGAGAGGGGGGGGTGAATCAGTATTATCACATTAATAAAACTTTTTCATTTCCATAATCAGATTCATATATGCTACTTCCACAACTTCTTATGATTAAGTTAATTGATCTTCAATGAGTGCATTAGAACATTATCAACCATATTATCAGATAACAGATGCCGTAATAGAGAATAGATCATCACACATAAGGCACACACATGAACACCATGATATAAGGTGGAAACCCAATGCGGGAGAAAAACCACCTGCTGCAAGTCATCTCAATCTTCTTCTTAATAAGAAAATCCTTTTACAATATTTGTACTGGTGTAGTCTTATACCAGTACGGGAGCTACAACCCCCTTTTCTCTTGTACTAGCTGATCCATTTACTAGTACACAGGCTGCTACCTGCTACAATGCTCCAAAGATCTCCCTTAGCTTTTGTACTAGCTTAGATACTAGTACATAGGCGCTGCCCTACAATCTTCTCTCCTCCAGGTACAACGTTTCATCAATTTTCAGACTGGATACACTGAAGCACAACACATAATCTGAAAGGCCACTTTTCATCCAATTTTCATACTGGACCCAACAACAACATTGAAGCTCATAATCAAACAACCTTCTGAATCACCCAATCACCAGATCCATACATATACGATGATATTGTGAGAGTTATCAACCAGATCTAGTACATAAAGATAAGTCATTAATCATGTTGTTATCTGAACTCAATACCAGTAACCAAACATCAGTTATGCACCCAAAACCCTGCAGAATAGTCAAAGGCAGTTAAAACAAATTTTAAGCAGGGATCGCATCTTCACTGGTATAGATCTGCGGATATCTGTACTACCTCCACACCTGCGCCTTCTACGGCGCCGCGACCACCGCACCTGCGCATTCTGTGGCGCCTCCGCACTGCGCCTTCTATGGCTCCTCTGTGGCATCTCCGCACTGCGCCTTCTGTGGCGCCTCCGCACTGCGCCTTCTGTGGCGCCTCCGCATTGCGCCTTCTGTGGCGTCTCCGCACTGCGCCTTCTGTGGCACCTCTGAACTGCGCCTTCTGTGGCGCCTCCACACTGCGCCTTCTGTGGCGCCTCTGCATTGCGCCTTCTGTGGCGCCTCCGCACTGCGCCTTCTGTGGCGCCTCCGCACTGCGCCTTTTGTGGCGCCTTTGTGGCGTCTCCACACTGCGCCTTTTGTGGCGCCTCTATGGCGTCTCCGCACTGCGCCTTCTATGGCACCTCTGCACTGCGCCTTCTGTGGCGCCTCTGCACTGCGCCTTCTGTGGTGCCTCTATGGTGTCTCCGCACTGCGCCTTCTGTGGCGCCTCCGCACTGCACCTTCTGTGGCGCCTCTGTGGCGTCTCCGCACTGCGCCTTCTGTGGCGCCTCTGCACTACGCCTTCTGTGGCGCCTCCACACTGCGCCTTCTGTGGCACCTCTGTGGCGTCTCCGCACAGTGCCTTCTGTGGCGCCTCCGCACTACGCCTTCTGTGGCGCCTCCGCACTTCCACAGCTGCAGTGCTCGAGAGATCACCCTTCATAGATTCTCTTTCAACTTCCCTTTCATATATGAAACTTTTAAAACAATAACCCAATATTTCAGATCTTAAGATATTCGATTTGCAAGGATGAATTAGCCAAGTGATCTCCTTTGCTTTATATAGGCTTAGGCCTTTCACAATACCACGGGCCAAAACCATAGGATCAAAAAACTGTTGGACTAATACCATGAACCAACCATGAAAGTATGTGAGATCAACACTTTTGACGAAGTACCATGGTCCAAAACCATAGGTTCAAATACCAAGGACTAACTACCATGGACCAAAAGTAAGTTCTCCAACATATACGCGCGTTTCCTCATAGGTTCAAATACCAAGGACTAACTACCATGGACCAAAGGTAAGTTCTCCAACATATGCACACTTTTCCTCATAGGTTCAAATACCAAGGACTAACTACCATGGACCAAAGGTAAGTTCTCCAACATATACGCGTTTTTCCTCATAGTTTCAAATACCAAGGACTAACTACCATGGACCAAAGGTAAGTTCTCCAACATATACGCACTTTTCCTTGCATGAAAGTGTGTGAACTTTTTCTCTACATGAAATAAAATTTTCTCTGCATAAAAGTGCGTGAACTTTTCTCTACATGAAATAAACTTTTCTCTGCATAAAAGTGCGTGAACTTTTCTCTACATGAAATAAACTTTTCTCTGCATAAAAGTGCGTGAACTTTTCTCTACATGAAATAAAATTTTCTCTGCATATAAGTGCGTGAACTTTTCTCTACACTATAATTTATTATCTGAGATGAGTGGGTTGCCATCAAGTACAACATATGTATCATAATGCCAACACTTATCACATTCACATGGAATCAAATTCAAAGGTTGACAATTTATCGAAAAGGGGAGTGGGGCAACACATCCTTTTGCAACACGACATGACCACCTATATATGTTGCAAAAACCTTTCCAACATATTTATTTGGTTGCACATATATTTCAAATTTCTTCTTTGTCTTGCAAAGTGGTAGTGCTAAGGAGAGGGTATGAACTTTGATAAAATAATGTTCACATAGTACCACTACTAAATTTCCTTCATGCACCTTGTATGATGATAAATGGATGAAATTTAAATGTTACAAATGTGTAAGTAGTCCACATTCAACTTTGTTGTCTTCATTGTCCTTAGTAACAATGACAAGTTTGAATATCTCCTTTATTTATCATCGTAAGCACATAACTCTTTGTTGTACCAAACATATTTAATATTGTTGGTGTATGATCTCTTAATTGTGTAATGGTTTCTTGATGATGATAATGAACTCTCAATCTCCAATGCTCATGAATACGATGAATGAATGATCTAATGCCTTACATGTATAGAAAATTTATGATTCATTTTCTATTTTTATTGTGCCATTGTATATATGCTTCACTAGCATCTCATGCTTCATTTTTCAAGTATAATTTGGTTGCATGAATAAGCTTAATTTTGTAATTAAAATCATTCAAAATTTGTTAATAATTTATGGTTTGTTTGAGAATTCGCAAACGTATCCCTGACATTTTACTTTGAGAGTGAGTAGTGTCAAATGACTAGTCTTCGTTAAGGAACTTCCTTTCATTATCCAATGACCTAGCTTAGCTACATATTTAAGGATTCCCCCTAGATAAGGATATCTTATTATAGTCTAAAGAGTGAGAGAAGGCCACCAAGGTGACATTGGGTGGCTTGCTTGATGGATGGGGTCAAGAAATTTTTTTCTATGAGAGTGTTTGAGTGGAGATACATTTTAGAAAATGCTTCCAAGAAAATTAGTTTCCTTTATTTCCATCTCCTAAAGTACTTCCAATAAAATCATGTGCTTTTAATAAAATCTAATTTTGATAAACAATTAATTCAATAAAATAAAAAAATAAGGTTATTATTATTATTGTTATTTTTTATATATGAGAGAATAGACAACTATAGCATGTTTGTACTTAAGGATCGATTCTATCCACTACCACAATCACCTCCATGTGTACCCACATTGCCTCACATGTGGCACAATGAGCTAATCGAAGTTTAAACCAATAACATCATAAGAAATGCCTTAAAAACCCATTCTATCATCAAACAATCTACACCATGGGGCAAATTAAAAATAACTTTCAATATTAAAAAATATAGCTAATTTATTTGATTAGAAAATCAATTTTAACATCTAGTTTGAGGAGACTCCGTAAAATAAAATTTAATGTCAAAAATGTTAAGAAAAATAAAGTTGGGGTAAATTATAAAAATAAAAATAAGTAAAGTGAAATATAAAATTTTGAGAAAGATGAGAAGTGAAATTGTAGATGTTCCATGGTGGAAAACTCACGGCGGCTCTGTAAATGGATCTAGGGTTGGCGTTAGGGTTTTGAATTTGGATACCATGGCAGGACGTGCAGGGGGGAGTGCTACTCCCTCCTACAGTCAAATAGTGACGGACATAAGAAAGGATGCTGGAAATCATTGTTTCAAGAAACCTTTGGAGATGGCAACAGACGCAATCAATATGGAAAAAATGGGAAAAGACAGATCCCTAGAATAGGAAGGGGATAAGCAGGAAGCTAGTAAGGAAATGAGGATAGGGGGTAGCAGTCAGAAAAATACTTCTATGAGTACAATTGGGGCCAGCAAACCCAAGTCGAACATCATTCCCCAGGTCATTTTAAGTGACACAGTGCTACAAGCGCACAGAGATCACATGGTGGAATATGTCGTTATATGCAAATTCATGGGGATATGGCTGATGGAGAGGGCATTGTGAGTATGGATAAGGAGCCATTGGAAACGAAAGGGGGAAATAAACCTTCATCTGGGATCTAAGGGCTTCTTCACATTGGTGTTCAGAAGCCTAGAGGATAAAGACAGAGTATTCGAAGGAGGACCATATTTCTACGTGGTTGTAGACCTCTACATGCGGCCATGGATGATGAAATTTTTCCCTGAACGTGAAACATTCACATTGGTACTGGTATGGATTAGACTATACTCCCTTCCTCTAGATTATTGGCTTCTGAAATCCCTGAAAACAATAGGCAACAAGTTGGGGCATTTTCTAAAGATCTCATATACGACTTTGAAAGGTAAATATACCTCCTTTGCTCGAATATGTGTGGAAATAGACTTTTCTGGGGCACTTATAGAAGCGATAATTTTAGAAGTATATGATGAAGAATGGGTGTAGGTGGTGGACTATGAACATATCCGATTTAGCTGCCACAAATGCTGTGAACATGGGCATCTATACAGAGACTGCCCAACAAACAATTTGGAGAGAAACGTAAAAACTACCACGGATAAAAATTCCAAGGGTTTCACCAAGGTTGGTGGCAAAGGGCAAGGCGGGAAAATGACTCAAAAGAAGAATAATGAAGAAAGAAGAGCGAGTCACAATGGTTTCAAGATCCTAGCAGATGAATATGGAAACAAAGAAACAAATCTGGAATCAGAGAACATTATCACTGAGAAGGAAAAGGATGCCAGCATGGAAGATATCATAGAAGACAACCGAGCAAAAGGATGATCTCCCAAGTAATATCGAGATAAGTAGGGACCATGAGATGACTCCAAGTGAGGCTAGAACGAAGGACCATGAATTGCAGGAGATTCTAGAAAGGGAGAATTTAGATTTAGAAACGTTTATGGAACAAGGAACGACCAAAGGAGTGGACTCCCTACCATAAGAGGAATTTGATAGGGTTCAACAACTCTTCCTATAGAGACCACAATTGAAGGGCTCTGAAGCCAAAAGAAATCATGAAAGCCAGGAAAATAGAGGGGTCAAAATGATGGAGGAGACACAGATACAATCTCCCAAGTACCCTGGTAGGAAAAGAGGAAGAAAACGACAGAATGAGCTATTGAAAGACTGTGTAAAACTCATTATTAACTCAAGTAATATGAGAGATATTACTAGTTATTGTTTTACAAGCCTTTCTTAATGAAGCTTACAACCTGGAATATTAGAGGCAAAGGACATAGAAGGAAAGAAAGAAATATTAGTAATATAATAAAAGAAGAAAAACCAGATATGGTTTTTATTGAGGAAACAAAATGTTCAATGGACAAGTTCAAAGACATACATAACAAATGGATAATCAAGTATGAATATCTAGAGGTTAAAGAAAACAACTCAGCGGGGGGGATTCTTACACTCTAGGATCCCAAGAAATTTGGAATCCCCGATGCTGAAGCATCTATGAACTATCTTTCTTTAGTGTGTCAACCTTTAGGTGATCCAGAGATTTACATGATCACAAATGTCCATGGACCTCAAAAGCGAGAAGACAAACTCAAACTTCTCGCCTCCCTTGAGGAGCTAAGAGTGAGACACCCTAATGTACCCTGGGTTGTTACAGGAGATCTCAATATGATCAGGGCTCTTACAGAGAAAAAAGGTGGCATCAAACATCTAGGCATAGACTATTTCCTTCCAAAACTTCATAATGAACGTGGGGTTAGTGGACACTGAAACAATAAATGGTACATTTACCTAGAATAATAAGAGGGTAGGGGCTTATCAAGTAGCCTCTAAGCTAGATAAATTTATTATTTCAGAGGACCTCTTTCTTTCAGGACCTACCATGTCAGCTTCAATTCTTCCCTTTTGGGGCTTGGACCATTGGCGTGTATAGCTGGAAGCCACTTGTATGGGTACACAAAGAAACAGACCTTTCAGGTTTGAAAATGCTTGGCTCTCTCACCCCGAATTCACTAGCAATATTGATAAATGGTGGAGAGAGGATCTGAACATTCAAGGCACTAGAATGGTCCTGCTCCAACAGAAACTTAAACACATCAAATCCAAGCTTAAAGATTGGAACAAAAAGGAATTTCGTAATATTTTAAAAGCCAAAAGAGAAGTTGAGAAAAAACTCCAGGAGATCAATCAGATCATCATCATAGATGGTTTTACCGAGGAGCAGAAAAAGCTATTTGACTCTCTGTAGGAAGAATGGGAATATCGATGCATGAAAGTGGATATTTTATGGAGACATAAGTCACAGGTGTAGTGGATTAGAGAGGGAGAAAGAAATATGAAGTTATTCCATAAATCCACCATAGATCATAGGGCACACAACAAAATCTCAAAACTCAAAGGTTCTTAAGGGATAGAACTTGTCTCTCAAAAAGAAATGGAATCTGTCCTTGTTCAACACTTCCTCAACATAGCAGGGGAGCCTCTGGTGGATAGATCTAGGTTCATCAAACATTTCACTCAGTACATCCCTCAGCTAGTTACCAGAGAAGACAACCATAATCTTAACAGGCCAGTGTCAGAAGAGGAGGTTAGTGAAGTGATCAACGAAATTCAAAATGGAAGAGCTCCAGGCCCATATGGGTTCAATGTAGACTTCCTCAAAGCCTGTTGGAAAATAGTCAAACAGGATATCCTTGAGGTGGTGGAAGATTCAAGAAGAACCAAAATAGTTTTGAAGGCTCTTGATGCCTCCTTCGTAGCTTTGATCGCAAAATAGGAAAAATCCATGACTCCAGATGGTTTCAGACCCATAGCTTTATGCAATGTGGTCTAAAAAATTATTTCCAAAGTGATCACCAACAAACTCAAGCCCCTTTTACCAACTCTCATTTCAGAGGAGAAAACTAGCTATGTGGAAGGAAGACAGATCCTCAATAACATCATCCAAGATCATGAGGTGGTACACTCTCTCAAAAGTAATAGGAAAGCTGGTATGATCATTTAGTTGGACCTAGCGAAAGCTTATGATAAGCTAAGTTTGTCTTATATAATGGCACTACTAAGATCCTATGGCTTCGACCACAACTAGATAAGATGGGTTACGGCACTTATTTTAATGACCAATTTTTCTATCCTGCTTAATGGAACTCCTTCAAGAACCTTCATACTGTTCATAGGTCTCAGAAAAGGGGATTCACTCTCACCCTTCCTCTTTTTTCTCATGATGGAAGAGCTAGGTAGATCGATCAAAATGGCAAATGTTGAAGGAAGAATCCAGGGTATCAAACTCACCCTGGATGGAGCGACAAATACTCATCAACAATTTGTGTATGACACGGTGCTGCAGGGTACACCCATGGTCAGGGAAGCCAGAGCAATCAAACAAATCTTAAACGAATTTTCTATGGTGGTTGGCATAGAGGTAAGCCTCAATAAATCAAAAGCTTTTTTCTTTAACATTGAAATTTCTATTCAGAGAAATATCACCAGAATTCTTGGGTTTCAAAGGGACCAGTTACCTTCCAATTACCTGGGTATACCTCATACAGAAAAACCTCTAAGAAAGGGGGTGTGGGAGCAGATTATAAATAAAATTTAGGACAAGATGAGAGAATGGACATGAAGGTCTTTAAATTTGGTGGGGTGCCTTGTGCTCACATAGGCTATATTGCAGGAGATTCATATATTCATGTTGTCAACACTTCCTGCTCCTAAAGGAGTTTTGAAACAGATCAGAAGTATTCAACGAGATTTTATATATGACAAAGGAGAAGAGAAAGAGAAATGGGCTTTGGTAGCCTGGGAAAAGATATACAAACCCAAGATCCATGGAAGTTTGGGGCTTCATGACCTTGAAACCATCAGCAGAGTTTTAGGAGCTAAACTCTGGTGGAGGTGGCTCAAGGAATCGATAACCCCTTGGTCCAAGCTCTGGAAACAAAAATATGTGAATAATTGGTAGGAGAAGGATCATATTCGAATGTCAAGGCACATTAAGGGCTCCCACATTTGGAACCTTGCTTGGGAAAATAAAGGTATTGTCCAGCAACATAGTTTATGATCCGAGCTGGGAACATGACATGATTTTGGGAGGATAACTGGCAACAAGAATCCAATTTGTATAAGGATGAACTAGCAGCTCTCAAGAATTATACCGACAACAAAGGTCTATTTCTGGTAAGGGACTTCTGGGACTAGGTAAGGAATAATGGAAAATGGAGAATATGGAAGGATCTAGGCCATAGTGAAGAGAGCCCTTTGAAGGCCTAGGGAAACTCTCTTGCTCAGGATTTAGAGCAGAGAAATATTTTGGTATCCTCCTTGTCTGATCAACTAAGATGGGGAAGGTACACCGAAGGAAACTTCAACCTTAAATAAGCTAAACAAGTAGTAACATGGTTTAACTACCAAAACCCTGATTAAGTTTGGAAGAATCTTTGGCAGAACCCCCACTGGATGAAAATAAAGTTGTTCATTTGGTTAGTTCAACAAAATAAAATTTCAACTTGGGAGAATCTCCTTAAAAGAGGTTTTACCGGCCCATCTAAATGTTACCTATGTGGCTTACAAGAGGAGACGATGGATCACCTACTCAACCTCGGCCCTCTCACCTCCAGTGTGTGGGAGTGGGTGGCCTCAGTCTTTAGGAACACTGATAGGGATACACTCAACATCTCCAATACTTTGAAGAATTGGAGGAAAAGCGTGTCAGGAAATGAAATCATCAATAAGTCCTAGACTCTAGTTCCAGGCTTTGTCATCTGGGATCTTTGGAAAGAATGTAATAATAGGATCTTCAAGAACAAAAAATCACTTCCTAGCATGTAATTGAACAAATTTTTAGGCAGCTCAAAGACACAGTTAAAAGTTTGTTGGGGAAACTTCTGGAGGACCCTCCTCTACACCAGGATTCTTGTATACTACTGCATTTAGGTCTCCAGTCAATAGTTCCACAAGGCATAAACAAGGGTGTGAGCCAAATAAATGCAGATATGAATATTTGCAAGCCTCGTCCACATGGTTTCTTAAACGTTAACATAGACGGAGCATCTAAGGGCAACCCAGGGTACGCTGGTTTTGGGGGTGTTATAAGGGATGAGCAGGGATGCATAAAGGAGATTTTTCACAATCACTTGAGGAAGGCCTCTAATAACATGGAAGAACTCATGGCCCTAGAGAAAAGCCTATAATTTCTAGTGGATTCAAATTTACACAGTGTCATCATTGAAGATGATTTGGAATTGATTATTAAAGCAGTGAAGAAAATGTGCAATGTAATGGCACCCGAAAATGTTTCGAAACATTGGAGGCTGTCGCAGGTATTTCACTGTATTCACACCCTCCTGCAAACCTTGAGAACTGTTAACTTTGTCCATGTGAAAGGAAAAGCAAATGGGTTCATTGATCGTCTAGAAAATGAAGGAGTGATTAGTAGGGAAGGCTGCACTAGGCATGTCTGGGAGTTGATACCCCCAGGTAAACTGTGTGATGATTGTCTTTTTCAGGCCGCAAAAGACATGGAACTCTTCAAAATCTTTAGCAATGAGGAGGAATATTAGAGAAAGGTGAAGAGAGATGAGATCCTTAGGCTACGGTCTCTCCCAAGGAAAAGCATTTTGAAGAAGTGAAGTGAATATACAGTGTGTTTGGCTCAGCCATGTAGGTGTGGCTTGGTATAAGCTACTTCAGGAGGAGCTAAAAACGGACAACAAAGTTAAGTCCAAACTTGGGTGGATCAGGTTAAAGGGATCGTTCTGGATCGTTGGATAGACAAGAAGGAGAAACGGTGATGAGGAGACCTGTGGAAGTTATACGTCACTTAACTAGTTCGCAAGTTGAATGGCAGCAGTCCGCAGGTTCTTTTTCCCTCTTTCATCCTTCAGATTTCGGGCTGGAAAGTGACAGTTCGTTAACCGCTTGGTTGGACTTGAAATCCTTTAGACTAAGTGGCTATATTCTTTTTTGGGTCCGATTTTTTGTTTTCCTTCATGCTTGTGGTTCGGGCCGAAATTGTGGTGAACCATTGGATTAAATAGGTGTTGATCGATGGTTCCTCCAATAGTTTTCGGGTTGGAAAGAGCTCGACCAATATCCTTTTGCATGGACCCGAAATCATTCAGAATGTAGTGCTCTAATATTTTTCAGGTCCGGATTCTCATTATTCTTTGTGCTAGTGGTTGGGCCAAAATCATGGTTGACCATTGGATCAATTAGACTCTAATTGATAGTGTTGGATCTCCATGCAACTCTCCTGATCAGAGGATTGTTGACCGGCGGATGGAAAGGTGGCTGTGACGGTGGGGTTTGTGCGTTCTGGTTTGGGAATGGGCAAACAAAACGGTGATTTTTGGTGCGATTTTGTATGTATTTGAGAATTTAGTAAAAGCACATTATGGTGCATTGTGAGCAGAAAGGATCTCGCTTCTCGAGTGATAGTTTTCTTAGGCTTTCTGCTAAAACAAATAGTTGTAACTTCGTGAATATATGATTGATCTTGAGTCTTGTGGACCCTGTTGGTGGTTTACCAGCATCACCCTTGTCTGGTATTGGTCTTTGCATTGGTAAATACATGTAAGTTATGTAATGCATGCATACAGTTAATAGAAGGTTCCGCTCTTACTTGACAAAAAAAAAGAAATATAAAATTAATCATTATAATTATAATTAATAATTCAATCATATTACTCCTAATTTACCAAGTGTCAGAGGCATAAAATATCTTCATATACAAACCTTTTTTAAAGTGAAAAGAGATTTGGTCCCCTTTGCCCTTGGTTAATCCAAAATTAAGATATAAAATTAAGATAGATCCAAGCTAGTTTTATATCAATTTATGCAATTGAAAGTAAAGAATTATTATTTTAATGAAAAGTTACTTTCAAAAATTTTTGTGGTTTCCTCAATTTTAAAATAAATCTAGCCTAGTTCCACCTTAACTCCAGATCTATCAAGCGACGAGAGGGAACACATCTCTTGAGGTGAAAACCTCTTTTTTGAGTGAAAAACATGAGGAAAGGTTTGCACCTCGAGAGATTTTATCCCTCTCGGTGCTTGATAGATCCAAAGTTAAGATGGATCTGGGTTGGTTTCATTCATGTGCAGTCAAAGAAAATCTAACGAACATATGACTAATTTTATCAATAATACATAAATTCATATAATATTAATATAATCATTTTAAATATGCTAATGTCTCAGATTAATCTGTATATTCTAATTTTAAATTTGCTTAGTTTCCTTAGTTTGTTGTGATGATAATAACTTTAATGATGAAATATAAATTTTGAATGTAAAGGGACAATGTAATAGTGTTGAATGATAGAAGATGTGAATAATAAGAATATAGTCAATTGTAAATAGTCTTCATTGTGGTTAATCTAAAACTATTTTCTTCTATTATTTTTATTGTCACCCTTTTGACTTTTGTCCTATTTTCATATTGATTTTCATATTTTCATATCGATTATATGAAAAGGACAGGTTAAACCATAATCATTTAAATATTTAGTTCAATCTATTGTAGTAAACATCATTTCTTGTCTCTCCTTCTCTCCAATATTAATAGGTTGAATTACTATAGCACAAAAGTCAATGCACATTGTCAATAATGTTTTGTGGTTACACCAAAATCAATGCACAATGTTAATCCAATCACTTTAAATTTAATGTATCATCATACATCCAATTACATCAAAACAGAAATCAACATTTACAATGAAATAAATGAATCTAATGAAAGCAATTAAATAATATTAGGAAACAAAATTTACACTAAAATCATTGCATCTAATGAAAGGAATCAAATAAGATTAGAAATCAACATTTACACTCAAATCAATTCATCTACTCCACGCAAGAAAATTGGATTATAAACCAACATCTACACTGAAATTAATGCACCTAGTGCAAGCAAATAGGATTATAAATCAACATCCACACTGAAATCAATGCATCTAGTGCAAGAAATCAAATAGGATTAGAAATCAACTTCTAAATTGAAATCAATGCATTTAGTGCAAGAAATAAAAAAAGATCAGAAATCACCGTTTACACTAAAATGAATGCATCTAGTGCAAGCAATCAAAAATGATTAGAAATCAACATCTACATTGAAATCAATGAATCTAGTGCAAGCAATCAAATAGGAATAGAAATCACCATCTACATTGAAATCAATGCATTTAGTGCGCACAATTCAATAGGATTAGAAATCATCTACATTGAAATTAATGCATCTAGTGAAAGCAATCAAATATAATTAGAAATCAACATCTACACTAAAAGCAATGCATCTAATGCAAGAAATCAAATTGGATTAGAAATCATTGTCTACACTGAAATCAATGTATCTAGTGCAAGAAATATTCTTCCCTCTCCCCCAATATATATTTATATCTCCCTCCATCTCTCCTTATTTTTCACTCTATCTCAACCCCCCAAACAAACATGTTATTTCACTTCATATCTATCAATCTCTTTGTCTATCACTCCCTCTCTCCATCTCTATCTTATTTCCTCTCTTCACTTTCCATCTATATCTCAATATCCATTTTCTTCTCTATATCACTGCAAAAACATACACTCTATTTCTTCAATATATCTACCTATCCATCCCTCCTCTCTCTCTCTCTTCCCCTTCTCTCCCTCTCCCCTGCTTCTATCTCTCTTCCCTACTTCTTTCCTCTCTCCCTCTCTCTACCTATGTTACTATATCCCTCCATCTCTCCTTTTGTCTCCTTCTCTCCACCCTTCTCTATATCTCACCCCTAAACATACACTCTTTCTCTCCATCTCTCCCTTGTCAGTCCCTCTCTCTCCACACTTCTCATTGTCTATGTATTTCTTCTTCCCTACCTCTCTCACCCTCCAACTCCATATCTCTATCCCTCCCTCTCTCCTCATCTCTCTCATCCTTCCTCTCTCACCATTTCTCTCCTACATTTATCCCTCTTCCCCCATCTCTCTCTCTCTCTCTCTCTCTCTCTCTCTCTTTTCCCTCCAATCCTCTCACTATCTCCCTCCCACTCTCCTCTGTCTTCCCCCTCCATCTTTGTGTCTCCCTCTCCCTCTTTTACCCTTCTCTACCTCTCTCGCTTTTTATTCCTCCTCTCCCATCTCCTTTAGTTTATCTCCATCTCTCCTTTGTCACTCCCCCTATCTCTCCACCTCTATAACTTTATGTCTTTTTTCTTACCTCCCATATATATAGAGTTAATATATATCATGATATATTAATATATATTATAATATAACAAATTTAATATTAGATTAAAACAAAGTTATTATATTTAATAATATCAATATTATGATATATTAATATGAATATTAGATTTAATAATAATAATAATAATAATAATCTTTTAATATTAATATTATGGTTAATAGTATTTTTTGCATGGTATTAATAACAATTTGGCCCATGGTATTTTGTCCATAGGCTTCACCTAAATAAAACCTATTTTTTGAGTGTTAGTAACTGTAAAGAGGGTTATGGAGCAAATATAAAAAGAGGTTTTATTTATTTACCATACCTCTTGTTTATTTATATTTTTATTTATTTATCATATTTATTTTATTTACAATGGTATTCCGCCTATAGGCTATGTTGATTTCTAATCTTATTTGATATGTTTTTATTTATTTACCATACATATGTATACCTCTTTCATATTTATTTATTTATAATACCTCTTTTATAAATATGGTAATTGGTTGATGGTATTAATAATAATTTGTGCCCGGCAAGATCCACCTAAATAAAAACTATTTTTTGAGTTTTCATAAATATAAAGAGGTTAATGCAGTAAAGATAAAAAGAGGTTTTATTTATTTTACCATACCTCTAGTTTGTTTTTTATTTTTTTTATTTACCATACCTTTGGAGTAAATATAAAAAAAAAATCTTATTTATTTACCATACTTCTGGTTTATTTATATTTTTATTTATTTACCATAACTTTTTTTAAACTATTCGTAAATCTCTTTATATTTAAATTTATGTTGTGTTTATACATAATAATAATTAGATTGATTTTTAAATAGGGCCGACATTAAATTAACAATGTTAAATGTTAAATATTAAAGTTTACATTTACGTTTATGTTTACATTGACATTTAAGTTTACATTTTATGTTTTTAGGCAATATTTTTAATCTAAAATTACAAATAACTTTGAACAATACATATAAATAACAAAAAACAATTTTATATTAATTAAAATAAAATAAATTTCAATTAAGTGAAAGTTAAAATAATATTATTTGAATGAAAAGTTTCTTTCTATTTTCAAAGAGAGTAAAGAGGTTTGTAATTTTTTTGTAAAATTTGAATTACAAAAAAGTTAATAATTTAATAATTTAAGCTGTCGTAAATTTGGGGTTTTGGGTGATTTTTCCCTAAACCATAGGGGCTATAGATCATCTTGCCTTGATAATTGGCAATGTAAAGGCATTGTTTTACATCTCGAATTGTTTCTACCAGGGTAACACCTATCCAAATCTCTGGGAGGATAAAACTGATCCAGATCGTGCAGCTCAATTTTTAGTGGATCCATGTGTTTGGTGCCCCTGAAAACTGACATCTCAACCATCAGAGTGATTTCAGATTCGATCGGCATTGAACTAGTGACGACTAATTATGAACTCGAGAAAGAGAGATGGAATGAGCTCTTGGAAAGAAGCTAGTAGATTTTTAGATTCGATGTTCGTTGTAATGGAGAAATGGTGGGTGCTTCAGATGTTGGTTACATGTCTGGCAGTTCGAACGACTACTGACAGATCAATGGATGCAGAGGTTTCATTGAGATTCAGTCTTTGACAAAGTTGAGGAAATGTTCGGATCCGATGCTAGATTACTCTCACATTATTGTTGAGCTAAATCAAATATTCAGCTTGCATAATGATTGATCCAATCGTTACGCACTATGGCAAATTTCAAATAGATCCAGATACTGTGCTAGATTTGGTGAGTAACTCTTAACAAAGTGTGAAAAAACATTTATTAATTAATTTTTATTTTTTTGGAGTATTTCCATATTAATTTTTTATTTCATTAAATTAGGTTTTTCATCTATATCGGGAAGATGACAGTGGATGGTTCCAAACTTAGATTTGATATTTTTTTATTATTTAAATCATATTTATTTTATTTTTTTGGAGTTTCTCTACATTATTTATTTCTCTTGGGATATCAAAATTTCCATATATATCTTCAAAAATTCAACCCAAAAAACCATTATCCTTTTTTTTCTTAAATGTGTTATTTTTTCGGGTTGAATTCAAATTGGAGATATCAGTAGACATGGTTGTGAATGCAAATGCAACTTTAGCAACCATGGATTCAAATTGGAGATATCAGTAGACATGGTTGTGAATGCAAATGCAACTTTAGCAACCATGGTCAAACACGCAGGAATGCATGGCTAAAGGGTAAATACAACTTTAGCATCCATGGCAAAACACGCAGGAATGCATGGCATAAAGGTTTATAAGGTGCATGGCGTAAAGCGCGAATGAAACTTTAGCAGCCATGGCCAAACATAGAGGAATGCATGGCATAAAGGTTTATTAGGTTTCTTCTTCGGTGGTAAATCCCATAACAATTCAAGAATTTTAAAAAATAATATTTGAACATCTTAAATGTAATCCCTACATTGATCACAAAGGAAACCCATGCGTTAATACTATGGAGAATTATTGGCAAGTTCTGGACACATCAGTTAGTTCACCAAACAATGTAAGTTGTAAGGATGCTTTGTGTTTCTTACTTGAAATTTTGATGAATATAAGTGGAATTTGAAAAGTTAAAATTTACTCATGTAAATTTTACTTTGCATATAATATTTGTTAAGGAGTAGATTCATTATTTAATCTAACGAATGATTGATTCACCATAATTATAAACAAAAAAATACATAAAATGAATCATTGCAAATTGATAGTCATATTACAGATTGCGGGGTTTGTTATCGGGAAAAGTGTCTATTTAGATCTACTCTATCCCACTAAGGTGTGACAGCTACCTTAGAAACAAACAGAGAAAACTACTTTTGTATTCTTCTTTATGAACAATAAACAAAGAGGAATAGAATGAACCAACCTATGTCTTGCGCTAGTCATTTGATCCGATCTCTCTCCTCTTTGACAGCGTCCAGCTACCTGCTCTCTCACTTGCCCAGCTTCACCAAGTACCTTTAAGATCACAGAAGAAAGAAACTATACAAAGACATGGGTTTATATTCACAAATAACTTAGGATCAGATTTAAGTTAACCATACAAATGTAACAAGCATCAATGAAACACAAGCATGGAGAAGAAACTCAAATAGTTTTATTGATATACAAGAAGATCCAGGAGTAGTTACAACCGATGATTCCTGACCCAGCATCAACCTCCCAGCAAAGAAATCCCTTCTTCAACCCCAACAAAGCAAAGATCACCCAATTCTCTGATATGTATCTCAAAACCAACAGCAATTCCTTAAAATGTGCGAAATTCCAGCCTCTGGATCTCTGGGATGAGGGATCCATATATAGATATATGCAAGGAGGATGAGTCAGCTCATGAATTGATTAGTGGCTTCTCTCTGTCAGTTCTTGCTTCCACTTGGAGACTAAGAGCCTCTTACTCATCCTTGGTCGAATTCAGTGAGGCAAGTGTCACTGGAGAAGATATTGGAAGCTTCCATTGTCTCTCCACCTCGTGGAATGACTCTGTCACTTGTCATTTCCCGCTCAACGCACCCTGGTAGTGCATTTAGGTGTGTTGCAACACACCTAGCTAGTGGACTTAGGTGCTATACAATGCACTTGGCTAGTGGAGCAGCTGAAATGATCCTGATTTGACTTATTCTGAGCAGTTTCTGGTGGGGAACTTCTGGGAGAAGCTGTAATTTGTTGACCTTGTTCCTTTAGGAGTTAGAACAACACTTTTAGGGACTTAGGAGCCCTTGATTTATGGACATTTCATGCTTAGATCTGTAAGGCACAAAAATGTCTATAACAGGGTTATCAAGATCATCTATCAAAATCATCTACAAAATTTATGTTACATCAATTGAGGCACCTGGAAAATATCTATAGCCATATGCATTCTACGAAGGAAGGTGAACTATGTTCAATGGAGATGAAATACAAATTTATTGTTGTTGTATTTCTTTAAACATTTTGATTGGTAATAAAACATCATACGTTAATAATTGTTTTAATATATCTGTGCAGATTCAATACAATTAATTTTTTTTCAAGAGCTCTATGAAGACAAACTAGACAATTTTGGATTTCATGTGAAGATGAACTAAATAGTTTCAGATTTGACGTTAAGATTATCGAGTGGAAAAATTACATCGGAAATATTCATATTCCATGACTTGGTGAATATATCTTAAATGGTTGAATATGTGTTAGTGGATCACAATGGTTGCAATGGCCATGAAGACATCATTTTTCACTTCACTGGGTTCACTATTTCTGGGAGAGTGATGGGGTTGTTGGAGCAGAAATTTGTCTAGATATAAATAGAGGTCGTGCCAATGTGATGTTGAGCTCATTTCCACCAGACATGATCTCATTAATGATGTTTTTACGTTGTAGGGAGGTAGCTACACATTTATAAATATTACTCCAAGTAAATATAGGTTGGTTGCTTCCCATCATGAATACATAAACTTCATCAATCCTCGAGTAGTATAAAAATATCAGGTCATATCAAATTCCACTACATTTTTTCTCAAAAAGGAAAGGCCATGATATTTTTCTCTCATTGCCTTCGTTTGATACGCAAAATAAGTTTGGAGATTCATTAAGGATGAGTGTCCAGAGGACACAATAGCCCTCCATCAAATCAAACTTGAAGAAGTGGAAAGAGCGGGCTCTATGAGCCAATTGTTAAAAAAAGAAAGAATATACAAGGTCATACCTAATGTCGATCCTAGCTAGGATGGAGCTACGCATGAGGTACAATGATGGAGGTTTATAAAGTATATTTTCTATAATATTCTCTTTCAAATACGTGATTCTAATGTTCTCTTAGCAATTTTCCAAAGAGGCTCTTGAGAGATGGAGTTGGGCTTTGGAAATCTGGTAGTAGATGAGATCTTTTATGTCCCAAGTTATGATATGGATGGCTTAGTTGTTTCTAACGGTACCATATATAATGTTTTCACATATACCTTTACTCTGATGATGTCCATGAGGTGAAGTGCCGTCAAACAAGCTCCTTGGCCAAATCAAGAGCTTTGTCATGCAATATCTAATGCATATGGAAAATTTGCTTTTAATTTTATTCCATGTGGAAAATAAAGGTTGTTTCCATTATACAAGGTTTAGAATACAATATTTGATGTTTCATTTCCATCTATAGATGTTCTTGTTGAGCACAGTCATGTTAATATATCTCAACCATTTCAGGTCACAGGTTTCTCAGTTGGAGCACTTGTGGTGACTTCTGAAGGAGTCTGTTTTGAAGGTGTTAAGATATTAGTTGATGGATGAGAAAGAGCTACAACAAATGTCTAGGGGTATTACAAAATTGATCATGCAACATCAAGATGCTACACAATCAAGGCTGAGAAGGATCACTTCGAGTTTAGCAGTTTGGAGAATTTCATGGTTGTGCCAAACATGGCTTTAATCCCAAAGATAGAAGCAACAGACTATAATATTTGTGGTTCCCTAAAATTAGTGAAAAAGGGCTATTATGGAAAGTGTTAACTTGGATTGACACATGGGACAGACAATGTTAAGCATCAACTAAAGAGCATTGATGATATGGGAAACTTTTGCTTCGAGGTTAAACCATGTTAATATCGAATATCCCCACTGACCACAACAATAGAACGTGATTCTAGTCTTAAATTTTCACCATCACATATTGATGTGATAGTAACTATAGAAATGTTTGGCATTGAATTTATAAAGGAACTTGTCGATATTTGTGGATTGGTGATATGAAAGGAAGGATGTGACTCCTTGGTTTCTATACCACTTACTTCTCTGGCTATTGAACTCTAGGTTCAAAGAAGCTTAACTCTTTATCTTAACAAATGAGAGAAGTGACTTGATATTAGAGAAAGTCCTACTTGGTGGATTGAATTTTGAGGTAAAACATGGACCTTCATCTGATTTGTTAGATTGGGATGTTTACTGGTGTTGGGAGAGAAAGGTTATTTATGTAAATGTTGGTGTTTCTGATCATTCAGAGATAGTGTTTATCCAAAAATGCTATTGGTTGCATATTATGTCTACTCATCCTGTAGATTCTTACATCGTATAGCCAAACAAAGAACCAATGAATTTGTTGATTGAGAGAGGATGGTGTCAAATATTCTTAGAAGCTTCTCATGTGCAGACGCTTCATTTCTTGAACTCGTGCATTTTCTTTGGAATGTCTTCATTAGAATTCAATGTACTGAACCATAAGCCTATATATTTGACTGGTAAAAAATATCTACTGAGTGGTGAAATACATGCTAATTAAAGTTCTTATCCCAAAGAAAATGAGTTGTATCAAAGCATTATTGTAGACATATGGAAAAAGGAGGGTGCATTTATAGATATGATCAATAATGTCAAACTTGTTTCAAGTGCTAATGGACCAAGAAACATTGTTGTATATCAGTACACTCACTGAGCCAATCTTAAAGATGAATTGGTCTTTGTTCTTAGAGATAAAAGGAATGCTAGTGATAAAAATAGTTTTGAGAAGGTCTTATTTTATCCAAGAATTCAGCACATTGTTGTTAAAACTAATGGGTGCCAACCTGCGATTCCTTCTTTTGTGGGGTGCCTAGGAAAGTACATTTAGGGTCAGTGTTGCCAGCAATCCCAGTTGTTGACATTGAAATAATTGCTCAAAATGATAGTAGCAATGGTCTTCTGAGAAAGGGTGATTTGTTTCTTCAAACTTCGATAGGATCAGATGTTTTTTTTTTTGGGTGGTCCTTTATATGATGATACAGAGTACTATGTTGAAGCTTCTAAGGGATATCATTTAAAATCACTTTCATATGACCCCTTTTGAAGCTTAGTTGTATGCTCATCCAATTTGATCAGACACCCCAATAGAATAGCCAAACCATAAAGAATACTTGATCATCAGTATTCAACCTTCTGTGCACTCCCTACATTTGTGGTCCTTAGTAGAGGAATCACTGAATTTGCATCAAACAACCGCTAGGTATCGACAAAACCTCTTCAATCGCATTGCTTCAAACTACAACCATGTAAGTCTGGATTTTACTATTACTTTCAATGCTTTATAATGAAACCAATGTAAATTCATGTTGTATGTGGATAAAATATAAACCACTATAAACATAGGTTGTCTTCTATGTGTATGGAGGGGCATACATGAAAAAATATTTGAGAGTGAATGGGATATTGTTTCAAGAGCTTTCATGCTTTGTCTTGAGACTCAATATGCAATGTGGAAGTAATTTTACCATATTGGAAATGGACACATATCTCGATAATGCATACAATTTCTTTGTGGACATATTGATTGAGATGATGGGGAGCTTCAAATCATTAAAGGATTTGGTCATATGTGTTGTGCCTTTGCTTAAATAAATATGTGTCTTCTCAATTTGTTGTTCGAGAGAATTTCTAATCTCCAATGTTTGTTAATGGGTGACAACTTTATCTTATGCTTCTCTTGTTCTTCTAAGCTAAAAAATCGGGAAAAAATTACCTCCCTACCACAACAAATAGATAAACCATTTTTCCTACACTATATTTCAAGCTCCACAAGAGGAATACTAAACAATTCTCGAGTTGTTTCTCCCTCTCCGATCACCATAGTAACATCTTGATTTGGACCAGATCCATCTGTTATGTCTGTAAGATTGGATTCAAAACTCTCAAGGTCCTTCAATGGTGGGGCATCTCCACATATTGAATGAAAGGGAGGGAAACCTAAATTTCCAAAGCAAAAAAAGGTAGCTCTTCATCCATTCACATAAGCATATGAAAGGAGAAACGAGTCTGACCAAACTTGGAGAACTTTCATCAATCTCTCCTGCAAGGAAACCATAATATAAATGTAAACAAATTCACAAAAAGATCCACAAATTCATTACACTAATGATGATATTTTTTTCTTACGAGTAAAAACTACCAGCCGCCTTACTAATTGATGACTAATAAGGGGCTTGATCTTAATACATGATCTATTTTCATCATTATTATCCTCAACATGTTCTATTATTTAGAGTGCGATTTCATGAGGCGTGTTTTCCCACATTTTTTTTATATCCCACACAATTGGAATCTTGCTACATTTGGCTTCCTCTACTTCCCTAGGCTACATGTGTTAAAGAGAGTATAAAACACTAATGATATGTTCTTTTGCCATAAGTTCCTCTCAACTTTTGGATGAATTCTATGGAAATTTTATTCATACCAATTATGTGGCAGGAAATAATGTTCCATTACTCTTTTTTATCATCTATTGTTTATGAGTTAGCATGCTACTACGATACTAGTTAATGATGACTATGTCATGTAAAGATCAAGTTGAGTCGGTTTTAAATTTGATTTCCACTGTAGTCACCAACTGAATATATAAGTTTCTTGTTAGGTTGAATTATGGTACAACACACTTTCATTTCCACTAATGCTCTCTCTTTCATATACTATCACTAGTGCACAAATACAAACTCACTTTTTTTTTTTACCTGGATAAGAAAATGATGACAACTTTGTATTTTGTAGTGAAAATGATAACTATATATTGGAGATAGACCTTGAGCCCTTCAATTCATCCCTTCATTACCCAACACAACCATATCCTATTGGTAACAGAGTTCAATTTCTGAACCAACATTTGTCTTCAATACTATTTCGTGACAAAGAAAGAACACAACCATTGTTGGATTTCCTTCAACCACACAAATACCAAAGCCATGTCATTTTTCTTTCCTTGGTTAATATATTGTATCATTGTGTTTGATAATTAATTCATTATTATTCTATGACAATAAATATCTATCAAATAGAAGAGAAGGATGACCTGGCTACTTTAGAGATATATAATATGAATTAATTAAAAATTCACAGGGTTATTTCGATTCTCATATTTCTATTTCACTTCTTTAGATAAAACTATATATTCAAATACCAAGTCAACTCAACCCAAACTAGAATAGAGAATCCTAGTTTTGAAGATGTTTCTTTGTCCATACCTTATAATGACATTAATTTTTTGAATTATACTTGAAGTTTACTGGTAATAGCCTGGATTTATATATTCCTTTTAGCACCAAATTGAAATCGTGGTAAAAATACGAATATCCCATTAAATATGACCTAAAGATGATTCAAAGAATATCACCTTTAGTCTGAGCACGTGCCAGAGTAATTTCTGAGGTGTGAAGTTTTATTAGAGGCATTGTTTGTTTATTTGTTTTGTTAGAAAATGGTTTTCTCTTTCTTTTATGTGACTTTCAATTTATCATATCTAGCATGTTGAGAAATGGGAAAGAATAGTGTGTCACATTTATCTTGCAGAAATTGATTTTGAATGAAAGGATAAAGAGTTTAACCAAACTACAATCATCTTTGGTAAAGGTAGAGGGACATCTTAAAAAGTTACCTAAGAATACACCATATACATAGTTTGAACTTAAGTAATATATGGCTTTCTCGTTTGTAGATATGTTCTTTTTTCTATCCAAGATATCACAACAAGACAACTATTGATATTGTATAAATTGTTAGAGGACCTCATTGAGGTCAATTTTTCTGATGTTTTACTTGATTGATACATTCTCATGACAGGAAGGCTTTAAGTGCAAATAAATATGTTACCAAAACAAATTATATTCAAATTTTATACATATAAAATATAAAAGCAAATGTCAATTCCTTCATTTGATTGTTACTTGACTCCGATGTGGGCAGGTTACATGAAATGTGATTGGAAAAAGGATGGGGAGACAATATAGACATCATGTCTTGGTTATGATTGAATTTTTTTGGAGATCCTTCAGGCACTTCATCCATCAACTTTGGAAATGTTTCTAGTAAGTATTCCTATCATTTTTAATGCTGTGATTCTTTCACCTCATGGATATTTTAGGAAAGAAAATGTTTTATGAATTCGTGATAAGATATCAATGGACATGTAAACAATTTTTTTATAATTGCAATGTCCATTCCATGATATCCTCTCTTTATTGTTTAATTGTATTTTGAATGTTTATTTTTATTTTTCTTTGTATTTTAACTATGAAATTGAAAGTACTTGATATTATGTCTGTTTAAACAACAACCAAAGCTTGAAGATGAAATTAATATTACACGATATTGATTCAAATCCTTTTAAGTATTTTGTATTGAAATATTTTCATGATTATTAGAAAATTTTACTTTCTTGTTGTTATTTGAGAACATGTTGTTTATATACTTGACCAAGTTCATGCATTAGAAAACAAATTGTTGTTGCAAATAAAATGACAAGGATTAGACATCACACCTTAGATTATTTTTTTAACAAGTTATTCACAACTTGAGATTTTTAGCATGTAACTTAGTTGGCATGATTGTGCCTAAGCTTTCTTTGAAGGTTGAATATTGAGTTACTAAGGTGTTATTTTCGATTGTGACTTTAATTTGTTTATACACATCATCTGGCCACATAGTTGCCACTATCGCTCAACTGAAGAAGACTTGTTCAAGTTTTCTTCTCTTATGGGGAAGAATGGCTTTAATATTGTTGGTGTTGAGGTATATGTATTATAAATCCTTTATAGTCCACTTTCATTTATATTATAGTGTTCATTGTCTTTCATGTCTTACACTCTACATTCTAGGTTCTTTTGTTTTCAGAAAAGAAACTCAGTATTGATGGTAAGTTGGAGGATTTGTAGAAAGAGGAGAACACTAACACTGGAGCGAAAAATGCAGAAAGAAAGAGAAGATAACTAGCCTAGTGGTACCCTTAAAGCCAATATCTCACATAAGATACACACATAGAGACTGATGTTCAAGTGTTCATAGTTGGTGAATTCACCTACAATGTCTTGACAAGACAATGATTATAATGTTTTATAGTGATGAAACAACATTTCATGTGTAAATTGTAGTCCAACCAATGTTAATTTGGAAACTCATATTGTACTACTCGACATTTCATATAATATAATTTTTGTGGTTGAAATTATTTATAGTTTCACTTGATATTGTTTAGTATTTTAACTAGCATATGTAATTTTGAATTTTCATATTAGATGAACCAATTCACATTGTATGATTTTCTTTTAATTTAGTCACAAAATCATACTAATTAATCTATGTTGATTAATAATGAACACATAAAATCAATCTAAAACTATTATGTTAGTAGTTTATATTTATTAATGATGAATGCAAATAAAATGAATATATGACTAAATTAGTCATTTATATAATGAATATAAAACTACCAAAGAAATATAAATGACTACTGAAAATGATTAATTTTTCATTACAAATAACAACTAAATTTTGCATATATACAACTATTAGTAGCTAATCTATAATATGTTATAACACTATGATAATTTATTCATATTTATTTGGTAATTAATTGGTTTTCTAAGATGATCATATAGTAATATATTTTGTTGTATATTTGGTCATTAATTGTGGCAATTAATGACTAAATCAAAAACTAAACCAATGACCAAATTTATGATTAAATATACTGCTAGATGATAAAATTGAGACAATCAATTAATGACTAAGCTAAAATTGACTAAAAATTGGTCGCGTTATAAGATACTGTTAGCTACTATCGGTCACCGACCAAAAAAATAGTCATTTATATGCAAATTTTAGTCGTTGTTTTAGTAACTAATTAGATATTTTGTACTAGTAGTTTAACCTTTTCTAATAGAAGATAAATAAGATAAGGGACCTACTTGTCATCTTTCACTTCCCTTTGTCTCCTTTGAATAGCTCTCGTCGCTCCTTCTTGAACTGAATTTGCTCGATAAGTACCTCCAATCATAAACAAAGGACAAAAACGAATCAAGGCAATAGATCTATCCACTATAAGAAAATTGAATTGAAAGAATTTACACATATAATCATCATACATAAAAACAAGAATATGCGACAAGGTCTAAACAACTTTAATAAGTAGAAGGAAGAGTTACAACTAAAGATGTCTAATCCCATGTCACTCATTTAGCTTGAGTTCCATCCTTCATCACACCAAAAGCACAAGACTCTGACAGTATACAAATACTTTCTTACAATATCAAACCTCAAACCATATCTCATTACAAATTCTCAATGTCCAGCCCCTGATCACTATGAGGAGTGCTCAATTTGTAGGGAAATGGTGGCGGTTTTTCATAAACTGGGCATTGCATGGCTTTCCAATTTGGGAGATAGTTTCCATGGAGGAAGGGATGAGAGACTACGAGGTTATTTGATTCATTCCCTATCCAATTTTGAGCTCATAAGAGAGGATAAGAGGTGGGGATCTTTTATAATGGTCTAGAATGTAGGAATATTCCCAGAACCCTACGAAGATTTCACTCAATCTCACCAAGCGCAGGTCAAAGTGGGCTTAGGTGCTCTGCAGAGCAGGCTTGAATGGGCCTAAGTGCTTTGCAAAGTAGTTACCCCTAACCAAGGTTGTGCTAGTCCCTCAAGGAGTCATTTTAGGATGTCTTCTGGCTAGGAAACTCTTAGGATTGATGGCATTCAATGTGATGACTTCTCTATCACATGTAGCAACTGAATTAGGGTTTAATGAGCCCTAAAAGTATTGATTTGAATGATGGGAGTGATGGGCCCAAATAAAACTGTAACAAATTCCCCCTAAAGCATGAAGTCGAAAATGATAATGTCTAGTGATATGCTTTAAGATGTGATGAGGATGTTTTGAAGCGGATGGTGACCTACATCAATTACAATACATAATATCATGATATTTTTTAATTTTCATGAATCACTGAGGGAAGGCACTCACATGCTCAGAATATAAAATTTTCATTACGTGTACATAAATCAGATAATCGTCTATAGACATAGACCCACGATAGGATGACCATCTGTATAAATCCATCATACAGATGATTTAGTACTTTCCTGAAATCATAACCCGAATGGATGAAACTAGATCTGGGGTCTTCTATCTTGTCCAATCGTTCGCTTAAATACGAGCCTAACCATGTCAATATGTGATCTCAAGTCGAACATGGGAAGACACCATCTCATTACTAGCCAATGATGTAAGTCGTTAATAGACGCGAGAGAAATCATCGATAATGATAATGATTCTCAAGGTATTGCAATACATTCTACATGGTGTGAATGGATGTTTTGATGTCGAACACCATACAAAGTCATTTGGTTGAAGGCCAGTGATGTCAACCTATCACCGGAAGTGAGAAATCTACCATTGATGTATGCAAGCCTCAAGTTACTGAAAGGGTGTTTCTAATTCATGTTGGGTTGTGTTATATTCTTTCCACGACTAGCCCAGGTAGTTAACCGAGGGGTTAGAAAGGGGGCAGAGCCCCCCCTTTGTTGCACCGATTGCATAGTGGGGGAGTCACAGGGGGTTTAAGGGGTGGAGGTAACCCCACTCTATGGGGTCCGGGGCAACACCCTCGAAAATTTTGATTTTGGGCACTATATTAGGTTGGGCAGACCTACCTATGGTTATGTGCATGATTTTTTGCACATGGTTTTAGACGTGATGATTTTCGGTCCATGGTTTTGGACGCAATGGTTTTAGGTCCATGGTATTGGATGCTTCAACATGTATAAATATGTATTGTAACATTGAAAGGAACATAATGAAAAAGAAAGCTAGTAGTCTCGGTTTTGGGATCCAGGGGAAATCTCTGTGTATATGTGTTTTATGTGTTATGCTCTTGCATTGTTTATTTTTTGTGTTTTAGAATTCGTATGTGGGTAATTTCTGTACGGGGTTAAAACCTACATTTGGTATTAGAGCAGTTTTGGCTTCAAGGGGTTGCCTTTGTTGCTGAGAGGTTTTGCGTGGGCCTATGGTAGACCCTGTTCAGTGGAAGATCTACATGATCGATTTTGGTAGTGAAAGAAGATGGCGAGCAATGGAAAGATAGAGATAGAGAAATATAATGGTTAGAGTTTTGAGTTGTGGAAACTCAAGATGGAGGATCTATTGGTGGATAAAGATCCGTGGATCGCGATAGATCTGGGTACTAAACCAACAAGAGTGTTTGATGAAGAATGAAAGAATTTAGATCGGAAGGAAAAGATCACAATACAATTGAGTGTCTCAGTTTCAATATTGTTGAATGTATCAGGGGAAGCTACGGCTAAGGCTTTGTGGGACAAGTTAGGGACTTTGTACCAATCTAAGTCTCTAGTGAATAAACTGTTCCAGTGGAAACATATGTATAACCTAATGATGAAATATGGAGACTCGGTGACATAGCATCTGAACAAATTTAATACTGTGGTAAGTCGGTTATTATCTGTTGATATTAAAATTTCAAATGAAGATAAGTGCATCAGTTTGTTGTGTTCTCTACCAGATTCATGGGATAGTCTGGTTATTGCAATAGGTAGCAATACAACTGCCTTGCAGCTTGATGAAATAGTCTCATCCTTTCTGACGGAGGAGATGAGACAGAAAAATAAGGAGAGCCAGACCGGTGATTCCTTGTCTATACAAGGAAGGTCCGAGAACATATAAGTCATCGAGTGGGAGATCTAAATCTCCAGGGAAACCTGTAAAGGTGGTGTGCTGGAAATGCGGAAAGGAAGGGCACTACAAAAAGGACTGTAAATCTAAAGCTCCTGAGAAAGGAAAGGGATCTGATGATGCTCCTTCTATAGAGGCAAAAACCACCTCAG
Source organism: Pinus tabuliformis (assembly GCA_031772625.1). Taxonomy (NCBI): domain Eukaryota; kingdom Viridiplantae; phylum Streptophyta; class Pinopsida; order Pinales; family Pinaceae; genus Pinus; species Pinus tabuliformis. Next base: position 913,411,340 of record CM062815.1, on the reverse strand, counting down.
ATGAAGGTGGGGATGTGTACTTGGCTTCTTCAAGTACACATGTAGATCATGAGGCATGGTTGATTGACTTAGGTGCATCCTTTCACTTCACTCCCCATAGAGAGTTGTTCTGCAAGTATGAGAAATATGATGGCAGTGATGTCGTCTTGGGGGATGACAGGAGGGCTTGAATCATTGGTCGTGGAAAAGTAAAGTTGAATTTGCAAGGTGGAAGGGTTAGAACACTTCCAGTTGTTCTACATGTTCCTGCATTGGCCAGAAATTTGATTTCTGTAAGCAAGCTGGATGATGCAGGTGTAAAAATAGTGATCGAGAAGGATACCTACAAGATTGTTTGGGGTGCACTAATATTGATGCAAGGATTTTAGATTGGAACAATGTACAAGCTACAAGGTAGCACTGTTGTTGATAGGTGCAACAGTTCTGTGGTTACTAAAAGTGGAGCAACAAATCTAGTGGTCTCTGGAGAGAAGACCATGTTGTGGCATCAAAGGCATGGACATATTGGAGAGAAGGGCCTTCAAATACTTCATGGTAAAGGTATGGTACAAGGTATGAATAATGTCTCTCTAGATTTTGATTTCTGTGAAAATTTTGCATATGGGAAGTAGAACCAAGTGAGTTTCCCCTCTAGTGGTAAGAGGGAAAAATAGATATTAGAGCTTGTGCACAATGATGTGTTTGGACCTGTGAAGGTTCCATCACTGGGTAAGTATGTGTACTATGTATCATTTATAGATGACTTCTCAAGGAATACAAAGATATATTTCCTTAAGAAGAAATCTAAAGTCTTTGAAAGGCTTAAATAATTTAAGGCTCAGGTGGAGAACCAGATAGAGAAGAAGATAAAGGTGTCGAGGACAAATGATGGTGGAGAGTTTTTCAGTAAGGAATTTGAAGAATTTTGTAATAAGTGTGATATACCACGGTAGAATACTACTCTGTATACACCTCAGCAAGATGGAGTTGTAGAAATAATGAACAAGATGTTGATGGAAAGGGCAAGAAGCATGCTTAGTGGTGCCAAGTTAGGATAGGAATTCTAGGCAGAGGCGGTGGAGACAACATGTTACCTGGTCAACAGATCACCTTCATCAGCATTAGAGGATAAGACTCCATAAGAGGTATGGACTGGTAAGAAACCCTCTCTTTCACATTTGAGGATATTTGGATGTGATGCATATGTACATGTTCCAAAGGAGAAATAAACCAAGTTGGATAGTAAATCTGAAATGTGCAACTTTATTGGGTATAAGTATGGTTTAAATGGTTATAAGATTTGGAATCCAGTAATAAGGAAGGTTGTGTACAACTGAGATGTGGTGTTCAAAGAGGTGAAAGATGTTATTAAACATGAAGTCCAACAAAAGGAACCTGAGAAGATAGATTTTGAGCTAAAGGAGGAAGAGTCAAACTCTACAACAGAGGAGGAATCTGACGATGAAGAGCCACAAACTCTAGGTGTGAGAAGATCATTTCTAGAAAGAACGCAGCTAGATAGTCCCTCTTATTTTTGTTCAAATTTTTCTTTATCTATTAATAATGATGATCCCAGAACTATGAAGGAAGCAGGAGATTGAGAGGATGGAAAACTCTAGAAAGAGGCCATGGTTGATGAAATTGCATCTTTGCACAAAAATGAGGCTTCGGATCTGGTGGAGTTGCCAGCTGGAAGGAAACCCATTAGCAGTAAATGGGTGTTCAAGAAGAAGCCAAATGCAGAAGGAAAGGTGGACAAATACAAAGCTTCGTTGGTAGCAAAAGATTATTCCCAGGTGCCGGGAATTGATTTTGGTGATATTTTTTTCTCCTGTTGCCAAGGTAGCTTCTATTAGATTACTTTTATCTATTGCTGCTGCTTTTGATTTTGAGGTAGAACAGATGGATGTGAAGACAACATTTCTTCATGGGGATCTAGAAGAGGAGATATACATGAAACAACCTGAAGGTTTTGCGGTGAAGGTTAAGAAACAAATGGTATGCAAGTTAAAGAAGTATCTATATGGGTTAAAACAGTCACCAAGGATGTGGTATCAGAAATTTGATACATTTATATAGGGACTTGGCTTCACCAGAAGAAAAGCAGATCACTGTGTCTATTTTAAATTGATTGGTGACCGTGTTATTTATCTGGTCTTGTATGTGGATGATCTTAGGTTCCTATACCAATAGGAGTCATAATTTTGATTAACTAAGGTTAAGCCTTGTAATATTTTACATACCTTTTCTTTCTGCAAATGTTTTCCATATGAAAAAAAAAAAATATGTAAAGAGGGTATGTCCTACAAGAATAATCAAAGGACAAAAACAATGAAAATAGGTCAAAAAAAATGAAAAATATGAAGCCCAAGAAAACAAAAAGACCATGAAAGTGTGCAAGTCAAAATGCCACTACTATTTACCTTTATGTATAAAAAATGATTGTGTGTAGCTTGTAACTCATGCCACAGTCCATGATAGTCAAAATGTTTAAACTTGGCTACTTCGTGTTTGAATCGTATTGTTTATAGATAGAGAATAAAATATGACCAAACAGTGTAATCTTGGCAGAAAATTATATAGGTAGAGTAAATAAAAGGAGCTCATCAGTTTGAACTGAGCCCTTGGATGTGATAAGGTTAAAATTAGATAGTTTATTTTGTAAAGAAAAGAAAAAATTGATAAGGGTTTGCTAGCTTAAATGCACCCTAATAAAGTGAAGAAAAGATGGTAGGATAAGTAGATGGGTAAGTAAAAGAAAGGTTGCAGAAGTATGACGATTGATTAGACAAAAATAATATTTATCATTTTTCATCATATGCTCCAAATATGAATGGAAAATCAAGCATGTAAATGGATTTAAAAGTCAATTAATTAAGCTCCCCCATTCATTTCACCCCTGTACTTAACTAATTTCCCATAATAAAGTTCTAAGTATTTTCTCAGAGCATTTCTCTGACTTTTGGAGGGACTGGACCCTCAGCTCGATGACTTATGGATATCAAATACTAGATTTCCCTCATAAAATTCATCCCCTCCATCATTTGATTCATTTTCCTAATAAAACTCATGTTCCTAAGGGTAAAACACTTTCTTCCTAGGAAAAGCACTTTTCCCCACATAAAGCACTTTCATACCATAAACCCATAAGAATGCTTTACCCTAAGTATTAATGTAAATATGTGAAAAACATGTAATTCACAAAATAACATTGTACTTAGTATTTTTCCCTTTTTCCTCCCATTTTTTAGATTAATTACTAGCTTTTAATAACATATACAAAATCCCCGAAAAACCCAATTTCCGTATATATTTAAATCCCATGTATAAATTAGCCCTACCCCTTAGTTTAATTATAAACTATATTACTACCCATATCTCGCAGAAACAAATAACCCCACCTTAGCCCTTAATCCTACATTAAAGCACCCTGATGAGATTAAACTCTAAATTAATCTCATACTACCGTAATTAAGTGCCCACTACCCCCCCCCCCCCCCCCCACCCCCCCACTAGCTTCCGCGCAGCTTCCCCACCTGATCACCATGTGATCATCCCCTTCTTCATCTGATGACCCTCGTCCATATCGAGCCAACCCAAAATCCGTCTTTTACCCACCCGATAAAGTGGTTTCTATCCTAGCCTCTAGTGCTATGTGTCATCCTGATGAATTGAATCGGGAGCCCCTCGTGAATACCACCAAGCGCACAAAAGCGGTGCGATGTAAACCATTTACCGCTCTCCCGCTACATGACAAATCAACCACTATTCACCCCATACCCGCCAAAACTAACTTTTTACGTGCAAAAACCAAAAAGCCCCAAGTTGTTTGTTTTCAATGACATTTGATTTGCAAGCCTCTGTACGCATGCATGACACCTGCAAATGTTGAAGCTGCCAACCTACATACAATTTCATTCAAAAGACGCCACAGAAAACCTAGTCAACCTTGCAGCTAATACAAATCCATTTGACCACTTGTAGTCGTCAGCCATCCCGCTCAAAGCCAATTCACCCCAGTTCCAGGTATTTAAACCAGAATTCACCAAATACCTTGTCAATTTTGAAAGTAACTAGTTTCTGAGTGTTTTAGTTAAGTTAATGAAAAACACACACCTTGTTGAACATTGTTGCCCTAAATACTGCAATTTACCCTCCCCCATTACTCAAATCCACAAGAACTGAGAATGGCTGCCCCAATTGCTATGGATGTGAGACCCATCATGACACCTCATTTAGACCTAGACCACCCTCCCTTGGCTGACAGAGACTTCCAGATAAAAGATACCACTGTCATAGAGCTCCTGCTCAAAGTGCATTACCAAAGTAGGGACACTTTCTTGAACCATGATGATGAAATTGGCCTTTGGGAATCAAATTTTCCCAAGTACCAGTTCCCCCATTGCCACATCTTTCCGAAAATTGTGCATATGTGATATTCTTGCTACGTCCCCAGTCACAGAACCATCATGTGTCATGACCAGAAATTCCTTTTCACCATCACTCCTGAGTCCATCAATGAGATGCTACAACTCCAACTAGGGAAAAACCTAACTCCCCTCTCAGTTGGAGACCTGTTAGACTTATATCCCAAACCCAACTTTGCAATATTTGCCCAATTGATTAAAAACCTCATCATAGAAGAGAAGTACACCCCCAAAGACCCCCCTCGATATGTAGCAACTATATTTTACCCTTAGGTTTGAAATATTGTATCCATGGTATATTTTGTTTTGGGATACTCCACAAGTGAATACATTAATGAAATTATCCTGGCTTTCATGTCCATCTATACCCCAGGACAACCTCTAGCAACTATTTATGACTTTGCCACATTCATAGCTAACAGAATGCATGAGCAGTTCACAAGAATGGGAAATGAAAGGGTTTTCAAGTACTCCTTAATTCTGTACCATATGTTCCTATATTATCAATCAGAGAAGTTCCCATTCACCCTTCAAAAGATGGACACCAAGGGTCAGCCCAGGTTAATCATTTTTTGGACCCCATTGATCCACCAGTACCAGCCTCCATACTCTTACTCTGATTTTATTGATTTATTTGTACACATAGGCATGACACTATTGATTGGAAGCCCTCCTCCAAGAATCAGTCCAGAGGTAAAGAGAGTCCAATTATCTAAACAAACCAAAGTTAGTGACTGGTACTTTTACCAGAACCATACAGAAATTAGGATTTATGGTTGGATGCTAGCACCATACAAGCTACCAAGGTACCTCCCAATGAGATTGTTTGCATTAGAATACAATAGGAAAATTATAAATGCAGATGAAATAAACTTTGTCAATGCTAAGAAGAAGGCCAATTTCAAAATAAAAGACCAACTAGGCCCCTTCATATGCAACTCTAGAGAGGCTTGCCAAGAGGCAGACTTAACACTACAAAGGATGAAGTTCCAAAGAAGTTTTGTCTGGAGATATGATCCTTTGGAATTCATCACAAAGAAGAGACAAAAGGTCAAGCTAGGACCTTTCATTCACCATCCCATACCTGAGATAGAAGCTTATGCAAATCAAAAAAAATGGGTGGAAGGTACCCTTCAGACCAGGATAGCACTAGGGTAGATATTGAGAATGCTCTTATTGATTTAGAAAAGAAACTTGATGAAAACTCTTTTCTGCATTTACAAGAAAAACTAGAGACTACCCTGAGCACTCCAGTCATGCAAAATCCTCAAAATGAGGAGAAGGCACCAAAAATAAACAGAGGAGGAGATTCCACCTCAGGGATGGCCACCTTTGATTTACAATAGGAATCACATTGCAAAGGCCTAATCCAGCCTCTGAGTAGAAATACACTAAAGGCTCAGCCGCGATTACCAATACAGAAGCAGAAAGAAGTGGGTCTGCCACTCCATGTAGAGGCATACAAGAGCCTTCCACTTCACAAAGACAGATATTGGAAAGGCAACTCAGTGTGGAAGTATCTTCCTTTAGAATGCATGCAGACAAAGACCGAGACATCAAGGAAAGATATAAAAAAATGAAGGCTAGAAACAAGAGGCTCAAAGCCCAAAATTATCCTCAATACCTGAAACTAACCCCTACCAATCAAACAAGGCTAATTTCATCCTTTGACATTAAGGAGGGGAAGCTGCAGATGACCTTTGTGAAACCTACATCGCAACAACCAAAGACAACATCAGATTTCAAAAGAGTAGATTTTGAAGTGCTAGCAAGGGATATTCATCCCATAGACTAGATTTAATTGCATAAACAAGCTAGAGAGATGATATACTCCACCCTGATAGGTAAAGCCATAGCTGCCCATCAGCTACAGAACTCTTTGAACAATATCTCGGCTCAATTCTAGTTATAGAAGGTCTCCTCATAGGCCAAGGACACCAAGATCAAGTCCTTAGAGGACATAGTAATTGAATTTGGACACAATCCCAAGGATATAAAAGCTACAAAACAACTTATTAAAAAGAATAATTATGACATAGCTGCATTGAAAAAATAGCTAAAGATACCCCAGCTACATCATCCACAAACAATAGAGGTTCTAGAAGCCCAGCAAGGACATGAAGAACTCATGGACTTAGTCCTGAAGTAGAATGATTAACTCAAGCAGACAGAGAAAGAGTTGGACACTTTAATTCAATCGAAGCAAAGTGACTTGGCCAAAACTTCCAAAACTGTCATCCCGACAGTATCCACAGCAGTTCCTTCTACCCTGGCAGCATCACTGGCACCTACAGTTCCACTTGCAACAACCTTGCCAGCAACAACGAAATCTACATCAGCAGCAGGTACATCAAGAGAGAAAGAAATAGAACTTTTCAAAGCCATGGAAGAGATGTCTATCGAGGCTACAAAGATGAAAAAGCTAAAGGAAAAAGGTTTTAATTTTGGAAACAGACTACATAGTTGCCCAACTAAAGTAGAAAGAAGAAGCACAAAGGGCCTAGAGAATGTGTGAGAGGATCAAAATCCTTGAAAAGGATTTGACACGTGAGAAGCCACCTAGACAACCCAAGGAAATGTTGTGGGCCAATATCATTGACTTTGTCAATGATATTTGGCCATCAATCCAAGTTACTTTTGAGCAAACAGAGCTAGTGAAGATAGCTACTGAAGCTATCCAGAAAGTGAAGGAGGGATTGGGAAATAAACCTGAGGATACAAATAAACTCATCCATTTCCTCAATAGCAAAAATATATATGAGCTACATTAGCTAAACATTGAAGAAAAAACTACCACCATTTTAGAAATAAGAAAGGTCCTTTCAAAAAGAAACCTTATGCTTAATTTGGAAGAAAGGTGCCACAATATGCAGGTAGCCATTGATAAGTTCATGACTAAATTTCAGACTTTGAGGGAGAAGGCTCTGCCCAGTCCTATGGTCATCAATGATAAACTCATGACACAATTGGACTATGGCAACAGACTCAAATAGTTGGCTAAGGAACATGCCAACTCTTCATCCATTAAAGCCTTGCCAATGGGAAAAGTATTATATGACACATTTGAGAACTTGTTTTTCCTTGAGCATGAGGTAAAACATTTGTTTCTCACCAAGCCAAATTTTCCTAAATATACCGAGGCTGTTGAGATTTACAGGAGAATGGTAAATGTGAAATTACTAAGTGCATAATGGTGGGAGACAATGATAGATTTACTGTGAGAAATAAACAGTTGAAAGTTATTGTGCAGTAAAAATGAAGGCAGCAGAGTAAAACAGATAAAACCAGCACAATAAGGTCAAAGAGTATCAGACGAAATATCAAAGTAAAGAAGACTCCAGTGTGAAAATTCCAAAACTATCAGCTAGCATAAAGGGCTACATCTCAACCATAAAGGCCAGCACAACCATAATTAAAGGGATAATAAGAAACAGTTTATTATCTATCTCTATCTTCTTTCTAGAAGATATTTGTATTCGCTATAATAAATCTCAAGTTGTTCTGAGATATTTTGTAATAAATTTTTTGTATAAATACTTCACAATTCGAAGTATGTAGTGTGGATTCCAAAAAATTTCTATAGATTATTTGTCTCAAATCAGAAATTCTATTATATCAATGACTAGATTGCCTCATTGGATCAAGGAATAAAGATCAGATATTTTACAGGATTCTAGTGCAAAGTGAAATACAAATAAGTATTCTCTCATGTTCAATGTTGTTTTCCTTCAAGTTCTTTCCATAATATTTATGTATCTCTAAAATCTAAATGTTATAACATGGAATGATATTTCAGAAATTGCTTAAATGCACTCTGTCTTGACTGTTATGCATTATTATATGTTTTCTTCACAAATCTAAGTTAAGATATTATTGATTTCTCCTTAGTTTAGGTGACTTCTTGTGACCTCTAGCAAAGGATTCTTAATTTCCCTTTGTTCATGATTATCCTTTGTTCTCTATTCTGATCCCGGTCTAAGGATTCTTGAGTTTCCTTTCACCCTGGTTGTAGTTACTTCCCCATTACCCCTAAACATTTGCATTTTTCTTTGCTAGCCTTCCCTATGAACATTCCCTTTAATGAATTGGTCCAGTCTTGCTATCCATTTGTTGACTCCATAGCCCAATGGCTTGAAGGCCTAGCTCTATCCATCTACTCTAAGAATTCTACCACCCAACCTTCAAAACAAAACCAAAACCCAAAGGAACGTTAAGAACTAGCCTAAAATCCCATCAGAGACAAAGCTAAATTATATAGAGAGAGCCCTCTCTGAGTCATAGGTTGGATAGAGCCTATACTTAAAATATTGCTTTGTGGTTACCTCAGTTTCTTCCTTCTTCTTATAACTTCTAAGGAAAAATCTGAGTGATAATAGATGATATGTTGTTGGTTGGAAATGAGAAATAAATTATCCAGGATTTGAACACCCAATTGTCCTCCAAATTCGACATGAAAGATCTTGGTGCTGCAAACTATATTTTGGGTATGGAAATTAAAAGAGACTAGGCAAAGAGGAAGCTTTGGTTAAACCATAGGAAGTATGTCAAGACAATACTGCAGAGGTTTAATATGTAGGATATTAAACCGGTGAAGGTTCCTATTCCTGTAGGTGTGAGGATATCTACTGAAAAATGTCCCAAGACACAAGAATAGGAAGAGGAAATGTCCCGTGTTCCATATGCAAGTGCAGTCGGTAGCTTGATGTATGCAATGGTATGTACTAGACCAGACATTGCACATGCAGTGGGAGTATTGAGCATGTTTATGTCAAAACTAGGGAAGGAGCACTCGACAATAGTGAAGCGGGTTTTTAGGTATTTCCATGGCACTAGTGATTATGGTTTGTGCTACCAAGGAAGACCAGGATTGGACAGAGTGTTGGATATTCATGGCTTTGTTGATGCAGACTCGACTGGAGATCTAGATTAGAGTTGATCTACAAGTGGGCATGTGTTTAACCTATTTGGAAGTGTAGTCAGTTGGATGAGTAAGAAACAATCCATAGTGGCACTAACAACTACAGAGGTAGAATACATGGCATCCACTCATGCAAGCAAGTTAGAATTTTGGTTGCAGAGACTATGCTCAAGTATGGGGTTAGTAGAGGGAGCTATAAGGATAGACTGTGACAACAAAAGTGCAATTTTCTTGGAAATGAACCCTACATATCATTCAAAGACAAAGCACATTGATGTTTAGTATAACTTTGTGAGGGATATGATAGAAGACAAAAAGGTGTTGCTGGTAAAGGTGGACACTTTGAAGAATACTACAGATGCATTGACAAAATCTGTGAGCTCTTAGAAGTTCTCTTGGTGTAGAGAAACAATGGGCGTTGCATGGCTCGATGAATGACTAAGCTCTCTTGTGGCCCCCTGTGGAAAGAAAACAACAAGTATGAGATTGTTGGGTTGTGTTATATTCTTTCCACAACTAGCCCACGTAGTTAACCGAGGGGTTAGGATGGGGCCGGAGCCCCCCCTTCGTTGTGCCGATTGTGTAGCGGAGGAAGTCACAAGGGGGTTGATGGGTGCCCCACTTAAGAGGGTTTTGTTTTTGGACCCTATATTAGGTTGGGAAGACCTACCTATGGTTTTGTGAATGACTTTTCACACATGGTTTTGGATGTGATGGTTTTTGGTCCATTGTTTTGGACGCAATGGTTTTAGGTCCATGGTATTGGATGCTTCGGCATGTATAAATATGTATTGTAACATTGAAAGGAACATAATGAAAATCAAACTGGTAGTCCCAGTTTTGGGATCCAGTGGAAAATATTTGTGTATATGTGTTTTATGTGTTATGCTCTCACATTGTTTATTTTCTGTGTTTTAGAATTCGTATGTAGGTAATTTATGAACGGGGTTAAAACCTACAATTCAACTTCTTTGATAATGTGGTGTTGTCGAAAATAAGTGACAAGTTGCAAGAGGGCCTTGATGTATGCCACATCAATGACACGAAACATGTCTAATGATTTTTGGATACAGAATGTGACTGATGACACAAGGTTCAGGAATGGCGGTCATGAAAATGAAGGTTTATGATTATTTGAAAAGGATGAAGTTTTAGTGAATTACTTCTCTTGAACTTGTCAGTGACACTAAATGAATTGGCAGCATTGACCCAAAACCAAAGTAATGGATGGTACGATAGACCATAGGTATGATAACCATCAAGCAGATAACCCAACCCAAGTAGTCAAAGAGATGAGGTAAAAGTGTCATGTTCAAGAGCGACTTGCTACCATAAAGTGGTTTACCTTTTTTCCATTTTCCCCAGTCATTGCTAACCAATACCTCTTTATTTTTTATCAAGCTTGAGGAGGATAACATATGCTTGTTGTATAATTCCACCCTTTGGGTGAATCCATCGCTAGGTGATGTTTTAATGAGTCTAGCGAAGGTGAAACTCGGTATTGTCATGATGGACAATCTTGTCACTATTTGATGTTTTAACGAGTTTAACGACAATGATAACTCAGTCCTTTTCATGTTTAGAGAATTTTGAAAACGGACAAAAAGAAAAATCCACAAGTTCTTTTTCGTAGATTTGTCTCTCAAGTTCAAAAAAGTGTAAAATAATACGAGAGAGAACCTTTTGACCATGTTCGATCAATTTATTCCTTTTTCGTAAGTAATCTATATCAGTCCAGAAATGGTTAAACCTATATTGAGTAGATGTTGTTTCCAATCCGTTTATGAGCTAAAAGGGACAAGTGCTCGATAATATTTTCATATTTTGAGAGTCTGAAAAGAGCTTAAAGAGGACACCACTTAGAGGAATGAGTGGTGTCCAAGGTATCAACTGGTTCATGTGATGTTGGAAATTCTCAAAACATGTAATGGTCAAGAGGCTGGCTAATAAGACCACTCATTGCAATTGTTCCTAAAAAGGGTAAAACAACCAAGTGAAAGCGTATGATCGGCCAAGCAGATAATGACACAGGAAGAAGAAAAACCAAGGCTCATCTGATGGAAGAGGTTGATAGAATGGAAATCACGAGGGTTAAAATGAAGATGTGTTCATTTTTACACAAGCTTGAACAAAAGGTAATTATTCTTGGATTCAGTTTCATGGTTACACAAGCTTAAAATGAAAAACTATGCTTGGATTCATTTTCGTGTTTACACAAGCTTGAAACGAAAAAATATGCTTGGATTCTATTTCATGTTTACACAAGCTTGAAATGAAAAACTATGCTTGGATTCTGTTTACATGCCCCCAACATGATGACTCGAGACTAGGTGCATGCCCCCCAAGCTTCATTGCATTCACCTAAATAGACTACTCATGGCTATGAGGTGGACGTAATGAAGGTTCATTTACGAGATCAAGTGAAAGAATCAACTGGTATTTTACGAGATCTAATCAAAGACTCCACTTGGAACTTTTCTCTAGGGGACCTTGTTTCATTTTTTAATGAGGTTGACACAAGAAAAAATACTATCCTCATATTCCTTGTTTCATTTTTTAATGGGCTTGAAACAAGACAAGGAACTATGCTCATACCCTTTGTTTCATTTTTTGATGAGGTTGATAGAAGACAAGGAACTATCCTCATATTCCTTGTTTCATTTTTTAACGATCTTGACAAAAGACAAGGAACTATGCTCATGGCCCTGTTTCAGTTTTTAATGAGGTTGACACAGTAAAAGAACTATCCTCATATTCCTTGATCACGACCCATAAGAGGTCATGACTTCCAAGAGGTTCTCATCAGATGGGAGAACAATGCTCTAGAAGGGATTCATAGCAGGGAATCCATTAGAGAGATCTGGTTCCAATTCCCCTATTACATAATGCACAACATCACGGAATTGATCCTGAGTTGATGTAGGCATGGAACAGGTTGCCACATAATTGACCCATGGAGGGGAATATACCATTGGGGAAAAAGGTCCATTTAGGGAAGATGGTTGACTGAAATCCATATTTGGACCGGGAAATGAAAGCTGGTCAATGGTGACAATTCTTCCTTCATGTGGGAAACATGTCAATCGAAAGAGTGTTGAAACATAGCTCCCATGTAGTAAACATGCTCATGCCCAAGAAGTAAATTTTAATATAAAGGGCCTAGGACTACCATCACATTGAGGTAAACAATTTTTCCTCCCAAAGTAATAGGAAACTGAGGAAGGATCCCTAATGGTTGATTGGTTCCTCTGTTAAAAGCCAACAGATTCCGGGTAAGAGGCACAAGTGGCGGTGAACCGAGTGCTTTCCAAGCAATGGACAAAAGGATACTCACAGATGCACCTTCATCTATAATAGTGCTAGGTAAAATCATATTACAAACTTGTACTATGATCTGGAAAGGCACATAAGAAGGAAGACGACATCTTGTCAGTCGATTCCAATCGAAGGAAGTGACTAGACTACTTGGAGGGGGTACCGTAGAAATGACAGAATTACCTCCTTGAGTTACGAGAACGGGTGGATTCTCACCCTGTCTTGATGGAACGAGAGGGTTTCCTCCAAGCTCGTTGGAATCTGAAGAAACAAAAATAAATTGAGTGGTATCATACTCACTCTCTAGGGAAAGGTACAATTAATTGAAGGTGAAACTGGGTCAACTGTTTCCTCGACCTATGATTGGTCGGGTATAGACTCATGGGATTCACATTCAGAGAGAGTGGGTTTGACCGACGATTGATTTGGGTCAGTGACTTTATCAACTAGCGAAGGATTAAGGGAGAGTCTCCTGTAACCAAATGGAAGTCACTGCGGAGAAGCAGGACAGTTATGCAACACTTTTTTGGCTTCATCTAGATAGGGACAAAGGTGAATGGGGTAATTCCCTTCAGATAACCTACAGGGAAACTTAACTTTTCCCTTCTTTCCATGAACTTTACTACCACTAGTTGATGGTGTGTCACCAGCATGATCTCCAGAAGTTGATGACACAGGATGATGTGAACAAGAAGGCCATTCTTCTAAGATCTGAGGAATACCAGAAAAATTTCGAATAATATGGTCTCCTGTAAAACGTTTGCATGGATATCAAACTTTGTGAGGCTTATCAGACGATTTCTCATCAGAATTTGCATTCGAAGCATTGGTTGCTTGGTTTCCCCCCTCCTGAATTTTCTTCTTCTTCTTCTTCTTCTTCCCTTTCTTATTATTCTTAGCCACCTGGTTACTAGTGTCAATACTTTCACCAGACGAAGAGGAAGAACGAGAGGAAGAAACAACCGAGGAAGAAGGCAAAGGGTTAACTTTAGGATCAACTAGAGGTTGATGTTTTCCAGTTGGAGGAGTACTCTATTGCAGAGAAGTCATGACATTTTGGACCAAGGAGGTTGAAAAAAACCATACTGGCATGCCAATGGTAAATCCCGGAAGGGAAAATGTAGCCATATAAGGAGCACCAATATTTCTGAAAGGAGGAAAAGGACTAGGATTCCCATCAAAACGAATTCCTTGATCGGTGGACTCCGGAGTTGTTGCCATATGTCTCAACCTAAGATCAACTACGGAGTGAGAATGGAGGATGTTATCCGCGGTCAATTAATTTTATTTTAATCAAAATAACATAACAAAACAAAAGAGGGATAATCCAGGAAGAAGGATTACCAAGCAACTGTGAACTTCAATATATTGCCTCAGTAAATGAATGCCTTAACATACGTGAAGGAAATTTCCCCGAATATCGTGTTCGGTGTATCACAGTGTAAAAGGTGGCCGAATTGGTTACCTATGGATGGATAGCAACCTAATGTAGTACTCCCATATATACCCGAAATTACATGGAGGCCCAATCCGTGTTAGCGTTGTCTAATACAAAACCACATAGTGAGAGCATTCCTTTATACTTTACATACTGTAATACCGCCCTATATACCCTAAGGTACATGGACGATCTACGATATACTTATATGGAATGGCGTATCACACTCGGAATGTATCGCAGACAAGTTAGTGAGAGTTCCTATGTTTAACGACATCGGAACACATCTCTAGCCTAGACCTCTAAATTTTATGCGTTAAGTTACAATGCTCCATTAGGTTAATTGAGATAACTTTTTAGTTGATCTTCTTAAGAATTTTCATTTCAAGGTTCACCACATGATGTATGTTTGCAATTCCTAGAATGCAACTAACATGAGAAACATTCTTTCATTCAATTTAACAATGAAAATCGTAGCTAGTAAGGGATAGAGAAATCAGATCTTTAACAAAGAGAAAAGAGGACACCTAATGCAATTTCCCTAGCTATTCCTATAAGCATTCACAAACTACAGTATGCAAAATGCAAGTTTTTCTCTTCAGTCCCTTTAGTGTTTAGATGAACAAAAAGGAACTAGATGCATAAACAATCAATCAATACTTTTCATAAGAAATGAAGACTTTACGACAGTTCCGTTTCAAAAAAGACTAATCAATATAAACTAACTTTGACAATGAATTGATAATGATAAATAAAAATCTTAAGAAACACTAAAGAATCAAGGTCAAAGTAGCATTAGGAGAAGAGATACAAGTTGATTTTAGAAGCATAGAAGCATTGATCTTTAAGAAAACAACTTCAGAAGGAAAATTGGAAAAATTCAAGCCAAGGATGGCTTTTTAAGCTTAAGGAGGATCAGCACAGGTCAGAGTGGGAGTAGCTGCACTACAGAGCACTGTCTCTAAGCCAAGGGTGCTCTGCAGAGCACTGTCCCGTGAACAAGCCTGCGCTGCCACTAAAACCCTTTGAGGACTTAACCTAACTATTTTTTCTCATCCCTGATCCAACACTCAGGTAGTAGAAAGTCATACTTCCCTATGCCTTCCTATGGATCAACAACTAAGTATTCTTTCAGATCGAAAAGAAAGGAGTACTTGTATTCTTACTAGATTTCAAGACAAGCTAAAATTTCATATTTTTAAGGATACTTACACTAATTTTCTACAGTCAATAGAGAAGATGATTTTTTTTGTATTTATGGATCATGAGCACATTTTGAGTGGACACCTAGAGTTGCCTAGCTTTTGGTTTTTTTTCTACACAAGGAAAGGACAAACATGATTTAAATAAGTAGCCATTTTTTGGATTGGTGACACTGGAGGGATCATTGCAAATGATTTTATATATATAGCTTCAATAGGTGGGCAGTTATCATCACGAATTGAAGACCTCAAATCTCGATGGTTTTCTGTCATAAGTAAGTTCAGCCAGTATGCTTTTTATAATCAAGTCAGTTCAATTAGTCAATCAGTTTTTAGTTTTGAGTTTCGTCTTTTTATTTTTGACTCCATTCCTAATGGATAAGGCTACCTGGTCTACACTATTCTTGAGATCTCAAAGGAGCTACCATCCCCAGCTGGAGCCAATGTTAGTGCTTGCCAGTAATGTCAATCACCAGTGATCAAATATTCTCATACAAGGTTTGTTAGGGTCTTGAGGTCAAATTTTATCATTTCATTAGGTTTAAAAATAAAATTTGGTCAGTGGATGTTGTGTCTAGGTTATTTATTCTCCCTTCAGTTACTCATGATATTCATCAGTCATCATGGCCATTGTATTCTCGAGTTATCATATATTCATTTAAGTGTGTTGGGTCATGAAATGATTAAAATCCTCATTTTAGGTCATGGTCTAGGGTTTCACTTCATGTGTCATCATGATACCATATATCAAAACAAAAACATGTCCATCATGTGATTCAATGGATAAATGGAGTTAGAAACTTAGGGAAATAAAAATAAAGGTAAAGGTAATGTTTTATTTCAAATAAGACAATGTTGCAGTACACTACAAAGTCTCATCATTTCTCAAAGGGATATATGATGTCATGCCACTACCAAAGAAAAAATCAACTTTCAAGCTACAAAGGACCATTAAAAGCATCAAAATGGTTTCATTTCAATGTTCATAGGTTTAACCATCTTCTTTGTAAGTATGTAATCATCTAGCACCTCTTATTCATCATTTATTTTGAAGAACTCAGTGAAAATCCATCTTGTAGTGTTATGTTGCTCTTTTGGTCTCAAAATGATTTTGCTTCATTTAAGTGAGAAAAAACCTAGTTTTTATGTTCCATAATCCCCACACATACCTTATATACCACTACCAACCATTTCCCATACCCATTCCCTTCATATCCCCTCATTTTCCCTAAACCCTAGCTTAATGTTGTGTTTTTACAAATTTCTAGGCTAGGACTGTGTTGTGCACTTTTCTACCCCTTCCCCTCACTCATTACTAGGAATTCCATTTCCATACACTCCATAACACCTATCCCTACCCCCCAAAATTTTTCCAAGAATTTATACTTCACTTAACCCCTTCATTCCCCTCCATCTACAACACTATCTCAAATCCCCTATTTTCCCAAAACTAAACCCTAATTCTTCCTCCTAGTGAGCTAGGGTTTCACCATGGAAGAAGAGGCCACACACACTGACAAGAAGAAGTACAATAATGGAGGACATGCCTTAAGAGTTAAGTCGTCCAACATCAAAGAGATCAATGCCTCATAAACTCATCAAGAGGTCATTTGTGGCACACAAGGATGATTTTGCTTCAAAGTGTGTTTATGACCAAATGGAGATGAACTTGACAAAAGTGGAAGACACTTTTGTCAATCATATACCAAGGGAAAACACCCTCCTTCAGTATTTACATAGGTATCATATATTGGGAGATATGCAACTTTATTGGAGATCTATGTCAGAAAATCAATAAATTTCAAGTTAATTTCTTGTTTTAGTCATTATTTTGTGGCACGGATGCTGAGAAAATGAAACATAATTTCCAGAAAATGAGAGAGGTTTTATTTTAAACATTCTTATATACAAAAACCTCTCTCCAAGTTCCAAAATTATTTATTTTTAGAGAGATATAACTACGTAGCTGAGCAATAGTTTTGTAGAAAACCTAGAAATTTTGGCAAGCAACTATTTGTGTAGTGGCTTGGATTTGTGTTTTCTCTACAGACATCCAAATGAAAAAAAAGTTATATTCGTAGATACATAATCATATCTACTTATCATTTATCCACCTTTTCAAGTTTTTTGGTGGATATATTTGGATAAAAAGCTCAAAAAAGGGTCAAAAAATCACTTTCTTCCACTATTTTAAAGTAAGCATTGCATTTTTGGAGTGACCTTGGGAAAATTTATTTTTCTCCTAGATGGAGTCTCCAAATCACTTGGTTGAGTAGTCAAATGACAAGTACACACTCATATATTTCCAATGAGATATGAGTTTCTCAATTTGGATCATGGGAAGGCCTCGAAAATCCTCCTGCATGATGGCACTGTGCAAATGCCTGAGTGCTTTGTGCAAATGCCTGAATGTGCTACGCAAATGCCTGTAACAGTATTTCTTAGAATGTCTTCGCCAAATATTTATTTTGATGATGTAATTTCAGTATTTTGAAGTCTATATGATGTAACCATGAATAAATTAGCATGATAGGCTGTTTTTATGTTTAATTAGGC
Source organism: Pinus tabuliformis (assembly GCA_031772625.1). Taxonomy (NCBI): domain Eukaryota; kingdom Viridiplantae; phylum Streptophyta; class Pinopsida; order Pinales; family Pinaceae; genus Pinus; species Pinus tabuliformis. Next base: position 913,393,505 of record CM062815.1, on the reverse strand, counting down.
CTCATAAATGAAGAAAAACTCAAATCAAAGTCTAATAGAAGAGTTTGATTTTGACCTTCTCACTCTCACTTGTTGGTTGAGATATTCTTGGAAACTATTCCATAACTCATGGACTCAACCACTGAAAGTGGGGAAACTATTTATCTTAGTGTATATGTATCATTTTCTCAGTTAGAGAGATGGGTTGAACTTCAGAGGAGAGAATTTGTATCTAATGCTTTCACTCAGCTAATCAAAGCAGCAGTTACAACTATTTTTCAGGAATTCATGTGTAGTGAGCTTGTGATGTTGCTTTATTTCTATGTCGATTTCTTATGCATGAATCCATATTTATTTACATTTTTTTATTTCCTTAGGGATTTCCCTTACAATTATGTAGCTATAATTCTTTATATTTAAATCTTTGTTTAGGTGGAAAATCATTTCTATGTATTCCTTCATCTAGATTAATGAATTCATGGCACACATTATCATTATGACCTTATAAGCTTCTCAGACCCTACACTACATTGAGCAAACTCTCATATCCATCACAAGACATTTCTATCTTTCTCCTCCTTATGCCTACCACTACAACCCTTTGAGGCATTGACCGAGCTGCTTTTTCTCATCCTTGATCCATCAATCCAAAAACCCTAAATTTCTAAAAAATCATCTAAAACTCTTATATCTAGCCTAAATTCATTTTTCTTCCAGTCATTGACTGTGAAATCCTTAGAGAGATGCCTCTCTACTTTAGCAAGGCTAACTATTGAACTGCAAGTGGTTTGAGTTTACCTCTTTCATTCTCCTCCTCAGCCTAGGACATTGTGGAGGCTAATAGAAGGAACACATGTCAAGGGGATCAATAAGGATAATAGAATAATCTTCAAATTCCCCCCTTGTATTTTTAACCATTTCATTTATTGGATCTAAGTCAAAAGAAGTCAAGCAGATACTAAGAGGCTCGCTTGCATCGGTAACTAAAAGCATGGGGTAGGTTTCCACATAATTAACCCATGGTGGGGTAGGTACCACTTCCATATATGGAATATTTAGGGGTGTCATATAAATGGTATTCAAAGTGAGATCAACGTATGAGATCTGATCAATCGTTGCAATGTTTCCATTGTGAGGGAATGACATCACGTGAAAGAGTGTCGATACGACAACTTTCATGGCATATACATAGTCTCTCAGACGGAGAAAATTGAAATCTAAGGGACCTTGGACTACCATAAGATCGATAAAAAAAATTATTACATTCCAAGGCAATAGGTAACTTAGCAAAGATCCCTAGAGTTTCACTAACAGTTCTGCTAAAAAATAAAAAAATATGTGTAACAAGCACAAGCTAAGGGAAGCGGCTGAGGATAAAATACTTACGTAATCACCTTCATCTACATTTTTTCCTCACACATTCTTACCATAAGCCTTCACAATGATTTGGAAAGGGGTGGAAGAATGATGATGAGGTTCTGGCTGTCTACTGCAATCAAAAGAAATAGCCTCATTGCTTGGATGGATTTCACAAGAAATAAATGAAATGCCCCCATGTGTAGAAGAATCTGAGGTAACATGAATAACCTGAGCGGTATGAGGTTCACCCTTTAAAGCAAGAGTGGGATTGATTGAGGATGGAATTTATTTGACCACATGATCAAAAAATAGTCCATCAACCTAGGTGATATGCGTTTCACCCTCTAATGGGAGAGTGGGATTGACTGTACTTTGATTTAGATCAATCATTTCGTTAACTGACAATAGATGGGGAGGAAGTTCATGTTAATTATATGGAATTTGTTGTTGTGAAATAGTAGTTTTTTTCAAAAACTGTGAAGCTTCATCCATGTGAGGGAAAAGGTGACTATGATGAGACCCATTGCATAACCTACAAGGAACAATTACCTTAATCTTTTTTCGTGGAATATGAGAATCAGTAGTTTATGGATCAATAGTAAGTTGATAAGAATTATTTGACCATACTTCTGAAACCTTAGGAATACTAGGACATTTGATAAGGAAGTGGTCACCCTTACAAAGCTTACAAGGGTATTTTGGCTTACGATGCATTGTGGAAGTTTCTACAACATTACCAATACTTATAGCCATGGTTGGTTGGTTGATTTCTTTCTTATCTTTATTCTTCTTCTTCTTCCCTTTCTTATTCTTCTTAGTCACTTTGTTACTAGCATCAAGGCTTTTACCAAGTGAAGAAGAAGAAAGGTAGGAGGAAATGTTGGATGAAGAAAGTAAAGGGTCAACAATAGGTTGATGATGTTGAGATGGAGAACTATTCTGAGGTGAAAAACTCAGTTGATCTAGTACAATTGGAGTATTTGGAATTAAATAAGTTGAGAACAACCATACATGTAAACCTATCATAAATCTAGGAAGTGAAAATGTAGCCATATAAGGAGGAATGACATTTGAAAAATCAAGACAGGATTAGGATTCATGTTAAAAGGGAGGTCTTTATCGGTAACTTCTAGAATTGTTTCCATTAGATTCAATCCAAATATTTTTTTATTATTAAGATTAAATAATATTCACAATCCACACCTAAGGTCTTGTAAAAAGTAAAAACAAAGAAGGTAACACGCGCGAAAAAATCTAGGGATTCAAACCATACAAACTGACTTGTCACAAAGATCAATAATTACTAGGTGGTGATGAAATCCAACATTGTAGAGATCAAAGTTAATTTTTTTATAGATATTCATGTTTCGAACTAGTTACCCTAACAACATGTTTAATGAAACACTCTAGGGCAAGTAACTTCGCTTATGCCATCTTGAGCGAAGATTACCCTCCAAAAGTCCAAGTGAGTCTAGCCAACATCTGTTCCAGGTATAGCAGGACCTTCCCTCTATCATCACCTTAGGTAGAGCCCTAGGATTATGGTCACTAATTTTACCAAGTACAACTTTTTACGTAGGGGGACAAGCGCAGATCAGATGTACATGCGAGGGTAGAGTAACAAAGCTCAATCCCCTTGAAAGCTTCTCAACGTGCTTAATTGGAGGTTTACTTTCAAGTGACCCCATGTACCTTTCAACGCCTTTTTAATACATGAAAATCGCTCTATCATAGACAATGAAGTGGGTATGATCACTTCAATGGGTACGACATGATCTCATGCTTAACTCATGTATAAGAACAACTTCCCAGAGAAACTTCCCAGAAAAAATTGAAATAATTGGATTTATCTCTATAACTCAAGATTATATTTTTGTTTGTAGCTGTGGAAACTTTACTTGCTTCCCTACTCCAAAGCCCTTCAATTAATCTACTGTCTGTTGCAAGAGCCCTAAAAAATTTAAAATACTAATTGATTTTATTTAACATTGTGTTATTAAGCTATTATTTACTCAAAGTGTAAATGGACGTGAAACTGATGGTATTATGACTTGACTCAAAACTCTAATGTATCAAATATGAAATTTTTAATCCTTTCATTTCGATGAATTCTAACTAGAGTAAATAAAGAGGTTCTTCTTTAAAATATTAACTCCAAAATGTACCAGTTCTAATTCTTCAATGCAACTCAAATCTCCAAGTGGAAAACCATGCAGGGTAATCTATGCACAATTTGCTTGAAAACTTTGAAAATGTAACCTATGAACAATTTTCTTGAACACTATGTAAATGTAATCTATGCACAAATTTCATTCATGAAAGAGAATTCTAACCTTGCAAATGTAATCTATGTAAGAGAATTCTTCAAAACAAACACAAGATGATTCTAAATCAGCGAAAGAACAATAATACTATTTCCTTTCACTAATACAACTAAATAACCAATCAAGTGTAAATAAATTATATTGGGTGAAAATTCTAAATATAAAAAAATAATGACACTCAAAGGCGATTATCACTCAAAGGAAATTGAGGGTGAATTTTATTTTTTGTAAAAAAGAAAGAAAAAACATGCAAAAATGATTAAGAAACTAAGACAAATCTTTGTACAATGACCAAAGGAATTAAAATTCAACACACCCAAATAAATCCTTAAAATGAAAATTCTTGAAGTAATGTTATGAAATGAACGATTAAATTGTAATTATGATTAAACTTCAGTACTAAAATAAAAATGGCTCATGTTTTCAAAGCAGCACAAGAAGCACATCTCATCAAAACATCAATTCTTGAGATGCCCTCCTTTCAATCATTGAAAATGGAAAAAATCTCAATAAAAATCCTTCACAACACTCAAGAAAACACACGAAGACTGACTGGAGTCATAGACAAATGTAATGAAACCTTAAAAACAAAAATTAAAACTTTAATGAGAGGAAAAAATATTTTTTCCAAAAATTCTTCGAGTATGCATAGGTAGCTAGTATAGTATAGTGCGTATGTTCACTATTGTTAAATGTAATTTGTGGATATATGTGCTCTGTTTCTGAACAAAAAACACGTAGGTCGAGAAGCTTAAAGAAATTTTTTTTGTCTAAACAAATCACAAAATCTGAAAGATCATTAACTTGTCAAGAATTGAATAAAGCTATCAAAAAATGTTTGAGAATAAAAAACAAGGAGATGGAAGAAAACATGACATTCCCCAACAGAGTCACCAATTTTTTATAGTTGACAAATTCCTCTTGCTGACAAGAGTGATCTCCTTAGATCTTACACAGAAACTAGAAACAAACATACAATTGAAATGAATATTTCCCTAAGTTTATCTAATTTGAATTATAGATATAAAGGATGGTAAACAAGCCTCTTACCTGTTAGCGAAATGCTTAATGAAGATCACTTATTGTGTCTTGATGTAGCCTTTTGTTTTTGGGAAAACTAGTGCGTTATCGAACGACTAGCCCTCTAGGTTTGGCAGCTACCCTAGAAACAACAGTTTAAAGTAATTCAATGTTTTCTTCTATGTGTAATGGATAAGACAAAGATAATGGGACCAACCTGGAACGTCTGCCTAATCCTTTTCTTGATCTCTCTCCCCCTTGACAGAGCTTGCAATTCCTCCCCGTGCTTATCCCGCTTGGAGAGTACCTGCAGAAACACAGTAACAAAGAACCGTCAAAGCATCTTGATCTATTACAACATACACATTACAAAATCAGATATATAATGAACATATAATAACATTCACAAATGATAACATTCACAATTGCACAATCATATGGAAGAAAAATTGAAGAACTTTATTAAATAGAAGGGAGAATTAAAACCTAGTTTTCTGATTCAGCATCATCCTCCCAGCATCAAGCCCTCTTCACCTCATGAAATAGCAAGATCACACCAACAATACAATGCTCTTTCCTCAATTACAAACTATCAACGCTTCCTTGCAATTCACAACATTCCAGCCTCTGGATCTCTTAGATGAGGAATCCATTTATAGATGTGTGCAAGGGTGTGAGTCATCTCTGGGTTTTTGATTAGTGTCATTCCACTTGTTACAATTGGTTCCACTTGGAGATTTCTTGGATCTCTTACTCATCCCTAGGCGAATTCCGAGAGGCAAGTGTCATAGGAGAAGTTTCTAGAAGATTCCATGAGCAACCACCTATAAAATTGTCTTGGACATTTTTCCATCCTCGCCCATCACACCCTATAGAAGGCCCAAGCAATATGCATTGCACTTGAGTAGTGTATCACTCGGTATGCATCGCACTTGGCCATTGTAGTAGTTAGTATGGTTCAGTTTAGGCCATTTCCGAATGGTTTTCTAGGTAGAACTTTTGGGGAATGATGTAATCAGATGACCATGTTCTTTTAGGGTACGAAAAAGCTTTTTTAGGGGTTGATGAGCCCTAGTTTATTGACATATAAGTTTGCGGTTGAACTGCCCAAATATGTCTATAATAGTTTCCCCCTAAAGCATGAATTCGTAAATTTTGATGTCGAATGAAATGCTTTATCATGAGGATCTGAGGTTTCGAACTGGAAGGTGACCTATATAAGATACAATACAATACATCATCATCATATAATTTTCATGATCTAGCTGAGGCGGGAATTCCCATGCTCATCTTTATAAATTCATTTCATGTACATAGATCAAATAGTCGCCTGTAGATGCAAACTGATGATTCTTTAGATGTAGAGCCATCATCCTTAGTTCGGATGATCATCTCTGCAATGTGTTTGTACATTTGATGTTTTCATCTCCATGAATATATCGCAGCATGGATGGATGAAACTAGATCTAGGGTCTTCAAACTCATTCAATCTTTGCCCGATGTACAAGTCAATCCATGTGAAGAGATGCTCTGAAGTCGAACATGGAAAGACATCGCATGATTAGCAACCAATAATGTGAGCTGTTAACAGACACTAGAGGAATCACTGATAATGATAATGACCCTCAAAGTACCATAGTACAATTCACGTGGTGTGAATATATGATCTGATGTCGAACACCACACAAAATCTTTCAGTCGAAGGCCATTGATGTCAACCTGTCGTCGGAAGTGAGAAACTTGCTCTTGAGGCATGCAATCTTCAAAGCACTAAAAGGGTTGTTTCTAAGTCAATTTCTTGGATAATGAGCTGATGTCGACAAGAAGTGACTCTTCGTAGGAGGGCCTTGATGTATCCCACATCTACGACATGAAATGAAGCAAATTATTTTCTGGAGGTGAAAATGATCTGACGCCACAAGTTTTAGGAATGGCGGTCATGAAAAATGAAGGTTGAAGGTATTGGAGTGGATGAGGAATTAACTGGAATGTGGTTTCTCAACTGAATGACTTCTCTTGAACATGTCGGTGACACTGAGATGAATTGGTAGCGTTAACCAAAAAATACGGATGGTATGAAAGACCAATGGTGAGATGACTGGTGAATGGAATAACCCAACCCAACTCAATCATGGTGATGAAGTGAAAGTGTCATGTTCAAGAGCGACTTGCTACCATAAATTCTTCAAGTTTTCTTCCCTTTTTCCCCAATCATTGCTGACTAGTACCTCTTTATTTTTGTCAATATTGAGGAGGATAACATATGCTTGTTCTATAATTTGCCCTTAGGGCAAACCTATTGCTATGTTTTAACGAGTCTAGTGACAGTGAAACTCGGTCTCGTATAGAATGGACAAGTTTGTCGCTATTGTTTTAATGAGATTAATGACAAGGATAACTTAGTCCTTTTCATGTTTAGAGAGTTTGAAAAGCGGCAAAAAGGAAACTCCAAAAGTTATTTTTTGTAAAATAATCCCTTAGGTCCGAAAAAGATTAAAATAATACAAAAGGGATGACTTTTCCAATCACTTTAACGAGCTGAAAAAGATAAGCACTCGAAATTTTTCCTGAGATAATCCCTTAGGCCTGAAAAAGATTAAAATCATACAGGAGGGATGACATTTCCAAGCACTTTAATGAGATGGAAAGGCCAATTGCTCGACAATATTTTCATATTTAACGAGACTAAAAATGGTTTAAAGGAGACTCGGTTTTGAAGAACGAGTGGTGTCCAGGATAGCAACTGATTCTGGGTAAGCTTGGAACTTCTCAAAACATGGTGATTTCTGTGAAGAGGCTAGCTAATAAGACCACTCGTTGAAACTATTCCTCAAAAAGGGTAAACAACCAAGTGGAAGCATATGATCGACCAAAAGAATGGAGGTGATGAGAGGTACACAACCAAGGCTCAAAAGGTTGATAGCATGGCAATCACAAAGGTTAATTACCTGAAGGTTGGTTCATTTTTTAACTAGCTTGAACCATGGGGGGAACTATGCTCAGTTTGTTTCATGTTTTTAAAAGATTGAAATGAACAAACTATGCTTGGCTTTAGTTTCATTTTTACACAAGCTAGAAATGACAAAAATAAAAAACTAGAATCGACAAAACTAAAAATCTAGAAATGACAAAACTAAAAATAAAAATGAAATTGAGAAAGGAAATGAAAAGTTTGCATTCCCCCAACATGATGAAAAGGAGAGTCTCCAGTAGCCATATAGAAACTTACTGAGGTTAGGTAGGACAGTTTCGTCTAGAAGACAAAACACTTCCTTGGCTTCATCCACAAAATAGACAAAGGTGAATGGTGTGTCAAACCAATCACGTAACCTACAGGGAAACTTATCTTTTCAGTTGGGTTCATCTGCAGGATAGACAAGGGTGCATGCCCCCTAAGCTTCATTACATTCACCAGACTACTCATGGCAATCAGGTGGATGGAATGAAGGTTCAAGAGATACTGTTGATGTAGAAGGACCATTTAGGGATGACAATTGACTTGGAGCTATGCTTGGACTGAGAAATTAAAGCTGGTCAATGGTGACAATTTTTCCTTCATGCGGGAAACATATCACTCAAAAGAGTGTTGGAACAATAGCTTCCATGTTATAAACATAGTCACATCCAAGGAGTAGATTGTAATCTAATGGTCCTGGGACTATCATCATGTTTAGATGACCAATTTTCCTTCTCAAAGTGATTGGTAACTTGGGAAGGATGCTTAACGATCGACTGGTTCCTTTGTTAAAGCCTAACAGATTCTTTGTAGCAGGCATAAGTGATGGCGAACCAAGCGCTTTCCAAGCAGTTGACGAAAGGATACTCACTGATGCCCCTTCATCTATAATTGTGCCAGACATGATCATTTTAAGAATTTGTACTATGATCTAGAAAGGTACATAAGAAGGAAGGCAGTATCTTGCTAGTCGATTCTAGTCAAAGGAAGTGACTAGACTACTTGGAGGGGATACCATGAAAACAGGAGAAATAATCCCTTGCGTTATGAGAACTAGGGGATTTTCCTCCTGTTGTGAAGGAATGGGTGGATTGGCCCCAAGTTCATCGGACTCTGAAGTAACAAAAATAATTTGAACAGTATCATTCTCACTCTCTTCGGGAAGGGTACGATTTTCTAAAGGTAAAACTGGGTCAACTGTCACCTTGACTTGTTGACTTTTGTTAGGTATAGACTCATAAGATTCACTTTCAGAGAGAGTGGTTTCTACCAACAGTTGATTTAACTCAGTCGTTTTTTCAACTAGTAAAGGACTTGGGGAGAGTTTTTGGTACCCTGATGGAATTCGCTGCGGTGAAGTAGGATGGTTATCCAACACTCTTTTGGCTTCATCCAAAAAAGGACAACAGTGAAGGGAATGATTACCTTCACATAACCTACATGGAACTTTGACCTTTCCCTTCTATCCATGAACTTTGCTATCACTAGTCGAAGGAGTGTTACCAACATGATCACCAGAGGTTGATGACTCCGAATGGTGCGAATGGGGAGACCATTCTCTCAAGATCCGAGGAAAGCAAGGACAATCTCGATGAAAATGGTCTCCTCTACAAATTATGCAAGGAAATTTGGGTTTAGGAGCTTTAATGTGTGGATTTTCACCACATGATGCATTTAAAGCAATGGTTGCTTGGTTGCCCCGTTGCTGAATTAGCTTCTTCTTCTTCTCCTTCCGTTTCTTCTTCTTCTTGGCCACTTGGTTACTAGAATCACTAATTTCACCAAGCGAAGAGGAGGAAGGGGAGGGAGAAACAAACAAAGAAGAAGGCGAAGGGTCAACTTCAGTATTAGCTGGAGGCTGATTTGATTGCAGAGGAATCACGACATTTTGAACCACATAGGTTGAGAATAACCATACTAGCAGGCCAATGGTAATTCCCGGAAGGGACAATGGAGCCATATACGAAGCACCAACATTTCCCCAAGAAGAAAAAGGACTAGGATTCCCCTCAAAAGGGTTTCCTTGATTGTGGACTCCAGATTTGCCTCCATATATCTCAACCTATGATCAACTAAGGAACAGGGATGTTATTCTGAATTCAATTAATTTTAAAGATGCCTTGACACAACTTCACTTTTTTAATTTTTAAGAGTCGAGAAAAAGCTAAAGATGACTCTAGTCCCCTTCAATTTTTAATGAGCCTGAAGTGACAAGTTCTCAGATGGACCTTCTCTTTTAAATAGACGAAAAGGAATGAAAGTGACTACTCTGGAAATATAGACAGAGGGATTACAAAACCAATTTCAAAACTACAATATACATCTTGGTGATAAATTAAAGAGAAATTACCAAGGACTTATGTACGGTATTCAATCTTCCCGAATGCTATGCTCAGTGCATTGTGATCAATAAAGCGGCAGACTCAGCTTCCTATGGATAAAGGTTATAAGCCTATTGTTGTCTCCCAATATATATGCGACGGTACGGGGAGCACAAGTCCATGCTAGCAATTGTCATATCAAGGAGGAGGAATCACCCAACCTTCAATGAAAACGATAGCCTAGACCTCTAGATGTGTTGTGTTAAGTTCCAAAGCATTGTTAGATTCATTGAAATTTATTTTAGAGTTTATCTTGTTTAAAGTTTGCCTTTCAATGGTTCACTGCATGATGATGATTTTGAAATTCCTAAAATGAAATCTACAATGATAAACAATCTTTGTTTATTTTGAGCAGTGAAAATCCTAGCTACTAGGGAAAGAAGATTACAATTCTTTCAAACAAAGAGAAAAGAGAACACACTAGTGCATTTTCTTAAATCATTTTCCGCACACAAAGTAAATGTAAATGCAAATTCCTGTATTCACTTTTTTTTTTCCTTAATGTGAAAAATTCCAGAAAGGAAAACTAAATGTAGCGAAGATTTGAAATATTTCTTTCAAAATGGAAATTCTACAATTTCTTCTTCAAAAGAGAAAGGAAGACTAAACAACACTTTTCAATTTTGAATAAAAACGATGCTTTTGATACTTCAAATATTAACAAATCAAACCAAATACATGACAAAAAGTTCAATCGACTATTCAGGGAAGGAAGAATCCACGACACTTCTCTTTTCGACACAAATCTACAGTTACAACACTTCTTGCATCAAAGAGACAAATTTATTTAAACAACTTTTTGACAAAGGATTGTAAATGATGAACAAATACAAAAAAAATTCACTAATACTAATCAATGAAGGCTGATCTATGTGATGCAAGCAGGCTTCAGTAAGGAGGCGCTATTCGTAAGCAGCAAAACAACTAAACACAACTGAAAATAAGGACAAAACCCCCCAATTTCTAGAATGGAAATAGGTTCAATCAGTCATCGCACCTGGGCTTCACAGAAATAGTGACGCATCGCACTTTACACACTCGGGAGGTGTGATGCATACCAGTTTACAGTGACAGACAATGCGATGGGCCAAGGAGCGCAACTAAAGTGGGTTTTGGCTCAGATGTGCAGCTGTTTTTAGTGAGTTAAGCTGAGCTATGATGGAAAATAAAGAGTAAAGTACAGAGGAATGTCTTGAGAGGTTACTGAGCTACCAAAAGGGCATCTAGAATGCTTGTAAGTCAAATGTTTAATTTATAAACTAAACCAGAGATTGACTGAAGCAAAATTCATCTACTATGCAATCGAAGAGCAAGAGCAGTTCGAAGGCTACCTAGATGACTTCATGCTCTATCTATAGTTTATAAAACAAACAATAAAAACAAAGAAACATCTATTCGATCCCCATCAGAGTTGCAAATTTGTTTCTAGGAAAACTAGTGTCTTGTCGAACGACTAGCCCTCTAGGTTTGGCAGCTACCCTAGAAACAACATTTTAAAGTAATTCAATGTTTTCTTCTATGTGTAATGGATAAGAGAAAGATAATGGGACCAACCTGGAACTTCTGCCTAATCCTTTGCTTGATCTCTCTCCCCCTTGACAGAGCTTGCAACTCCTCCCCGTACTTATCCCGCTTGGAGAGTACCTGTAGAAACATAGTAACAAAGAATCGTCAAAGCATCTTGATCTATTACAAAATACACATTACAGAATAAGATATATAATGAACATATAATAGCACTCACAAATGATAACATTCGCAATTGCACAATCATATGGAAGAAAACTTGAAGAACTTTATTAAATAGAAGGGAGAATTACAACCTAGTTGTCTGATCCAACATCATCCTCCCAACATCAAGCCCTCTTCACCTCATGAAATAGCAAGATCACACCAACAATACAATGCTCTTTCCTCAATTACAAACTATTAGCACTTCCTTGCAATTCACAACATTCCAGCCTCTGGATCTCTTAGATGAGGGATCAATTTATACATGTGTTCAAGGGTGTGAGTCATGTTTGGGTTTTTGATTAGTGTCATTCCACTTGTTACAATTGGTTCCACTTAGAGATTTCTTGGATCTCTTACTCATCCCTGGGAAAATTCAGAGAGGCAAGTGTCATAAGAGAAATTTCTAGAAGATTCTATGAGAAAACACCTAGAAAATTGTCTCAGACATTTGTCCATCCTCGCCCATCGCACCCTATATAAGGCCCAAATAGTATGCATCGCACCTGGCCAGTGTAGCAGTCAGTATAGTTCAGTTTAGGCCATTTCTGGATGGTTTTTTAGGTGGAACTTTTGGGGAATGATGTAATCAGATGACCATGTTCTTTTAGGGTATGAAACAACTCTTTTATGGGTTGATGATCCCTAGTTTATCGACATATAAGTTTGGGGTTGAAGTGCTCAAATATTTTTGTAACAACTCTCAATGCTTGATAATAATTGCAACGATAAACATAAGAAGGATCAAAATAATATGCAACATAATAATTCAAACAAATTTAACATAATGATCAAGGAGATTAGGAATTGAAATTTCTTTAATGAACATCTAAAGTATTATAAACCATTCATGATTCTGATAAACAATTAAATGGGGAAAATAATTCATTTGAATTAATAAAATATAAATAAGATCCTTACGAGGCTAAATGTGATTCAACCTCTTGGAATATGAAACTAAGTCGCTTTAGATGAAACCAAAACCAAAAGTGGATTTTTTGATGGCGAATTTAGGTAAACTTTGTAAGGGTTTAGGGTAAAACCCTAGGATTTACTGCAACATTTCTTTGCAGGCACCTAGAGCTGGGTACCCGATGACCGACAATTTTCTCTCCATTTTCATTGCAGCCGCGCCTCTCTCCTTCTGTCAATCGTTACTTTTAGCATCATGGGCGATACTATGGATGTCGAGGAGCTCGATTTTACCGAGGAACCTTTCCCCGACCGTGTCATTTTCGGAAACCCTAATCTCACTTCACCGGCATCTGGCTCATCCCTCTCGTCTGATCCTACACCGTCAATTTCTGCACCGGTGGTTTCCTTTCTGGGGCACTATATAGCTCCTCTATTTATTGGGTCACTTTCTATCGAATCTCCTGCTCTGGACTGCCCTCCGTTATCTCCTGGTACTCTCCATATTCTAACAGCTAATACTCCTCCCTCACCCTATTTTGACCCTAATCCGCCGGCAGACCATCTCCATCCATCCATCTTGACCTTTTTCTCTGTGCCGCCGAAAGAAATTCGAGCATCTAAGGCTCCAAACCCTCCCTATTCTGCGCACTCTCCATCGGGATGTTTTGAGACCCCTGCTGTAAAAGTCAAGCCTGTAAGCCATACCTCTCTGGAAAGTTCACCTGATCCGTTGGTGGATCATCCATCTGCCCCTCGTACTGGGAAATGGAAGACAAAATGTGTAAAGGTGACTACAAAGGACATCATCATCTAGTTTGGCGAGACCTCTGCTATTGGGGAAGCTGCATATATGGCAAGCACTATACTAGTTGGACACGTTCGAGGCAGAGCATATTCAGCAGCAAGACTCACCCTATGGGTCCATGAGAATTGGGGAGGTATGCTAAAGGAACTTCCCGAGGTGCAGGTCTTACCCAGAGGTTGGTTTGCCCTACATTTTGCAAAAGAAAACTACACAGATTTGGTCCTTGCAAGGTACTGGCACATTGAGATGGCTCCGATTCTCCTCAAGAGATGGAGTCCCCTCTTTGACCCAGAGAGGAAGCAAATCGTGGCAGGGCCACTCTAGGTTCGCTTGGTGGGGCTTCCACTGCAGTACTGGTGCAAGGAGGTCTTCATCAGAATTGGAAATGCCCTAGGCACCTACCTAGATCATGACCGAACTTTTGTGCAATCAAAGAACAGAACCCTAGCTCGCATTCTGGTTCATCTGGATACTTGCAAGGGATTGGAAGAGAAAATCACTCTACAATGGGGGAAATACACCAGGGTTCAGATCCTGGACTATGAAGGAGTTCCCTTCCACTGTAGGAGATGTCACAGAGTGGGACACATTTTTAAAGATTGTCCACTCATCAAGAAACCAGAGGACCCTCCAAAGGCACCTTCTACTTCTACAAGGATTGATTCACCGGCTCTGAATCGCTCACCTATTCCGGGTCCTATCCCTCTGGTCAGCAATGTCTCTCCGAAGACAGTGGATGCAGTACACAGAATGCCATTGCCCCCCATCACTAGAGCTCGGGCCGCAGCTGAAGCAACAAAAGTATCGGGTATTCCTCTGACCTCTCTAACTCCTTCAATTGCATATTGCTCATCTTTTGTTTCATCCTCCATATTCACTTCTGTGGCTCAATGCACTATGACTACTCCACTTTCCATTGCCACCACCACGCCATCCTTGCACTCACTATCCACCTCTTCCACATCTCCATCTTCTAACAGGGATTCAACATCTCACCATTATTACCTTCACTCCCGTACACTATCTGGCGGTACCCCATCACACTTTGCTGGTTTGGGACTCACCCAACCTGGTTCGGTCATTCTTTCATCTCGAGGGAGGAAATCTGACCTCTCCAAAGCCATCAAGAGGGCAGGGGCAGAGGTCACCTCTGGTAGACAATCCACTTTAGATGGGGTTCTTAGAGCACTGCACACCCTGAGTAGGGTTCCCCCATGAAGTGTCTCTCATTCAATTGTAGAGGCATGGCTAGTGCCTCCAAGAAACTAGCCTTGCGCAGACTTTTTGAAGTTGAGCCTTCTGACATTATCTTGGTCCAAGAAAGCCTAGGAGAGGCTGATTTCATCACCTACACACTAAATTCTATATCACCTAGGTGGAATTTTATGGCATTGGATGTTGTGGGTCGATCAGGGGGCCTTGCCATTGGATACAATCCCCGCAACATCAGGGTTTTAGCATCCTGGGGTGGCCATGGTTTCATTGGCTTAGAAATTTTTTCTGCGGAGCTTGGTATTAACCTAAGGGTTATTAACATTTATGGTCCCTGCCATCAGAGGGAAAATTTCTGGCAACACCTGCTTGATCTTTCGATTTTCTCCCTTGATCACATTATTCTGGGAGGAGATTTCAATTTCTCTTTGGGTTTTGGTGAATCTTGGGGATCAATGGCTCAAGTGGATTCTATTACTAGTTACATGACCAACCTTCTAGAGCAACACAATTTGGTGGATGTACCTATGAATAAGTCTCTTCCTACTTGGTGAAACTAAAGGGTGGGCGAAGCTGCACTTGCTAGAAGATTAGATTGGTTTCTGATGAAGGTCCCTCTTATGCAGCAATTGCATCACTACAAACAATGGGTTGGCTCAGGGGGCATCTTAGATCATTCCCCCATTTATCTAGAGGTGATTGGTCCACATCAAAAACCAAAAGCCCCATTTAAATTTAACCATGTCTGGACCCTGAATACATTAACATGGTCTCAGAATACTGGGTTGCCAACCCGATAGATAGATTTGATTCCTTGTCTAAGGGTTTCTGTCACAACTTGACTCAGCTAAAGCATCTATCTATAAAATGGGCAAAAGAGAAACATAAGAGGGAGGAATCTCTATTAACACATATTGAATCTGAGCTTAGCACATTGCTTGATGATAGAAACTGGGGGTTTGCTTCAGCAGATGACAAAACTCAATTGATTGAGCTAGAAAATCAAAAGGCTAGGATCTTGAAGGAGAGAGAGGAATCTTGGCACCTCAGAAGCAGAGTTATTTGGTTAAAAGCAGGTGATGACAACACAAGATTCTTTCAAAATTTTGCAAAAGGTAGAAAGGTATCAAACACCATATGGAACTTACCCCTTCTTGATGGGGGATTAGCTGATACTTTTAACAAACTATCCCATCTTGGCACTTCACATTTCAGGAATCTCTTCAAAAACCCCCCAGGGTCAAATCTAGCTGATATCATCAATGTGGCTGGACATTTTCCTAGATTTGTAAATGATGATGAGGTCGAGGAGTTAACTGCTCTTGTTACTGTAGGAGAACTGGAGGGAACACTGAAATGGTTCAAAAAGGACAAGTGTCCTGGATTGGATGGGTGGACCATTGAATTCTACCTCACTTTCTATGAACTCTTGAGGAATGATCTGTCGAAAGTTGTGGAAGAATGTAGAATGTGTGGATTTCTATATAATGCTATTACTTTGACCTTTATAGCCCTCATTCAAAAATCCGATACACCTACCTCTTTCAATGACTACAGGCCTATTTCATTATGCAATTGTCTGTACAAAATCATCTCCAAGATCATTGCTAATCTTCTTCGCCCCATTTTATCTCGACATATTTCCCCCCAGTAGTTCGCCTTCCTTGAGCATCGCCAGATACATGAAGCCATTGGCTCGACACAAGAGGCCATCCACTCGATCTAGACAAAAAACCTAAAGGGAATTATCCTAAAGATTGATTTGGCAAAAGTCTTTGACCGTGTCAGTTGGCTCTACATTAAGATGCTTCTCATACACCTGGGTTTCCCCCATGACTTCATCACTTGGATTATGGCCTGTATTACCTCTCCTACCTACAGTGTTCTCATCAATGGATCAGCCTCCCATTTCTTTCATGCTGAGAGGGGGCTTAGAAAAGGCTGCCCTCTCTCCCCCCTTCTCTTCCTAATTGTCATGGATGGGCTTAGTCGTTTGCTAGATTTTGCCAAAAGAGATGGCAGTCTTCGGGGCCTTAAGATAACTGAATCCTACTTTCTTACTCACCTACTATTTGTGGATGATGTTCTCATTTTCCTGGATGGGAGCATTCGAGACTCTCTCACTTTTTCCAAAATTCTGTCCCTCTTCTCGTCGGCTACTGGTATGCAGGCAAATCATGCAAAATCCACCATTACCTTGGCCCTCACTTCCATCCAGGAGTCACAGCTTGCGCAACAACATTTCCCTTATTGTATCATTCCCCTGGATAGAGGTTTCAAATACTTGGGTTTCTGGATAAAGCCTCTCAGTCAGAAAATTGCAGATTGGGTTTGGCTGGTCACCAAACTGGAAAAAAGGCTTTCTATCTGGAGTCATAGATTCTTATCCAGGGCAGGCAGATTAGTACTTATCAAATTAGTTCTTGATGCCACCCCTGTATTTTTGATGGGGCTCCCATGGATCCCCAAGAACATTCTGGCCTGATTACAACAACTTTGTAATAGATGTCTTTGGAATGGCCACCAAGGCAAAAAGATATTCACCTCGGTCACCTGGAATAAGATATCCTTGCCTAAAAAATGGGGAGGCTGACGCCCAAAATACCTTCCCTTCTTTACACAAGCCCTGGCTACAAAAATGGGATGGACTCTTCTGACTGGACAGAATCTATGGACTTCAATCTCATATCATAAGTATATTTGGCCACTGCAAATCATGGATTGGGTCCATTTGCCAAGCTGACCGAAAACTGGTATTTCATCTGTATGGAAGGCTCTCCTACACTCCCTGCCTACCATCAGGGACAACCTCATTTGGAGAATAAATGATGGATCAAAGGCTCACATTGGATTGGATCCCTAGACTGGAGGTGGTGGTAGATTTCAGCTGTCGTGAGATCTCATTAATCATCTTCATTCTCATGAGATCAAAGTTATAGCACACATTGTGGACCCGCAGAACACCAACATTTTCTCTCAAGGATGGAAATCTGCCCAACAGCTTGATATTCCCCCTCCATGGCAACAGGAATGGCAAGAATACATTAATGCATTAATTGAATCTCATATCAGGATTAAAGATGGACCTGATGAACTTGTTTGGTGTCTAGCTGAGAATGGCACATATTCTCCAAAGACTGGATACCTCAACCTGATATCTCACAAATAGCCGGAACATACCATTTTTTGGTGGAAGAGTTTATGGAAATTAACATCACCACCAAGAACCAGGCTATTCTTTTGGTGTATTCTCAGAGATAAAGTCCCCACTGGAGAGTCTCTCACCCATCGATCCTTTCATGGCCCTCATTGGTGTGTCTTATGCAAGGATTCTTCTGAATTGACTCTACATTTATTTCTTAAATGCACTTCCCTGATCAATCTATGGCAAAATATATCCACATCCATTCAATTCTCTGGGCACTAGGAGGGTGAAGATATTAGCCGAGCATGGGAAAGCTGGTGCAATCAACATCAGGGTACTAAATTTCTATGTCTCCCCCTTATCATCAGCTGGCATTTATGGCTGGCTCGAAACCGTGTTATATTTGAAAATAGACCTGTTTGCTAGCCACACATCACAACCCACATTATATCTGCATACAATGAGCTACCTGAGCCTCATCATCCTCATCCTCGGAGGCCACATGATCCAGCACCTATAGACAAAAATTACCCTTGGGCTTATTTTGATGGTGTTGCACAACACCATGGATGTGGCGGTGGTTTTATTCTATACATAAATGATCAACATTATTACAAAGTAAAGATGGGACTGGGTGAAGGAACAAACAATTTTGCAGAGCTCATTACTCTCCGACATCTTTTGCATTTTTCATTGGGTCATAGTTGCATGAATCTAAACATATATGGTGACTTGAAGATCCTGGTAAATTGGTTCAATAATATTACTGTTTGTCACTCTCACACACTCAGTAATATTTTGGAGGAAGTGCTTTTGTTCAAGGAACAATTTAACATTATCTCATGCAATCAGATTTACAGGGAACATAATTGTTTTGTTGACAGGCTTTCCAAGGAGGCCACGACACTTCCTCGAGGAGAGTGGATGATACAGGAACAACATGGACAAAATGAATATCGCTACTACCATCGGCCTTATATAGATTAGATCTACTACAGGGCAGAAAGCCCTTGATTTCTGTCTCCTTTGTAAATTTTTTGATGAACATACTTGGCAAACTCTGTATATATTTTTACTGGCTATATATCTAAGTGTGTTTAAGTAGATACTCTCAACAAAGACATTTCCCTATGTGACATATGTGGATACAAACAAACTCTTTTTTATTTTTCTCCATAGCAGGAAATGACTGAACACCCTACGTGGTGATGAAATCTCAAAGTTGCATATATTTTTGACAACTGAAATTTTTTGAAAATTCCCTTAGCTGGAAGAAGGATACAACATATTCTAATAGCATCTACAACATGTAATTTTTCAAAATTAATGAAAGATTACGATTTTTCCAGTGGAAAAAAAAGAAAAGATCCTTACACCATTTTCCTTGATGTAGTGAGGTTCCTCCCAAATGAATCCAATCTCCTCCTTAGATGATAAGATTTCCAATCTCAAACTAGAAATATATGTTTATATTCTCTGAGTTCTAACCTCAATCCCCATGCCCTCTAGTCATTTTATAGGCCAAGAGGAAGAAATTTTCAGATCCAAAAGAGGAGGGTGAGCTCCTCTAATTGAGGGATCAAGGTGCCTCGAGGAAAGGGATTAAGATCCATCATCTGAGGGTTATAGCTCGAATAAGAATTGTTGTACTATTTTCCTCTCAAAGATGTACAAAAATAAAAAAAACTTAAGATTGTGGATGACAAATAGTCTCAACAATATAAATGGCTACTAACCATTGTAGACCTGTAGGAATTGATAGAAACAAAACCTACAAAATTCTTGATCTATACCACAATCATAGTTAAACAACAAAAATAAATAGTAATAACTCTAATCATCCAATGGAAACTAGATATACAAAGAATAGATTTATTATAACACCTATGCAGGGAACAAATAAATGTTACCAGTCCCCCTAAATCGGATGGGTTCTTGGCTATCCTCAAATGTCTTCAGCTTTTTGATAGAGTCTCTCTCCTCTATAATGTGTAAACCCAACAAATGAAATGTTTGAGCTCAACGTGAACTCAAATGGAGGAAATGTGGTGTGAGACAATGAAAATAATCAGAGTTACAACATGAGTTCAAGAATGAAAATAATCAAAAGTGAATGATGAATGGAAAAACCTTCTATTTATAAAAAAAATATTGAGTTCTGCTGGAATAATGAGTAATAATAAAATATTATTAACCCCATTCTTGGAATAACCACTTGTAATATCTTATTATATTTGGTTAGGAGGGAAAAAGTATTTAAACTTTTATTTAGCAATAATAAATAAATAAATGATTTATTTATCATATCGATAAATTGGTCAAGGAATAATAAAAAAATAATTATTTATTTAATTATTCCTAAGGAATTTAGTCAAATTTGACAAGGAATAATAATTAATTAGTGATTAATTAATTATTCCTAGAGAAAAATAAGATAATTAATAATTTATTTGATGATTTTCCATAACTGGGTCAAATATGAAAAGGAATAATAACTGAACAATGGTTTAATTAATTATTCCTAAAAGAAAATCAAATAAATAATGACTTATTTAATTATTCTTCATGGGCTTAACTATAAATTACTAAAAAAGGTGGTTTATTAAGTAATTTCTCATAGTGAAAGCAATTTTACTATGGTAAAATTGGCTTTACATGTTGTACTTCTATCCATCCAGTAAATTAGGATAGATGATGAATTTTTTGGTGATAACAGATTGCCCCCAATGTATGAGTATTAGAAGCAAAATGTATGACTGAAGTACATTGTAAAGACCCCAATCACTAGACAACATAGTGGAGAGAGAGAGAGAGAGAGAGAGAGAGAGAGAGAGAGAGAGAGAGAGGGAGAGAGGGAGAGAGAGAGAGAGACCAATAGAGTTGAAGTGAAAAAGGATAGGGACAGTGGGGGTAGGAAAAATGGAAGTCTCCTTTTATGTTGTGCTACCAGACCTCAATGGGTGGGGGAGGCATACCCATACCCGACGAGATAACTTATTACAAAAATAATGTTGCACCTAGAAACATAAAACTAAGAAATGAAGTAGATATGGAATGGTACATGACATGCTGGCATATCTGAGCCAGAAAATAACACAATGTGTCCCATATACATAATGCACCTGGAAAAATATGAGCCAGGACCGAATATAATAATATCTGAGTACATGAGATATAATGGCCCTTCCCTAAAAAAATTAGTGGGATGGAGGGTAGAACAACCGAAGAAGCCCTACTGAATAGGGAAGAGCTATGCAAAATGGAATGGATCAATTGAAGGAGACATGGATGTTATGAACAGTGAAATCGGTAGGAACCAAACCCATCAAATCTGCGGAAGCGCATCTGAGGCTGTAGCATAATAGGAATTCATCCAGGCATGTGCGGGGCTACCTAAAGGGCCACCCCCTCATGAGTTCTGAAACATCTCGCACACTCGGGAATCACTGGTACAACTTGCTGCATCATTGAACCATCAAGTATATGGATAAAAAACATGAAACAACGAAGTCAAAGGGAAATGATGAATCCCTTTGCTTGGTCTGAGGCACCAAATAATAATGGAAGTTGGAACCAAGATACACCACCCTAGAGGTCATTCTTATGGAATAAATGAGTTGATGTCGACAGAATAGGACTCGTGATAGCTGAGGGAATGAGGATCCTCAACTAAGGCACGAGGGAAAATAGCAATGTGACTGATGGACTGACACCAGGGATAATGGAAAAAGTGGGACTGAGGGACAAAAAAATTACTTCCCTTGTCAGATAATAAAGTGCATGGTTGACCTGGAAGCAACTGACTCTACTCCAAAGGGGATTGGAAGAGTACGACTAGAGGCCACATTTGGCAACACAGGATGAATGATATGAAAATATGGATGGAATACTATGACATGATATAATGGGATGTGAAAGAGAATCCAAGGATGCAAGGGTGACTCATCACAGATGCTATGAACAAGGGTGACTTGATGACACTGCCACACAGAATAGGCTTGATGGCGACCATCAAAACATGAGTAAATCATGGTTACTCATGAAGCAACTCGAAACATGGTATGAAAAGTATTAAGAGGAGGGTGGTCCCTAAGGTACAAGTGTCGCATATGAAAAAATTCGACTTTGAGAGGTGATGAAGTGACCTTTCTTGGAAAAATGGCTTCCTAGTGAAGTGTCAAATCATCAAATGAAATGGTGCAACCTACCTAAATTCATGATAGAAATAAATATGCGCAAATAAATAGGAGATGTTATGGGTAAATTTTCTTAATGTAGAGTGCATTACGAGGATTAGCAAAGATTTGGCCTTTGAAATCCTCCAGGAGATATGCCCCCTTGTATAATTCCTTATGAATGATGTAAGGTCCTGGCGATAATGATTCAAACTTACCATGCCCTAGGGTATCATGGGCCTGGGAATACACCAGAACAAGATCACCTTCGTGGAAGGAATGAGGGTTTAATTTTTGGTCATACTGAGCTTTGGTGCGCTTTTTGGCCACTTCAATGGTTTGCAAAGAAACAAAATTGTCTTCAGTGACACGTTCAAGCATGACAAGTGTTTGTTCTAATGGTTGGGTGTTAGGGACAAGTTCAACAGCTAGGTAGAGGGAAGGGATCTCACACTCGATTGGCAAGACTGCCTCCTCACCAAAAACAAGGTGGAAAGGAGTGAACCCAGTGGTGGTTTTGACAGAAGTTCTATAGGCCCACAAAGTTGGGAAGAGCATAAGGTTCTAGTTGGTCTTCTACTTATTCATCATCCGCTCAAGCATCATTTTGAGAATATTGTTGACTACTTCAACCTGTCAATTACCTTGGGGGTAATAAGACAATGAATACTAGTGTTGGAAGCCCAACAGTGAGGATAGTTCATGCCATACATCATCTTCAAAATGTTGGCCATGGTCAGAGACCAATTGTTTCGGAACCCCGAATCGAGCGATAACATGGTTAAAGAAGAACATGGCCACAATAGCCATTGTGTTATTGAACATTGGCATGGCCTCAACCCATTTGGTAAAATAGTCGATCGCCACGATAATATACTTATGGTTATTAAAATATGGTGGTCGACACTCCATAAAGTCAATGGCCCATTTACAGAAGGGACCAACAACAATGACAGGATGGAGGGGAGACGGTGGGGCTCTTGCCTCTGGGGAAAAATGTTGGCAATTGGCACATTGTTTGACTGCCTCAATGTAGTCACTAAAGAGAGAAGACCAAAAGTAAGTAGCACGCATGACTTTCTGGGTAGTGGCCACAACATAGAGGTGACCACCACAAGCGCCACTCTGACAAGCATTGAGCACTTTCTTTGCCTCAGAATGGGTGAGACAGTGATGAAGGATAGAATCCACACTGCGATGATAAAGGTCGTCACAAAGGAGGAGGTAGTGAGGGGTTTATTATCGAATTCATCATCAATCATTAGAAGTAAGATGAGGGGAAAACTTTTGGGTTCACAAATATGCGAGAATATCTCCATACCAAGGATAATCTGAAGTGATGACAAACAAGTGTTCTAATGGGAGCTCGTCATTAACTGGTGGATCACGTGCACCAATGGGTAATTCAGAAATAAGTTCGATGAGAGCCAAACCCTTCTTACTCTTAGGAGTAAAAGATTCAAGATCAAATTCCTGGAGGATGAAGATCCAACGTGCATACTTCCCATTGATGATATGTACTCAATAGGAATGTCATGGATTTGGTGTTTGTTACAACCGTCGTGGTATGCGTAAGGATATAGTGACCGAACTTTTGGATGGAGAACACGATAACGAACGCCAATTTATCTTTCTGAGAGTGATTCCCAGGGTGACCTACGAGGTTCTTACTAACATATAAGATAACATGTTCATTCCGATAATAATCTCCTTCAATAAGAACCCCAACAACCGAATGGGTGGAACTGAGATGTACAAGATGAAATCCTTAGAGAAGTTAAGGGGATTGATCAATGGTGTGGAAGTGAGAGCATGCCTCATGGCATCAAAAAACTGTTGAGCATAGTCATCCCAAACAAATTGAATGGTTAAGAGAAGGATTCTAAGAAACCCATGCGTGGTGGTTGCATAGTCAGGTACAAACCTGCGAAGGAAGTTTGCCTTGCCTTGAAGGCTTTGTAACTGGCACAAGGTATGGGGAGGTGGTAGCTCAAGAATGGCTTGAACTTTCAAGTGGTAAAGAGTAATATTGTCTTTCGATAAAATCAATTGTAACAAATGGCTGACAGGAACACAAAAGAGACATTTCAATGGATTAAGATGAATGTTATACTTGCAAAATCAAAGAAAAGTGGTGTGCAAATCATGAATATGTTGCACCCCAGACCTAGAACGAGCGGTGAGATCGTTAAGGTAAGCAAGGATAAGGTGTGCCAAGTCATGCAAATAGTATGACATGGCTCGTTGAAATGTGGCTGTGCATTTTTTAAGCCAAATGACATGACCTAATATGCAAAGTTTCCCCACGGACTATTGAACGTTGTCTTTAACTAATCGACATGACGGATATTGATCTGGTTGTATCCGAAGAATCCATCCATAAAGGATATAACTTCGTGCCTTGCACACTCATCAATGATCTGGTAAATAAAGGGTGTGTGAAAGTCCACGTAGACATGAATGGTTCCTTGCTTCTTGAGAATGGGAATTGGGTTGGATACCCATGAGGTATATTCAATGGGATAGATAAAATCAACCTGCTTGGGCTTGTTGATCTCGACTTCTATGGCCTCATGATGAGAAGGGTGGATGCGTCTCAACTTCTGACGGGCAGGAGTGGCATCGATCCATGTGTCGATATGGTGTTCAACAATCGTGGGATCAAGTCCGGGCATTTCAGAGTAAGACCAGGCGAAAAAATCATGAAATTATTTGAAGAGCTTGGTGTAAGGTTCAATTTCTTTCGGGGTGCACTGTGCCCCCAAGGTAATGTTTTCTTCGACCCCTGTTTTGTTTGAAATGTTGATTTTGATAGTAGGAGAGATGTTGGCCATATTCCCTTCTTCGAAAGCATCTGGGGAAGGTATGGGATTTCAAAACCAATCGACTTCATCATGGATGAAGTATTTTGATTCCACAACATATTGGTCATGAGATTGTTGTGCCAGGAAGTATGCACGATGGTGCATATCATCCCAAGGGCAATCAGGGGTAGACATAGCTTCCATGATGTCCTCATTAGAATGGAAGATGGGCAGATGGGAGGAAGACTGACCACATGATGTGCTGGTGGTTCACATACACATCATATTGAGTCGTAGACGAAAAGATAGTAGATGGAGGATCAACTAATGTTGAGACTTGGGATTCTATCGAAAGAGGTTCGATAGAAGCGCTTGCAGAAAACTCAAAAAGGTTTACCTACGAGGAAATCAATGGTGACGATAGGTAAAGGATATGGCTTGTGGTGTCCGTCATCTTGACATCAGGGGGAGGTATCATGATGGTGGGACCAGAGTCCTCCCATTCTGGTTTACTAGTGGTACTAGAATCCATGGGTTGAGGAGTAGGTGTTCCACTATGAGTGGCCTCGTATTCACGAAGCACTTCAAGGAAATTGTGAAATTCATCGAGATAAGGGAAACAATGGGAATAGTGACCATGATGATCACACAAGGCACAAGGCTGATTTGTGAGTAACATTATAAGTTCTTGGTTGGACCCAGTAAGTTAACATGAACTCTATGGATATTTGAATCAGGGAATGTTTCATGAACCAAAGGTTTGAGATGAGGAGGGTTAGGACAATTATTGGTGGCATGCCCAACAACTTTACACAAAGAGAATGGAGGTGACGTCTTTGAGACCTTGGGGACTGAAGGAGCTTAGGGAACCTTGTCCTTAGGTTGTTTCCTCTTGCATTCTTCCCCATGTCTGGATGATTGCGCAATAGGAGTGGGTTCCTATTGAGATTGTGATGGAACTAAAGTTGCAACATAGGCCGTAGGGACCAGCGAAGTGGAATTCTTATAGGGGGATCAATGTACCATATTGGAATCCCCAAATTCATGTTAGGAAGGACTAGCGAAGCCATGACAGAGACATAGAATACTCCCGAAGGGGGAAATAAGAAAGGTATTTGTCCTGCAGGGTAATGTCTTGGTGGAATAGCTCTTGGATGGTTGAGACCTAGAGGAATAGTTCCTAGTGGAAACATAGGAGAGGACCTAGAAACAAAGGATGTCATGAGGGGGATGGATCCAGAGGGCTTAGCTGGGATGGCAACACTAGGGTGCTGAGGAGCTGATTGTTGATCGGATGTACCAAACTGCTTGATAGTAGCTTGTGACACTTGTAACATGCAAACACTCAAATATTTGGGCTTTGAGATGAGAGGGGGAGTGTAGGTTTTAACCCAGTACAAAAATTACCTGCATACGAATTCTAAAACACGGAAAATAAACAATGTGAGAGCATAACACGTAAAACACATATACACAGAGATTTCCCCTAGATCCCAAAACTGGGACTACCATCTTGATTTTTCATTATGTTCCTTTCAATGTTATAATACATATTTATACATTCCGAAGCATCCAATACCATGGAATAAAAGCCATCGCATCCAAAACCATGTGTGAAGGGCCATGCACAAAAACATAGGTAGGTCTGCCCAACCTAACATACAATACAAAAACAAAAATTTTCGGGGCGTTGCCCCAGACCCCATAGAGTGGAGTTACCAGCAACCCTCAAACCCCCTGTGACCCCCCTCGCTACGCAACGAAGCGGGGGCATCTAATCCCCTAGTTAACTATCTGGGCTAGTCATGGAAAGAATATAACACAACCCAATAGGGAGGACCATAGGAAGCACCTAATAATGACGAATCTTTGTAGACTACGGGTGAAACATCGGTGAGAGGATTTGAAGACTACATATCTAACATTAACGAGATAATGGACTCATGGGAGGTAATTGATCTCGGCTCGTATTAAGTCAACTAATTGATGTTAACGATCTTCCCTTCACGGGGGAAGAATATCTTGCAGAAAACCACTTTTGCAACGACTCATGTTGGCTTATTGGGCCCTGACCTAAGTTCAGAAGAGTTATTAGCCAAACAAATCCCGTAGCTCCTGGCCCTTTCAGCAACAGCTCGCAGAGCACGGACTGAGGTATCACCTGAGGTAGCAGGGGAGGGTGCTGGAACCAGGTTTCCACACCCTTGGGATGTCTTGATGTGGTCTGGAGGGTTTGCGAACCGTTCTGTGGCCTTGCGCCACTCTAGATAATTATCGGGCTTCCGCGAAGATCTGCGCGAGTGTAATTGCTTATTAATGAAATTATTACAGATATGAGCCTTTTATTACAGTATTTAAGCAAACATTTAATAATAAAACCCATGGCGCGTAATCATAAATAAAAATATAAACTCATATAACAGATCATGCATAAATTCAGAACACAAGCAAGAGACAGATCCGCAAGAAACCACACAATGACTTAGAAACTATGATATTTATTGATCTTCTCTTTAGTACAACCAGATCCACCCCACGCACTCAACTATAGGGGTCTGCGCACCCAACTACGGACTCTACCAGGCCTCTATGCACACAGCTGCAGAGCCTCTATCTCTCTACCAACACCCTTGACCCAGACTTAGAGACGCTCGAAGGATTCTTGCTTCATAAACCCATTATGTATTAGATCAAAAAAATACTTACTAAAAAAATTGACTTCTAACCATAGATCTTTGCTCTATTTATACATTTCCATGGTTCACGGGCCATGGATAGGCTGAATCATTTTACTTTATTTTTGGGCGGACAACCCTTTGACTTGACTCATTACACTTCGCGCTCTGCGCATCTCACAGTGTCTTTACCATACCTTTACCCAAAATTGCAGGCTTTGTGCCCCAAAACAGTTATGCAGGGCCTTCGCTACCCAACAAGCCCCTAACACAATCATCGTGACTCGTTCTGAGTCACTCAGCTGGTGCGACAATCTTTGCGTGCAGGTCAGTCAATAACTCCTATGCTTCGCTTGTACTTGTACCAAACTCTTCTGCCATCTGCTATACCTATTCGACATGGGCTGCCTACACATCAGTCTCTGTTTCAACTACTTCACTGGGTGCATATTCTTCCTGCATGTGTGCCACCTTGCACTCGATGGTAGTGGAAACCACGAATGCCTCATCAAGCCATGACTGGAGACGTTCTTTAATCACTACTTCCTTCTGTCGAGCAGTATCATCTTGTACCTTCAGGGCCTGGGCCTCCCTCATCTTGGCCAAGTGCTGGGTAATAGCAATCATCTGCGCGGTTCCTCTGACATTGTCATAGGCTTGTTGGAGCTCCCTTGCCTCTGTTTCCAATCACTGTAAGGTTGGATCTTCCTGGAGTGAAGAGAGCATAATAAGCGACTAGTCCAACAAGTTGGCGCACTCCTTCATGGCACATGTGATCGTTTCCCGCCCAGATTGAATGATGCCTCTGCACTGCTTGGTGACCTCTGGTGGCATCGAAGGTTGTACTTGCAGTTTCAGCTCTGCAATCTACAAGCTGAGAGCCAATTGAATCCTGGTGGCCTCCTACTTTGCTTCACGGAACCCACTGGCCAGCTTGTGGATTTGTATGCCAACAAGAAATTCAGCGGCAATCTCCAGCTTAGGGGCACACGAACATGCTTCCCCTATAAGTTGCTCCAATTTTTGACTCTGTGTGACCGCTTCATCCTGTTGGAGGCTCAACTGTTCTATATTAATTCTCTCTTTGCTGAGTACCTATTCCGTGCATCCTTCCCTAGCGTGGAGCTCCATCGTTGCACCGTCCTAGAGCTGGTACAGCTTTCGCGTGGGAGGGCAGCTAAATTTAATCCAAGCCCCGTAAGTCGGCGGACCACAGCTCTGTCCACCACATTTTCTGTTATCAATGCGCCTGCTGGGATCACGACAATATTAGCTATTTGGGCCTTTAGCAGCTGCTCAGTGGCTCACATACCCGTAATTCCATGAGTAGCAATGGATCCCAGCTGCGAGGCCCGTGTCCCAAGTTCCTGTATCTCCACGCGGAGTGCCCCCAACATAATCTATTGCTCTGACATGGCCTCGTCGATTGCTTTCCGGGTGACTTCACGAAGTGTGTCCCCTATGTCACCTAGGTCACCCTTAGTCAATGTAGTGAGTTATCCGTCCCATTTAAACGCCTTGGCCCTCTTCCGTAGCTTCGTCTGTTCTGTCAATGACAGCTGTTTTAAGGGTGCCCCTGTGGTGGTTGACAACGTTCCTTCTATCCCTGTATCCATGGTTGTCTCTGTGGGCACCTTCACACCGCTTTCATCATTTGTCATTATAGACCCTCCTTCTGGTGCCTTGCCTATCGAAGTCTGCGCTGCCTCTCGAGCCACCCAAACTTTTGCAGCGTGCTATTCGTTCCGCTGTTGCTGTGATGTGTAATTAACTTCAACCTTCTATTTTTGGATGGCGGCCTCATCATGCCCCACCGCATCTGGTCCATGCCATTCCAGTGGCCAGGTATCCAATACCGCATAGATAGCTTTGTCAATGGCAATGAAAGGAAGTGTGGTCCACGTATGGTCAGGGTCCTTGCGCACCCTGATGTAGACAAAGTGCCTATTGGCCTTAAACTCGGCTACGTTCTTTACACTGTCATATACCTCGGTGGACAAACAGGGTTGCTAGTTGATCCATTGGCGGAAATTTGCATCCATGAGTATCCAGAAAATGTTGATGTCTCGTATTCTGGCAGCATCCTTGCTCGCCCAGAGTGACGCATATTTAGCAGCTTCCAGCCAATCCTAGTCTAAGGAGGGAAACTAGCTATCTTCGGGTAATTCGCTGGTAACTATCACGATGGGAAACAATAGCCACGCATAGTGGAAGGTCTCGCCCTCCCCTTTGACCTCCCAACAGTTGGTCAGGAACTTGTCACAGAGGAATTGCGCCCAATTGAATTGTTCCCCTGCTATGCATTTCCCAGCTAGCGCGACAACTATCGATGGAACCTCATTGCCACAACATTTCCGCATGACTTTCCCTGCCAACAACTAGGTAGCAACATGGACCGCTTTGTCAGGAATACTGCCAATAGCATATCCTCACTGCCCTTTCTCCAACTTGTATTTCTTTTTCATGGTTTCTGTCATTGTCACATTGCCACTCTTATCAACGATTTACATGGGGTCTCTTCCTTCATAGGGAAGCTGCGAGATCCTATGAATGAGTTTTGTCGTCATGTGCACAGGTTTGTCTATCCATAACTATCCATCATGTACCAGACATAGCAGCTATTTGATGACTAATATTGTAATAGGGGGTCAGATAAAGTAGGGAATGGACAGGAGATAGAGCAACCTGACTTCCTCCACCTTTCGCAGCCATTCCTTTGGATGAAGTGTCGTAACCATCCCTTCTGTGCTTTGCTCCATCAGTTCGCTAGTTGCCAAATGGGGAAATGTTTTGGTATCTGGAAGGTCCCAATCGTCGAAATTCGGCCAGTCACCATTCCTTCAAGTGGAACCCCTTTCAGAAGAGACGGGGTGATGAGTATGTTGTCCATGGCATCCTAATCATTAGTGATCTTGGACTTCCCTTTCCTGCGAGGCACATACTTAGGGTGTCTTACTAGTTGGAGGTCTTATTTTCTTTCTTCGCTGAGTTCGACTTCTTTGATATAGGTCGGAGAATCCTCAACCTCTTCATCTCTCTCAATTGTAATAGTTTTTCCTTTTTCCTCCATCATCAATTTACTGACTCGTGGATTTCACAGAGACCTCTGGACCAGTCTTGTTACTTGGGGATTATTCTTAGATTGCGGCATCCAAAGGGATTTAGGAACTTTAGCTGCCTATGGCATAGGATTCTGTGGAACATCCTTGGTGGTGGCTATCGATCGGAGTAATGACTCTCACAATTCCTTTGGCAATTTCTGAAACCACGAGATTTATTTCTTTAGTTTTTCATTCATCGTGCTCCTCTCAGTTTGAACCCAGGATGTTATATTCTTTGGAATCTCAAGATTTTTTTTGTGACAATTCACCTATTTTTTATACACTATTTTGAATTGAAATTCGGCCTTTTTCCCTCTCTGCAGCTCATTAATGCGATTTTGGCAGTTACCCCTCTGTCTTATTTTCCCACTGCCCACTCCTTGGTGTCTTAAATGGGACATCTTATCATGAACAGTAACTGCAACGGTCACTTGCCATCCACCCAACGTGGCAGCGCATCCCCTGGTACACAGGTGCGTACTATGCTTTCTACTGGCCCTGTGCGCCACAGCCGAATCGCGCAACCTTCTTGCAGATTGTTTTATAGTCTTGCACCCTCTTTCAACTACGTGGAGCACTGAGACTGGGCCTCCTATAGATAGTCAGGTGGTCGTACCCCTCATGCGAGCCTTTCTCTTCCCTGCTAGCTCGGGCTATGGGCACCCTACGCATTCTGTTGAGTCCAGTAGCGTATTGCGGTTTGTGCTTCCTTATGCCCTAGGGTGTAGTCGCAACCATGATAGCAGGGTCGCGGCTTGTTCTAGTAGTGTAGGCGAGTCAGCCAGTTCCGGTCCCTTCAGTGGCTCTTTCGTACGACCCGTTTATGTGACTCCTAATTTTATTTTGTCAATTTCTTCATCCATCCTCAGACTTTTCTTTCTTAGCTTGGCCCCTGCTTCCTCTAACTCGCAAAGTCTCATTTTTCCATGCCGAATGGCTTCCCATAACGTCAGGATTATTTCGCTGAAGTCTTCTTGTTTAGGTCAGATTGCAGGGGCAATGGCCCGTCCGACCATGGATAGAGTTCCCTTGGCACCTTCTGCCTTGTTTACAGTCTTTTTGGCCCCAAAAACCTTTGTGACACGTAGGTTGAATTGTGTCGATGGTTACACAACATAAAATTGTGCTCTCCATTGTAGATGGGTGGCTTCCCTGCTCCATCATGGTTTCCCTGGCTGTGGTTGCCACGCACGTCCTCCAATCCATACCCGGAACCGCCTTCTACCTTCGCGCTCCTTCCTCCTCAACTTCCTCTGTGCACACCACCCTGGTGCATGCAGCGCACTATGCCGCCTCCGTTCTATGATTGAAGTGCTAGGGTTGACGAACTGCTCCTCATTTGTGGCATTGTTTTCCACTGGCCATTGTCTTCCTTCAGTAGTCATGCGTCGCAATGATCTAATCATCATATTACAGTTGAGTGTTGTGACTTCCTGCAATCAGTTCTGCCATTGTTCAATTTCCTCATCTGAATCCGATGTGCAGGAACTATCATGCTCCCATGAGAGTCTTTCTCCCACTGAGGAATTCACCTGATCCTGGTCTTGCGCTGTTATCTCATAGATGCAGTCTAGTTCATCATCACTATCCTTGTCACGCACCAGTTCAGTGTAGCGCGCTCCTTCAGCTGGGTCCAGTGGATCTATGACACAGAGGGACTTTTTCTCGAATGTCATTTTCTGTCTTTTTAAGTTGATGACCCCATTTATGTCTGTGGCCCAATCTATTCCTAGAAATGAAAGATATGAATTACTATAATAAAAAATTTCTATTACCTCAAAGTCGGTTTGTGTACTTACTCCTTCAATGTTGAGTGTCACCCCTTGCAGTGCTTCAATCTGCACTTGATAGGCTGGAGTCCTTTCCATCATTAAATCGTAACTTTGACATGTTCACTCGTCGTGACCCACTGATCTACAAAAGTTACAATATAGCTACTGCGGGGTCTGGGTATACTTCTGAAATAGTTGGCAGTTGTTTGTTGCGTAATTTCCCCACACTGGAAAAATGGCGCACCAGAGCGTGGGTGCCACACTTGGCCGTCCTTGTACCTCTAGCTTTAATGGCATCGGGCCCCTTCCTGCTAGATAGTTTGTGAAAATGGGGTAGTGGTCCTTGTCATGTCCTTGAATTTTGCATTTAATGCACCCTACCTCTGTACGCGCCTTTGGTCGGGGTGCCCTTTCTTGCTTCAAGCTTTGCATTTCTAAGAACAGGTTTTGTAGTTACGCGTGGATTTTTTGAACTCCCAACCCCGGATCCTGTATTGGAGTTTTTTGCAACCTCATTGCTATCTCTAATGCTTTAGCTTGGGTTGAGATCTTTTGTTGTGATAGCATCGTCCTCATATGTGGTGTCAATGACACCACAAACCATGCGCAGTGTTATGCATCCGTCAATGTCATGTTAGCCTCGTGGATTGTGCTTTTCAATCTCTGATCCAGATCCCACGGGGTTTCACCATGTAACATCACGATCTCCTTGAACCCAATGGCTGACTACGTCTCTGATTTTGGTCGACTAAATTCTCTGTTTAATGCATCCTGGATCGCCGCTATTCCCACATTAGGATGATCGCTTGAGTACTTTATATACCACGTCAATGGGCAGTCCTGTAGAATGCTAACCAGAGTAACATTTTTGATGTTATCATCTGTTATGCCTTGGGATTCCCATGTAGCCTTTACCACAAACTAGAATTGACCTGGTTCCTCATTTTCTACGCCTCTAAATACTGGCAACTTGATTGCACTCGCCATCCCAACCCTGGGTGGTGGCGTAGGTGGGGTCAGTGAGGATGGATTTGAGATAGGTGAAGCAGGCCATGGCATGGACAATGGTGTTATCAGTGGAATGCACTGCTTAATCAGCCGGAATGAACTTCTCGAAGAGAACCCTACGAGCTCCTCCTTTCTTTCTCGTGAAATAGAAATCAAAGGACTATTCTCTAATCCTTCGGTTCCTCAGTAGCATCTTCCGCTCCACGTTACGCTAGACATTAATGAATGTGCATAATCCGTTTTTCACATAACAACATTTTAATCCAAGTATTCAACGATTTCATATACTTACCTTGCAGTCCTTGGAGAAAGTGCCTTTCTGATTCACTATAACTCACGGTTGTGTCTATCGCGAACCCAGTGATAAACCCTCCTATTATCTGATCCAACGAGTGATCTACTGTCCGTGCGATTTTATCTTCAGATGCTTCTAGCCTGCGCACCAATTCTAGAGTCCACACAATGGGTTGATCTAATCTGCACCTCCCCACACTGTCAGCTAGCCTCGTGATCCACTCATACAACTCTGTCGAGAATGACGCAAAGAAGATCTCGTGGATCTCTATGTATATGTAACGATCCAACCACCTTTCTTCTGATATTTGCAGATTTCTATTTTTTTGAACCACGAACTCGTGAAGCTTTTGATCCAACCAATCTTCAAGCTCTTTCTTTGTAGGGTTCCAGTGTTCCGACATCAAACATCCCTTAGGTAGATCCCGGTCCCAGCAACAGAACCATTTGTTGGATTATTGGGCCTCAACCTAGGTTTGGAAGAGTTATTAGCCAAACAAATCCCATAGCTACCGACCTTTCGGCAACAGCCCGCGGAGCGCGGACTGAGGTCTCACCCAAGGTAGCAGGGGAGGGTGTTGGAACCAGGTTTACGCACCCTTTGGATGTCTTGATGTGGTCTGTAGGGGTCGCGAACTATTCTGTGACCTTGCGCCATTCTACATAATTATCGGGCTTCCACAAAGATCCGCGTGGGTGTACTTGCTTATTAATGAAATTATTACAGATCTAAGATTTTTATTACAGTCTTTAAGCAAACATTTAACAATAAAACCCGGGGCATGCAATCATAAAAAAATATATAAACTCATATAAAAAATCATGCATAAATTTAGAACATAAGCAACAAACAAATTTGCAGGAAACCACACAATGACTCAGAAATTCATATCTTTATTGATCTTCTCTTCAGTACAACTAGATCCGCCCTACGCACTCAACTGCAGGGGTTTGTGCACCCAACTACGGACTCTAACAGGCCTCTGTGCACACAGCTACAGAGCCTCCATCTCTCTACCAACACCCTTGACTCAAACTTACAGATGCTCTAAGACTTCTTGCTTCATAAACCCATTACATTCCAGATCAAAAAAAAATACTTACTAAAAAAACTAACTTCTAACCATAAAGCCTTGCTCTGTTTATACATTTCCATGGTCCGTGGGCCATGGATAGGTAGACTCATTTTACAGTATTTTTGGGTGGACAGCCCTTTGACTTGAATCATTACACTTCGGGCTCCGCATCTCGTGGAGTATTTACCATACCTTTATACAAAATTGCGAGATTTGAGCCCCAAAACCCTTACGCGA
The DNA here is from genome assembly GCA_031772625.1 of Pinus tabuliformis. NCBI lineage: Eukaryota > Viridiplantae > Streptophyta > Pinopsida > Pinales > Pinaceae > Pinus > Pinus tabuliformis. The sequence continues at coordinate 913,358,536 of CM062815.1, read as the reverse complement.
GGCCTTCACCACCCAATAGTTGACATGGCATATGTGTAATTATGAACTAAGAGAATGTTGTGATCTAAAGGGGCATCAATAACATCAATGTCTACATGGACAGTCTTTCCTGCAAGAGTCACTAGATAGCTACAGTATATGCCACAAGGTTGGGAGGAGTGTTTGTCCCAAGCACGCAAAGTTATGGTGGAGGGGGACAACTCAGTTGAATTAAGTTGTTTCCAAATGGTAGTGGACATCACATAGGTGGATGCACCTTTGTTAATAATACATCGGGAGATGATGGGATTACAAACTTGTATTGGTATCTGGAAAGCAACGGATGAAGGCAATGGGGGATGTTCAGATGTATCAAATGGGAAGACAATCAAATGATCGTCTGAAGGATCTAGTGCACCCAAAGAAGTTAGTAGATCTTTCTTTTGAGATGGGCATGACTAGAGTACTTACAGCATCGACATAGTGATAGGTGATTGTGCAAAATCATATACTATATTGTATGTATGGGAACATTGGTTAGAAGTCACGTTACAATGTAGTGGTCACTTGGGGATCTTAGGAATCACCTAAACTTGAGGAATCTGTAGTGGATGATTTGGTATCGTAAGAGTCTCAGTAGATGCTTTGGTTTTGGACTCAGTGGCAGATGAATTTGATGTCTTGTCATATTGCCACGAGCAAGTTTGCAGGTTGATATTGGAGGGATTAACCTCATCAAAATTCATCATGAGGATATGGTAGTCACTGGGACCAGAAGGTTGGGGCAGATGGGCTACTTGACCTGATTGAGGTTGAGCAACAACAAATCCTTGCTAATGGAAAGGATTTGTAAGCACTACCAGTTGAGATGGCACAGGATTCTGAGGTAATTTTTGACCTCTAGAATCTACTGGAGCTTCCCACATTTGGTGCATCTTGGGTAAGAGAGGACACTCACGTGTATAATGGCCATGTACACCACAACATGCACAAGGCTTATTCATACGAATAGCCTTGTTCTGCTTGGGTTGATTTCCCTGTTGCTGGTTATTGGTGTTAGGCTGGTTCCCCTGGGGTTCACTAGGTTGTTTACCTTGATTACCTTGGTTACCCTTGTTACCCTTCCCCTTATTCTTTTTCTTTAAATTTTGGGGATTGGTCGCACTCTGCTATGCAAACACTTGACCCTGAGGGCGCGGTGGCTATTGGGTCTAAGAATACATGGGAGGATATGGTGCTAATGCTTGAGGGGCTGGAGCACTCGACTGTGCATGAGGAGGAGCAATGGTTTGGTAGAAAAGTTGGGGCCCTGAAAACATGTTGCTAGAAAAAGGGGCATAAGTGTTGGAGGAACTAGTGCGCCCTTGCAGATAACCATAAACTTACTGATTATATGGTGAAGGATGTGAAGGGGTTCCAACGATACCATCAACATCGTGAGATGCCCCTGGTGCATTGGCACCTCTAGGATGAGGGAGGTCTAGAATGATGGTATAGACATAACTGGATTGTGCATAAATCAGGTCATATATCATAGTGGTTTGGAGATCTTCTTCCTCTATTTGAGGAAAATGGGACGCGACATCTTTTCCAATGGGTGATAAAAGGCTCTTAAGAAACCAATCTAGGTAGACATGGCCTTCAAATGGCGGGGCATAGCATGTGCTCCTCCTTCTATGCCATTCCTGAACATGATCGGAAAGGCGAGTGGCAGAGGATTGACAAAATGATGTCAAGCTTTGTACCAGTGTCGTACCAAAGAGGTAACTGGAAATATCAGAGGAACACTTTAGTAAGCATTGTGAAAATGGAATGAGATGCGGCGGGTTGGTCTACATACCATTTTGCAACGTCTCTAGTGAGCGTGCTTTGGAGGAACCAAAGACGAATGGAGTCATCAGTAATGGAGTTGGATGAGCACCACATGTGGAAGGAGCGGACATGATTGGTAGGGTCCTCTCCAGAATTACCCTCAAACTTTGGGATCTCTGAGGGAAGCTTTGTCGACATAGTAGGTGAACCAACATCGTGGTGTATTGGGTCATTTATCAACTAGCTAAAATCTAGGAGACTTAGCCCAACCATAAAAGGGAGCATGGGGGCTACCGTAACGATTCCTAAGACTGTTCCACTAGATGTGATGACTGGGGTAGAAGTGGAGCCAACACCAGGTTGGGTTCCTGCACCAACTATGGGTCCCAACATGGTGACGATATGTGGTGAAGGATGCTGAAAATCAGATGAGGAATTGGATGAACCAGGAGAAGGGTCAGTATGGGGATTCAGGGGACTATGAACTGAAACCCTGAGGGGAGGAGTAATATGCCCAAGCGAAACTTTGGGATGAAGGCCTAAGAGTCTCTGCAACAAATGCCTTGGTGGCACAATGGTGGTAAGACACATGTGACACAAAAGTGGTGAAGGGATATCAACAATATGCCTTTGTATTTGTGAGGGGGGATAAATTTATTATGTTAGGTCTTGGATTGGCACTATAAACCAAGCACCTTTTGCTTAAGGTGTGATTGTGTGTGAAAGTGTGTTTATCTATTAAGCCCAGATCGTGTTTGAAAAAAGAAAAAATCTTATTGAAAATAAAAGGAAATTAAAAACATAAAATGAATAGAAAAACAATTAAGTAAACCCCACCCAAACTGGGTTTGCAAACACTATGTTGTTTGGTGGAAAAATCAACTGAAAAACACACTAGAAATGTCAAGAGATATAATTTCAGCGTGACTGGGATCAAATTACACTAGGCTACTGGAAAGTGGTGCAGCTACAACAAAAAACCAGAGAGGAAGAACACTGTAAAAAGATAGGGAGATGGGTGAAAAACCTAGGGCAATCGATGGGACCCTAAGGCAAAAGACCAAACAAGGTTTAATATGAAACTACGAATGGAAACAACCTATCTTTATAGACCTAAAACATAAGGGTACAGATCTAGAAAATATGGCTGAAAGTGTTGCATAATCTTGGAATTCTTACTTAGCTAAACTCCTCCTATAAAGGTCAAAGCGTATCTGACGCCCCAAGGGGATAAATTCAACTTCTACGAGTAAATCAGAGTGGATAAAGGCCTAAGCGGGATGAGATAGAGGTCAAACAACCCAACAGACAGCTCTCGACAAAACCTACAAGCAGATCTCATAAAAACTCGAAAACCCTAAAATCGCAAGTATTAACCTGCTTTCATGGGGGATTGTACATTTTAGGCTAAAAGGTGTGGTATGGACTCCAGATCACTCTTTCTGGGTTAAAAGCTGTGACTTCTTCTCCTTGATTCTAGGGCGGAAAATCTCGCAAAAAATTTTCGTCTCTATCGCAGCTAGTTTCTGTGACCTGCGGAAAAGACCAGAAAACTTGAGGAAGTCAGAAATTTAATAGATGTATGGTTCAAAAGCTAGAAAAAAACATTAAGAGATTGAAAAAAGAAGAAACCTTAAGCTGAAAACTGAAGGTCACCTAGGTTTCTGGATCTCAAGTAAAAACCTAGTTGAGTCGCCAATTTTGTTTTAGTATTTTCCTCTCAAATATGTACGAAAAGAAAACACTTAAGACTTTGGATGGAAAAAAATCTGAACAATATAAGTGGCTTCTAAACATTGTAGATCTGCAGCAACTGATAGAAACCAAACCTACCAAAGTCCTGATCTATGCCACAATCATAGTTAAACAACAAAAAGAAATAGTAATAACTCCAATCATCCAATGGAAACCAGATATACAAAGAACAAATTTTATTATAAACCCTGTGAAGGGAACAAATAAATGTTACCAGCCCCCCTCTATGGGATGGGTTCTTGGCTATCCTCGAACATCTTCAGCTTTTTGATAGAGTCTCTCTCCTCTATAATGTGTAAACCCAACAAATAAAATGTTTAAGCTCAATGGGAACTTAAATGGAAGAAAAGTGGTGTGCGACAATGAAAATAATCAAAAGCAAATCATGAATGGAAAAACCTTCTATTTATAACAAAATATTGAATTGTCCTCGATTAGTGAGTAATAATAAAATATTATTAACCTCATTCTTCGAATAACCACTTGTAATATTTTATTTTGTTTGGTTAGGAAGGAAAAAATATTTAAACTTTTATTTAGAAATAATAAATAAATAAATGATTTATTTATCATCTCAAGAAATTGGTTAAAGGAATAATAAACAAATAATGATTTATTTAATTATTCCTAAGTGATTTAGTCAAATTTGAGAAGGAATAATAATTAATTAGTTATTCCTCAAGAAACATAAGATAATTAATAATTTATTTGTTGATTTTTCATAATTGGGTCAAATATGAAATGGAATACTAATTGAACAATTGTTTAATTAATTATTCCTAGAAGAAAATCAAATAAATAGTGATTTATTTAATTATTCTTCATGGGTTTATTTATAAATCACTTAACAAAGGTGGTTTATTAAGTAACTTCTCATAGTGAAAGCAATTTTACTATGGTAAAATTTGCTTTACATGGTGTACTTCGATCCACATAGTAAATTAGACTAGATGATCAATTTTTTTATGATAACAAGCATCACCTAGAAGCTTTCAGTTGGGATATATTCGACCAACTATGTTTTTAGAATGTAATTTTTTATTTTTACTTTCTTTGATTCACCTGCGCGGTCCACAGTGGTAGAAAAAGCGCAGTTCTACGTTATTCTAAGGGATAAATTTAGTAAATGCATAGGAACTTATAGGGAAAAGCACGCAAGACCTAAGGGAGTTCAATGAAACATGTTCATGGATCGTGAGAAATCCATTTATACCAATCAAGTGTGATGGTGACAAAATCATGTGTAACAAGCACCGCCTCTGCTCTACACCAGTACTCATACTGTCAGGCCTGGAACAACTATTTGAAATAGAGGCGGACACCTCTGAATATGCTATTAGTGCAGTCCTAACCTAGCACAGACATCCAATGACCTATCATAGTGAGAAACTTTTGATATAATTCAGAAGTACCTCGACTATGATAAAGAGGTGCACTCCATCATGAAATCTTGCCAACAATGGAAGAATTACATTATGGGGAAGGAGATAGTCATCCACATCGACCACCAACCTTTTTAGTTTATACAGACAGAAGGGAAGTTGCAGAATGATTGCCATCAGAAGTGGTCTACATATCTGTAACAATTCCACTTGAACATTAAATACAAAAGTGGAAACACCAATCATGTTGTAGACTACATCAGTCGACCCCAATTTCAACACTGGCTACTGTTCTCAACTCTTGTGGCCACGAGACCTCTGGGTGGTTAAAACTATACCAAAATGATCTAGAGTTCACCTCCACATACCAGATTCTAGTAGATGGAAATCAAGTTCCAGATTTCCACCTACAGGATGCATTATCAGGCTACCTGGGCCACGTTTGTGTTCCTTCAAGCGAGCGTGTCAAGCTGATTTTGGAGGCAAACTACAGTTAGGTCACAGGAAACTTTGGTGTGGATAAAACTATGCTTGTACTACAAAAGTACTTTTATTGGCCAAAATTTCAACTAGATGTTGGTAAATATATGGGGTCCTACATTTCCTGTGTCATCCCTAAGAAAACCATCAAGAAGAAAGGCTTATACGCTCCTCTTCCTACTCCCAACCAGCCATGGGAATCCATCTCCATGGACTATATTTCTTGCCTCCCTTATACCAAGCATGGTAATGACTGCGTATTTGTGGTTGTTGACAAATTTTCTAAGATGGCTATATTGGCGGCCTACAAGAAGAGTATCACAGCAAAGGACACTACCAAACTCTTCTTTGAACGAGTATGGGTATTTTTCTGGATCTCCCAGACCATTATATCATATTTGGATAGCAGGTTCTTGAGTACATTCTGGCCAAGCCTCTAGACACTATTAGACACCAAGCTCACCAAGTCGACTACCTTACATCCCCAAACTGATAGCAAGATGGATGTCGTCAAAAGGATGATAGTGCACATACTAAACATGTACAAATCCAAGAATACATAAACCTATGATGAGAGTCTGCCCTATGTGCAGCACATCTATAATAGAGCTCTCCATAGATCAACTGGTCACAGTCCATTTCAAGTGGGTCTATAATTTTAACCATTGTGTCTGATTGAAGCTATCCTGCCTCATGCGACTACACAGATAACATCCAAACATGTACTTTGCAAGGCTAATAAAGTGACTAGATTTATTGAATGCATCCAACAAATCCATCGGTAGGTTCATGACATCTTGGGGAAGTCAAGTTCCAAGTACAAGTGGCATCATGATCAACATCGGGTTCCACACAAGTTTCATGTGGGCAACAAAGTTTGATTTGCATTTGTAGAAATAACGCCTTATCAATGCCCATCGGAAGCTCACACACTCTGATATGGTCCTTACACCATTACCAAGGTTGTGGGAGACAATTATTTTGAGCTCAACATTCCCCCATTCCTTGGCTTACACCTAGTGTTCTATGTGGACCACCTTTGACCATACTTCCAACCATTACTGGACACATAAGAGATTGCATAATATCTCACACCAATAGAGTTAAACCCATAATGCATGGAACATGCCACAAATGATTGGATTATGGAAAAACTAATCAAGAACATTTGTCAACAAAAGATCCAACTATATGGGGTTGTCAAAGTTGGCTAACTCCAGCACTAAGGCAAGTGGCTCACTAGGGACCAAGTTCAACAGAAGTTTCTGCATCTCATGGAGGCACTCAACGTAGTGGGGACCTGTTGTGGCCAGCAACACCCCCCCTTATTCAATTAAGTATCAACCATGATACTGAATGAATGGGGACCCTTAGTTAATTTTTAGGTAAAGCAAGAGTTACTTTTTAAAGTCACAATCATACGCTTAGAAAAACCCTCTTGGATATTTTAAGCCTAAGTCTATGATAAAAGAGAAAACGTTTAAGTTCGCTTTGCAAAAGGATAGGAAACACCTTCATTTCCCTTTTTATGCGCACCATCCTCGTATTAATAATGACATCGCATCGCAAAATAGTAATGCTCATAAAGAAAAACTTAAAGATTTGCCGATCTGTGATAGCACCGATCGCTAGATCGCATATCGCAGAAACGAGCCAAGCAAGTTTTGGTAAACATCAAATTTCTGCGATCTGCGATATTGTGATCGCTGCGATGCCACATCCATGCGATTTGCGATGATGCGATTAGCGATCGCGCGACATGCAAGGTTACGTCAGCAAATCATAAATCACTTCGGTACGAATCCTTTGGGCGCGCCATTCAAAGAAAAAACTACTTACTATAATCTCACCCGAAATCATGCGCTTTTAATGATAGTAAATGAATTAGTTGTCAGTTATTTAATGGAGATTTTCTTTACGTAAGGTGGCATATTTGCTTTATCTCTTGCATTTAAAACTCTCCCATCACCTTTCTGGATCAGTCATTTCCATTTCACTCGTAATCTTCAGGAACAAAACGCTAAGACGTCTCAGACATAAACGCAAAGAGAAATGGGAAAGAAAAATAGAGCTCAAAGCTTCGAAGTGAGGGAGAAGACCAAGGAGATGGCGCCCCTGTACACAAACAGAGCCTATAACAAGGACGCAGGAATATCAACATGGGAAGGCACGTATAGGCTGCTAGAGGAAGAAAAGCCTAGAATAATGAAGGTGACTACTGTCGCGGGTGCACCACGCTCTTCTGAGGCATCCTTGGAGGACCTAGCATGTTCGTTCCTTCACAAAATAGCGGCAAGACCCAAGATTCTACCATACACAGATATGATCAAGTGGATACTGGATGATGCAGAATTGAAAAACAGACAATTCAAAGTTCATGGACATGGGCTCGTGGGATCGTTTGCTGCGCAAGATTTGAAAATTATGTATCATCTTCCTGAACCGCAAGTGACCTATAATGCACAATTTGTTAAGAAGTTCGCGGCGGAGAATCTAGATCTATCAGACACCACTAAAGAATGGTATAGAAGAGACGAGCCGCTAAAAAAGGATAAAAACGGTATGTACAGCACTGGTTCCCTCACCTCTCTAAATTCTTTTGTTGCTGCCATGCTCTGTAGGTTATTTAGGATGCCGGATATCAACAAATTTTCATCTGAATGGCTGCCCTTAATTGATGCTGCCACTAACGCCGACATCCTAGATTGGGCCAAAATCCTTTCTGATACTCTATACACGATCGTTCTCAATTACTGGTCTAAGAGATCCTTGTCTCAAAGGGTCTATCCTCCTTTTTATCTGTCTGCCTATATTATGGATTCTGTTTGTCTTGTATCTGAATTCCCTATTATGGGTTGGAAATGGACTACCCAAGACCCATTGCCCATCCATGTTTATCATAAGGTCTTATGGGATTCCCAGTTTACCCCTCACTTTTACCAGATTTTCCATGGGGTTATTTTGCCCCTATATAGAATGATATATGATAAGGACCCCCCAAGGTGCTCTCCTGAGGCCCAAATTGACATCATCCCCGTTGCGAGATGGTTTGGGGAAGAATGGTTTACTTACATTAGAGTTTTTGGAAGCACTGTACCTCCACATGTCCTACCCCTATATGTCCCTGATAAACTTTTGGCTCGGGAAATTGCTTATCAAACTTGTTCTGAAGGCGGCCTGACCAAAGACCTAAAGGACAAGAAGAAGGCCATATGGCCTCAATTTCCCGTTACTTGTGGGGCCTTCTCTTTGTTCGATGTAGGACACACTTTTGGCGAGGTGGAGAATGTGACGTGTCTTCAATTATTTAAGTTCCCAATGAGGCCATTCGACCCAAATGATGTGGCCCAAGAATTCACAACGAACGTCAAGATAAGAGTGTTCTCTGGAAAGAAAGATCCGTTTGATGATCTATTTCAGAGTAAAAGCTCGCTCAAAGAAATTTTGCGGGAAGCTCAGTCGAGGCTATCTCCAGATGACCTCCAAAAATTCACGTTATATAGAGAAAGAAGGCTTGCCAGTATTCCACTAGAGAGGCTGCGACTACCTACTAGAGAACCAACTCCAAGCATCAGCCTCAGTGAAAACTCCAGCACTTCCAAATCGAAGTCCAACGCCGCGCAAGAAGTATCTGAGCATCCTGAAGTGTCTGTTCGCGACCAAGGAAAAAATGAAGAAACAACCAAAGACACAGCTCAGTCAAGTGCAATGTCTCAGCAGCAAGTTATCACCTCACCACCAAGAGATGTCCCCCCTCCTGTCATCAAAGCACCACTTGTCACGACAGAGCTAGATAAAGAGTGGGAAACCTTCAATGAATTGATCAATATTGAAGGGCAAGTCCCGAAAACACCTGTGAATAATACACAGGTGGTGCAAGAAGTCGTTTCGACCATGGTCAGTAGTGCCACAGAAGCTGAACACCTTCCTATTGCTCCAGCTTCAGAACTTCTACTTAATGTAGAAGAAATTCCCCCACTGGATGTAATCTATAGTCCCCAACACAAAGCAGTTGTAAGGAGAAAGAGAAAGAAAAGAAAGCTTGAAAATACACTGTCTCAAGAGGTTGAACATTTGGACGTCTTATGGAAAGACCCCAATAATAATCCGACTGAAAATCTTACGAAGATATCTCAGATTGCAGGAGCGTATGCTTCTGCAACTATTGATAAGGCCTCTGAAGTTTAGCAACTATTAAAGGAACAAGAAAATCATATACAACTGCTACAACAACAGTTGCAACAAGCCAATGCGAACACTAAAGCTTCCAGACAGCTAGAAAAGCTACAGGAAGACTTTCAATGGATGCAGGTAGGCTATCAAAGGAGTCTCGAAGAAAAAGAAAAACAATTGCAGACTTTGCAAGAAACGCATAAAGATGAGCCTAAGCTGGCAGAGTTTATCTCAGAATCTATCGGCTTGAACGAGCAACTACTGCAGCAACAGGAAGAGTTGGGATGTAAAATATCACAGTGGAGTCACTATTGTGCGTTGAGCGACAAAATCACCAATCAAGTGGTGGATTTGCGGAGCGACTATGATCAGAACGACAAAAGGGTGACAGAATATTTGACTTGGCAAGATGATGAGGAAGGAAAAAGAGCAGGTGCACCCAGGATTAACGAAAATCATAAAGAGTTGCTCTTTAATAAATGGGACGATCAAATCACGCGGGCGGAGCGGGGAGCAGAGACAGCACCGACACAGGCAAGCACTCTTATCGACTGTGTAAATGAGAATTTACACAGGGCAAATTTAATTGCAGAGACCACCCCGGGGTACCTACCAAACAAGTTGCAACTGGAAACAGAATGGGGGCAGAAAGCACAGGCAAAAGGGAAGGCAATCCAAGCATTGGCCAGACTTAATTGGGAATGTTACTGGACGTATTTGGTTAAACCACACAACCAATGGATGACGGTGAAATGCATTACAAACGCAGCCGAGAAGTTAGCGCCAGCTCTTGTAGATGCCGTTTTCGCAGCCCAGCTCAGCACAAAAATCAGTCGGCCGACTCTCCTCAAGCCTATGCTAGATACTTGCAACTTTAAAGACCAAGTTCATAAGTGATTTCATTTAGAATGTTGTTTTTTCTCTGTTTTAACTGGATTAGAAAAAGGACGGTCATTTGAAAACCGTATCCTAATTTTTTTTAATGATACTATTATTAGAATTAGGAAGTATTATTTTAACCCTTCTCATGCATTTAGAGAAGGGTCCAGAAATTTGTCAAAAACTTGTCCTCGGAACATGCACTTTTGCACCCTCAGAGGAGGTTTTGATGAATGGAAGGATCAAGATTTATTTATGTTTTCATTTTAATGTCTGCTACTGATGTTGCACTTCTGTACTCTTGGTAGATGTTAGAAGTACGTAGAGATAAATCGCCATTGTTTGAAGTTTGTGAGTGAAATCAGTCATAAATGGTACTTTTATATCTTGACCAATTTCTGCTTATATTCTTAGAGTGATATTCAGTTTTAGTTGTTTATATGTGGATGCATGAATGTCTGGGTTACCATTTGGCACTTCTGTACGGTGGAATCATTTGTTTATGCTTGACATATGAATGACTTATTATGCGATATGTTGTTCACAACTGTTTTTCCTAACTTATTATGCAGAATGGTTTATCTTAATTGGTTCATATTCTTACGATAGCTTAATGATCTTTATTACCAGTTATTGTTAGAAATCTTTTTTAGATCGCGTAATAAAAGAGATATATCCTGGGCTAGCGTAGACTAGATGTGTTGTTTTCATTAGATTACAATAGTATAGAGTCTGTTTACAAGTTAGATTTGAGTTAGCTCTAAAATACTTCTAGAATCAGCATAATCAAAATCTACACACACACACATAACCTTTAGATTGGGAAGCTGGTCCCATTATCCCTAGTCGGACCCGCTACACCAAACGGGCAAGGAGCCGCCAACCAGGTTCCGGACCGGGTGGGTATCCCCCTTGTTGTTGACCCGATTTTGGGGCCCTCAACATATTTGGCGCTAGAAGGAGGGCCTGAGCATAGTGTCTGTTGGAATGTTTTCCAAATTATAAAGCTTGAAACAGGATGGCTGCTCATAGAATTCCTATTTGGAGTTGCATCCATGTTCCTACCTCTTCCAACACTCCACCAGATGTGGTAAGGCTTTTATCTCAGGTAAAATTCAACGGTAAGAATAATTCTTCTGCATTTAATCATGCCCTTCAGTTCATTCAAAAAGTTTCAAGTTCTGATATTCAGAGAATTGATGAAGGCGTTTTGTGCAGAATTTTTACTCTTACATTCACAGCAGAAGCTAGAAAATGGTGCAGAACCCTCCCAGTTGCATCAATCCACAGCTGGGACCAATTCGTCAAGACTTTCATTTTGGAATTCGATTTTTATGACTATGACCAGGTGTATGAGGAAATTGACTACCTACGGAAGCAAGGTGAGCCAGTAAGGGATTTTAATATGCGATTTCATCGTAAATGCCTAAAGTACGATCTTGAGAGTGAGCTCACGGATGAAGAATCTTTGGATTATGATGAGTATTCCCTACCCCCTATGCCTGACCAAGCAGAAATTAGTTCAACCTTTGTTTCATTTCCTTCTAATATGAATGAGCATTTCAAGTCAAATACACAAATCATCCGTAATGAAGAAAATCTGCAAAGCCTAGGAGTCATGCATGCTCTAATGCCAGAGAACAAAAACGAAAATACTGAGAGAGAAACTACCTTGGAACCAGAAGATGACTCTGACACAAAGTCAGACAATATCATTACGAATCAACGAATGCAGATGCCAAGGTTAGAACAACGAACTATTTCTCTTTCAAAAAGTATCAGCGCACAAAGGTATGATCTAAAACCCGATGTTTATGATGGATCTGATGAACAAAGTTTTTTCTATGATGTTTTCAAATGCATTATTCCAGATACACATTTTTCTCTTTATCCCGATGTTTTTAGTGATGACAATTTTTCCCCTATCAACATTAAAGATATCTCAAAGAACACAGAGGGTTATTCAAACGACTCATCATTAGGTCTTCAAGATAAAGAGACATCTTTAGCACATCCTTTGATTAATGTCAAACAAGAGCTTCTTGGCCTCCCTTATCTGAAAAAATATAACGAAAAGGAGGAACCTAGGGAAATTTGTAGAGTCTTCAGTGATAGTTACTTTGACAACGATGATATTGTTGAGTTATCCCAAGTAACTCAACTAGGTTCAGAGAATGAGAAACAGCTCGAATCAGAAATCATATCAAACGACCCTCATTTCAAAGTAAAAAATCATTTGGATGATTTTACTATCCAAGACAATACCCCGATCTATGATTCATATCATGAGGAAAACTCCACTCCTGTTCGCAATCATAACTTATTCCCTGATTCACAAGACCTGGCCAGTTCTTGTGAGGAGCAAGATGTTACAATTAAATCCCAGTTGTGCTGTAACAATATTTGTACAAATAATCATTCATTTCTTTATCACCTAAACCCATTTTGTACAAAATCGGATTTCTTTTTAAATTTTCGATCTTTTAATAGATTGTGTTTTAGCGATTTATACATGAGAACTTTCGTTTCAAACGAGATCGCTAAAAACCCAGCGTTAACAAAAAACAGGTTACAAGCCATTGAAACTAAAAAATCATTTTCACAATATGACTTGTTATCCTTCCTATTGCGAGATCATCAATTCATAACAGAAATTCATCCTAATTTTTATGATCCAATAGGTATCCAGTTGGAAAAAGGTTCTCATGAGAAAGGAAAATCAGACAGAATTCCAATTGAGGTTGAACGTTCTTATTCCACAGCCAATATTTATGATCCAAGGAAAGTTTGGTTCTTTACACTGATGTTTGAAAGTTTCATACGGCTAGGAATAAAAATGAATACATGGTTCCATTGGAAATATCATTTCACATAGTTGATTTTCTGTATATAGTTAGAATAGGAGTAGGAGTAATTTAGCTAGATTATTAGGTTTTCTTTTAATAATTGATAGGAAAAGTTATTCTGTACATAACCCTAGGGAATGCTTCCCTCTCATTGCATGAAATATTTTTCTCCATAATAATGTTGACTCTGGTTAAACGACACTTGGAATTTACTAAAGACACCTTTTCTCTGTTAAAGATTTTTTTTTATTTTTTATTTTGAAACTTCTGCTTCTATAAACAGCAATTCTTTTAGGAATTTGATCTTTATTATCAATAGAACTTTAATCCAGATATGATGATAGTTTCAACTGCAAAAAATTTAAAGAAAGTTATCTCAGTGGAAAATTTGTTTTAGGTCAGCACAATGAAAGGTATCAATATTAAAATAAAGATTCTCTGTAGAAACAGCCATTACCAAAACAGCCCTATCATTTGTCGTCCAAAACTTTCTTAAGGAAAGAAAATTTGACTTCCTCCCTGCTAAAGGAAAACGCAGCATTCAGAGAAATAATCCAAAAAGGCTCTATATCTCAAAGAATAAGAGGTCTCATCACGAGCCGGCTTATCATGATCACAGATATTATAACTTGTTGACTTTGCCAAAACTGTCTACCAAAACAGGGCAATGACTCAAGATTGTTGCAATCAAAAGACAAGGGGTCTCATCACGAGCCAGCTTGTTCAGCAAAAGTGTAAATCAAGTGAATGACTGTGTCATAATTTGGCCACCAAACCAAGACATTGTTCTTTAGAGAATAAAAAAGGAAAAAGTGTCAAAAAGGGATTTTCTCTGAAAAAGTTGTAAATAACCTTAAGCAGGATAAAGGATCATTACTGGGTAATAGGTAACCCTGTCGAGGCTATGGATGCCTGCTGGCAGCAGAGGCTCTACCTGCGAAAAAGGAGCATATTTGAAAAGAGCTGATACATAGGGAAGATTTTATTTTTGTTTTACAAGACCAAGTAATGACTGATTTAAATGCAAAGACAAGCTGAAGACACAAGTAATTGAAATAGAAAGAGGTTGAAATGAAACATCATTGACAGTTTAAAGTATCATTTGCTTTATCTTTTTATAATAAAGCTCAAGTTTTTCTTTAAGACAATTTTTTCAGGAGTTTGAAAGCATCAATGTAAAAGCAGAGATAACTGGTTCTCCCAAGTGAATCGCCAATTGTTGTGGCCAGCAACACCCCCCCTTATTCAATTAAGTATCAACCATGATACTGAATGAATGGGGACCCTTAGTTAATTTTTAGGTAAAGCAAGAGTTTCTTTTTAAAGTCACAATCATACGCTTAGAAAAACCCTCTTGGATATTTTAAGCCTAAGTCTATGATAAAAGAGAAAACGTTTAAGGTCGCTTTGCAAAAGGATAGGAAACACCTTCATTTCCATTTTTATGCGCACCATCCTCATATTAATAATGACATCGCATCGCAAAATAGTAATGCTCATAAAGAAAAACTTAAAGATTCGCTGATCTGCGATAGCGCCGATCGCTAGAACGCATATCGCATAAACGAGCTAGGCAAGTTTTGGTAAACATCAAATTTCTGTGATCTGCGATATTGTGATCCCTGCGATGCCACATCCATGCGATTTGCGATGATGCGATTAGCGATCGCGCGACATGCGAAGTTACGTCAGCAAATGATAAATCACTTTGGTACGAATCCTTCGGGCACGCCATTCAAATAAAAAACCACTTACTATAATCTGACCCGAAATCATGCGCTTTTAATGATAGTAAATGAATTAGTTGTCAGTTATTTAATGGATTAAAGACGCGTGCCTTGATGGAGATTTGCTTTACGTAAGGTGGCATATTTGCTTTATCTCTTGCATTTAAAACTCTCCCATCACCTTTCTGGATCAGTCATTTCCATTTCACTCGTAATCTTTAGGAACAAAATGCTAAGACGTCTCAGACAAAAACACAAAGAGAAATGGGAAAGAAAAATAGAGCTCAAAGCTCCGAAGCGAGGGAGAAGACCAAGGAGATGGCGCCCTTGTACACAGACACAGCATGTAACAAGGACGTAGGAATATCAACATGGGAAGGCATGTACAGGCTGCTAGAGGAAGAAAATCCTAGAATAATGAAGGTGACTGCTGTCGCGGGTGCACCACGCTCTTCTGAGGCATCCTTGGAGGACCTAGCATGTTCGTTCCTTCACAGAATAGCATCAATACCCAAGATTCTACCATACACAGATATGATCAAGTGGATACTGGATGATGCAGAATTGAAAAACAGACAATTCAAAGTTCATGGACATGGGCTCGTGGGATCGTTTGTTGCGCAAGATTTGAAACTTATGTATCACTTCCTGAACCGCAAGTGACCTATAATGCACAATTTGTTAAGAAGTTCGCGGCGGAGAATCCAGATCTATCAGACACCACTAAAGAATGGTCTAGAAGAGACGAGCCACTAAAAAAGGATAAAAACAGTATGTACAACACTGGTTCCCTCACCTCTCCATATTGTTTTGCTGCTGCCATGCTCTGTAGGTTATTTGGGATGCCGGATATTAACAAATTTTCATCTGAATGGCTGCCCTTAATTGATGCTGCCACTAACGCCGACATCCTAGATTGGGCCAAAATCCTTTCTGATACTCTATACACGGCCGTTCTCAATTACCGGTCTAAGAGATCCTTGCCTCAAAGGGTCTATCCTCCTTTTTATCCGTCTGCCTATATTATGGATTCTATTTGTCTTGTATCTGAATTCCCTATTATGGGTTGGAAATGGACTACCCAAGACCCATTGCCCATCCATGTTTATCATAAGGTCTTATGGGATTCCTAGTTTACCCCTCACTTTTACCAGATTTGCCATGGGGTTATTTTGCCCCTATATAGAATGATATATGATAAGGACCCCCCAAGGTGCTCTCTCGAGGCCCAAATTGACATGATCCCCGTCGCGAGATGGTTTGGGGAAGAATGGTTTACTTACATTAGAGTTTTTTGAAGCACTGTACCTCCACATGTCCTACCCCTATATGTCCCTGATAAACTTTTGGCTCGGGAAATCGCTTATCAAACTTGTTCTGAAGGCGGCCTGACCAAAGACCTAAACGACAAGAAGAAGGCCATATGGCCTCAATTTCCCATTACTTGTGGGGACTTCTCTTTGTTTGATGTAGGACATGGTTTTGGCGAGGTGGAGAATGTGACGTGTCTTCAATTATTTAAGTTCCCAATGAGGCCATTCAACCCAAAGGATGTGGCCCAAGAATTCACAACGAACGTCAAGATAAGAGTGTTCTCTAGAAAGAAAGATCCGTTTGATGATCTATTTCAGAGTAAAAGCTCGCTCAAAGAAATTCTGCGGGAAGCTCAGTCGAGGCTATCTCCAGATGACCTCCAAAAATTCACGTTATATAGAGAAATAAGGCTTGCCAGTATTCCACTAGAGAGGCTGCGACTACCTAATAGATAACCAACTCCAAGCATCAGCCTCAGTGAAAACTCCAGCACTTCCAAATCGAAGTCCAACGTCGCGCAAGAAGTATCTGAGCATCCTGAAGTGTCTGTTCGCGACCAAGGAAAAAACGAAGAAACAACCAAAGACACAGCTCAGTCAAGTGCAATGTCTCAGCAGCAAGTTATCACCTCACCACCAAGAGATGTCCCCCCTCCTGTCATCAAAGCACCACTTGTCACGACAGAGCTAGATAAAGAGTGGGAAACCTTCAATGAATTGATCAATCTTGAAGGGCAAGTCTCGGAAACACCTGTGAATAATACACAGGTGGTGCAAGAAGTCGTTTCGACCATGGTCAGTAGTGCCACAAAAGCTGAACACCTTCCTATTGCTCCAGCTTCAGAACTTCTACTTAATGTAGAAGAAATTCCCCCACTGGATGTAATCTATAGTCCCCAACACAAAGTAGTTGTAAGGAGAAAGAGAAAGAAAAAAAGCTTGAAAATACACTGTCTCAAGAGGTTGAACATTTGGACGTCTTATGGAAAGACCCCAATAATAATCCGACTGAAAATCTTACGAAGTTGTCTCAGATTGCAGGAGCGTATGCTTCTGCAACTATTGATAAGGCCTCTGAAGTTTAGCAACTATTAAAGGAACAAGAAAATCATATACAACTGCTACAACAATAGTTGCAACAAGCCAACGTGAACACTGAAGCTTCCAGACAGCTAGAAAAGCTACAGGAAGACTTTCAACGGATGCAGGTAGGCTATCAAAGGAGTCTCGAAGAAAAAGAAAAACAATTGTAGACTTTGCAAGAAATGCATAAAGATGAGCCTAAGCTGGCAGAGTTTATCTCAGAATCTATCGGCTTGAACGAGCAACTACTGCAGCAACAGGAAGAGTTGGGACGTAAAATATCACAGTGGAGTCACTATTGTGCGCTGAGCGACAAAATCACCAGTCAAGTGGTGGATTTGCGGAGCGACTATGATCAGAACGACAAAAGGGTGACAGAATATTTGACTTGGCAGGATGATGAGGAGGGGAAAAGAGCAGGTGCACCCAGGATTAACAAAAATCATAAAGAGTTGCTCTTTAATAAATGGGACGATCAAATCACGTAGACGGAGCAGGCAGAAGAGACAACAGCGACACAGGCAAGCACTCTTATCGACTGTGTAAATGATAATTTACACAGGGTAAATTTAATTGCAGAGACCACCCCGGGGTACCTACCAAACAAGTTGCAACTAGAAATAGAATGGAGGAAGAAAGCACAGGCAAAAGGGAAGGAAATCCAAGCATTGGCCAGACTGAATTGGGAATGTTACTGGACGTATTTGGTTAAACCACACAGCCAATGGATGACGGTGAAATGCATTACAAACGCAGCTGAGAAGTTAGCGCCAACTCTTGTAGATGTCGTTTTCGCAGCCCAGCTTAGCGCAGAAATCAGTTAGCCGACTCTCCTCAAGCCTATGCTGGATACTTGCAACTTTAAAGACCAAGTTCATAAGTGATTTCATTTAGAATGTTGTTTTTTCTCTGTTTTAACTAGATTAGAAAAAGGATGGTCATTTGAAAACCGTATCCTAAAATTTTGTAGTGATACTATTATTAGAATTAGGAAGTAGTATTTTAACCCTTCTCATGCATTTAGAGAAGGGTCTAGAAATTTGTCAAAAACTTGTCCTCGGAACATGCACTTCTGCACCCTCAGAGGAGGTTTTGATGAATGGAAGGATCGAGATTTATTTATGTTTGCATTTTAATGTTTGCTACTGATGTTGCACTTCTGTACTCTTGGTAGATGTTAGAAGTAAGTAGAGATAAATCGCCATTGCTTGAAGTTTGTGAGTGAATGTTATAGACATTTTTGTGCCTTGCAGCATGAAGCATGAAATTTCCATAATCTAAGGGATCCAAAGTCCCTAAACATGTTGTTCCTACCCCTAGAGGAACAAGGTCAGCAAACCACAACACTGAATATCAGTTCTCCACCTGAAAACACTCAAAAACAAGAAATTTCTGGATCATGTCAACTGCTCCACTGAGCATCTGCGCTGAATGTCAACTGCCCCTCTCTGTACCTGCATTGAATGTCAAATCCAACAAAGGCTACCTGCTCTGAGCGAGATTGGACAAGTGGCACAGTCATTCTTCAAGGTGTCAATGCCCAGCAAGCTTCCAAAATGACACTTGGATCAGGGAATTCGCCTAGTGATGAGTAAGAGGTTCTTAAACTCCAAGTGGAAGCAAGGATCTCCAAGTGGACTCAAGAACTGAAGTATAACTGAAGTGGGAGAGGACACTAGTCATCTCTCAAGCTGACTCATCCTTTCTCCAAAACTCCTATATATAGAGCTCTCTCATGAGGTCTAAGGAGGCTGGAATCTTGTGAATGTAAGGAAGTGCTGTTGGTTTGAGTTTAGAGCTATTGGGTGATTGATTTGAAGGAGGTGAAGAGGAGATTTCTTTCTGCTGGGAGGTGTTGCTGGATTGGGCCTCTTATGGTTGTAACACTCCTTGAACTTTACTTCTTCCACTAATAAAGCATTTGAGGTTCTTCTATATGCATGTGTCTCAATGATGTATTGTTGTACTTGCGTATTTGATTTATTCTAATCCCTGAATCCATTATGAATGTATGCTTCTTGTAGTTTCCCTCTCTTGCCTTTTTTGCAGGATCTTCGTGTAGCTGGGCCAGTGAAAGAGCAAGGAGCTGGGAGCAAGCAGCAAGGAGAGAAGATTGGATCAATCATTAGCGAAAGACATCGGTTAGTGGATCCCTTTCTCCCCTATTTTACTTTCATAAAGAAGAAATCTTAGATAGCTTTGCTTCGGTTGTTGCTGAGGTACTATCACCCTTAGAGTGGGATAGGGTCATTCCGTATTGGATACTTTTCCCTACAACAAATTGGCGACTCCACTGGGGATCGTATCTTGTTGGTTGTTTGTGTTTTTGCTATTCATTTCATAAACACAGGGAGTACCGAATCGAACTGCATTTGGATGTTTCAAATGCAAAGTAGAGGGCAGCTACTCTAGCTCAATTTCTGGGCATGTGATCCAAGTGGATGTTGGTGGCCACCCACCAACCCATTTGGACCCTCACAACTGTCTCTTTCAGTCTTTTCAGTTTCCTAAATTGTAGCGCAGTTTACTATTTTTAGCAGTTTTTCGGGTCCTGAACTTCCGGAGCCGTTTTGAGGCCCTAAACGACGTTTTTTTGGAATTCTGGGGCGACCGAGCCCTATGTTGCCTCCCAAAGTGGTAGTACTCGGATAGATCTTTCTAACGAGCTATCGTACGCGTCAAACGGAGATCGTATGCCAAAGTTACGACCACGGGAAATTGATGTACCAATTTACCCAAACGGGGCCCACAATTTGGCGTTTCATCTTCTAGGGTTAAGTTTCGGTATGTGAAGGGTTTTCCATTGTTTCTCAACAATAAATAGGCCTTCGAGCCTCATTGTAATACAGTTTTGGAACAGTTCAGAGGCATGTAGCCGCACATCTCTTCTCAGAGATAAGCTACCATCGCCCTAGCTGGGTTATTTCTATTTGTAAGCATATTTCAGTATTCTCCATTAATGAAATGAAGTATTATTTCCGCTGCATCTCTGTTTTTATGGTTATCGCATCTCTGTATTTATGGTTATCTCTGTAATCTATTGCGTTCCTGTCTAAATCCGGATCAGCATGTTTATGATTTGAAGAGCTGATCCACAAGGACTCTGAACAGCTCTTAGTGATAGCTTTTCATCCTCCTAATTACCCTTTACTCTGTACTTGACTGATAGCCTCTGATTTGGCCAAAAACTGTGAATTTTTGAGCAATCTGTGACCCGGAAACCAAGAGAAACGAAAGTTTCATTCTTCAGTGCAGGCTGTGTGAAGGCTGTCTGCATTTCAGCGCAGTTCCCGAAGGGGCTACCTGCGCTAAATGTCAAACTGACAGTGTACTACCTGCGCTGAACCAGTCTTGCCTAGTGCTACTGGGGTTTCCTGCTATTTCTTGCCCTGTTTTCATCCTTGTTTTTGCTGCCTGTTACCAGTCAATGTACCTATCTGAAACCAACTTTTCTTGCCACTATTCCGCCTCGGTTGTATAAAGAAACTGTGTTTGTTCTTTGTGTATTTCTTACATCATTTACAGTTTCCCATAACGAAAAGCGAACTAGTCTTGCTTTGGCCTCTTAGATCTAGACCTGTGATAAGTGTCGTATTGATCTTAAGAGTTAGTTTGTTTGTTGTTCATAGCTGATTGAGCTTTTGCTTTCGTCATATGGTTTTAATTTACACATTTCTAGTGTTGAAACAAGTAAATCTTAAGGTGTCTTTTGATTTTGGACAAGCTTGTTTGCTTTCACTTGAAATTGAATTCGAAATTATACAACAGCTTTCTTTTTGTAATACATCAACATTAAGAAAGAGAAAAGAAATACTTGCATTGTGCATGTGCATTTTGACAGCTTGCATGTTGATTTAGGGAAAAGGTGCATTAGTGTGTGCTCTACGATCTGTGTGAAAAGATGATGTCTTTATTTTCCCTCAGTAGTTAAGATTTTCAAAGTTAAAAGATTGAAAAGCTTTCTTATCATCTTAAACTGCATTTAGGAAGTTGTATTATACATCTCGTGGTGATCCATAAAGGCAAACTGCTAAACAAGATCAACTTAAAATGAATTGAATTTACATAACAACGCTTTGAAACATAACGCAAACACATAGAGGTCTAAGCTAGAGACGTGTTCCGGCGTCGTTAAACGTGATATCTTAGCGTTGAGTGGTTGGGTGATTCCTCCACGGTGAAGCGATAAGTATCAATACGGACTTGTGCTCCCACGTACCGTCACGTATATATTGGGAGACCCCTATAGGAACAAATCCTTTATCCTTAGGAAGCCATGTCGGCCGCCCTACTGATCGCGATGCAGTGAACACAGCATTCACGAAGATCGACCACTCGTACCGTAAAACGTATTCTGTGGTTTCGCGAAAGGTTTGGCACACCCTATGCCTAGATCTCCAGAGCAGTTTCTTTTGGCCTTTTTCAAACTCTATAACTGAAAAAGTCCATCCAAGCATTTGTCACTTCGGGCTCGTTAAAACATCGAAGGAGACTAGAGTCATCTTTAGCTTTTTCTCGACTCTTAAAAAGTGAAAAAGCAAGTTGTGTCTAAAGCGTCGTTATAAAATTTATTTTAAATGGAACATAATCACCTCCTATTCCTGCGTTGATCTGTAGGTTGAGAACATGGAACGCCCCACCCAGGGAATTCCCCATGATGGAAATCCTAGTCCTTTCTCCTCTTGGGGAGAAGTTGGTGTGCCCCACATGGCCACATTGTCGCTTCCAGGACTGACAATTGGCCTACCAATTTGGCTATTCTCAACCAATGTAGCTCAGAACACCATGGTTCCTAAGCAGTCGAGTCAACAGTTAGATCAGTCTAGAGCTGCCCACCAGCCTTCTACTTCCTATAACTCTTCCTCCAATCCCTCGTCTTCGCAAGGTAGAGCCGGAAAAAGCCAAGCTCCCATGGAGAAGAAGGAGAAGAAGAAGAGAGGAAAGAAGAAGAAGGAGCCTAAGGCGACTGGGAACAAGCAAAAGACATCTGACAAAAATCCACACACAACACAGACCGGGCCTAAATCGCCATGTTTCATATGTAGAGGAGACCACTTCCATAGAGATTGTCCCTGTATTCCCCGGATACTAAGGGACTGGTCCCCTCGTTTGCACAATTCGGGAGCATCAACCTCTGATAGCCATGTTGAATGCTTACCGTCAACCAGTGAAAGTGAAGGTTCAAGACAAAGAGGGGGAGTAAAATCCCCCTGCAGACTGTGTGAAGGTGATCACGCCATCCACCGTTGTCCCTTCTTAGACGAAGCGAACAGAGTTTTGGAAGATCGTCCGGTTTCACCGTTGAGACTTCCTCCTGGATACAAAAAACTCGTGCCAAGTCCTTCGTTGGTTGAGAATACAGCTGGCCCGCTCAAGTGGTCGACTGAAGCGTCAGTCACTGAAAATGAACCTACTGAATCTAGACCGGACGAAAGTCTAAAGGTCGAAACAGCAGTTGACCGGGTTCTCCCTTCAGAAGTTTCATCTTCGAATGACACCCTCACTGAAGATTCATCTTCAAATGACACCCTCACTGAAGAGAATAAGGATGACACCATCCAGATTCTTTTCATCAACACAGACTCTGATGAGCGTCAGGGCAATGCGCCCATTCCTTTATCGCAGGAAGGAAAATCGTCAGGGTCATATCCGGCCGTGTATTCGGTCCCACCACCAAGCAACCTGGTTGTATCTTTGATTGGAATCAACTAGGCAGACCCCGGTTGCCAGCCAGTATACCATTCAGAATCATTGTCCAAATCTACAGGATGATAATGGCTGGCACTATCATTGATGAAGGGGCATCTGTGAGTATCCTTTCCTCTATTGCTTGGAAAGCACTGGGTTCCCCAGCGCTTTTACCTGAGATAAAAAATCTCTCGGGTTTTGATAAAGGAACCAGTCGACCATTAGGGATCCTCCCCAATGTGCCTGTTACATTGAAAAGGAAGACCGTTCAAATGAACGTGATGGTCGTTCAAGGACCCTTTGATTATAACCTACTCCTTGGACGAGACTATATATATTGCATGGGAGCGATAGTCTCCTCACTCTTTAGAGTAATGTGTTTTCCACACGAAGGAAGAGTGGTCAAGCTCGTAGACCAACTTTCATTTCCAGGATCACGCATTGCAAATAGTCAAATACCAACCCTGAATGGTCTATTCAATCAAGAAATGTCTCCACCCCCAGTCCTCCTTCCCGATGAGTGCGAGTGATTCGGAAAGATGGGACTGGAACCCAGGGGGCATGCATCCTGGTCTGCTTCGGGCAAAAGAAACCTTGGGTATAAGGTAGAATTTCCGCGAGAGAATATGACTAGTCCGTACCCCGTCCGTGGATGGAAGAGGGGTTGTTCTAGAATAGGATTCTTTTGTCAAGGTTACGTGTTTGACAAAGGTCATTCACCATTGTCTACTTCGGTAGACAGTGCCGAGGAAATGTTTTCGTTTGAAGAAGTTAACAAAACAATCTTTGGGTAACCAGAAAGAGGCCAGCCTCACCCTTTAAAATAAATGTTTTGATGGATAAGTAGGGGCAACCTTGAAATTGTACTTTATACCTGGGGGCATGCAAACCTTTTGGAGTGCAAGCTAAGAGCGGTTATTTATCTGTTTTTTAGGATTAGCCGTTTCCGAACTTGCATAAAGAAAGGATATGGAGCATAGCTTCGTGAGATAAAGCTCCATAAAAAATAGCTATCTCACAGGAGACATTCTTATCTTATGACTGGTATAATCGAGCAGTTTTAGCACATAGTTCATGCTCGTTAAAAACTAAACGCAAGATTCGAGCAGTTTTAGCACATAGTTCATGCTCGTTAAAAAATAAACGCAAGATCCCGAGCAGTTTTAGCGCATAGTTCATGCTCGTTTAAAAATAAACATAATATTGTGAGCAAGCTTTCCCTTAGAGTTCAAGCTCATTCAGAAAAAATGAACCGGTAAATAACCATTATGATCGTAAATTTATCAGCCATAAAAAGCCTTGGTCATGTTTTGCACCTGCCACCTCCACCGTCATTTGGCCGATCGTTCACCTCCATATGATTGTTCACCCATTTTGAGGAACAACTCCGAAGAGTGATTTCACCTAGCCATCCTTGTGACACTGCCGTGATTGTAAAATTCCAACCTGTACCTGGAATCTGCTGTTATCCCTGTTTATCACTCGTTCCTCAAAAGACGAGTCTTCTTTGAGCTCTTTTCATCTGACTCGTAAAATATGAAAAGTTTGCCGAGTTTTGGCCTTCCAGCTCGTTAAACGACCGGAAGAGCTATCCCTCCTCTAGATTTTAATCTTTTTGGACCTGAGGGATTATTGCACAAAAAGATTGAGCGCTTGTTTTGTTCGGCTCGTTAAAAGTACCGAAAACTCATCCCTTATGTATTGTTTTATACTTTTTCGGACTTAAGGGATTAGATGACGAAAAAGGAATTTTGGAGTTAACTTTCTGTACCTTTTCAAACTCTCTAAAAATGAAAAGGACCGAGTTTTCCTTGTCGTTAGACTCGTTAAAATGATTAAATAGCGACAAACTTGTCTTTAGACGAGAACGAGTTTCCCTATCGCTAGGCTCGTTAAAACATAGCGATGGGCTTGCCCGAAGGGCAGGTTATAGAACAAGCATATGTTATCCTCCTCAAGTTTTACAAAAATAAAGAGGTACTGGTCAAAAATGACTGGGGAAAAATTGGGAGAACCTCAAAGCTTTAATGGTAGCAAGTCGCTCTTGAACATGACACTTTTCCTCCATACCACATCGGGTTGGGTTGTTTCATTCACCAGTCTCATCACCATGGTCTTCGCCAAACCATCCACATTTGGGGTAATGCTACAGATCCATCGCATCAGTGTCATTATATGTTCAAGAGATGTCGTTCAGAAAGAGTCAACCGTGTCCCATCCACTGCCATACATTATCCTTCATCCATTCATGACTGCCACCCTGAATCATATGTCACAGTTTGTTTTCACCTCCACTAAAATCATTAGCTCCGTTCCGTGTCACTGATGTGGGATTCATTAAGGCCCTCCTTTGACAGATCGCTTCTTGTCGACTTCAGCTCATTATCCAAGAAGTTGATCTAGGAACAACCCCTTCAGTACTTTGAAGCTTGCATGGCTCAATCGCAAGTTTCTCACTTCCGGAGATAGGTATACATCAATGACCTTCGACCAGAAGACTTTGCGTGGTGTTCGACACCAAGTCCTTTATTCACACCACGTGAATTGTACTGCAGTACCTTGAGGGTCATTATCATTATCAGTGATTCCTCTCTCGCTTGTTAACGGTTTACATTATTGACCGGTAATCAAGCGATGTCTTTCCATGTTCGACTTCAGCGCAGTTCTCACATGGATCGACTTGTACTTAGAGTGAAGATCGAATGAGTTTGAAGACCCTGGATCTAGTTTCATCCATCCGGGCTGCGATATATATTCAGGAAATATAAAGACATTTGTCATGTACATCATTGCAGCAGATGATCATCCTACTCAAAGGATGATAATTTCAGCAGAGAATTATCAGTCTACCATCGGACGATCGTCTGTTCTATGTACAAAAATGAATTTATAAAGCTGAGCATGGGAATGCCCGCCTCAGCTAGATCATGAAAGCAGAATGAAAAATAATGTATTGTATTGTATCTTATTACAGGTCACCTCTCAGCGATTGAATGAACTTCGGATCCTCCTGATAAAGCATTTCACCCGATAAACGACCGCATACTTTAGGGGGCAACTGTTATAGACATTTTTGTGCCTTGCAGCATGAAGCATGAAATGTCCATAATCTAAGGGATCCAAAGTCCCTAAACATGTTGTTCCTTCCCCTAGAGGAACAAGGTCAGCAAACCACAGCACTGAATATCAGTTCTCCACCTGAAAACACTCAAAAACAAGCAATTTCTGGATCATGTCAACTGCTCCACTGAGCATCTGCGCTGAATGTCAACTGCCCCTCTCTGTACCTACGTTGAATGTCAAATCCAACAAAGGCTACCTGCGCTGAGCGAGATTGGACAAGTGGCACAGTCATTCTTCAAGGTGTCAATGCCCAGGAAGCTTCCAAAATGACACGTGGATCAGGGAATTCGCCTAGTGATGAGTAAGAGGTTCTTAAACTCCAAGTGGAAGCAAGGATCTCCAAGTGGACTCAAGAACTGAAGTATAACTAAAGTGGGAGAGGACACTAGTCAGCTCTCAAGCTGACTCATCCTTTCTCCAAAACTCCTATATATAGAGCTCTCTCATGAGGTCTAAGGAGGCTGGAATCTTGTGAATGTAAGGAAGTGCTGTTGGTTTGAGTTTAGAGCTATTGGGTGATTGCTTTGAAGGAGGTGAAGAGGAGATTTCTTTCTACTGGGAGGTGTTGCTGGATTGGGCCTCTTATGGTTGTAACACTCCTTGAACTTTACTTCTTCCATTAATAAAGCATTTGAGGTTCTTCTATATGCATGTGTCTCAATGATGTATTGTTGTACTTGCGTATTTGATTTATTCTAATCCCTGAATCCATTATGAATGTATGCTTCTTGTAGTTTCCCTCTCTTGCCTTTTTTGCAGGATCTTCATGTAGCTGGGCCAGTGAAAGAGCAAGGAGCTGGGAGCAAGCAGCAAGGAGAGAAGATTGGATCAATCATTAGCGAAAGACATCGGTTAGTGGATCCCTTTCTCCCCTATTTTACTTTCATAAAGAAGAAATCTTAGATAGCCTTGCTTCGGTTGTTGCTGAGGTACTATCACCCTTAGAGTGGGATAGGGTCATTCCGTATTGGATAGTTTTCCCTACGACAGTGAAATCAGTCATAAATGGTACTTTTATCTCTTGACCAATTTCTGCTTATATTCTTAGAGTGATATTCAGTTTTAGTTGTTTATATGTGGATGCATGAATGTTTGGGTTAGCATTTGGCACTTCTGTATGGTGGAATCATTTTTTTATGCTTGACATATGAATGACTTATTATGCGATATGTTGTTCACAACTATTTTTCCTAACTTCTTATGCAGAATGGTTTATCTTAATTGGTTCATATTCTTATGATATCTGAATGATCTTTATTACCAGTTATTGTTCGAAATCTTTTTAGATCGCATAATAGAAGAGATATATCCCGGGTTAGCGTAGACTAGATGTGTTGCTTTCATTAGATTACAATACTATAGAGTCTGTTTACAAGTTAGATTTGAGTTAGCTCTAAAATACTTCTAGAATCAGCATAATCAAAATCTACACACACACACATAACCTTTAGATTGGGAAGCTGGTCCCATTATCCCCAGTCGGACCCGCTACACCAAACGGGCAAGGAGCCGCCAACCAGGTTCTGGACCGGGTGGGTATCCCCCTTGTTGTTGACCCGATTTTGGGGCCCTCAATAGGACCATTGCTTCCTAAAGGGAGAGGAATGATCCAAGTGGATGTTGGGGGCCACCCACTTATTCCAATTAGACCCCCACCACTATCTCTTTCGGTTTTTCAATTTCCTTGATTGTAGCACAGTTTACTATTTTTGGCAGTTTTTCGAGTCTTGAACTTCTTTAGCCATTTTGAGGCCCTAAACGATGTATTTCGGGAAAATCAAGGAAAATGTGAGTTTTTGTCTAGTTTTTTCCATTATAAAGTTTTAGTCCTCAGATATATATTTCTAAGGAGGTATTTTTCACATCAAATGGAGATCACATGACAAAGTTACGAACCCGAGAAGTTGATGTACCAATTTTCCCAAACAGAGCACATAGTTTTGCCGCTTCATCTACTAGGGTTAGGTTTTTTTATATTTATGGTTTTCCATTGTTTCTCAATAATAAATTGGCTTTGAACCTCATTTTAACATAGTTTAGAGGCATGTAGCCATCACCTCTCTTCTCAGAGATAAGCTATCATCACCGAGCTAGTTTACTTTCATTTTATTTGTAATCTTACTTCAATATTTAATATTAATGAAGTGAAGTGTTATTTCTGTTCCATCTCGATATTTATGTTTATATATGTATTTTTTTCTTTCTTTCTTAAGTTTGTATCAATAGTCTAGTGGACAAAGAAGCCACAAGATGAAAGCAGATCTTATTGTTACGAAAGAAACTTTAGAAAATTAGGTAGCAAAGAAAAAAAGTATGTAGAGAGAAGAACGAAGGAAGAGGGCAGAGCAACAGAGGATATTGGAGGAATAAAAGCGGAAGTAAGAACAAAAAGAGAATAAATAGTAGGAAGAAGAAGAGAGGAAACACGCAATAGTAGAAGAAACAATGTAGAAACAAGATGAAGAGAAATAACAAAACTAGTAGCCAACAGAGGAGGAGAGTAGATAGATGCAGGATCAACAAATATCTCAACACATTGAACATATGATAAATATCAATCACATAGAGGTGGAAACAGAGCCATAGAATCAGGATGTCGACTTGACGCCTAACACACAACAAGTCGCTATTCAGTCTCCACACCTCTAGTAGTAGAGTCAGATCTAGATGAGGAAGGGGAAGTTATTCATCTTGACAAGGATCCGGTTATAGAATAATACAATATATCATACGATGAACTCCAAAATAAGATTTTACAAGTGCATAGGAAGAATTTTCTTGATGATCTCGCATCTACTACTTTTATGAGAGAAAGGATGATTATGGCCGACACTAGGAGAGATCCCAAGGCCATTTCCTCAGTGAAATTAGCCATCGAAGGTGTATCAAAGTCGAACACTTAGTGTTTGATAGCTAAGAATAAGAAATTGGAATAGAACTTGGAGGCTTCCAGGAAAGAGGTTGAACAACTACTCATAGTATCTTAGAATGCAACTTCCTGACAGGTCCACTTGGAGGAAATGAAGGCAATGATACTTCATAAAGTATCAACACTTGGAGAGACCATGTGGGACCTCTAAAATGAGATGGTTATAGTGCATAAGTTAGTTGTGTGCATGCTTGGCTTGCAACAAAAGTGTAAATACTTCATCAAAACTCTTAAAAATGTGCAAGTTGAAATCATTGCATTACTTGAATTGGGTAAGAAGATGAAGCCATAGGAAGAGATGGAGAAAGAAAGAGTGTGAATGTTGATCCGAAATAGCAAGAAACTCCCTTGATTAATTGGAAACATTCACGCCTTGTATGCATGGATATACAATAGTTTGGATTCCTTGGTGAAGACCCAAAAGATCTGATTAGTTGGTTCATTCACTGAAGCTAGACACATGAACTAGGTTAGAAAGGAGGTAATGGATTACTTGCAGCAGTTGAGACAAATTTCCACCAAGGACAACTTGGAGGTGAATAGACAGAACATGCACAACTACATTGGTTTCCCTGTCCAAATACGGACAATGTTGATCATGCTTCGGAAGGAAGTAGAGACTAGTTCCAAAACATTGTACCTAGATTCCATGTGGGCTAGAGTCCACTTCCAGTGAGACATCATTACGTAGTTTGGGGATGTAATCGCACATTACTGAGCTTGACACCAATACGTGATCAAGAAGCATCAAGTAGAAGTTTCTAAGCTAGAGTTTCCCTAAACTCAAGCATCATAGTGTTTTTTCTTGTTAGGCTATCAAGTTGTATCTACCCTATTTTGTCTTATATGGGGATGAGTGTAAAATGTAATATTATTTGTAATTAATTATAAATTGTAATTCCAAGTGTCAATATTGGAATGTGAAGAGTCACGATGTAATGTAATGAGTTATTTTGTAAAGAAGTTGAAGAGTCATGAGGGTAGTCCAAAGGTCACAAAGGGGGAGTTGAAGAGTCACCCCCTCTTTTTATAAATATAACCTCATAACTCATGTAAAGGAGTTTTGGGAGCCAATATTTCCGCTAGGCTTAGGCTTAGAAAGATCTTCAGAGTTTTGGGAGAGCCTTGTCTTCTCCGTAGAATAGAGGGCATATACCTCTTTAGAAGAGTAGGTACTGTTGACTTCACATTCAACTATTGGGGCTAGTGGTTCGTCAATGGTGTATGTATGATTGGAACTTTCACTTTTAGCAAGAGCTAAAATTCGGCACAGTTTCATGCATAGACTATGAATATAGTAGGTGTCCCAGGGAAAATTTTAGGGGCTAATATTCACAGGTCGGCTAATTTTCCATTTTTTATTCCAAAAAGAAGATTCGCCAATTTCCATTTTTTGTTTTAAATATTCACCCACATTTTACAATATAAAATTATTTTACCTTAAAAATTGCCAAAATTTTATATAGGCTAATATAAAATCGTTAGAAATCTCAAATTTTTTACAAAAATATTGCGAAACATTTTACAATTTTCATATTAGGGACTAGTAAGATTCATCGAGGTTTCTAAACTTTAAGATAAACTTCCATCCTTAAAATTTTCCTTGAGTAGGACTATTCTTTTTGTATTTGCAATGTATGTTTTTTAACTAATTCTTATGCTTATTAACTATTTCGTTTGCATTTCTATGAATGTTGTTGAATGTGTGTTGTTGTATTAATTCATTGCTCTTAACTTGTGGACTATTCCACATATTATTTGGTGATGTGATTTTTCTTGCGGGTTCCCTTCAAGCTACGTACTATGTTAGGATTTTAAGGGGTTCACCTCCTATTCCCTTCGTTTGTTGGAACCTTCATGCATCCAACTTGACTTTTCGCAGTGTCACTCACTTGTTCTCACTAAAGACATTGTGCACCACTCTATGTGTCTTTGCAACCAAGGAATATCATTAACACCCCACCACTGGGATTCCTACTTCAAATGGTGTTAGGTCTAGTTGTGACTTCATATCTAGGAGATCCCCTAAATATTTGTGGGTCCAACAACATCAACATTTCTAACATTAGAAGGAGGGCTAGATGAGAAGCTGAGCCCATGAAGTATGTTCGAATTTTCCACACTCATTAATTTATTATTCCCATATCTTAGAACCAACATGTTTTTCTAGAACTTCAAAATTAAAAGTGTCGGTGGAAATCATTAATGTATTGTCAAATCTCAATTGAATGGCAAGGGTGAAACAACCTTCTTTGAGCACACCACTCATTTCCTTGAATTTTGCACAAAGAACAATATTCATTGTGAGGAGGGTGCTTGTACATCCTTCACAATTACATTTGAAGGGCGCATAAGGGAGTGGTGTTACATATTTCCTATCACTTCCATACACATTTTCAAACATGTTCCCACAAAAAAAAATTGTGCTTTTGATATGTATGATAAAAAATTTGTGTTCAAGAAAATTATGCAATTGAGAAAAGCACCTAATGAATCTCTCGATGATTTTCATGATCATTTCATTTATTTTTTATTCGAATTTTCTGAAGATGATGTTGATTGGCATTTAATGAAAGAGATTTTTGAATTTCTTGTTCACATCTCAATGAATCTGCACAAATATCAATATTTTGAAATTCTCCCAACATACTGCAGTATTAGAGCTTCAAAATCTCTGACAGACAAAGTTGTTGTTCTGAGTGACTTTCTGTTTCCTTCCAATCACACAACCCTAGTTCCGTAGGTTGAGGTGGGAAAACTTTATAATTCATTAGTTGATTTACCACCATCTTCTCCCACCCCACATACTCATAATTTCAGTGCAAGTTTGGAATGCAAGATTGATGTTTGTGATGAAGTGTTATCTCTTCATCCTTCATCCTTTGGTGCTTTGGATTGTGAGTTGTTGCATTCACCTGTTTCAAATATTTCTCTGAATGTTCAAGAGGATCAAGTTTTGGATGGATTTGGTGTTCCATAGAAAATTTGTGATATAATTTACGATTAGTATGTGGGGAAGTCCACATCTGAGGAAGAATCTTCGATTTGATTTTTATCCTTCCGCACCTCTCCCTTATTATCCTAACATTTTCCGTGATTCTGTCATTCTTGTCAAATCTTGTGAAAATTTATTTTCTGATGATATTATTACTTTTGATCATTTTTTAGAACTTGTGGAGTTTCAGTTTTTCATTCGAATGTGGAGAGGAAAAATATTCTCTTTTAAATCTCCCCATTCTATCATCTCATCATTCTGAAAATTTAGACAGTGAAATTTATTGTTTTCAATCTTCCCATCTTTATGATTTGTTAAATCATGAGGATGCCTCTATGTTGTATCTTGAAATTTATGATCGTGGCTATCATGATATTTTCACTGATTCATTCAATCACGATTCTGATTTTACCATTGTTGATTTTTCTAAACCACTGATCTTCGAAGATCTACCTTCTGATGATTTGGAACTTTCGCAAGTTTTCGAGGCACTTTAACCTGACCTGATGGTTATATCAGGTTGTCGTATTCTTGAGAGTAGTTCTAATTTCTATGAGACCAATGATGTGTCTTTCAAGTCTCTTCATCACTCTATCGTGCACATTGAAAATCAATCTCTCTTGCAATTTTCACATCCTCCATCTGTATTATACAATCCTATCACTCAATCATTGGAGGAGTCATACCTGGCTAGAACGGTTTCAAAATGATTTTTTTCTTATTTATTTATAATCTCCCTTTCCGTAGTTCAATTTTTTTTTGTTATGTATCTTCAAGTCACAGTGTATCCAAACACCATAATGCATCTATATATTGTCTTTCGTGCACGTTTCTTTCATACTTTTCTACATGCATTTTCAAACTTCGAATGTTTTTGTTTGCAATGTCCTATCTTTATTTTTTATTTTTATTGTTGAACATATTTATTGATGTTAATTCCCTCGCATACATAGGGCAGAGAATGCACCAATGGTTACACTGGAAGTTTCATTTTACATGAGTCTAGCCTATTCTCTAATTAGGTTAGGAGTAGGAGTAGTTGTTTTGTTTTTTGTCATTTTTTTTTTATTGTTGCTTCAATCTACTTTCCACTCCACTCCTTTATTTTGTTTATTTTCTTTCAGTCATAGAATAACTTCTAGATGATAACATGTTTGGTTTCCAAAGAAAGCATGGTGAAGTCCATGAGGAAGTTGTGATAATTTCAATGCATGGTTATCTGTTTATTCTGTCTCTTTGCATGAGTCTTGCATTCTTTCAGTTGATGATACTTTGATGGAAAAAAAACTCCTTTCGGAGAAAACAATTGTGGAATCATGATGCTTGAACCTTGTAACAAGTACTACCTACTCTAATTATAATTTTATGTTCAGTTAATCCTTGTTATTTAAGTCGAGTAGAGTAAGGATGGAAGGAAAACCTTAACACGTGTGTCAAAGGTCTAAATAAATATCCTTCTCTCAAGGGAAAACCTCTTTTGCTATCAATAAGTTGGGATCCCTCTTCCGCCTCATTAAATAAATAAGTGCCTATGTATATTCCTTTGAAAAAAATAAAAATGAAAATGAAAAGATAAGATAAAGGTGAAAGAAGATAAAGGCTTTCTGTGGAGAGAAATGAAGCAATCAACTTCTTCGGGGTACTATCTAGGCTCACTGGAAGCGGAGCAATGTTTTTGTTACTAAAGTTACTCTGTCAGGGTATTGTCCAGGTCTATTGGAAGTAGAACAAGGGCCAAAGATTAAAACTAAGACTCTGAAATTTATTTTCACATATGCATCTACATACTCCTCTTCCCTAATCAAAACAAATTAGTCTGACTTGGCTTGGTTTAGTGTGTCGCTGATGAAGAGAATGGTAGGGACTATATCCTTAACACAAGCTAAGTGAAGAAGTTATGGTAATCAATGAACAAAATAATACTTCCTAAAGATTTAGGCCTATTTGGAATGAGACAAGAACATACAGAGAGTTGAAGTTCTACCAGTATGTCACCAAGTGTTGTAGAGGCTACAACCACCCTCCAAAAATTTTCCTATGCTTTGATTTTGGAGCCCTCCTCTCTGTTGACATGAGATTACCTTTGGTAGCTGTCAAATATTCATGTTTTGATTGGGACTAATCCCTTTAATATGTACTTTTTTTTTCTTGTTTTTAGATGATATTTCTAAGTCACAAGCTAACATCCTGACTTGGCTTTACAATGGTTCTAGGCTTGCATCTAGAAACTACGTAATCCATGAGGGCAAGCCAACCTTGATGATTGGAACTACACAATCCAAACTGGAAGTTTTGCATTGATCTTAAAAAATATGCATTCATGGATGCAATCCTAGCACTAAGGTTAGAAACTATGCAATCCATCACTGAGCTTAGAAACTGCACAGTGCACTAAGTCAGAAGTTTGCCTAGTTCCCTAGAATTATGTAATATTTCCCTACTATTACATAACTACAATACTAGTGTAGACCATTATTATTATTGGTAGTGTAGCCATATTATTTTTATTGTTGTGGCCATGTATTTCCCATATTGTTATTATTGTGCCCCATATAAGCCCACTATTGTTATTGTTGTGTCCTTACATTATTCTTATGTAGGCTTTGATTATATTGTGACCCATTAGACTCCTATATATAGAAAGGAGGTTTTTTCAATTGAATCATCCAACAATTTTTCATTTATTTAATGTAAAGGAGGTTTCTTCCTCGAAGAGGATAATTTTTAAGTCGTTGATCTATCTATTTGTTGTTAAAAAATTATATATTACGAAGCAATGGAACACATAAAATATTGCAGAAATATAAACACAGAAAATGCACAAAACGAGAGAGACACAGATATATGTGGTTCACCCAGTTTGGGCTACGTCCACCCCGAACAGCCAGTCCTTCCTTTCTATTATCCAGCAAAATGGAGAGACACAACCTACAGCAAATCCGCTGTAATATCCTCTGTTTTCTCTCACAGTCTCACCTCTCTGTTTCTCGCTCACAGAATACACATCTATCACACAGCCTCAAATACAATACCATCATACAAAGAGAGGGGTTGCCTTCTAGGGAAAAAAACCCTAAACTAAACATAAGTTCTACCGTCATATCATCCGCCTAATGAACGGCCCAGATTGACTAGAAATTACTATACTTTTACAAGGCAATTCTACAACTGTTTGTAGCTTCGGGGGCGCTGCCCCCGAAACCCCCCGCCAGGGGAGGGGGCTCCCAAAGGTCGCAGCCACCCCCCGTGGACCCTCCCTACAATGAATATTTTACGGGCGGCGTTGCCGCCCCCATTTCGAACTGGGGTCCTATGTGGCGATACCTTTGAATATAGAAGATAATCAGGCTCCACACCCAACATTTGTGAGCTATTTTCATAACATTTGGTATCAGAGCTTTGGATTCTAGTGTTTCGTTGCTTCAAAGAGGTCATCATGGAATTTTCTCTATAACTAGTTTTCTATGAAACTTAAGAAGTGAAAAGTGTAACCATGCCAATCCGGAATCTTGGTGAACTTTGTGTATGGATTTCAGATCTGGTCTTGCTGTATTTTCAGATATGACCCTGGGAAATTAGGGTTTTTGTAGGATCCAAAATTCCTTCTCAAATAGGCGACCTAGGGAAAATCATCATAACTTTCATTCTGAGCATCATATTTCAATTTCATAAAAATTGGTGGAAAGAGGATGGACTTTAGCTTTTTAGGTATGATTTTTAGAGCAAAAGGTCAAAATAGGGAAACATGGAACTCCATACAAGTTTGCTCTATTGAACCATTATATAATTAGTTCATCATGGGAGATTGGGAATAACTATTTCTTGTAGACTCCAATCTTGGTATGAATTTTTGGGTTGGAAATAAGATTGAGATGGATACTACATGATGGAATTTCAGATCTTGGATATTTTGAATCATAGAGATACAACAGCTACAATATCTAGCTCCTAAAAGGTAAGCAAAATGTGTGTATTTTTTAAATTTTGCATAACGTTTGTTTGAAAAAATAGTTTGAAGTGATTCAAAGGGTATAGTGAAGCATATATATCATTGTTTCATTTCAAAATGCCTAGAATAAATAAAATGGAAACACCTATTAAGAAACTAGAATGCTCTACCATGAAACATGAAGAAAAGGAAGAAGCACAACATGATATATCAAAAATACAAGAACAAGTGCAAAAAAATTCTCTCTCACAAAGATAACCAAAATTGAATTGGAAGCTAAGATTGATGATTTGAAGAATAGTTTAAAATAAGACATGGAAGCTTTAAAGGATGGAGTGAAAGATTATATGGATGGTATAGAAGTAAAAATGAAAGGAAACATGGAAGATTTTAAGAATGGTTTAAAATCAGACATGGAAGGTTTGAAGGAAGGTTTGACAAAGTTGCTACAAGAAATGATTCCTAATGGCAAAAAGGTATTAGATGAAACTCATGATGAGAACAAAATAAATTTTAATCATGATTTCATAGACTCTAAATTTGGATCGAAGACCCACCATATTCCAAAGATCGATATGAGGAAGTTTGGTACAAAGGATCCGATAACATGGATACTACAGATGGAGCAATATTTTGATCTCAATAATGTGCAACACATACAAAAGGTACTCATTCAAACTTTATATTTAGAATCCAATCATTTTGTATGGTATTGATGGTTTCTTTCTAATAAACCACTTGTCACTTGGTCAAATTTTATGGATGAAATGATAGCACATTATCAGGATACAAAGAGAAACACCTTCTTTAGCCAATCGATAAATATCAAACAAAAGGGTTCAATGGCATAGCACATTTAGGACTTCCAAAAATTGAATATAATGGTAAATTATATTCCAGAGGAGCATAGGAATGATTTAATCATAGGGACTTTAGAGGATAAGATCCAACATGAGGTTCACCTTTGGGAACCTGATTCATTGGAGAAGGCATTCAGGCTGGCAAGAAAAATTGAAAGAAAACAAGGAAGCCTACAACTCACAACTATAATGATGGAGCTGTTGCTGCCCCTAGCCTTCCGCAACCTACAAGATTAACACCACAACAATTGAAAGAAAAAAGAGAAAAAGCGATTTACTATAGTTTTGATAGAGAATACACTAAAGGTCATAAGTGTGCTGAGAAGAATTTTTTTTACATAGATTGTGAAGAGGAGGAAGAAAAGGAAGAAGAAACTTCAAATGAAGAGGATATACACTAGGAACAAACCCAAGAGAAAGAAGAAATGAATCAAACCATATCTTCTGATGCATTGGTAGGAATTACCACTACTCAAACTCAATATAGAAGCACATATCATGAAGAAAAATGTAATAGTGTTGATTGATTTGGGGAGTAAGCATAATTTTATTCATTAGATAGCCATGGAATTAAATCTCTTCCTGTACCCATAACCATAGTGTCAAGTGATGGTTAAAAATGGAGGAACTATAAATTACTCTTAAATGTTCCATAATATCAAGTTAACCATAGGGGAATATGCATTGAATAGTCCAATGCTCTCCATTCCAATGGGTGGTGCTAATTTTGTACTAGGATTCAAATGGTTACAATCTTTGGTACAATAACTTTTAATTTTAAAGAACTTTCCTTGAAATATTTTTGGGAAGGAAAGGAAGTTGAATTAAGGGGTATTGTAGGGAAAACAGGAAAGATAATTATCTCTAATGGCAAGACAAAGCTTCGAAAGAAATAACAATGGGGCATAATTGTACAATTATGCTCACTAGAGGATCAAACATTGAAATAATATATTTCTTCAGACCTCCAAAAAGCCTTGGACAATAATTCCACAGAATTTGAGACTCCCAAAGGTCTACCACCTATTCTTCATAACGATATTTCTATTCATTTTATTCCAGGAATGTTTCCTCCAAAAATTAGGACTTATATATCCCTATGCCAAAAGGAGTGAAATTTAAGTATGGTTGCAGAAATTCTAGAGGGTAATATAATTCAACCTAGTCAAAGTTATTTTTTAGCTCCTGTATTATTGGTGAACCAGAAGGATCAATCATAGTGGATGTGTCCAAATTATAGGGGGCTCAACAAGCTCATTTTTAAAGATAAATTTACCATTCCTATCATTGATGAATTATTCGATGAATTACATTGATAAATTTACTTCACAATGTTGGATCTTCCTTCGGGATATCATCAAATTAGAATGAAGACTGAATACATTCTTAAAAAATAATTTAGAACTCATGAGGGTCATTATAAATTTTTGGTCATGCCTTTTGGCTTTACCAATGCACCTTCTACATTTCAAGGTTTGGAGAATTCAATTTTCAAACCCTTACTTATAAAATTTGTGTTAGTATTTGTTAATGATATACTAATCTACAAAAATTCTTGGAAGGATCATGTTCAACATGTTGATAGGGTGCTCAAACTATTGATGGAGAAACAATTATATGCAAAAAACTCCAAATGTTTCTTTGGAGTACAAGAGGTGGAATATTTGGCTCATATTGTATCTCGTGAGGATGTTAAGGTAGATCCTAACAAAATTAAATCCATTAAGGATTTAAATCTGCAAGGATTTCTTGGGTTGAGAGGGTATTATTGCAAGTTTGTTAAGAATTATGGGAAAGTAGAAACACCTCTAACAACATTAGTGAAGAAAGATGCATTTTCTTCAACTCTAGAAGAAACTAAGGCCTTTGAACATATTAAAGAGGCAATGTGCCAAGAATCAACCTTAGATATGCCAGACTTCACAAAAGCCTTTATTTTGGAATGTGGTGCCTCAGGAAATGGAATTGGTGATGTTTTGATGCAAGAAGGAAGACCCATTTCTTTTGAAAGTCATTCAATCAAAGGAAAGTATTGACACAAACCTTTTTACAAAAAATAATGTTAGCAATATTGCATGCACTAAAGCAATGTCGAACATACCTAATGGGAAGAAACTTCAAGGTAAAAAATATCATGGTAGTCTTAAATAATTTTTGGAAAAATTATTATGTTCAGAAGAGCAGCAAAAATGGGTCACAAAAATGTTGGGTTGTGACTTTGAACTCATATACAAAAAAGGGAAGAAAAATGTTGTTGCGGATGCACTGTCAAGAAAGGATGATGATGTGGAAGCATTGTTTTGTGCCATTTCTATTATCCAACCAGATTGGATAACTAAAGCAAGGGATGAATGGAAGAATGACAAAGAAGTGCAGACACACATTCAAAAGTTGCATGTTAGGTCCCTATACTACTAGTGTAGCCCCTTATTGTTATTAGTAAAACCGCCTTATTATATTTTTGTGCACATCTAGTCCCCATATTGTTATTATTGTGCCCCATAGAAGCCCACTATTGTTATTATTATGCCCTTACATTATTATTGTTATGTCGGCTCTGATTATATTATGACCCCTTAGACTCCTATATATAGAAAGGAGGTCTTGTCATTTGTATCATCCAAGAATTTTTCATTTGTGTAATGTAAAGGAGGTTTCCCCCTCGAAGAGGCTGACTTATAAGACGTTTATATCTCTTTTCTATCTTTTGTTTCATAACATTTGGTATCAGAGCTTTGGTTTTTAGGGTTTCACTGCTCCAAATAGGTCATCATCGAATTTTCACTATACCTTTTTTTCGGTGCCGTTTCAAAAGCTAAAATAAAAAACCCATTTGAGATGACATCACGCTGAATCTCGAGTCCAAATTTTAGGTCTTGTCTCGCAATATTTCCGATGTTATGATCTGAGGAAGTTAGGGTTTTTTCAAGCTCCAGAATTTCATCTAAAACAGGTCATCATGGAATTTTCTCTATAACATTTTTTCTACGAAGTTTCAAAAGCTCAAAAAAAATACCCATTTGAGAAGAAAGCGGTTTGAAACTCGGGTTCGAATTGAAAATCTTTTCTCTCTAGATTTTTGGATATATGATCTAAGGAAGGTAGGTTGTTTGCAAACCCGAATTACATCCTAAACAGGTGAGCTTGGGAAAATCGTCATAACCTTATCTCTGAGCATCAGATTCAAATTTTGTAAGAAGTAATAGAATGATGACAGAGTGAATTTGTTTAGGTATAATTTTTAGAACCTAAGGTTGAAACAGTGACATGTGGCATGTCGTATAAGTTCACTTTATGGAAATAATCTATAATTAGGTCATCGTGGGAGATTGGGAATAAATCCTTCTTCGTGAATCCAATTGCAATCAGACTTGCGTAGTTAGAAAGAGGACTCAAAGGGCTATTACAGGCTTTAGAACTTAAAGATTTGAAATTACAGAGTTACAATCATTTCAAGATCGAGCTCCTAAAATCAAGAAAAAGGGAGATGAGGAAGTTTGATGGCAAGGATTCGGTAATTGGATACCACAAATGGAGAAATATTTTGATCTACATAGTGTACCACTGTTACAAAAGGTATGTATTACATCTAATTATTTAGAACCAAATCAATTTTTATGGTATGGGGGGATTTGTTCTCGTAAACCACTTATCACATGGTCAATTTTCACGAAGGAAATGATAGCACATTATGAGGATACCATGAGCAACACCTTCTTTAGCCAAATGATCAATCTCAAACAAAAGGGTTCAATGGCAGAGCACATTGAGGACTTTCAAAAATTGAATATAAGGGTAAATAATATTCTAGAGAAGCAAAAGATAAATAGTTTTATCTATTCCATGGAAGCTGATATCAATGGTATGAAAGCATATTAGAAGAAAGACATGGAAGATTTGAAGAAAGGCAAGGAAGGTTTGAAGGAAGGTGGGACAAAGTTGCTACAAAAAAGGCCTCCTAATGACGAAAAGGATCAAGAAATGTCAAAAGAAGAGGATATACACTGGGAACCAACCCTAGAGAAAGAACAAATGAATCCCACCATATCTTGTATTGCAATGATAGGAATTACCACTCCTCAACCTCTCAAGATAGAAGGACATATCAAGAATAAGAATGTTCAAGAAGTGAAATATCAGGAAGAAAATTATCAAGAAACATCAGAAGAAAAGGATACTCACTAGGAAGCAACCCCAGAGAAAGAAGAAATGAATCTGACCATACCTTGTAATGCATTGGTCTGAATTACCACTCCTCAAACTATAAAGATAGAAGGACATATGAAGAAAAAAAGGTAATAGTGTTGATTTTTTTTTGTATACAATGGAATCGGCAATAGGGGCAGCCTCGTGACTCGCGTTACATGGGGTCGAATCTGACCACTACCTCTATAAACACTGGGAGTTGCGCCCGCACCTCTCCACAGCACTGGGTTAATCTAGGGGAATTGAACTCGTGACCTTTAGTATGGAGCCTGCCTTTCTAACGAACTTCACCGCAGTGTGATTACCAACTCGCCTACCCCCATGGGGTTAAAGGTAATAGTGTTGATTAATTTGGGTAGTACACATAATTTTATTCATTGTAAGATAGTCAAGGAATTGAATGGTTTCCTATATCCAGCACTAGAGTGTCAAGTGACGGTTGTAAGTGGAGGAACCATAAATTTCTCTGGAAAGTGCTATAATATCAAGCTATCCATGGGAGAATATGTATTGAATATCCCAATGCTTTCAATTCCAATGGATGGTATTGAAGTTGCACTAGGAATCCAATGGCTACAACCCTTGGGTACAATAGCTTTTAATTTTCAAGAAATTTTCATGAAATTTTCTTCAGAAGGAAAGGAAGTTGAATTAAGGGGTATCATAGGGAAACCAGGAATGATAATAAGATGTAACGGAATGAAAAAGCTTCTAAAGAAAGAAAAGCAATGCATAATTTCACAATTATGTTCGCTAATGGTTCCCACATTGAAAGATCTATTTCTCCAAATCTCGAAAAAGTCTTGGACAATCATTCCAAGGTATTTGAGACTCCCAAAGGTCTCCCACGTATTCGTGATCATGATCATGTTATTCATTTTATTCCAGGAAGTGTTCCTCCAAACATCAGGCCTTATACATATCCATATGCCCAAAGGAGTGAAATTGAACATATGGTTGCAGAAATGGTAGAGGTTGGTATAATTATCCAACCAAATTTGAAAAACAAAGCAAGGGATGAATGAAAGAATGACAAAGTAGGGTGGGAACTCATTCAAAAGTTGTCGAAGATCCCAGTTCCAAAAATATTGCTAGAACTTGAAAAGGAAGGAAAAATCATATTGGAACATGAAGCATTCACAGAACCGAGAAATCAACAACTACGAAATTGATCAATTTCAGATTATCTCATCAGGTGGAAGAACTTACCCGCTGAAGATTCCACATGGAAGGATGA
This sequence comes from Pinus tabuliformis, assembly GCA_031772625.1. Taxonomy (NCBI): domain Eukaryota; kingdom Viridiplantae; phylum Streptophyta; class Pinopsida; order Pinales; family Pinaceae; genus Pinus; species Pinus tabuliformis. Next base: position 913,316,120 of record CM062815.1, on the reverse strand, counting down.
AAATTTTATACATAAGCATCAAGAACTACTCAAGAATTGAGGACAACACTTTTTGAAGGAGAGGCGCATGTTAGGTCCCTATACTGCTAGTATAACCCCTTATTGTTATTATTACAACCCCATTATTATATTTTTGTGCCCATCCAATCCCCATATTGTTATTATTGTGCCCCATAGAAGCCCACTATTGTTATTATTCTGCCCTTACATTATTATTGTTATGTCGGCTCTGATTGTATCATGACCCCTTGGACTCCTATATATAGAAAGGAGGTCTTGTCATTTGTATCATCCAAGAATTGTTCATTTATGTAATGTAAAGAAGGTGTCCCCCTCAAAGAGGCTGGATTCTAAGACGTTTATCTCTCTTTTCTATTATATCTGATACATTTAGCTGTAAAAATGATTTATTATGGTACAAATATTGCTTATATCTTTGTAAGAATTCCCAACTCAAACAAAATATTCTTTTGGAATTTCACTGTTGGTTAGGGGTCCCCTAGGTCTAAGTTTTGTACGAGTCATGTAAAGACTCTCCATTTTGAGGAGCAGTGCACAAGTAGCGTAGGGTTATAAGTGTTAAACGGGCTTTAGGGTGGGTCAAAGCCCCTTCTTTTCTAAAGGGATGGGATCATCTAGAAGTATTTTGAGCTCCACCCATGATTTGTGGACCATGGTATTGTAAGGGTAAAATCATATATAAAGGCATGTTTTAGCAACTCTAAGGAATGAATCAATTGATTAAAAGATCTTTGAGTCTGTTTTTGTGAGATCTTTTTGTAGTAAGGCGAAGGGGAAGGCTCATGCAGTTGTGTGTGCGGAGACCTTCGTAAGTCTACAATTATGTGCACAGTGTTAGAAAGATTGTATCTGTGAAGACTTGAACTAATAAAGAATAATTGAGAGAGATTTATTTGTTTCCGTATGTTCACATAGTTTATGTGTCTTAGCATGTTTATGATTCATTTTTGTACATTTCTTATGCAATTGCATCGGAAAGGTTCAAATACCATTTTATGTGATGAATAATACATGTTCAACTAGTTACGCATAGTTCGCTAATCTGTTCAGTAGGAAAACAATTTACGACTGTAAAAATAAGGTTAATCATTTGCGAATGTCACACTAATCCCTACACTATGAGAAACATTACAACTACGCTACATAGTCCCTCTAGATGCAAAAAGCTGGTTCTAGCATTCCCTAATATTGCGTCGACTGAGACTAGGGTCTACGCAAGAAGGTCACTGCCGAAGGGCCGATGGTATAGGGTTTTTTCGATTACTGCAGCTAATTCTGAACTTGGGTCTAAATCCCTGAAACCAACAGATGGTTTCATTTCTAAAACTTAGATCAGACTATTTGAGGGATGTGTCATGTGGCTACTGACGAGAAAAGAGATCCACAATTGGGTAGATTAGAAGTTGCATGAATTTGTAGCATAGAAAAGAAGAGATTTGCACCAATTGAAAGAAAGTGGTTACAGAGGTATATCTATATAGAACAACACGAGATATTTTTTTCATCATTCACTAACGACCTGCACGACTGGCTTTCAAAGCTAGCGACAAATGAACCCTATTGGAAACATGGCGATCCTATTTTGTGGACCCCACAGCGGATTGAGAAACTTAAGGATTCTAGAAATAAGGTCACAAAAGCTATTGATTACTGGATTGATAGTATCCTCAGAGGCTTTATTACTAAATTTGCAATTGACATAATAGTATCCTACAATGAAGTTGAGCAAATAATTTTCAAAGGTGCACGAGGCAAGTATATGAATTCCTTAAAGATCTAGATTAAGATGTTGTTATGTGAAAATGATTTTATGCCTATAAACTGATGTTTAAAAGAAGCCAGACTAGATCTACGCGAAGCAGAAAAATATTCCGAGCCAACCGTGACGAATTTATTGTGGGTGAGTATAGTCCATTGTTTGGTGAATTAGACAACGAAGAAGAAAGGAGAAACCCTAGTACATCTAGAGGTGCAGCACAGTTAGAAACTAAACACACTTCTATGATTCCTAACCCCTCCACTCAACCTCCATTTTTGCCTCCACCTCATACACCTACACCTCCACCTTCTCTATTGGACATGGCTAACGTAGCAAAGATTCCCATAATCAAGGGTCAAGGACCAGAGGATCCTGATCACTTTTGGTTTGTCGCAGAAGCTGTGGAAAGCACAATAGATCAATGATAGCAATATGAAGAAAGCACAGCTTGTCAAAGCATAACATGACATAGCGTTGTTGTGGTATATTAAGTACAATATGGTGAATCCAACTACTTCACTAGATGTAATGAAGCATAGAATAAACGCGAAGTGTAAGAAGCCCAAGTCGCAATCACAATGTATTACAGAAATAAAAGAAATTAAGTAAGTCATCAATGAGACTTCCTCAGATGTAGATCAAAGGTTAAAATGTTTGATGGGAAAAGCCAACTTCCGGATATTTTATGAATTGCACAAAGAATGGTATATAGTTGCGATATTGCCACACCTCAGATTACCATTATCGCAAAAAAAAATTTGGACGCATGTGGAAGCATTAGAAATCACGAGGAAATTAGAATCTTCACCAGTACAAGATACTCACATAGGGGTTCAATAGATATAGTCCCAGTTGGCAAGCTTGCATATGGAGTTGCAAGACTTGAAGAAAGGAAAGGATATTCGGTCTAAGATGTGGTCAGAAGTATGGTGCCTAAAGTGTAAGAAGTAAGTTCACTATAAGGACAATTTTCCTGTCTATCCTAATTATTTGGCTAGCGAAGGTCCCAATCCTTTAAATTTAGAGCCTAGTGTTAGACCAAGTACCGTACCAAGCGTATGATGTAGTATTTTCCGAGTTGCAAGCTATTACCCGACTGATTAGTGCTATTTTCTACATAAATATGTGTAGTCGCTGCAACAATTATTCTGTAGGTTCTATTGATTAGTAGGACATGATGATCAAACCTCGGCATATAGGATGCAAGTTGAAGGCTGCATGCACGAAGATAATGGTTCACCTGTGGTTCGCAGAGGATTTCAAGGTCGACGATGTGGTCGAGGAGGAGGTGCTGGGTGAGGACAGGGTTAGATCATATGCTATAATTGTGGCTTTTGAAATGGAATCCATAATCAATATAGAAAGGAGGATTATGGTATTTGAAAAGAATGGTACTAGGGTCGTTTTTCCTTTAAATCATTTTGAAGGAGCGCAATATAGAGAACCCATCTGCGAAGAATATGGTGATGAAGATATTGATCACATCTATAAGTTAATTGTTCATGACAAACATTGGATCAACCCCACTACAGATGGATGGATAAGCTAGGAGAAGGATAGTTCATCTCATTCGGACTCAGATGAAGAATTGGAGAACCTGGTAGAACTAGTTGCATGAAGTTTATACTCTTTGTTGTAATAAAATGACAAAATCTCTTAGTTGCATATTAACCGAGGTACGCAATTTTCCATATTATGGTGGGATAGGTGTTGTTAGCATATTTCTAGATAAATTTGAAAGCGATGTCCCATAATAACAACGATTACAAGCCTTATATATAGATTTGAGGGCTACACCTGTGCACTAGTGGGGTACACATAAAGATATTATAGGAGATTAGTGGGAGTACCGACAATTGATGACACTCAGGTTCAGTCAAGAAAACAGAAGGATCATAGAGAAGTACACTTGAAAGGATGATCCTTGAGATCATTCCTCTCATTCGAATAAGGCATGGGGAAAAGAACCTCGACTAGGATGGCTACATATATGTGTTCACACTTTGGATGTAATACCAATGAATTGGTATCCTGAAATGGAGTTCTGCCATGGTAGCTCCGAATGGAACGATATGAAGGAAAGTTTTATATTGGCCTTTAGGTTTTAGAATGGATTTCAATGCATAGATGAGGCCCTTCAAGAAATTAAAGAAGCAATGTTTTAGACACCTAAGGAGCCAATGACTTAGGTACATTCTGATTGGAACATGTAGTTGCAGCAAGTACTGGAGCGCTATAATATGACCATTGACAAGGGTGAAGAATATTTGCGTAGTATTAATATTCCTAAGTTAGAAGGACAACGCGATTGGCAGGACCAGATGTTGGAATGCCTAATGTAACACAACCTATTAAGACAAGGTATGTCAACATAGGCTCAGAGGCAGAGCCTAAGTTCATGCACATAAGAGATTATTGGGATGAAGATATGGTAGGAAAGGTCACTGAGTTCCTACATGAGTACCAAGAGTTGTTCCAAAAAACGTTCATGGAGTTAAAGGGCGTCGTGGAAGACCTGGGTTTCACTAAAATCACTTTGAAGCTAGATGTGAAGCTTATAAAACAACGAACATATAGGTTCAACCCAAAGTAAAAGGCGAAGGTAAAGGAGGAACATGAGAAGATGGTCGTAGCTGGCATAATTGAACCTCTTGAAGAATCTGAATAGGTGATTCGAATGGTAATATCGGAGAAAAATACAAAGGGATAAACAAGGATCTGTGTCAACTTAAGAAAGTTGAATGACACGTGTAAATGTCTCATTCCCAACACCATTCACAAACAAAGTTTTGGGAAATGTAGCGGGACAAGAGGCCTACTGCTTTACACATGGGTTTTCTGGGTACCATCAGATTAAGATAACGTTGAAATATAGGAGTAAGACCACCTTTGCTACTAAATGGGGATCATTTCAATATACAATCATGCCATTTGTGTTGAAGAATGCACCGATGACTTTTTCCAAAGTTGTTGTCATAGTGTTTAAAGAATTCATTCACAAGTTTCTGGAGGTGTACTTTGATAACTAGACTGTCTTTGGGCTATTAAAGAAGCATGTCTCAAGCCTGCGCTTGATGTTTGATCTCTGCAGGAAGTATCAAATATCATTAAACCTAAAGAAGTGTATTTTCTTTGTACCTTATAGAATTTTACTGGGACATGTTGTCTGTAAGCAAGGGCTGATGGTAGATCTTGCAAAAATCATTGTTATTATTAATTTGGATCCACCAAAGAATGTGAAGCAGCAACGTAACTCTTGGACACACTGGATATTATAAAAAATTCATTAAGGCATTCATGTAGATCACTACACCGATGGATAAATTATTAAATAAATATGCCACCTTCTATTGGGACGATGAGTGTCAAAAAATCCTAGATCTCTTAAAGGAGAAAATGGTCATTGCACCGATCCCGGTGTTTCAGTATTGGAAGAAGGAGTTCCACATTCATTTGGATGCATCATGTAGAACTTTGGGAGTTGCCTTAACGCAACCAGGGGAGGGGGGATGTTGATCACCCCATTTCATTTATGAGTTGAGAATTGTCTAAGGTAGAGAGGAGGTATTCAGCAATGGAATGAGAAGTCTTGGCTATGTTGTATGCATTGTAGAAATTCATGCATTACTTGTTGGGTGCACACTTTAAGATGTTCACAGACCATTTTGCGTTGAAATACTTGGTGAATAAGCCTCTGTTGGGGCGGGGGATATTTGCAGATGTCTCTTGTTGTTTCAAGAATATTATTTTGAAGTAAGCATCAAATGAGGATGACTGAATGCTGGGTCGGATCATCTATCTTGAATTGAGAACAATAAAGAACCGACCAACATTGAAGAAGGATTGCTTGATGTGTAGCTCTTCACAGTAATGGTTGTTGATGAACATTTTGTAGATATTACTTACCTTTTGACTACCAGACTAGCCCCTGTAGAGTATAGAATGCAACAAAACAAAGAAATAGTAGTTAGAGCATCAGATTTTTCTCTAATTACTTGGCATCTCTATACAATGGGCCCTAATGAAATATTGCCTAGATATTCCCCTAAGCATGAATGACACACTATTTTGGTAGAAGCACATAGTGGTGTCGTAGGAGAGCACTACATAGCAAAAACATCAGCATAGAAAATTTTGAGGGTAGGATTATGGGTGCCCATGGTGAACAAGGATTCTAGGGAATATTATTGTGCTTTCGACATTTGCCAGCAAACTGAAAGATCATCAGGAGAGATGAATTTCCACTGAATCCAAAAGTTACATTGCATAATTTTGATAAGTGGGTTATTGATTTTGTGTGATTGATCAATTTGTTAGGCAAGAACACTGGTGCACGCTACGTTATTACCGCGATAGATTATCTCACCAGGTGAGTTGAAGCACAAATGGTAAAGTACTGCAGTGTAGACACTACTACACACTTCATCTTTGAGTATATATTGTCACGTTTTGGGTACCCGAAGATCCTGATGAGCAACATAGGAATGCACTTCATCAACCTCATGATTGAAGCATTAACATAAGAGTTTCAAGTACATCACCAAAAGAGCACAACTCATAATCCTTGGGTGAAAGGCACGGTTGAGGCTTTTAATAAAATTTTGGAGAATTCTATGAAAAATGTTTGTAACGTCAATTGGAATGATTGGGATGTGTGCATACCTGTAGTGTTATGGGCATACATGACTACTTGCAAGACGCTGACAAGGCATACTTTGTTTAGGCTGGTGTATGGACAAGAAGTTGTAATGCCGATGGAATATATAGTACCCAGTATTAGAATCACAATAGTCATGAATATTGAAGACAACGATATTATGGAAGAAATATTAGAACAACTTCTCACGCTTTAATATGATAGTTTCCTTGGAGGATTTCATAACAAGTATAGAAAGCTAAGGAAAAGACCTGACACGATCGACATATTAAGCAACGAACTTTCAAGAACAAAGACTTGGTTTTGCTATACGATAGTAAGTTCGCACAGTTGCCTGGTAATTTCAAGATGCATTAGATAGGCCCATACAATATCAAGGATATCTCAAATGGTGGTGTAACTCAGCCCATGAAGCTGAATGATGAATTATTTTGTAGGTGAGTAAATGGTATTTGGTTGAAACTCTACAAGGAGGATTCCATCCTTAGGTCTACGCAATGACTATATGAATGAAGGACAATCTTAGTGCTATGGGCAGTTGGAAGGAAGCACGGGACTATAAAGTACTCTGCCAATGAAGGACCTTATCGAAGAAGGAGGGTTGTGTGACAATCAGGAGGATGGCATAGGTGGAGAAAGCTACGACAAAGAAGGGGTAACTACAGTGTAGGAAGGAATATGACGTAATTCATCCAGAATATGACTGTTGGGAATGAATTGGCAAGGAAATTATTGTTAAAAGGAGTGGGGGAAATGCATTTAAGGAGCATACATGGGAAAATATTCCGCCAAATCCACATTTATGAAGAGGATATGGAGGGGATTAAGTGGTTTGAATTTGAAAAAGGTTATAAATATGGCACTCCACTCCACATTCAGAAACAATGTTTGTTGAGAATTGGATGTGATATTTTTTACCTAAGTTTGAGCCGAGCATTCTGCTGCATGTCTAATTGGAGTGGGGAAGATCTTGAGCCAGAGTTTATGATTTGAGGGCTAGAATCCATCATGACTGCTTCACAATCAGTGTATATTACTACATTAATATTACCAAGGACTAAGGCAACTTCCGCAACAACATCCAAGAAGCAGAAGAAGCCCCTAAGGACCCTGGTTAGGAAGTCACTGAGGAAAATCCCCACAAAAAGATGGAGTAATGATAAAATGGATACAGATAAGCCAAAAATGGAGGCTTAAGATCTGGCTGATGAAGAAATAGTTGACGGATTTGAGGATACCAATGCAAATGAGGTGGAAGCAATATCCAGGTTTCCACCCTATATGCTTCCGAGGAAGCCAACTACAAAGGTGATGAAGGACCCAGATTCTATCAATTTCAAATATTTACACCCCTATTACCAGAGGAAGTGTCGATTGAGGGAGAGTTTTTGGGTAGGGTACCACAACTGTGCATGGAGGAATTGGATTTGAATGATCGTAATAGGCATCCCAAATTTGAACCCAAACAAGTACCTCCAATCCATTTATTATGAATAAGCTGGAGTGATAAGGGTTGAGCCAATGAAGTGAGTAGTCGGGATTCGGCATGCTGGGCTACTAAACATGCTTTATGTCCCAAATTTTTGGCACAACAACATAAACAAAATATATGTGCGCCAACTATTGGAATTGGTACATGATGGATGTCTGTGGCTTGGAACACAATCCTAATTGACAATATGTTAATCCGAAGGATTATTGTGCTGCCTCACTAAGGAGAAAAACCCAATGAAACATTTGTCGAGAAATTTTAGGAAAAAAAGATGGTCGATCAGATGAAGAATGACTTTGGCATAGTCAAGAAGTCTCGGGGCTATACTATTAGTTTTATTAATGATGAGGTTGTGCATTTTTCTACATGCATTTTGGCCAATAAGATCACAAGGAAGTGTTGGGCGGACGAAGTTCTGATCGTAGTTGTATTCTTATCTACGTAGTGCAACAAGGTGGTCTAGCTTGATTAGGCTAGGTATCTATGTCAAGAGTTTTTGGATGAATATAGAGAAGCGTAGGAAGAAGGGAAGCCATTCCACTACCTTTGTCTATCACTCTTAGTCGTATTGGTAGCATGGCGAACATCGAAGGATTCGTAGTTCCCCAATGTGGAACCTGATGTGTGTGAGGCTGTGAAGTTTTCCTTGCTATGGGCATATAATGAACCAACTCGAATTATGGAGAAAAAAATATTATGGGTTATCTCTGAGATCAATTTGAACAGAGTCATCAACTAAAAGCCACGGATACCATCCACACTATTTAAACAATATAGCAACATTTCCAACTTTAAAGTGGATTTTCATAGTGTCTTTATATATGCGAAGAAAGATTTAGAGAAGGTATGACATGAGCTACCATACTTAGTTTCTGACGATGAAATCTTGATGGTCATCAGTAAGTGATCGATTAATTGGATTACCCCTACAAATGTAATAGTGATAGAGAAGGCAGGCACAAGTAAGGGCACTATAGGTACGCAGGCCGAAAAATAGGTGACCAAAAAGGATACCGAGAAGGTGCCTTTGACGACCACAATTGACCTCGAGGAAAAAACTACCGAGCACACAGTAGAGAAGGAGACTAACGAGGGGGGAATAGACTAGCAGACTGGATGTTGTGGACACAGCGGATATTGATTTCTTATTCATAATAAATAAGTGGCAAAAACAGAGTGTTGGTAATGCATGAAAGCAGAATAAGTCAGATAAATCCACTAGTGCAAAACCTTTGGTCCTCATTGAGGGGGACTCTGACAAAATTCCTGACACCGTCCAAGCTGTGATGGAGGAGATATGGAGGAATATTGAAGATCAATATAGGGCAATATTGACAAAGGTCCAACAGGGCCTTAAATAATTGTAGGTTTAGACGAGTGTGATCCAAGCGAGCATGGTTCACGAAGGCAGGAATCAAGTGAGCATGGTACCTTCGACAGCTAGGCTTATTGCAAACCTCCGAGAAGTAGATTTTCTTGAAGGATCACTGCACATCGAGGTTGCAGAAGAAAGGGAAAGCACAAAAAATTAAATAATCTCAGCCTCAATCTTGTGGTCCTCCCCCTTCTGACATTGCGTGTCATAGATGGGCTCAAGATATGGGAGAAGCGAGCTCTGTTGGTCATCAATGAAATCAAAATCAACAACAAACAAATGTTCGAAGAAAATAATAAAGTGATGCAGGATCGCAAGGAGGTATCTGCGCACAACCAACAACTGGAAGAGATCATAACCAAAGCATGCAGTGAGATTCTAGAGCTCTAGATCCCAGCTGAGGCAGCTTCAACTAAAAATATTCTGAAACTGGGAGCAGTAGTCAAATAATTGAAGGAAGAGGTAGGAAAGGTTAGATTTGAACTAGAGATGCATATTATAGAACTTCAGATGAAGGTGTAACCTACAATGCCACCAGAAGTTTGAGAGCAACGTGAAGCTGCCATAAAAGCTTCTACAACACAGATAGAGGTTGTAGTCAAGGACCATAGTCAAACCTTTTAAGATACAATGGAAGTGTGCATCTCGCTATAGGAGGACCCACATGTGCAGAATATAAAAATGGAGATCAGGGAAAAGTAACTACAGTTTGATAAGCTTAAAGAAATAACAAAGACCTTATCACATGTGCAACGTTTCATCAGTATCTGGGAAGGAACACTTATGAAAGGACAAATCGTTGAGCTACGGCGAAAGGCATATAGCATCTCCACGAGGATGCGGCGTTGGGAAGATGAGTGTTATAGACAATTTTGTGCCTTACAGCAACAAGCATGAATTGTCAGTAATCCAAGGGATCCAAAGTTCCCTAAACATGATGTTCCTACCCCTAGAGGAACAAGGTCAGCAAACCAACAGCTCTCAGATCAGTTCTCCACCTGAAAACACTCAAAAACAAGCAATCCTGAAATCAAAGCAGGTGCTCCACTAGGCTTCTGCGCTGAAACACAACTGCTCCATGGTGTACCTGCGTTGCAAAGTAGGTAGAACAAAGCCCACATGCGTTGGGCGAGTTTGGACATGTGGCACAGTGAGTCATTGCTTTGGAATCTTCCAAAAATGACACTTGGATCAGGTATTTCGCCTTGTGATGAGTCAGAGGCTTTGTTTCTCCAAGTGGAAGCAAGGTTCACCAAGTGGACTCAAGAACTGAAGATCAACTAAAGATTAACTGAAGAGAGAGAGGACACAAGGCAGCTACACATCAGTTGCAAGCTGACTCATCCTTTCTCAATTCATCTATATATTGAGCTCTCTCCTATGAGCTCAAGAGGCTGGAATTTTGGGCAAAGTAATGATATGCTGTTGGTTTCATTCTTGAGCTATTGGGTGATTGTTTGAGAGAGGTGAAGAAGAGAAATTCTTTCTGCTGGGAGATGTTGCTGGGTTGGAGCCTGCAATGGTTGTAATACTCTCAGAACCTTTATTTCTTCATTAATAAAGGCTATTGAGGTTCTCCTATGTGCTCTTGTTTCAATTATATATTGTGATGATTGCATGTTTGGTTTACACTAATCCATGAACCAGTTATGATTGCATGCCTCTTGTAGTTTCCTTCTTTGTTGTTTTGCAGCATCTCATTGTAGCTGGGCGAGCAGAAGGATAAAGAGCTACGAGCAAGCGGCCAAAGAAGAAGAGTTTGGATTCGACATTAAGCGCAAGGCAACGGTTAGTGCTTCCTCCATTCTCTTTTGCTTTCATAAAGAAGTAAACCTTCAGTAGTTTGTTTTACAGTTGTTGCTAAGGAACTGTCACCCTTAGAGTGGGTTAGGGTCATCCGAGTCGGATACTTTTCCCTACAACAAACTGGCGACTCCACTGGAAATCGTATCCGTTTGATTGTGTTTGTAGTATTTTTGCTATTCATTTCTTGAACCAAAGAGTACCAAATCGAAAAGCTTTTGACTATATCAAAAGCGAAGTAGAGGGGCAGCTACTCTGGCTCATTTCTGAGCAAGTTCATGATTTGAAGAGCTGATCTACAAAGATCCTTGTAAGCTCTTAGTGATAGCTTTGCACCTTCTTGATCATCCCTTTGAGTGTGCTTGACTGAATGTCTCTGAATTGAGCAAAAACCGTGCATTTTTGAGAAAATTATGACCCGGAAACTGTGAAAACGCAACTCTCGTTTTCCAAAGCAGGTAGTACACAGGCTACCTGCTTTGCAACGCAGGTCCCGAAGGGGCTACCTGCGCTGAGAGCCATTTTGGCTGTGTAGAGCCTGCGTTGGCCCAAATTTGCCTAGTGCATTTGGGGTTTCCTCCTTTCTCTTGCCTAATTTCACTTAGATTTGCTGCTAAGTGTCAGTCTTGTACTTGTTTTGAAACCAATATTACTTGCCATCATTCCGCCCCTGTTATATAACGAAATTGTACTTGTTCTTTGTATTTCTTACTCATTTACAATTTCCCATAACGAAAAGTAAACTAGTCATGCTTTTGGCCTCTTAGATCTGAACCTGTGTTAGGCATTTTGCTGGTCTAAAGAGTTAGCTTGTTTGCTGTCCATAACTGATTAGTCATTTTACTTTCGTTGGTATGGTTTGATTTCATGTATTTCCAGTGATTAAGCAAGTGAATCTTAAGGTGTCTTTTGATTTGTGGACAAACTTGTTTGTTTTCGCTCTAAATCGAAATCAAAGTTATATAACCACTTTCTTTTTGTATCCATCCACATTAAGAAAGGGAAAAGAAAATACATGCATTGTGCATTTTGCATTTGAAAAAGTTTGCATGATGATTTAGGAGAAAGTGCATTAGTTTGTGCTGTATGAACTGTGTGAAAAGAATTTGCCTTTCTTCTCCCTCAGTAGTTAAGATTTTCATCAGTCAAAAAGATTTGAAAAAGCTTGCTTCTCATCTTAGGCTGCATTTAGGAATTTGTCATATACATCTCGTGGTGAACCTTGAAAGGCAAACTTTAAAAAGATCAACTTAAAATATACTGAATGAACCTAACAACGCATTTGAAACATAACGCAAACATCTAGAGGTCTAGGTAGAGACATGTTCCGGCGTCGTTAAACATAGTGACTGTCGATCTCTACGAAGGTGGGTGATTCCTCCTGAGAGTCGGTGGCACTAATACGGACTTGTGCTCCCACGTACCGTTGCGTATATATTGGGAGACCCCTATAGGCAATTATCCTTTATCCATAGGAAACCGTTTCAGCCGCCCTACTGATCGCGATGCAGTGAACACAGCATTCACGAAGATCGACCACCCGTACCGTAAAACGTATTCTGTGGTTTCGCGAAAGGTTTGGCACACCCTCTGCCTAGATCTCCAGAGCAGTTTCTTTTGGCCCTTTTCAAACTCTATAACTGAAAAGGTCCAACCGAGCATTTGTCACTTCGGGCTCGTTAATACATCGAAGGCGACTAGAGTCATCTTTAGCTTTTTCTCGACTCTTAAAACATGAAAAAGCAAAGTTATGTTTAAAAGCGTCTAATAAAATTCATTCAAATCGGAAACACAAATTTTCCCCTTTATATTTTAGTTGATCGAGTAATCCGCAATCGTGGAAGAAAGTCAATTGAATATCCGTCATTCTCGGAGGTTTGCGAGTCAACCGTCTTTGTCTCCGGAATCGAAAACAATCCGGACAAAGCGAGCTCGTCGAACCAGTTCAAAATCTCCTTTAAAAGTTAGAACAAGCGTTCCAACAACATCTGAGATTCTGGTCACTCCAAACATTTCCGGAAACCCTGCCTCGATAGAAGAAGTTCAATCGCCACAGAGGGACAGTAATACTGATCCTAGTCTGGGGGCAAATACTTTTATGACTGAACCAGTTCCATCTGTAACTGGTCCAGAGAGTTTTGTTCCTCAAACATCCGTCGTGGTCGATACAACCCCTTCTTCGGCACCGGAAATCTTTTATGGACCTGACGGTCTTTCTCTTCCACTTGGTCTGATTGCGATAGAGCAAATTATAGAGGAACCGCAAGTATCCACTCCAATTCAATTTGGAGTAGGGGTCACTCTATTTCCTGCTACAACAGAAGTTTGCGCATCACCAGTGGAAGTTCCTGTAGAATCTCTAGGTGATCAATTGGATAGACTAAAAATGACGGAACAACCGTCGACATCTAGGACTGTGTCGAATGACACGGTGACGGCAGAATTACCTGCTGTAAATCAAATGATGTTCGCCGGCATACCATCTGTCCCAACCAGCTCGCAGTCGCTAGAAGGAGTCCACCAAGAGACTATCTCGACAGTATGGTCTGTTCCTGTTTGCTCCGGAGTAATGTCTGGTAACTCTCATGGTGAGGCTCATCAAATTGACCCTTTTGGGAATCTAATTAGGCCATCCAGTCCTCCAAGACAGGCAGTTGCCTTGAGTTCTGGGTTGCTACCGTATGGGGGACAGTACCCATACGGGAGCTCTCAACCTTATTCAAGTTATGGCGGAATTGCAATGAGTAGTTGGGTACCTATGCTATCCCAGCCACCGAGAGTTGTATATTCTATGCAACAGTGTGTACCTGTGACAAACATCCCAACTACACCGGCTATTGTGACCGTGTCGCAAGTTCAAACAATGCCTGTTGTATGTCAACCTCAGATTGCTCAGGTTCTCATGCAACAGCCCCTTGACCCTGCAACCCAACCACAATCACCTATTGTTGGGACAACACAAGTACAGTTGGGTACAACTACCCCACATCTTGGTCCAATGATTAGTGTAGCGCAACAACCCATGGTGTCGCAACCGTGGATAATACAATACCAACAGCCGCAATTCCAACAAGTGTACCAAGGTTCTGAACAGCAAATGTTTGCGAATACTGGACAACCATATATTCAAAATGGTCAAAATCAATCACTTTATAGTGGTCAAGTCCATCAACCGTATTCATCATACCAACATCAACTCCATTATGCTGGTATGCAAAGACCGACTGTTCAGGCGATTCCATCGTATCCTGGTTACGCTTCACCTAACTTGAACCAGCAGTTACCATTCGTGGCGACTTTAGAGTTGCTTGATTTACATTGGTTAACAAACGATCCAATTGCTTACGCCCCTTGGTGGCCAGTGATTCCGCACAAACTTCCATCCGACATTCCTAAATTCAATGGAAATCCAGGTGAAGACCCATCGAATCATGTGATGACATTTCATCTATGGTGTTCGTCGAACACTTTGAATGACGATTCGATAAGGCTTCGCCTCTTTCAGAGGACATTGACAGGTCCAGCGGAAAAATGGTATATAGAATTGCCTAGAGCTTCGTTCGACAATTTTGGCTCCCTTGCCACGACATTCTTGACCCACTTTCAATTACCAATAACGTACGAAACGGGAACAGAGATATTGACTAACTTCAAACAGACAACCGCAACTCATATATCAGATCATATACATGAGTGGCGACGTCGACGAAGAATGGTTTAAACATACGTTCCTGATCAGCTTTTAGCTGAGTGGTTTATAAAGTCATTACTTCCGGCTATAACGGAAGATGTAGCAAAGGGAGGAGTCGTAACAGAAGAGCAAGTTATCGCTCGTGCACAATACTTGGATTTAGTATATACTCAGTCCGGCACACTCTATGACAAAATACCAGACGCCCCTAGACCAGAGTTTTCAATCCCTCCTCCTCCTAAATCAAACAGTGACTCTCATGCTGCCGATGGCGTGATTGGCACGGCAAACACGAATCCGAAAAGGACCAATCAAAAGAAGGCCCGTAAGGATTCGAATCAAAATGCGCATGAAGAAGTTCTTGCTTCGGAAGTAAATGCCGTATCGACAGATAGGGGCAAAGAAACCAATCAACTAGGAAGCAAGAAGAATCAAAACAAAGGGAGGAAGAATAAACAAGGTGGGTGATCCCCTAAGAAAAATTCTTCAAACCCTCCTGGGAATAGGAAACGGCTTCCGTGTCACATATGTGACGACGATCATCGGACGGCAGATTTCCCGTACAAAGCTGAGTTTAAAAGATTCGTAAAGAATCCGCACACTCCAGCCGTATTGACTGATCCTTTTCCCGAAGCAAGTCAGAATCTGGTTGACAGTGGAAATGCTTCCCCATCACAAGTCATGATGTTGTCAAGTTTTAAGCGCCAAGATGATGCTTTAATTTCAACATTAAACAAAAGCCGTGAGAATCCACAGCCGTTGAATGGCGAAAGAAAAGGTCAACCAGGCAGTTCGACAACAACTTCGACAGAAGTTGAGCCGCCATCCAACACAAGAAGCATTCCATCAATCCATGGAGGCAATCATCCTCTCCAATATATCGGAATAATTTTCCCAAAAGGCCCTTCTTTAATGAGCACTTTTACCCCACCACCGCCAAGTAATCTTGCGGAGTTGGATGCAGCAGGATATGAAGCCTTCTATTTTTAATGGATCTAAAAGTTTCGAGGATAGTTCCTTTCTCAAGTCAACCTCGTTTAAAAAATGAAATGAGTAAAAGAGGATAGTTCTTACGATGTCAACCTCATTAAAAAATGAAATGTCCCCTTTATGATTTAGGAGGCATGCGCCTCATCTGCATTATTATTATGCTGGGGGCATCACCGAGCAGTTTTAGCAATGTTCATGCTCGTTAAAAAATAAACGCGAGAATCGAGCAGTTTTTGTGCGGAGTTCATGCTCGTTAAAAAATAAATATAAATTGTGAGCAATCTTTCCCTAACAGTTCAAGCTCACCCAGAAAAAATGAACCGGTAAACAACCTCGAGAAATGTAACCTTTGAAAGCCATATTAAAAACCCTTGGTCGTGTTTATATGCCATCACCTCCATCTGTTCATTTGGCCAATCGTTCACCTCCATATGTGTGTTTACCCATTTTGAGGAATAGCTGCGAAGAGTGATTTCACTTAGCCATCCTTGTGACACTGCCGTGATTGGAGAATCCCAACCTGTACCTGGAATCTGCTGCTATCCCTGTTCATCACTCGTTCCTCAAAAGACGAGTCTTCTTTGAGCTCTTTTCACTGACTCGAAAAATATGAAAAGTTTGCCGAGTTTTGGCCTTCTAGCTCGTTAAAGCGACCGGAAAGCTATCCCTCCTCTAGATTTTAATCTTTTTGGACCTGAGGGATTATTGCACAAAAAGATCGAGCGCTTGTTTTTTTCGGCTCGTTAAAGCAATCGAAAATTCATCCCTTCTGTATTGTTTTATACTTTTTCGGACTTAAGGGATTAGAAGACGAAAAAGGAATTGTGGAGTTAACTTTTCGTACCTTTTCAGACTCTCTAAAAATGAAAAGAACCGAGTTTGCTTTGTCGTTAGACTCGTTAAAATGATTAAATAGCGACAAACTTGTCTTTAGACGAGAACGAGTTTCCCTATCGCTAGGCTCGTTAAAACATAGCGATGGGCTTGCCCGAAGGGCAGGTTATAGAACAAGCATATGTTATCCTCCTCAAGCTTGACAAAAATAAAGAGGTACTGGTCAGCAATGACTGGGGAAAAATTGGGAGAACCTCACAGCATTAATGGTAGCAAGTCGCTCTTGAACATGACACTTTGTCCTCCGTACCGCATCGGGTTGGGTTGTTTCATTCACCGGTCGCAGAATCATGGTCCTCGCCACACCATCCACAATTGGGGTAATGCTACCAATCCATCACATCAGTGTCGTTATATGTTCAAGAGATGTGGTTCTGTAAAGAGTCAACCGTGTTCCACCCACTGCCATACATTATCCTTCATCCACTTCATGACCGCCACCCTGAATCATACATCACAGTTTGTTTTCACCTCATCACAATCACTAGCTCCGTTCCGTGTCACTGATGTGGGATTCATTAAGGCCCTCCTTTGACGGATCGCTCCTTGTCGACATCAGCTCATTATCCAAGGAGTTGATCTAGGAACACCCCCCTCAGTACTTTGAAGCTTGCATGCCTCAATGGCAAGTTTCTCACTTCCGGCGACAGGTATACATCAATGACCTTCGACCAGAAGATTTTGCATGGTGGTCGACGCCAAGTCCTTTATTCCCACCATGTAGATTGTACTGCCGTACCTTGAGGGTCATCATCCTTATCGGTGATTCCTCTCGCGCTTGTTAACGGTTTACATCATTGACCGGTAATCAAGCGATGTCTTTCCATGTTCGACTTCAAGAAATTCTCACATGGATCAACTTGTACATCGAGTGAAGGTCGGAAGAGATTGAAGACCCCGGATCTAGTTTCATCCATCCGGGCTGCGATATATATTCAGGGCATAAAGACATTTGATATGTACATCATTGCAGCAGATGATCATCCTTTTCAAAGGATGATAAATTCGGCAGAGAATTATCAGTCTACAATCAGACGATCGTCTGTTCTATGTACCAAAATGTATTTATAAAGCTGAGCATGGGAATGCCCGCCTCAGCTAGATCATGAAAAATGTATGAAAAATAATGTATTGTATTGTATCTTATTACAGGACACTTCTCAGCAGATTGAATGAACTTCGGATCCTCTCAATAAAGCATTTCACCCGATAAACGACCTCATACTTTAGGGGGCATCTGTTATAGACAATTTTGTGCCTTACAGCAACAAGCATGAATTGTCAGTAATCCAAGGGATCCAAAGTTCCCTAAACATGATGTTCCTACCCCTAGAGGAACAAGGTCAGCAAACCAACAGCTCTCAGATCAGTTCTCCACCTGAAAACACTCAAAAACAAGCAATCCTGAAATCAAAGCAGGTGCTCCACTAGGCTTCTGCGCTGAAACACAACTGCTCCATGGTGTACCTGCGTTGCAAAGCAGGTAGAACAAAGCCCACCTGCGTTGGGCGAGTTTGGACATGTGGCACAGTGAGTCATTGCTTTGGAATCTTCCAAAAATGACACTTGGATCAGGTATTTCGCCTTGTGATGAGTCAGAGGCTTTGTTTCTCCAAGTGGAAGCAAGGTTCACCAAGTGGACTCAAGAACTGAAGATCAACTAAAGATTAACTGAAGAGAGAGAGGACACAAGGCAGCTACACATCAGTTGCAAGCTGACTCATCCTTTCTCAATTCATCTATATATTGAGCTCTCTCCTATGAGCTCAAGAGGCTGGAATTTTGGGCAAAGTAATGATATGATGTTGGTTTCATTCTTGAGCTATTGGGTGATTGTTTGAGAGAGGTGAAGAAGAGCAATTCTTTCTGCTGGGAGATGTTGCTGGGTTAGAGCCTGCAATGGTTGTAATACTCTCAGAACCTTTATTTCTTCATTAATAAAAGCTATTGAGGTTCTTCTATGTGCTCTTGTTTCAATTATATATTGTGATGATTGCATGTTTGGTTTACACTAATCCATGAACCAGTTATGATTGCATGCCTCTTGTAGTTTCCTTCTTTGTTGTTTTGCAAGATCTCATTGTAGCTGGGCGAGCAGAAGGACAAAGAGCTAGGAGCAAGCGGCCAAAGAAGAAGATTTTGGATTCGAAATTAAGCGCAAGGCAACGGTTAGTGCTTCCTCCATTCTCTTTTGCTTTCATAAAGAAGTAAACCTTCAGTAGTTTGTTTTACAGTTGTTGCTAAGGAACTGTCACCCTTAGAGTGGGTTAGGGTCATCCGAGTCGGATACTTTTCCCTACAACAATGAGGCCCACCAGCTCTTATAGGAAGTAGAGGGCAGATTGAAAAGCATGCAAAAAAGAAGAGAGGACATTCAGACTCACAACAGAAGGGCCAAAAATAGAGAAGCTCGTGGATGAAGTTTGACAGGATGTAGAGAAATGCACAACAATACTCCATCTATTAAAGACTACATATATATGGTTGAAAGAAAATATTGAGGATGTACCAGCTGAGTGAATCAAGGATGAGTCACATATTTCTGTTGGGGGCCTGTTGGGTAGGGGTCCCCTAGGTCTAATCTTTATATGAGTCATGTAAAGACTCCAGATTTTGAGGAGAGGAGCACGAGTAGTATAGTTTTATAAGAGTCAAAGGGGATTTAATGCGAGTCAAAGACCCTTATTTTGTAAAGGGATGGGATCATCTAGAAGTATTTTGAGATCTACCCATGGTTTGTAGACCATGGTATTGTAAGGGTAAAAGAATATATAAAGGGAGTTTTTAGCAAGTCTATGAAATGAATCAATTCATGAAAATATCTTTGAGTCTATTTTTGTGAGATCTTACTCTAGTCAGGCAAAGGGGAAGGCTCTTGGAGTTGTGTGCATAAAGACCTTGGTAATTCTGTAGTTGTGTGCATAGGCCCCTATAGCTATGTGCATAAGGTCAGAGAGATTTATTCGTGAAGACTTGAACTAATAAAGAAGAATTTAGACAGATAGGTGTATTTCTGTATGTTCACATAGTTTTTGTGTTTTAGCTTGTTTATGATTTGTTTTCGTATGTTTCTTCTAAAATTTCATCACGAAGGTTCAAATATTGTTTTATATGATGAATACTACATGTTAGTCTAGTTACGCATAGTTCGATAATCTGTTCAATAGGAAAATAGTTTACGACTATAACAATAAGGTTAATGGTCCATGAAGATCAAATTAAGCCCTAAACAGTTAGAAAAATTACATCCACACTACATAGTCCCTTTGGATGCAAACAACTAGTTCTAGAATCCCCTAATATCGCCTCAGGTGAGACTACAGTCTGTGTAAGCAGGTCGCTACCAAAATGGCTAGTGGTATAGGTTTTTGTTGGTTAGCACATCTAACTCTAAACTTGGGTCTAATCTTGTTATGAAACCAGCTCATAAAAAGATAGAAAAGATAGATGAACGACTTAGAAATAAGCCTCCTGGAGGGGGCAACCCCTGTTACATTACACAAATGAACAATTCTTGGACGATACAAATGACAAGACCTCCTTTCTATATATAGCAGTCTAAGGGGTCATAATATAATCAGAGCTGACATAACAATAATAATATAAGGGCATAATAATAACAATATTGGGCTTCTATGGGGCACAATAGTAATAATATGGGGACTACATGGGTAAAAAAATATAATAAGGGGGTTGTACTAATAACGATAAGGGGTTACACTAGTAGTATAAGGGCCTAACATGCCCTTCTTCTTCAAAAAGTGTTGTCCTCAACACTTGAGTAGTTCTTGATGCTTCTCTATAAAATTATTGTCCTCCCATGTGGAATCTTCAGCGGGTAAGTTCTTCCACTTGATGAGATACTCTGAAATTGATCGATTTTGTAGCTGTCGGGTTCTTGTTTTTGTGACTGCTCTAGGTTCCAATATGATTTTTCCTTCCTCTTCAAGTTCTGGAAATATTGTTTGAATTGGGATCTTCTGCAACTTTTGAATGAGTGGTCACATTTCCTCGTCCTTCTTCCATTCATCCCTTGCCTCGTTTATCCAATCTGGTTGGATAACAGAAATAGCATGAACCAATGCTTCAACATCCTCATCCTTTCCTGAGAGTGCATCTGCAACAAAATTTTGCTTCCCTTTTCTATAGATGATGTCAAAGTAATAACCCAACATATTTGTGACCCATTTCTCTATTCTTCTAAAGATAATATTTGTTCTAAAAATTATTTAAGACTATCATGATCCATTTTTACCTTGAAGTGTCTTCCCATTGGGTAAGGTCATTGTTGGCATTATGATGCATGTGTTTTAATTGATGGCAACCCACTTGTAGTAGAACAACTCACTTGTATATGGTAACTAGATAAATATACATAAGAGATATCATAAGTGACAGAATTCATGACAGTTGTGTCTATAGATGTGACGAAATGCAGGGCAGTTCAAAGGAATCAGTTCAGAAGTAATGTACAATGGAAACTCTCTCATATGACAATTCACAGTAGAATAGTTTAACAAAAAAGAATTACATATCATACTACAAAAAATGAAGAAAGAGAGGTATATGCAGGTTCACCTTGACCAAGTTGCGTATACACATAAGTTCACTGAACACAAGTAGCATATAAGTACACATGCACTCTCACAGAAGGAAAAGCACATATATGTTCGAAAACTAAATTTTTGGTCCGAGGTATTTCGTCCAAGGTATTTTGATCCATACTATTGGTCCAAGGTATTTTCTCTAAGGTATTGGCCCTAGGTATCTGGTCCAAGGTATTGGTCCTAAGTGCTTTTGATACATGGTATGGAGAAAGGCCTAAAACTATATAAGGAGGAGAAGATCATTAGGCCAATATGTGCAAGTATTAAATATCTAATGAAGTGTGAGATCTAGCATGCAAATTATCATCTTATGGTTCTTTTCTTGATTTGAACTAAGGATGAACCTTAGCGGTTGATGAGGGATAATATCTAATGATGGATATGGATCTTAAAGATTGAAATGAATTATCATTATGTGGTTTTGATCATGTATAATATAGATCTGAATAACGACGCATGTATTATTCTGTAAATGTTATGATCTGGGTATAACTGAAGTTTGCAATAACTCCAAAATTATGAATGAATATTTATAGATGCGTACGCTATTTGGACTTGATAAAAGCACGTATACACGCTGTTTCGACACATGGAATTAGCGTATACCTTATGAAGTATGTTTTAGTTGCTTCTGTCTTCTATTGCAAAGTTCTGGGTTTTCCTTTGGGTTCTGGTGACTGTATTCTACGACAGTATTCTGAATGATCATATTGATTGATTGTGATTTACTATAGTGATGATGGGTTGTCAAAGTGATTGATTGATTCATTTGTGATGTTTGAGTTTCAGTGATTGGTTGATGCAGATGTATTTGATAGTTGTATTGAAGTGGTGATTGATTTTGAGCTTCAATGTTGTTAATGGGTCCAGTATGAAAATTGGATGAAACGTGACCTTCAGATTATGGTGTTGTGTTCCAAGAGTATCCAGTCTAAAAATTTATGAAACGTTTTCGGTGGAGGAAGAAAGAAGGTCGTAGCCTTCTGTAGGTCGGTGCCTACATACTAGTAAACATATCGGCTATTGGAAGAGCTAGGGGTTTGTATTTTTGGTTGTGGAGCCTCATTATCTTTTGTATTCAAACGTATCACCATATTGGACACCGGTTCGAAATGGGGTGGCAACACCGCCCATAAAATATTTGCTGCAGGGGGGGCCCACGGGGGGTGGCTGCGACCTTTTGGGAGCCTTGTAAAATGTTTTAATTTCGTAGTCAATTTGGGCCCTTCATTAGGCAGAGATATTCCGGTGGAAGTTATTTTTAATTTAGGGTTTTTTTCCCTAGAAGGCAAACCCTCGCTATATATGAGGGAATTGTATTCTGTCTATGTCGATCTGTATTCTGAGTGAGGAAGAGAGAGGAGATTGAGAGAGAAGAGGGAATTACAACGGATATGCTGTAGGTTGTATCTCTTTATTTTGCTGGATAATATAAAAGGATGGACTGGCTATTTCTCTATGGATGTAGCCCAAACTGGGTGAACCACGTATATCTGTGTCTCTCTTGTTTTATGTGTTTTCTGTGTTTATATTTCTTCAATATTTTATGTGTTCCATTTATCTGTAATATATAATTTTCTAACAACTGGTATCAGAGCCGAAGGTCTTCCTTGGGTGATAAACTCGCAGGAGAGTAGGGTTCTTGATTAGAGTGGGAGAAATGGTAGAAGATGGTAGGTTTAGGGTCGAAAAATTTAAAGGCCAAAACTACCATCTGTGGAAGATGCATATGGAAGATTATTTGTACCAGAGAGATCTGTACCAACCATTGAGAAGAAAGACAAAGAAGCCAACGAGTATGACAGACACAGAATGGGATATTCACGATAGAAAAGCACTTGGAACAATACGGCTGTGCCTAGCGGCGTCGGTAGCATTTAATATTTCAAAGGAAACAAAAACATAGGATTTAATGTCGACACTGGCCAAACTATATGAAAAACCCTCAGCCACAAATAAGGTATTTCTTATGAAGCATTTATTTAATATGAAGATGTCAGAAGGTGGATCTGTTGTTGATCATTAAAATGAGTTTAATACAATTACTAGCCAGTTGAGTTCTGTAGGGGTAACTTTTGATGATGAAGTTAGGGCTCTGTTATTTCTGTGCTCATTGCCAGAAAGTTGGAATGGTTTAGTCATGGCCATTAGTAACTCTGTCTCTGGATCTAGTACTTTAAAGTTTGATGATGTTGTCAGTGCAATCCTTAACGAGGAAATGCGACGGAAAATCTTCGGTGAGACATCAGGTAATGCTTTGACTGTAGAGACTAGGGGAAGAAAAATGGAAAGAGAAAAGAGCCCTAGATATCACAGTAAGTCAAGAAAAGGTAGATCCAAGTCCAGATCGGGGATAGTGTGTTGGAAATGCGAGAAGAAAGGACACCTGAAGAAAGACTACAAGTCTCGAAAGGGAAAAGAAGGAGACACAACAAGAAAATAATCATGAAGCGAATGTAACAAGTGATGTGTTGCAAGATGCTTTGATTCATTTTTTAGAAAATATTATTGATGCCTAGGTGGTAGATTAAGGGGCCTCATTCCATGCCACACCTAATAGGAAACATTTTCATGATTATGTTCAAGGAGATTTTGGACATGTTCGATTGGGTGATGATAAACCTTGTAAAATCATTGGAATGGGTACAGTTTTCATAAAACAACAAAATGGAAATCAATGGCTATTGAAGGAGGTAAGGCATGTTCCACATCTGAAGAAAAATCTGATTTCAACAGGGCAGTTAGGAGGTGAAGGTTGTGTAACTACTTTCACAGATAAAACCTAGAAGGTCACTAAAGGATCCCTGGTAATAGCGAAAGGAGGAAAGGTTGGTACATTGTATTTATGCAATGGTATTTCTAATTCTTTTAATTCTTTAACCTCTACAGGAGAAGATACGACATTGCAGCATCATAGGCTCGGGCATATGAGTGAGAAGGGGATGCAGATTCTTCACTCAAGAAATTTTTGGCTAGGTTTGAAGCATGTTGATTTAAAATTCTGTGAGAATTGTGTTTATGGAAAACAGAAGAGAGTCAGATTCCTTAGTGTTGGGAAAGAAAAGAAGATCAAAAAATTAGAGCTTGTGCATACAGATGTATGGGGACCTGCTTAGGTATCATCTCTTGGTGGCTCTCATTGTTATGTTACTTTTATTGATGATGCAGCTAGAAAAACCTAGATTTATTGTATTCGAAATAAATATGATGTATTTGATACTTTCAAGAAATGGAAATCTTTGGTTGAAAATGAGACAGGAAAAAGGCTGAAGTGTCTCAGATCAGAAAATGGAGGTGAATATTGCAACAAAGAGTTTGATAGATACTGTTCAGAGAATGGAATTCGTAGAGAGAAGATAGTTAGAGGAACACCACAAGAGAATGGTGTGTCAGAAAGGATGAACAAGACATTCATGGAGCATGCAAGGTGCATGAGATTGCATGCAGGATTGCCTTTACAATTTTGGGAAAATGATGTAGATACTGTTTTTTATCTAATAAACAAAGGGCCTTCAAGTTCCTTGGATGGTGGTATTCCAGAGGAGACACGGATAGGTAAAAAGGTAAACTACTCTTTTTTAAAGACTTTTGGTTGTGAAGCCTTTGTCTACATTAATATAGCAAATAGAACAAAGCTTGAGGCAAAATCAAATAAATGTACCTTTATTGGATATGGTGTTAATGATTTTGGTTATCACTTTTATGATTATGAAAAACACAAAATCATTACGAGAAGAGATGTCATATTCAATGAAAAGGTTTTGTATAAGGATCAGCTGCAGGAAAAGAAACATGAAAAAGAAAACAGAGAATATACAGTGCCTGACAAGATCACAGGAAAATTGATGGTGCCTAAAAATCATAATGATCAATAGCCAAAACAACAACCAAAACAGCAACAAGCAGCTCTAACACCTAAAAGTGGTGTTAGAATATCTACCAGGATAAGTAGACCCCTTGAATGATACTCTCCTTCATTATATTATGTATTGTTGACTGATTTTGGTGAACCAGAATGTTATGAAGAAGTAGTGCAGGTAGAAACCAGGAAGAAGTGGGAGCAAACCATGAAAGAAGAGATGGACTCCTTAGCACATAACCAAACTTGGGACTTAGTCAAGTTGCCTGTAGGTAAAACAACATTGCAGAATAAATGGGTTTACAAGTTGAAGGAAGAAGATGGAGGTAGAAAAAGGTATAAATCTAGACTTGTGGTGAAAGGTTTTGCACAAAAAAAGGGTATAGACTTTGATGAGATATTTCCTCCTGTTGTTAAAATGACTTCAATCAAAAGTATTTCAAGTCTAGTAGTAGTTGAAGATTCTCATCTTTAGCAATTAGATGTAAAGACAAATTTTCTCCATGGTGATTTGGAGGAAGATATATATATATGCAGCAACCACAAGGATATGAGATAAAAGGGAAGGAGAAACTAGTGTGCAGGTTGAAGAAGAGCTTGTATGGTTTAAAACAGGCTCCAAGGCAGTGCTATCTAAAATTTGATAGGTTTATCTACGAACAACGTTATACTAGATGTCACTTTGATCATTGTGTTTATCTCAAAAGGCAAAATGGTGGCAGCTATATTATATTGTTATTGTATGTAGATGACATGCTTGTTGCAGGTTCTAACATGCAGGAAATAAATTTTCTCAAAAGAAAATTGGAAAACTCGTTTGAAATGAAGGATTTTGGTGCTGCAAAACAAATTCTTGGTATGAGAATAACTAGAGATAGAAAGAATCACAAATTAACATTGTCTCAAGGTGAGTACATAGGAAAGGTGTTAAAAAGGTTTAATATGCAGAATGCAAAACCAGTCAATATACCTTTGGCTAGCCATTTCAAATTAAGTAAGGAGGAATGTCCCAAGACTCAAGAAGAAATGTCTCATATGTCCTTAAGTTCCATATGCATCAACAGTTGGAAGCTTAATGTATGCAATGGTCTGCAAAAGGCCTAATATTTCACATGTAGTGGGAGTTGTAAGAAGGTACATGAATAATCCAGGAAAAGAACATTGGATGCCGGTGAAGTGGATTCTTAGGTATTTGAGAGGTACCACAAATCAAGAATTATGTTTTGGTGGTTCAAACATTGCTCTACAGGGATATGTTGATACAGATATGGTGGGTGATAGAGATAATAGGAGGAGCACAACAGGGTATGTGTTTACTGTAGGGGGAACAACTGTTAGTTGGGTCTCAAAACTGCAAAGTGTTATTGCGCTCTCAACAATAGAAGCAGAGTATGTTGCTGCTACAGAGGCTAGTAAAGAAATGATTTGGTTACAAAGGTTTCTTGATGAATTGGGTAAGAAGCAGGAGTTTAGCAGGTTATACAGTGGCAGCTAGAGTTCCATACATCTTGCAAAGAACTCTGCATTTCATTTCAAGACTAAGCATATATAGCTCAATTACCATTTCATACAGTTAGCGTTGGGAGATGGACAGTGGAAGCTGGAAAAGATACACACTAGCTAGAATCCTGCAGATATGTTAACAAAAGTTGTAACCAGGGAGAAACTAAGAATCGGCTCAGTTTCAATTGGTCTTCAAGTATGATGAAGAAGATGAGAAACAACCAGGTCCAAAGTGGAGTCATTGTCCATCAAATGAAGCAACGGTGGAGTTGCTATTTTCAGTATCCAAGTGGGAGATTGTTGGGTGTGGAGCCTGATTATCTTCTGTATTCAAAGGTATCTCCGCATTGGACCCTGGTTTGAAATGGGGCAGCAACGCCGCGCATAAAATATTCACCGCAGGGGGGTCTAGGGGGGGCTTCGACCTTTTGGGAGCCCCCGCTGGCAGGGGGGTCGATGGCAGCACCCTCGAAGCTATGAATAGATGTAAAATTGCCTTGTAAAATGTTGTAATTTCGTAGTCAATCTGGGTCATTCATTAGACAGAGATCTAACGATAGAGGTTATGTTTAATTTAGGGTTTTTTGCCCTAGAAGGCAACCCCTCGCAATACACGAGGGAATTGTATTTCGTCTATGTAGATCTATATTCTGAGTGAGGAAGAGAGAGGAGATTGAGAGCGAAGAGGGAGTTACAGTGGATCTGTTGTAGGTTGTGTCTCTTTAGTTTGCTGGATAATATAAAATGAAGGATTGTCTGTTTCTCTGTGGACGCAGCCCAAACTGGGTGAACGACATATATCTGTGTCTCTCTTGTTTTATGTGTTTTCTGTGCTTATATTTCTGCAATATTTTATGTGTTCCATTGCTCTGTAATATATAATTTTCTAACATGTAGCTCCCTTCCAGTAGAAGCTGGAGAATGAGAGAAGGTTGTAACCTTCTGTAGGTAGAATCCTGCGTACTAGTATGAGTCTGCACTAGTACAATGTTGTAAACATATTTTCTTATTATTAAAAGAAGACAGAGACTATAGCACTAGGTGGTTTTGACCCACATTGGGTTTCCACCTTAAATCTTGGTGTTCATGTATGTTGCTCTTGTGTGATGGTTCATTCTGTTATTAACTGCTCGTGGTTACTGTTTAATGTTAAGAAAGAACTGATTTACAGATTAAAGATCAACATATGATGAATTAACTGAATCATAAGTTCACTAGATATACGTTGGTTGCCTTAAGAACAATTGCGTGCACACGCGAGTTCCCTTTACTGAGGTTGCATATATAAATCTGATTATGGAAATGAAAATGTTATTGATTTACAAATACTGATTCACCCCCCCCCCACTCTCACTATTATTTCCAACAATTGGTATCAGAGCAGGTCCTTTGGCAGAAGCTTGGTCGCTTGAAGGAGATGCTTAGAAACAATGGGAAAGAAGTTAAATAGGAAAGAACCTCAAAATAAGAAGGCATCTCAAAGGAACGATGAAAGTGGGAGAATCGATTGAGGATTATGTGGAAGCAACTCTTTAGATTTAGAATCACCTCAGAATGAAGATGAACAAGCAAAAGAACCATCAGGTATGAATTCATTATCCTCTGCTGATACATTTCTCTATCCATTTGAAGATGATGAAAGTGACAACGAAACAACCGCATTTTCTCTTATAGGTGAAAGAGAACGACATCAAATAGAGGCAGAATTTAAAAGGATCACAGACAAAATTAGAGATCAACAAGATCTATTGGACAAAAGGGAGTGTTCCTTCAAAGAAGAATCTACCAAACTAAAAAGAGAAGGAAACAAAGTAAGGAAGTAGTAAAAGGTAAATTAGAATAAAAGGATAAGCTTTTACGATTTCAAGATAGTACTAAGATTTTGGATGATATTCTTAGTAGTCAATGGTCTCCTGCCATCAAATCTGGTCTTGGTTTCCATGAATCTGCTGAAGGTGAATCTAGCTCACAAGCTAATGCAAAACCTGAAATGCTCAACAAGGAGATTAGAGGTCAACCCCATCAACAACCAAGGAAATAAATTCTTCAAAGAAAATCTTTTACTCCTAAATATGGAAGTGATAGTCAGTTATTTCCTCAAATGAATAATGTTGAATGTTTTATATGCCATAATTTTGGACATGTTGCAGCAAGATGTGAAAGTAGAATGGTTCAAGACCATCACACAGAAAGATCATAAGCTTCCAGGTACTTTAAGGGATATTGTTTTTCTTACAATATGTTTGGTCACAAAGCCATTGACTGCTATAGAAGAAATATGAAACATGTAAGATGTTATACATGTAACAATTTTGGACATATAGCAAAGGAATGCAGGAGAGAATTTCAGACTCCATACCAAAAGGAGAAAACATCATCACACTCGAAGATATGGAAGAAGAATGAAGTACAATCAGAAAAATGTGGCATGGCATAGTGTACAGACATAACAAACTCAGGGGGAGCTAAAAGTGTGAAAATTCAATGTTCTAAATCTCATACTCAAGTTTCATGAAGACAAGTCACATATGTACAAGAGTTCGAAGCACAATAGCATATATGTGGTTTGAGAAAAATTCAGTAGGACAGACTAAGAAAAATTGATTTGATATGATTTAGACAATTACTAGTTATCTTTTCTATTCGTGATGATAGATGACTACAATCTGTGGATGTTATTTAGAAGTGTTTTCGATCCTCACAAGTTGTTGATAACTTGATGTATATATGATTGATGATGATTCCTTGATTCTTCTTATTGATATATGCAATGATCAGATCTGACAGTGAATAGGTAGAACAGGTTCAGGGGGAGAACATGCTATGCTTCTAATAAAGCATTGTTGGAATTATGTTTATAAGTATTTGGTACCTAATCAATGATGATGATGCTTATATGGCTAAATGATACATCTCTCTATGTTATGATTATGAGTTTCCCATGATAAAATCTCATATGATACTTGGGGTCACATAGTTGGTATTGAGATCAGATTTATGGATGATTGTGGATGACTCTTTGATGATGCATATAGTACATATATGTTGCTTACATGGTGATCCTGATAAGAAAAAGGAGAAGTACAAAGCTTGGGTACACAACTTCATTATTTGATGATGAGCCACTCATTTCTAATATGTTGTTGTCATCATGCCTTCAAAGATGCATAAAGATCATATGGTGCAGTTATGACGCAGGATTCCTATAGTTCTTGGCTCTCACATGGTTGAGGATTGTTGTTGATGGTGATATCAAGAAATCTTGACAAATGACCATGAACTCATGATTTTCTAGATACATATTGCTATATCTTTGATGGATATATAGTATGATTACTTAAGTTGCATATTGATAAATATTGATGGTTGGCCAAGAGAATGGTGTTATTGCAGGTCGCATTGAAGACATGGATATTCGAAGACATGGCTTACTTAGACACATAATGATGATGAGTTCTTACCTTATGATGATAGGTTGATACTCACATATGTTGATTATCATGGTTGATGCTTATCAGATGTGGGATGTTCCCTAGTGATGATACATGGTTGATATATTAAGGGTTCTTGTGAAAGATCATGCAGTTCTTGATGATGATGTGATGATTATGGTGTTTTTCACATATGATATGATGTGAATGATTTTGTGTTACTTCTTGGAGATATCACAAATACTTAGTTGATTCATGGAAGGTTATGATAAGGCTCTTTCTACTAAGGAAACAAAGCAAGTTGATCCTGATGAGATCAAGAGGATGAGTTGATATATATATATATATATATATATATATATATATATATATATATATATATATATAGATGGAATACTTAGTCACAGGTTGATGATATTTTTCAAAACTTATGATGGACATATACAGCTCTGGATTTTGTTGACAGATGCTTATGGTGCAGATCATACATGGTTTTTGATGACTATCATGCTCTTGTTTAGATATTTGGTCTCTATTATAAATTTCATGTATATCATTATATGCAAAGATCATATAAAGACCCATGATGTAATAAATTTTCTATGTCTATAGTAGTCTTTTGATGGGTGCTTACCCCCACTATGCATGGGAAGGATGATGTAATAATTACTATATTACAGTCATGTTGGTATATCCTGTTGGGTCCCTATAATACTAGTGATTACCCCATTACTATTGTAGTTATACCCCTTATTTATATTGTTGTGCCACTATTACCCCCATTTTTTTATTTATGTGCCCCATGGAATCCCTATATTGTCATTTTTGTCAATTTATATTGTTATTGTTAGGTCGGCTGGATTATATTGTGACTCCTTAGACTCCTATATATAGAAAGGAGGTTTTTGAATGATCGAAGAATTGTTCATTTATGTAATGTAAAGGAGGTTTCCCCCTCAAAAAGGCTGAATTCTAAGGCGTTGATCTATCTTTTCTATCTTTTCTTGAGCTAGTTTCATAACATTTGGTATCAAAGCTTTGTATTCTAGGGTTTTGCTGCTCCAAACAGGTCATCGTGGCATTTTCACTATAACTTTTGTTCCGTGACGTTTCATAAGTCGCAAAAAAAACCCATTTGAGAAGAAATCTTTCTGAACCTTGGGTGCAAATTTCAGAGCTTTGCGTGTGATATTTGCGGAGATATGATCTAAGGAAGTTGGTCTTTTTGCAGACTCCTGAATTACATTCAAAACAGGTGACCTGGGGAAAATCGTCATAACTTTCTCTCTGGGGAACGGATTGAAATTTCGTAAGAAGGTACAGAAAGAGGACAAACTGTAGTTTATTGTATGTTTGTTTTAGATCCATAGGTCGAAACAGTGACTCGTGGCACATCGTACAATTTTGCTCTACTGAACTAGTCTATAAGCAAGTCACTGTGGGAGATTTCACATAACGCTTCCTTGGAGAATCCAATTTGGGTCAGACTTGTGGCATTGGAAAGAGGACACAGAGGGATACTACAAATCACAAATTCAGAAGTAGATGATTGGAAAGTACAGAGGCACATCAGAGGCAATATCGAGCTCCTACAAAGTGAAAAAAGGTGTGTAGATTTTCTTAAATTTTTGCTTAAGCTTGGTTTGAAAATTTGTTTTGAAGGAATTCAAAGGGAATAGTAGAGCATTATTATTGGTAATTGATGCCCCGAGGAAAAAAAATGCAAACACCTAGTAAGGAACCTGAAAGCTCTAGCATGACTCATGAAGAAGAGGAAGAAATGCAGCTTGATATATCAAAATTACAAGACCAAGTGCAACAACTGTCCCTTGCACAAAAAGGAACAGAATCTAAGATGGATGGTTTAAAGAAAGATTTAGAAGCTAAGATGGATGGTTTAAAGAAATGTGTAGAAGCTAAGATGGATTCTTTAAAGAAGGGCGTAGAAGCTAAGATGATTGACGTGGAAGCTAAGATGGATGATTTGAAGATAGATTTGAAGACAGACATGGACGAATTGAAGATAAATATGAATAAGTTGCTACAAGAAATAGTCCCTAAGGGTGAAAGGGTACTAAATGAAACTCATGATGAGAAAAAAAAATGTTAATCATGATTCCATAGATGCTATGGATTGAAGACTCACCATATTCCAAAAATCGATAGGAGGAAGTTTGATGGCAAGGATCCTGCCACATGGATATTACAGATGGAGCAGTTCTTCGATCTTAATAATGTGAAAAACGCACAAAAGGTACGTATGTAAACTGTATATTTGGAACCAAATCAGTTTGTATGGTATCAATGGCTTTGCTCTCGTAAACAATTTATCACTTGGGCAATTTTTACAGAAGAATTGATAGCACATTATGAAGATACAAAAAGCAACACTTTTTTTAGCCAATTGATAAGTCTCAAACAAAAGGGTTCAGTAATGGAGCACATTGAGGAGTTCCAAAAATTGAACATAAGGGTAAAAGATATTCCAGAGGAGCATAGGATTGATGTGTTCATAGGGTCTTTAAAGGATAATATCCAACATGATGTTCGCCTTTGGGAACCTGATTCATTAGAGAAGGCATTCAGGTTAGCAAGAAAAATGGAAAGCAAAATTATGGCAACCAGGAAGCATACCACTCACAACTATAAAGACGGAAGTGTTGTTTCCCCTAGTCTTCCACAACCTATAAGGTTGACACCACAAAAATTGGAAGAAAAAAGAGCAAAAGGGCTTTGTTACAGTTGTGATAGCAAATACACTAAAGGTCATAAGTGTGCTGAGAAGAAATTATTCTACATAGATTGTGAAGAGGAAGAAGAAAAGGAGCAAGAAAGGTCAAAAGAAGAAGATATACTCCAGGAACAAAGCCTAGATGAAGAACAAATAAATCCGACCATATCTTGTAATGCATTGGCGGGAATTACCACTCCTCAAACCATCAAGATAGAAGGACAAATCAAGAAGAAAAAGGTAATAGTGTTGATTGATTCAGGAAGCACCCACAATTTTATTCATTGTAGGGTAGCAAAAGAATTGAATTGCTTCCTATATCCAGCACCAGAGTGTCAAGTGATGATTGCAAATGGAGGAACAATAAATTGCTCTGGAAAGTGCCATAATATCAAGCTATCCATGGGAGAATATGTATTGACTAGCCCAATGCTTTCCATTCCAATGGGAGGTGCTGATGTTGTACTAGGAGTCCAATGGCTACAATCCTTGGGTACAATAGCTTTTAATTTTCAAGAACTTTTCATCAAATTTTCTACGGAAGGAAAGGAAGTTGAATTAAGGGGTATTGCAGGGAAACCAGGAAAGATAATCAGCTCTAATGGTATGACAAAGCTTCTAAAAAAGGAGCAAAGAGGTGTAATTGCACAATTATGTTCGCTAGATGTTTCCACATCGGAATCATCTATTTCTCCAGATCTCCAAAAAGTCCTGGACAATCATTCCAAGGTATTTGAGACTCCCAAAGGTCTCCCACCTATGCGTGATCATGATCATGCTATTCATCTGATTCCAGGAAGTGTTCCTCCAAACATCAGGCCGTACAGATATCCCTATGTCCAAAAAAGTGAAATTGAACGTATGGTTGCAGAAATGCTAGAGGCTGGTATAATTCAACCAAGTCAAAGTTCTTTCTCTGCTCCAGTAGTATTGGTGCACAAGAAGGATGGATCATGGCGCATGTGTCCGGATTATAGGGAGCTCAACAAGCTCACTATTAAAGATAAGTTCCCCATTCCTGTCATTGATGAATTACTGGATGAATTGCATGGATCAATTTACTTCACCAAGTTGGATCTTCGTTCAGGATATCATCAAATCAGAATGAAGATTGAAGACATTCCGAAAACGACATTTAGAACTCATGAGGGTCATTATGAATTTTTGGTCATGCCTTTTGGCCTTACCAATGCACCTTCAACATTTCAAGGTTTGATGAATTCAATTTTCAAACCATTCCTTAGAAAATTTGTGTTAGTATTTTTTGATGATATACTAATCTACAACAAGTCTTGGAAGGATCATGTTGAACATGTTGACAAGGTGCTACAACTATTGGAGGAGAAACAATTATATGCAAAAAGATCCAAATGTTTCTTTGGAGTCCAGGAGGTGGAATATTTGGGTCATATTGTATCTCATGAAGGAGTTAAGGTAGACCCTAGCAAAATTAAAGCCATTAAGGAATGGAAAATCCCCACATCCATAAAGCATCTGCGAGGATTTCTTGGTTTGACAGGGTATTATCGCAAGTTTGTTAAGAATTATGGGAGAATAGCAGCACCTCTAACAACATTATTGAAGAAAGATGCATTTTCATGGACTCCGGAAGCAACAAAGGCCTTTGAACATCTTAAAGAGGCAATGTGCCAAGCACCGGTCTTAGCTACACCGGACTTCACAAAAACCTTTATTGTGGAATGTGATGCTTCAGGAAATGGAATTGGTGTTGTTCTAATGCAAGATGAAAGACCCATTGCTTTTGAAAGTCGTCCAATCAAGGGAAAGTTTTTAAGCAAAGCTATTTATGAGAAGGAAATGTTGGCAATACTCCATGCACTTAAGAAATGGCGACCCTACCTAATGGGAAGACACTTCAAGGTAAAAACGGATCATGATAGCCTTAAATACTTTTTAGAACAAAGATTATCCTCTGAAGAGCAACAAAAGTGGGTCACAAAGATGTTGGGTTATGACTTTGAAATCATCTACAAAAAAGGGAAGCAAAATGTGGTGGCAGATGCACTCTCAAGAAAGGATGAGGATGTGGAAGCATTGTTGTGCGCCATTTCTATTATCCAACCAGATTGGATAAACGAAGCAAGGGAGGAATGGAAGAATGATGAAGAAGTGTGGGCACTTATTCGAAAGCTACAACAAGATTCCAGTACGTCTGATACATTTAGCTGGAAAAATGATTCGTTATGGTACAAAGATCGCTTATACCTCTGTAAGAATTCCCAGCTAAAACAAAATATTCTTATGGAATTGCACACTTCTCCCTTAGGAGGGCACTCATGATTTTAAAAACTTACCACAGGGTTAAGAAGGAATTTTTTTGGGATGGCCTTAAATCAGAATCTTTTTGGGAAGGAATTTATTTGGTTTTCCAACAAAATAAAGTTGAAACAATTAAGACACCGGGTCTATTACAACCTTTATCTATTCCAAGCCAACGTTGGGAGGAGGTTTCAATGGATTTTATCACAGGTTTACCCAAGTCTGAGGGAAAGAGTGTCATCATGGTGGTAGTTGACAGACTTACCAAGTATGCACACTTTTGTGCATTATCACATCCATTTAAAGCCAGTACAGTTTCTACTGCATTTATGGAAACAATTCAAAAGCTACATGGAAACCCAAAGATTATTGTAAGTGACAGAGATCCCATTTTCACTGGAAATTTTTGGACAAAATTATTTTCTTGTCTTGGTACTCAGTTAGCTCATAGCTCATCTTATCATCCTCAATCTGATGGGAAAACTGAGATAGTAAACAAATGTTTGGAAGGATATCTTCGTTGCTTTGTATCTGATAAACAGACACAATGGGTCAAATGGTTGCCTCTGGCTGAATGGTGGTATAACACTTCCTTCCATACAGCAACAAAAATGACCCCATTTATGGCACTTTATGGGTATCAACCACCATCCATCACATCATATTTAAGAGAAAATTCTAAGGTTCAAGCAGTGGAACATCACATCGAACATCAACAACAAGTCCTCCAACTCTTAAAGGATAACCTCGTGTTGGCACGAAATAGAATGAAACAACAGGCAGATCAACATCGCAGTGAAAGAAGTTTTGATGTAGGTGATTGGGTATTCCTACGGCTACAACCATATAAGAAAATGTCCCTAAAGCAAGCTAAGAAGGATAATAAATTATCACCAAAGTATTATGGTCCGTACAAGGTGTTGCAAAAGATTGGTACTATGGCATACAAATTGGAGCTTCCTGCAGCTTCTCGATTGCACCCAGTTTTCCATGTTTCATGTTTAAAGAAGGTTATAGGTGACAAGCTCCCAGTTCAAACAATATTGCCAGAACTTGACGAGGAAGGAAAAATTATATTGGAACCGGAAGCAGTCACAGAAACAAGAACTCGACAGCTACGAAATCGATCAATTTCAGAGTATCTTATCAAGTGGAAGAACTTATCCGCTGAAGATTCCACATGGGAGGATGAGAATTTTATGCAGAAGTATCCAGAACTACTCAAGCGTTGAGGACAACACTTTTTTGAAGGAGAGGGGCATGTTGGGTCCCTATAATACTAGTGATTACCCCATTACTATTGTAGTTATACCCCTTATTTATATTGTTGTGCCCCTATTACCCCCATATTGTTATTTCTGTACCCCATAGAATCCCTCTATTGTTATTTTTGTGGCTTTATATTATTATTGTTAGGTCGGCTGGATTATATTGTGACTCCTTAGACTCCTATATATAGAAAGGAGGTTTTTTAATCATCGAATAATTGTTCATTTATGTAATGTAAAGGAGGTTGCCCCCTCGAAGAGGCTAAATTCTAAGGCATTGATCTATCTTTTCTATCTTTTCTTGAGTTGGTTTCATAACATATCCCCACTTGATTGGGAGGATGAGTCAAAATCGATACATCCCCAGTTGGTTGGGAGATTGATGTATGTATTATTCATTGGTGATAAGATGGTCAAAGTCAGTTAGTTGAGTTATAGAGACATGTTATTCTTTTGGAAAATATTTGCAAACTCTGCATGTGCTTAGGGGGAGCATGAATGATATACTGCATCTCAGCATGTACAAAGGGGGGGGGGGGGGGGTTTAGCATGTGCTTAGGGCAAGCATGATCAGTGTTTATATTCAGCTATTCAGATATGAAAATCTTCTTTTTGGTCAACCCTTTTCCCTTGATGTCAAAGGGGGAGAGTATTTTGGTGTTGCTTGTGGTAATCAACACCAACATGGTTGCCATCAAGTCCAAAGGGGGGGATTGTTGGCATTATGATGCATGTGTTGTACTTGATGGCAACCCACTTGTAGAAGAACAACTCACTTGTATATGGTAACTAGATGAATCTACAGAAGAGATATCAGAAGTGACAGAATTCATGACAGTTGTGTTTACAAATGTGACAAAATGTAAGGTAGTTCAAAGGAATCAGTTCAGAAGTAATGTACAATGGAAACTCTCTTATATGATAGTTCACAGTATAGTAGGTTAACATCAAAGAATTATAGATCAGACTACAAAGAATGAACAAAGAGAGGTATGCGCAATTCACCTTGACCAAGCTGCGTATACATGCAAGTTCCCTGAACACAAGTAGCGTATATGTACACACGCACTTTCACAGAAGGAAAAGCACGTATATGTTGGAAAACTAAGTTTTTGGTCCGAGGTATTTGGTCCAAGGTATTTTGATCCATGGTATTGGTCCAAGATATTTGGTCCGAGGTATTGACCCTAGGTATCTGGTCCAAGGTATTGGTCCTAAGTTGTTTTGATCCATGGTATTGAGAATGGCCTAAAACTATATAAGGAGGAGAAGATCATTAGGCCAACGTGTTCAAGTATTGAATATCTGATGAAGTGTGAGATCTATTGTGCAGGTTATTTGCTTATGGTGCTTTGCTTGATCTGAACCAAGGATGAACCTTAGTGGTTGATGAGGGATAAGATCTACTGATGGATCTAGATCTTAAGGCTTGAAATGAATTATCATTATGTGGTTTTGATCATGTATAATCTAGATCTGAATACTGACACATGTATTATTTTGTAAATGTTATGATCTAGGTATAACTGAAGTCTAGAATAGCTGCAAAATTATGAATGAATATTTATAGATGTCTACGTTGGTTAGCATTGATAAAATCACGCATACATGCTGGTTCGACACATGGAAGTAGTGTATACCTTATGAAGTATGTTTCAGTTGGTTATGTTTGCTGTTGTAGAGTTATAGGTTCTACTTTGGGTTCTGGTGATGGTATTCTGGTGACTATATTCTTTGACTATATTCTGTGACACTATTCTGAATGATCACATTGATTGATTGTGATTTGCTAGAGTGATGATGGGTTGTCAAAGTGATTCATTGATTCAGTTGTGATGTTTGAGTTTCAGTGATTGGTTGATGCAGATGTATTTGATAGTTGTATTGCAGTGGTGATTGATTTTGAGCTTCAATGTTGTTGATGGGTCCAGTATGAAAATTGGATGAAATGCAGCCTTTAGATTATGGTGTTGTATTCCAGGAGTATCCATTCTGAAAATTTATGAAATGTGGTCCCTCAAGTAAGAAAGAAGGTCGTAGCCTTCTGTAGGTCGGTGCCTACATACTAGTAAATATATCGACTAGTACAAGAGTTAGGGGGATGTGGCTCCCTTCTAGTAGAAGCTGGAGAATGAGAGAAGGTTGTAACCTTCTGCAAGTAGAAGCCTACATACTGGTATGAGTCTGCACTAGTACAATATTGTAAATAGATTTTCTTATTATTAAATGAAGACAGAGATGACAACAGTAGGCGGTTTTCACCCACATTGGGTTTCCACCTTAAATTTTGGTGTTCATGTGTTTTTCTTTTTTGTGATGGTTCATTTTGTTATTAAATACTCATGGCTAGTGTTTAATGTTAATAAAGTATTTATGCACAGATTAAAGATCAACATATGATGAATTAACTAAATTATAAGTTCACTAGATATACATTGGTTGCATTAGGAATAGTTTCGTGCACACACGAGTTCCCTTTACTGAAGTAGCGTATATAAATTTGATTATGGAAATGAAAAAGTTATTGATTTACAAATACTGATTCACCCCCCTTTTCAATATTATTTCCAATAGTCGCCATTTCTTAATTGCATGTAGTATTTCCAACATTTCCTTCTCATAAATAGCTTGCTTGAGATGTAGCCATAAAAATACCCAATCACCTGCATCAAAATATTTTTCACTGCGATGTTGATCTACCTGTTGTTTCATTCGATTTCGCACCAAAGTGGCGTTATCCTTTCAAATTTGGAGAACTTATTGTTGATGCTCGATGTGACCTTTCACTGCTTGAACCTTTTTCTTCTTGATATGTCCTTCTAACATTAGAGTTTGAGGAGTGGTAATTTCTTCCAATGCTTTATAAGATATGGTCGGATTCATTTCTTGATGCCCAATGTGATCTTTCACTTCTTGAACATTTTTCTTCTTGATATGTCCTTCTATCATGATAGTTTTAGGAGTGGTAATTCCGACTAATGCATTACAAGATATGGTTGGATTCATTTCTTCTTTCTCGATGTGATCTTTCACTTCTTGAACCTTTCTCCTCTTGACATGTCCTTCTATCTTGAGAGTTTTACGAGTGGTAATTCTTGCCAATGCTTTACAAGATATGGTTGGATTCATTTATTCTTTCTCTAGGGTTGGTTCCTGGTGTATGTCCTCTTCTTTTAATGTTTATTGATCATTTTCTTCCTCCTCTTCATAATCTATGTAAAATAATTTCTTCTCAATGCACTTATGACCTTTAGTGCATTTTCTATCACAATTGTAACAAAGCCCTTTTTCTCTTTTTTCTTCTAATTGTTGTGGCATCACCCTTGTAGTTTGTGGAAGGCTAGGAGAAGAAACACTTCCATGTTTATAGTTGTGAGGGGTAGAATTCCTTGTTTCCGTAATTTTTCTTTCCACTTTTCTTGCCAACCTGAATGCCTTCTCCAATGAATCAGGTTCCAAAAGATGAACCTCATGTTGAATGTTATCATTTAAAGTTCCTATGGAGACATCAATCCTCTGCTTCTCTGGAATATCATTTTCCTTTATATTCAATTTGGAAGTGCTCAATGTGCTCTGCCATTGAACACTTTTGTTTGAGATTTATCAATTGGCTAAACAAGGTGTTTCTCTTTGTATCCTCATAATGTGCTATCATTTCCTCCATGAGAATTGACCACGTGATAAGTGGTTTACGAGAACAAAGCCCTTTATACCATAAAAATTTATTTAGTTCTAAATAATTAGATGCAATACATACCTTTTGTAACAGTGGTACACAACATAGATCAAAATATTTCTCCATTTGTAGTATCCAATTTACGAGATCCTTGCCATCAAACTTCCTCATCTCATTTTTTTCTTGATTTTAGGAGCTCAATCTTGAAATCACTATAACTCTGTAATTTTGGATCTTCCAATTCTAAAATCATGAGCTGGAGTGTTCCTCTGTGTCCTCTTTCCAATGCTACCAATCTGATTGAAATTCGATTATCCAAGAAAGAATTATGCACAATTGCCCATGATGGCCGGATTATACAAATTTTCAAAATAGTGAACTTGTATGACTTACCCCATGTCACTATTTTAACCTTTGGATCTGAACAATACACACATAAAACTATAGTCCATCCTCTTTCTATAACTTCTGATGAAATTTCAATCTGATGCTCAGATAAAAAGTTATGACGATTTTACCAAGGTCACCTGTTTAAGATGTAATTCGGGAGTCTACAAAAGCCCTAACTTCCTCAAACCATATATCCACAAATATAGCAATAAAAGCTTGTAAATTTGGACTCGAAGTTCAGAACTATTTATTCCCAAATGGGTTTTGTTTTTAGCTTCTAAAACATCACAGAAAATAAGTTATAGTGAAAATGGCATGATGACCTGTTTGGAGTAGTGAAACTCTAGAATCCAAAGCTCTGATACCAAATGTTATGAAACCAACACACAAAAAGATAGAAAAGATAGATGAACGCCTTAGAAATAAGCCTCTTCAAGCGGGAAACCTCCTTTACATTACACAAATGAACAATTCTTAGATGATACAAATGACAAGACCTCCTTTCTATATATAGGTGTCTAAGGGGTCATAATATATTCAGAGCCAACATAACAATAATAATATAAGGGCCCAATAATAACAATAGTGGGCTTCTATGGGGCACAATAGTAACAATATGGGGACTACATGGGTACAAAAATGTAATAAGGGGGATATACTAATAACAATAAGGTGTTGCACTAGTAGTAAAAATAAGGTTAACGGTTCATGAAGATAAAATTAAGCCATAAACAATTAGAAACATTACATCCACATTGTATAGTCCCTATGGATGCAGAAAACTAGTTCTAGAATCCCCTAATATTTCCTCAGGTGAGAATGCGGTCTGCGCAAGTAGGTCGCTGCCGAAAGGGCCAGTGGTATAGGGTTTTCTTGGTTAGCACATATAACTCTAAACTTGGGTCTAATCCCCTGAATCCAACATTCACACCTCTCCCTTAGGAGGGAACTCATGATTTTTAAAAACATATAACAGGGTCAAGAAGGATTTTTTTGGGATGGAATTAATATGATATTCAAAAGTTTGTGGTAGAATGTTTGGTTTGCCAAAAAACTAAAGTTGAGACAATTAAGACCTCGGGTCTGTTAAAACCTTTATCCATTCCAACTCAATATTGGGAGGAGGTCTCAATGAATTTTATCTTAGGTTTACCCAATTCCAAAGGAAAGAGTTTCATCGTGGTGGTAGTTGATAGAATTACCAAGTATGGACACTTTTGTGCATTATTTTATCCATTTAAAGCCAATACAGTTTCTACTGCATTGATGGAAACAATTCAAAAGCTACATGGAAACCCAAAGCTTATTATAAGCGATAAAGGTCTCATTTCACTATAATTTTTTTGAAAAAATTATTTACTTGCCTGGGTACTCAACTAGCTCATAGCTCATCTTATCATCCCAAATCTGATGGGAAAACTAAGATAGTGAACAAATGTTTGGAAGGATATCTTCATTGCTTTGTATCTGATAAAAAAACACAATGGGTCAAGTGGTTACCTCTGGGTGAATGGTGGTATAACACTTCCATCAATACTAAAGCAAAAATGACCCCATTTATGCCATGTTATGGATATCATCCACCATTCATCACATCATCTTTAAGAGAAAATTCTAAGGTTCAAGTAGTGTAAGATCCCATTCAGCATCAACGATAAGTTCTCCAACTCTTCATTATGGGTATTTTGAGGTCTAAAATGGGCCACCTAAGGAAATTAAAAAATAATAGTGGGAATAATAAAATAAGATTATATTTCATCATCAAATTTTAGAGGGAAAAAGGAAAAGTTTTTTTTTTTTCAACTAGTATTTTCAACTTATCTCCCTATGGGTAAATTTCGAGTGACAACACTTGTTGGATGCATAATTTGATTCCTCATCCAAGTACCCATGTTGTATACTTTTGATGGACCCTACTATAAAAAAAAATGAGAAATAAATGAAAAACTTGATTGCAATCACGTTTCTTCATGTATTTCTAATTTTTCGTGTAGTAGGGTCCATCAAAAGTATGAAACATGGTTACTCCTTGGATGACGAATTAATTTTTTCATTCAATGAGTATTCCCGCCTTAAATTTTTGTAAAACCTTAGGGATATAATTTTAAAATACGAGTTGAAAAAGCAGTTTTATTATTTTTTAATCTTTTTTCTTTTTTAGTCCAAAAATAGTGAATCATCCCCCATGGTTGGCATTATCATCTTGAATCCTATTGGTTCTTACGAGTTTATTTTGGTTGTAAATTCTTTCTTAGGAGGCCCATTTTACAGCTTAAAATTCCCTTAATGAAAGGATAACCTCACTTTGGCATAGAATCAAATGAAACAACAGGTAGATCATCATCGCAATGAAGGAAGTTTTGATGTAGGCAGCCAGGTATTTTTACGGATACAACCATACAAAAAAATGTCCCTCAAGAAAAATAAAAAAGATAATAAATTATCACTGAAGTATTATGGTCCTTACAAGGTGTTGCAAAATATTGGTACTATAGCATAGAAATTGGAGCTTCCTGCATCTTCCCAAGTGCACCAAGCTTTCCATGTTTCATGCTTAAAGAAGGTTATAGGTGACAAGCTCATAGTTGAAACAATATTGCCAAAACTTGATGAGGAAAAAACTTCATATCAAAACCTAAATTAGTCACATAAACAAGAACTTGACAACTATGAAATCGATAAATTTCAGATTATCTCATCAAGTGGAAGAAGTTACCCGTTGAATATTCCACATGGGAGGATGAAAATTTTATATAGAAGCATCCAAAACTAATCAAGCATTGAGGAAAGCACATTTTTGAAGGAGAGGGGCATGTTAGGTCCTTATAATACTAGTGTATCCCCTTATTATTATTATTATTATTAGTGTAGCCCCCTTATTCTTATTGTTGTGCCCATGTATTCCCCATATTGTTATTATTGTGCCTCATGGAAGCCTACGATTATTATTGTTGTGCCCTTACATTAATATTTTTATGTAGGCTCTGATTATATTGTGACCCCTTAAACTCATATATATACAAAAGAGGTATTTTTCATTTGAATCATCCAAGAATTATTCACTTATGAAATGTAAAGGAGGTTTCCCCCTCGAAGAAGATAATTTTTAAGTCGTTGATTTATCTATCTGTTAGTTCGTTGCATAACATTGACAATGTGCATGGCAAGTTTCCCAAAAATGAAAAACTAAAAAAAGTAGAAAAGAAATCCCTAGAAAATAGGGATTCACCATTTGTTTCCTTAAGATGGCACTGACCCTATTTGTAGAAATGTTTGCCAAGTGTAGCTTTTTCCTTCATTTTAGGCATGCGCGTCATAAACACTAATCCACCCAAATCTATTTTGATGGACACCTCTAGAACTCATTTGTAATTTCAATATTAGAGATCTAACATTCGCAAGGAGACCAAGGAACCTTCGGTGGAGTTGTCGTCGCTTTTCCAGGTGAGTTTTTTTGTTGTCATCTTTTGTCGCTTTTTTTTTCATTCTATGGGTGTGGTTTTTCTTGCTTCTCTTTCTGGTTACTAGAGTTTTAACATCTTTTAGCTCGTAGAAGTGTTTTTTTAGTCTATCGTTTTCCTTTCATAAGTGTCGCATTGATTTCCTTGTTTTCTAATGCTGGTGATCGCCATTGCGGTGACTCTCTTCAAACATTTATTTTTCCTTCCATTTGTTATATTTCTACACTTCATTGACATTTATTCATCTATACTTAGTTATATATATGTTTTTACTTTCATTATCTTTCAGATATGCATATTTCCCACACTTGCCCCAAGCATATCCACATTTTCACTTCGTTGGATTTTACTGTGCCCAGCTTGGCATTATGCAATCCAGAAGTTCAAGCTGACGTGTGGGCTCTGAGACTACATAGTGCATATTACAAGCTAGCCCAACTGTGCATTGTACAGTTCCATGGCTCAGTTCTCTGCTTGGCCACCAGAACTATGTAATTCATAGTCTCTCCCAGCCACTATCTAGGCATGATTGCACATTGCGTAGTCTCAAGCCTTCCCTTGGCTACTGGGACTGCACAATGCGTAGTTTTGACTTCCATTCTCACTCTCTTACCCAATGCAATTACACAATTTTTCTCATCAATGCATCAGTTTGCTGCCTGGCCTTGTTGTGAAGATAGATTTGCAAAAATCTAATGTTTTCTTTCCATGAGTGTTTTTTCTTTCCGACAGGTACCACATTCAATGATAAATTCTCTCTAGTAGTCACTATTACCATGACACCCAAGAGAACTATTTAAAAATACACCATTGAGAGAAGTACCAGGGAATCAATTGAGCAAACACCAGTAAACTTGCTATTATATTTAGACACTCAACTGTATGTACAAAAGGATTCAGATCTTACATGGTAGAACGTTAATGAATATTTTTAACCAAAATACTTCCCAACATATCTAGAGGACCAAAATGTCTACATTAATCTCTAGATATCAGG
Source organism: Pinus tabuliformis (assembly GCA_031772625.1). NCBI lineage: Eukaryota > Viridiplantae > Streptophyta > Pinopsida > Pinales > Pinaceae > Pinus > Pinus tabuliformis. The sequence goes on along the minus strand of CM062815.1, from coordinate 913,271,235 downwards.
GATAGACAAGGTTGCATGCAAATATCTAGCCTTCCCATGTGCAGATGTCATCAGTTGGATTGTATCACATATGGATGTGAACACCATGACTTTGACTAGGACCAGTGGTCAAAAGCTTTCTACTTTTCTCACTGAAATTATCAACATATGAACCATTTCCCTGAGCCAGAAGCATGCATGGATTCACTCTTTTATGCCACCAACAACTATGTGGTCACGAGGGATATTTTTTAAAGCTCGGTGAAGGAGCCATCAAATTTTGGCAAAAATCCACCAACACATATAAGACAAGTTTTCTCAAGAGGGCCTATTAGATCTTTATCATCTTAACTTGCAGAACACATGGTCAACAGAAGAAAAAGACCTTTCCCAAAGGGTGGGAAATTCTTCTAAACCAGATTGTGAACAATGGGAATCCACTCAATTGGTTAGATTTGTTGTCTCAAGAGTTGAGGATCCATGTAGGTAGCGCTCTAAATCCTCCGACGAGAGGGAAAGCAAGATTCTATATTTCTACATATTGGTTGGATGCAGTTTGTGCAGCCAACACATTCCTTGGTAAGAATTGGGCTTGGTCGCCTCAAGAACTTGTCATGAACATCTACTACAAGATGATATTAGATTGAAGCCATTGACACATTATGGAGAAGCTAACTAACCACTTCCCGATTCCACTATACAATATTATCTTTTAGGAAGGACCACCTTGCATATCGATTGCGGGAATGGAGGCAATATCAGAGATCACAGATTGGTTTTCCTCACCCGATGGAACCTTCCTTTGAGTATTTCGTAGAGAGTAGCCATGGCATGTTTTTCTGAGTGATGGCACTAAAAATCTTGTCATGCAAGAAGTGGCATATCATCTCGCCACAATGTTATCAACTGATTTTCATAGGAAGAATAAAGAACCTTGGCCAACTCTTCCTATACAAATTGGATTGTACGAGAAAAAAAATTGGAATTTGTGGATACCAAAGGAAACTTGATAGAGAAGTTTATGTTTAGTACTCGAGACTTTAATCCATATAATTATTATGCCATTTTCAAGAAAAAAATGTGCAATAATTCACTTTCGGTGGCTCAGCGGGACATTTCATTGTTAAGAGGAGGATCCATGGAAGAACTGCTACAATGCCCCCAGACCTTGTGAGCCGGTCAGTATAGTAGGAAATTCATAGGTCACTCTGTAGAAAGTAGCAAATCCAAAAGTAGCAATAGTAGAAGGGAGAAAATCCATGCAGGATAAAGGAAAGAGAAAGGTTTCTCATAGTCCACGGGGGAGAAGAAGCTGCAAGATGAAAGCAGATCCAGTGGTTACAAAAAAGGCTTTAGAAATTGAGGTAGCGAGGAAACAAAGGATGAAGAGAGCAGAACAGAGGAAGAGGGAAGAGTAGCATATGATATTGGAGGAATAAAATCTGAAGCAAGAACAACAAGAGAAGAAAAATGAGGAATAAGAAGAAAGGAAATGTGCAATAGTAGAAGAAACAACACGAAAACAAGATGAAGAGCAAGAATATAACCAACAACCAATAGATGAGGAGGGTGAACAAATACAGGATTAGGAGCTTTCTGATCAGATTGAACATATGATAGAGATCGAGGACATAGAGGTAGAAAAATAGCTGCAAAATTAGGATGTTGACCTCATGACTAACACACAACAGGTCACTATTCAGTGTCCACCACCTCCATCAGCAAAGTTAGCTCTAGGTGAGGAAGGGGAAGTTATTCCTCTTGACGAGGATCTGATTATGGAGACATACAATATTTCGTATGATGAACTCCAAAAGAAGAATGTACAAGCACATAAGCATCCTTTTACAAATGATCTCACATCTCCTTCTTTTATGAGAGAAAGGGTGATTTTGGCCAAAACCAAGAGATATATCGAGTCCATTTCCTCAGCCAACTTGGCCTTCGTAGGTGTAGAAAATTCAAACACTTAGTGTTTGACAGATGAGAATAAGCAGTTTCCAAAGAACTTGCATGCTCCTAAGAAAGAGGTTGAACAACATTGCACAACAGCTGAGAATGCGTCTTCCGCATAGGTCCTCTTGGAGGAAACGAAGGCAGCGATACTTCATGAAGTATCAACACTTGGAGAGACCATGTGAGACCTATATGAGGAGTTGGTTACCATGCATAAGGAATTTATCCATGTGCTTTGTTTGCAACAGCAGTGTAAATACTTTCTCAAAACTCTTAGAAATGTGCAAGCTATGATTGTTGTCATGCATGAATGGACAATGTGATATAAAGGGGCTCCACATGACTAGTGTAAGAAGATGAAGCCATAGGAAAAGATGGAGAAAGAAATAGTTCATGCATTGATCCAAAACAACAAGCAACTTTCCTCATTCATTGGTAACATTAAGGCCTTGTATGCACAGATATACAACAATCTAGATTCCTTGGTGAAGACCTTCAAGATCCCATTAGTTGGGTTATTTACTTAATACGAACACAGGAACCAAGTCAAAAAGGAGGTAGAGGAATACTTGGAGTAGCTGAGATAGATTTCCACCAAGGAGGACATAGAGGTTAATAAGAAAAACATGCACAACTACATTGGTGGTCCTGTTCAAGTGCGGACAATGTTGATCATGCTTCAGAGGGAAGTAGAGATTGGGTGCAAAACATTGTACCTATATGCCATGGAGGCTAAAGTTTGCTTCAAACTAGACACCATCATGCAATTTGGGGATGTCATCACACAGTACCAAGATTGGAACCAATAGGTGACCTAGAAGCATCAAGTAGAAGTTGTTAAACTAGATTTTCCCTAAACTCAAGCATCATAATGTTTTGTCTTGTTAGGTTATCAAGTTGTCTCTACCGTATTTTGTCTTATATGGGCATGAGTGTAAAATGTAGTATTATTTGTAATTAATTATAAATTGGTATTCCAACTATCATTATTGGAATTCTAAGAGTCATGATGTAACGTAATGATTTATTTTGTAAAGAAGTTGAAGAGTCATGAGGGTAGTGCAAAGATCACAAAGGGAGAGTTGAAGAGTCACACGCTCTTGTTATAAATAGAACCTCATAACTCATGTAAAGGTATTTTTGGAGCTAACCGTTTGTCTAGGCTTATTCTTAGAAAGAGCTCGGGAGTTTTGTGAGAACCTTGGATTCTCTGAAGAATAGAGGGAGTATACTTATTTGGACGAGCATGTGTTGTTGACTTCACAGTCAACTATTGGAGCTAGTGGTTCGTCAGTGGTGTATGTATGATTGGAACTTTCGAATTTAATAAAAGCTAAAAATAAAAATTCTTTCATGCATATGTTGTGAATATAGCATGACTATTCTTGTTTTATTTGCAATGTATGTTCTCTAACTTACGCTTGTTCTTATGAGATGTTTCAGTTGCATTTGTATGAATCTTGTTGAATGTGTTTTGTTGTATTAATGTAATTGTTAACTTGTGGACTATTCTACATATTATTTGGTGATGTAAATATGCTAGTGGGTTTGTTTCAAGTTGCATATTATTAAAGGGTTTTAAGGGGCTCACTTCCTTTTCCCTTCGTGTGTTGGAACCTCCATGCATCGCGCTTGACTTTCCATAAGGTCACATACTTGTTCTCACCAAATAAATAGCGCACCATTCTAGATGCATTTTCGCGACCCATGCATATCATTAACACCCCATTTGTGGGACTCCTACTTAAAATGGTGTGAGTTTTAGTTGGGACTTCATATCGTGTTGATCCATTGAATGTTGGTCAGTCCAACATCATTAACACATACAAAAATCCTAACAGAGCTTTTTTGTTTTACACATTAAAGTCTTTAAAGGTAAAATATAACCATTTATTTTTTTCTTTGTCTTGTTTATGTGAATCTATTGACGATGTTGGATGACGCCAATTTTGTAAGAGGATATCCATAATGGGAAGTCCAAATTAGCCCTCACACCATTTGGTGTAGGATTCCCATCCGGTCATACAGTCCAACCATAATTGGAATGGTTTCAAAGATATTGATGATCCAAGTGGATATTAGTGGCCACCAGCCTGTTCCACTTGGACACTCACCATTTTTTCTTTCAGTCTTTCAGTTCCCTTATTTGTAGCAGAATTTACTATTTTTGGCAGTTTTTTGAGTCATGAACTTTCAGAGCTGTTTTGAGGCCCTAAACACTATTTTTTGGGAACACTCGGGCCAATGTGGGTTGTAGGTTGATTTTATCTATTCAAAATTTGTAATCCTTGGATATATATTTATAACGAGGTATTTTTCATGTCAAAGGAAGATCGTATGCCAAAGTTACGACCCTGGGAAGTTAATGTACCAATTTACCCAAACGGGGCCAATAGTTTCGTGCTTCAACTCCTAGGGTTAGGTTTTTGGATGTTGAGGGTTTTCCATTGTTTTTCAATAATAAATATGCCTTGGAGCCTCATTGTAACACAATTCAGAGGCATGTAGCTGCCACATCTCTTCTGAGAGATAAGCTAACATCGCCTGAGCTAGTCTTATTTCCATTCTGTTTGTAAGAATATTTCAGTGTTTGATATTAATGAAATGAAGTGTTATTTCTGTTGCATCTCTATATTTATGGTTATATCTATAATATGTTGCATTCCTGTTTAAATATAGATCAGTGGTATCATAGCGGTCCGCTCTTACTTTGTTTTGTCGAAATTTCACCTGTAGACCAACTGATATATGCAATGTACTGAAGCATAAAACTAGGTCTACTTCTACCATAAACTTTGTGGAAGCTTAATCACATATGAGCAACATCAAACAAGAACAAATATAACTTAGAATTAGAAGCAATCAACCATAAAACAGATCATAAACTCTAGGGAAAGAAACAACCTAAAACCCCAACTCTGTATTATCATACAAGTGGAAAATATTGTTCAAGTTACAAAAAAAATCGGCTCTCAAGATATCATGATCTCTCTACAATCAAACAATACAGCTCACAGAGTAAACAGACAACCAATATGTCCATCCACAACCCTCCAAGCCCCTTATTTCCTTGCGCAATTTTTCTTGGGGTCCAGTGATGCCACATGTATGAGTTGGCCTCATCACATTCACTAAACAGGAAGAAGTAACTGCGCAATCTCCAAGGAAATAATTCCTTCTACATGCAAGGAATATTCACAATGGAATGCTGTTGCAATTGATAGTACATTATCCCTCCATCTAATCTCAACTGGGTCTCTGACATAACTGACATGCATGAGTTATTTATGAGATAATATTCAGTTATCCGAAGTGCAGTAGTTACATGCATGCAAGCATTAACTAATTGAACTCACAATTAATTCTACAAGCTATTAGAATTAATCTAACTGGACTTAACTCAGTTAACTAAGCTAACTAATTACAACTCATAATTACAACTCACTCTTATCTCTTTAACTAATGGATAAATCCATTAATCAAATGAATAATTGTTGCATGTCCTAACATAGACTTCATGCTCATATTTCCTTAACTAATTAACTTAAGATGAATTAATTAATTAATTTACAAACAACTGCTAAGATCAAATTCAAATTTTACTTCTCTATTTTAGTTCAGGGACTAACTAAAATAGGAAGGTATCCCGAAATGTTATTTATGGCAGTGCTAAAAATAGCACTTCTATATTTATCATTTCTTGTTGCTATTTTCAACACTCCCTCTCAACAAGAAAGGGATTATCAGTTACCCCAATCCTGTCTCTGTGGAACTCGAACTTACATTTTAACAATGCCTTAGTAAAAATATCTGCGTCCAGCTCCTCAGTTGAAACATACAACAACAACATGATCCTCTTGACCACATAGTCCCGCAGATGATGGTAACAGATATCTATGTGCTTGGACCTATTATGAAACACTGGATTCTCAAAGAGTTTTATGCAACTATGGTTATCACAATATATCACTGTAGGATCCATCATCTGACCAAACAATCCCACTATAATCTTCCGCATCCAAATGGCCTTGCATGCTGCCTAACTAGCAGCAATGTATTCAGCCTCTGCTGAGCTAAGTGAAACTGATCTCTGTTTCTTGTTGTACTAGAAAACTGCAGCTGAACTAACGTTGAATATTCCTCCAGAAGTTCTCTTCCGATCTGATGGACTCCTTGCCCAATCAGCATCTGTGAATCCTTGCAGCTTCACTCCCTCTATCCGTCTATACCACAATCTGTACTGAGTTGTGCCTCTGAGGTATCCCAGCACATGCTTCGCTGCCTTCCAAAATAGCTTGGTTGGCTGAACCATAGCATGACTCAGCTGGTTCACCGCAAAGCACAAATCTGGTTATGTGTTCACTAGATACATAAGTGAACCCACAAGCTGTCGATAAACAGTAGCAGCTACTACCTCACTTGAAGTAGCATCCTCCTTCCTCCAGTGACCAGCTAGAGGAGTTTGGATGGGTTTGCACTTCTCCATGTGAAAGTGCCTAAGTATCTCATTGGCATACTTTCCTTGAGACACAAATACTTCCCCCTCTTTCTACCACACTTCCATGCCTAGAAAGTACTGCATGAGGCCCATGTCCTTCATCTCAAACTCTCTTGCAAGGTCCTCCTAGCAAGATTTGATCAGATGATCATCACCTGTCAAAATTAGATCATTGACATAAAGTACAATAATCAATGGCTTACCTTCTACCATGATGTGGTAAAGGTTTGCATTTGCTTCACTCTTGGTGAAGCCCAATCCGGTGAAATAGTGGTTGATCATGGTATACCAAGCACGGGGTGCTTGCTTCATCCCATACAATGCTCACTTGATTTGGCAAACATGTTACTCATGATCGAAGGTCTCAAATCCTTCGAGCTGCTCAATGTATACCTCTTCTTCAATCTTCCCATTGAGGAACATTGTCTTCACATCCATCTAATGGATCTTCCAAACCATCTGAGCTGATATAGCTAACATCGATTTGATAGATGAGTACATTTCTATGGGAGCAAAGGTCTCATCATAGTCGAACCCCCAACCTGTGAGAAACCTTGGGAAACAAACCTTGCCTTGTGTTTCTCAACACTACCATCAGTTGATTGATTTACCTTGTAAAGCTATCGGGAACTAACCATTGACTTGTCCCCAGGACTAGGGACAACATCCCACACACTATTCCATATGAGAGAATCGTACTCTTCTACCATTGCATCAACCCATACTGGTTGCTGCACTACCTCCTGAATGGAATAAGGTTCGGTCGCTACACACTCCCTAACCAAGGCCATGTAGCCAGTGTATCGCTCGGGAGATCTCCGCTGTCTGTGCTAAGAGGATGGCTAACCCACATTCTCTCGTGCATCTAGCATCAATTTGTCAGCTTCCCGCAAGCGTTTCCAGCTGTCTCTAGAAGACTCTCCATGAGTGGTGATCTCCACTTTTGGATCCTCTGCATGCGGTTGCTACGCATCATCAGGAGGATCCTCCTCCTTTAGAACTAAAAGTTCCTCCTCTACATGCAACTTGATCTCCCTCTCAAGGGACACTTGCATGTCTCTTTGATCATCGAACTTCATATCCCTGCGCATTACGGTCCTCTAAATGGCAGGTAGAAACACACGATAATTGTGGGGTGTATCTGTGTACCCCACAAGTATCCGCAACTCAGTTGTTGGGTCTAGCTTCTTCCGAGCATCTTTGGTCACATGACAGTAAACTGATGATCCAAAGATGTGGAAGTGACTCACATCTGGTCGCTTCCCGGAAAAGGCCTCCATAGGTGTCTTCATCCCCAAGATACGGTGAGGACTTCTGTTCTGTAAGTACAATGTTGTATTGCATGCCTCAGCCCACAAATGAAGTGGTAGGCTTTGGTCATGCAACAATGCTCGATCTTCTCCCACTATAAATCTGTTCTTCCTTTCGGCCACCCCATTCTGTTGTGGGTTATGGGGTGCCGTCAGTTCCCGTTTAATTCGTTATGCAATGCATAAGTCTTTAAACTACTGGGAAACATACTCTCCACCATTATCGTTGCACAAGGATTTTATTTTGTTTCCAGATTCTTTCTCTTCCAACACTTTAAACTCACAAAACCTCAAGAAGGTATGATCCTTCTTTTGCATAAAGTAGATCCAACATCTACGAGAAAAATCGTCAATAAAAATAACATAGTAACTTTGTTTAGCGGTGGAGGCTTTAAAGAATGGTCCACATACATTTGAGTGAACTCTCTCTAGGATTGCTCTAGCTCTACTATCCCGATCCTAAAAGGAAGATTTTGCATACTTACCCAAGGTGCACCCTTCGTATGCATCTGTTTTCTCCAGTTTTCCCTTGGGTAAGCCAGTAGAAATTTTCTACATGATCTTCAGGGCTCCATGGTGCAAGTGGACGAGTTTTCTATGCCATACCTCGCCAACATCTTGGATTTTCACCAACTTAGCTTTGGAACTCAATGCACTGTAGTCGTCTACCTCTGACTTGTAGATATTCTTTACTCGAATCCCAATTCGCTTGGTTTGTCCGGTGCTGATATGCCTCAGTAAAACTTTTCCCTTACTAAAGACTACATCATAGCCCTTATCTTCTAGCATAGCAACAAACACAAGATTCTTTTTCAGACCTGGTACATACTTGACATCAGTTAGGGTGAGGGGAGCTCCATGCTCCTTCTAAAAGACAACCGTACCTTCACCTGAAACACAATACTTTCCATCATTGCCCATTTCGATCCGCATCTGGAGATCCTTCTCCTCCAATGTACTGAAAAGATTCTTGTCACCTGACATGTGGAAAGAAGCTCCATTGTCCAAGTACCAAACACATCCCACCATGGATGAAACCATGCACGTGATAAGAGAGAAATCCAGTTCAAACTGTGAGATCAGTGCCTCACCATCAAATCCCTTAGAAGAACCCTTCTTTGATTTATTTTGTGGACAATTTGTAGTATAATGGCCCACTTCATCACAATGAGAGCATCGCACTTTCAATTTTTCAAACTTTTTCCCACCATGAGAAGATTTGGATTCAGACGCCTTCCCTTTCCCTTTCCTAGATTTACTCGCTAAAGCTGTATTTTCTTCATCATATTGTTTTGATGAAAATCCATCCCTGGTGCTTCACCTTATCTCCTCTTGCATTAGGTTCGACCAAAGTCGTTCCCAATTAGGCAGTTTCTCTCTTCCGTTTACCAAGTCTTGGTAACTATGCCAGCTCTTAGGAAGACCAAGGAGTGCTAGGCTCACCATGTCGTCATCAGTGGTCGTAATCCCTATGCTTCCAAGCTCATCCCTGTGGATGGTGAGCTTGTTCAAGAATGTAGAGATCATGACGCCCTTTTCACACTTGATTTTCCGAAGCTTGTATTTCAGTGCCAGCTTCCTCTGATCGTTGATATTTTGATATAAATGTTTTAATTTTTTCCACATCAAAAACGGAGTCTCCTTCCCATGGAGGCTCGAGACAATGTGGTCTCAAACTCCCAACAAGAGGATTCTCCTTGCTCTAGCCACACATTTTCTCCATTCCGCCAATTCTTGGGAACTAGTGGCTATAGGCTTGGAGACTTCTTGATCAATAAAGTTATTTAACCCGTTATCCTCTAATACCACTTCCATGCGATCCTTCCAGGCTATGTAGCTTGAGTTGCCATCAAGTGCATAGTCAAGCCTCAAACTGTTGACCAGCATTGATGAAATCTGAGATGTGATAAGAACTCAATATGTATATATCAGGAACACTAAACTTTGTACTTCTCCCTTCTTTGTATACAATTCTTCACTTGATTCACCTTTGCTTTGATACCATGTAGAAATTTCACCTGTAGATCAACTAATATATGCAATGTACTAAAGCATAAAACTAGATCTACTTCTACCATAAAATTTGTCGGAGCTTAATCACATATGTGAAACATCAAACAAGAATAGATATAACTTAGAATGAGAAGCAATCAACCATAACACACATCATAAACTTTGCAAAAGAAACAACCTAAAACCCTAACTCTGTATTATCATACAAGTGGAAAATCTTGTTCAAGTTACAAAAAGAATTAGCTCTCAAGCTATCTTGCTCTCTCTACAATCAAATAATACAGCTCAGAGACTGAATTGACAACCAATATCTCCATCCACAACCCTCCAAGCCCCTTATTTCCTTGCACAATTTTTCTTAGGGTCCAGTGATGCCACATGTGTGGATTGGCCTCATCACATTCACTAAACAGGAAGAAGTAACTTCACAATATCCATGGAAATAATTCCCTCTGCATGCAAGGAATATTCACAATGGAATACTCTTGCAACCAATAGTACATTTTCCCTCCATCTGATCTCAACTAGGTCTCTAACAGAGCTGACATGCATGAGTTATTTATGTGAGAATATTCAATTATCTGAAGTGCAGTAGTTACATGCATGCAAGCATTAACTAAGTGAACTCACAATTATTTCTACAAGCTGTCAGAATTAATCTAAGTAGACTTAACTCAGTTAACCGAGCTAACTAATTACAACTCACTCTTATCTCTTTAACTAATGGATAAATCACTTAATCAAAGGAATAACTATTGCATGTCCTCACATAGACTTCATGTTCATATTTCCTGAACTAATTAACTCAAGACGAATTAATTAATTAATTTACAAACAGCTGCTAAGATCAAATTCGAATTTTACTTCTATATTTTAGTTCAAGGACTAACTAAAATAGGAAGGTATCCCGAAATGCTATTTATGATAGTGCTAAAAATAGCACTTCTATATTTATCATTTCTTGTTGCTACTTTCAACATGTTTTTCTTTGCATGTCCCCAACGAGGTCAAGATATAAGGAGTTATGGCTCCATCTGGTTGAATCTTTGCAAGATTAGCCTCACAAACCCCAACGGGCGCCCATGGTGGAAGAAAAGAAAGATGAAGGAGCACGAGATCCTATCAAAATATTGCTTGAGCAGGCTCTCGTGAAACAAAGGAGCACGATGATGGATAACTTTCCCCGGATCGTTCAGCTATTGTCCACCGACGGTGTATCCACATATAGCAGCCACATTGGAGGCTCCACTCCTTTTAAGGTACAATTAAACTTTTACATTCCCATATTTGAGGGCTAAATAGATGAAGACGTCGTAGATAAATGGTTAAATCTGCTAGAAGGATATTTTTTTGTTCGTGATTTTTTCAACTAGGAAAATATTAATTTTATCTTCACAAATCCGCCCCCCACATCAAGGAATGGTGGGAAACCTACTGTGAGCAGAAGGATGAAAGTACGACCTCACTGTTTTAAACCGCACCCACTTTGAATTCATTCTGGGATGCCATTAAGGAACAATACTACCCTATCAGTAGCTATAAGGATAAACACATAAAGTGGACTACACTGCGACAGGGAAGGGACCAAGATGTGCTGAAGTTTACCAATGTTTTTCATACCCTTCACACAATGTTGGGTATCAATGGTTCTGAGAAACATTTGTTACTCAAGTATCGTGGTTGCCTACACAGGTACATCCAGGATGAGATGGAGCTCCTGGACATCTCCTCGCCCAACACATCATACCGATATGCTGTCAAGATTGAGAAGAAGTTTAAACATAACAAGTGATACTTTGGATCTGTGAATCCGAAGCAAGGGAAAGGTGCCCCCAAACCGCAAAACAAAGAGAAAATCTAAGGCAGGGTAGCCCATGACAACCAGCCAAAGCTACAAGAAAAGAACAACAATGCAAAGCCAAAGAAACACATGGGAAAGTGGTGTGATTTCCATAAGAACTCCACTCACAACACAAGTGAGTGTTGGGCCAAGCAGTCACTAGTGGTCGAGCTAAAGGCTTCGGAATTAGATGCATGTTCTGGCTCTGAGTCAGAACTCGACAAGGGGAATGACAAAGGGAAGCAGATTATTGATGTAGATCCCAATGCCACAATTGCCACAACCAAGATCTAGAAGGAGGAACCTAAAGATTCAGAGGAGGAGGAGTGCCTCTTCCACTCCCAGATGTGGGTAAAGGGTTACCCACTACAGTTCATTGTCAACAACGAGAGCCAAAAGAACCTCATTTCAGTAGAGGTTGTGAAGCGGTTGGGCTTACCGGCCACACCAAACCCAAAACCATACACCATCGGGTGGCTTCACCATGGACGGGATCTTCATGTGAGCTAGCAGTGCCACCTTCCATACAACATCAAGCCCTTCACGTATGAGGTATTATGTGATGTTTCTCCCCTTGCTTTTTGTGATGTATTATTAGGCCAACCATACTTGTGGAAGTGACATGTTGTGTATAAGTAAAGGCCTCACAATGTTATTGTTACCTTGGGAAATAATTTGTACAGGATACTGAAGGTACCACTGCCTACTACCATCTCTTTTCTTACTACAAAAAATGCAATAAGATCATTTACAAAACCGAGAAATTTGTTTTCCTGATGATACACCCTCAGGGAAAGAAGAAGATGATGGCCACGACTTGTAGACAGGGCCCCTCCACATGACAACAATAGATGGATAAGGTCGTGGAGGAGTATGAGGATATCTTCACTTCTCGCAAAAGGGTGCCTTTGTACAGTCCGATCAAGAACTCCATCGATTTGACCCTAGGTGCGATGTTGCCCAATGGAACAATCTATCAGTGCCCCATTATGGAGAATGACAAAATCAAGTGGTAGGTTTAGGAGCTACTACATAAATGTCACATCCGGTCGAGTTCATCACCCTGTGGGAGCCCAAATGTTGTTTTACAAAAGAAGGATGGGACTTAGAGACTCTATATTGACTATCGAGCATTGAGCAAGATCAATCTCTGGAATAGGTACCCAATCCCATGGATTGATGACCTTCTGGACCAACTCAAGGGGGGGGAATATTTCAGCAAGATCAACTTGAAGTCGGGATATCATCAGGTGGCAATTGAACCCTATGATGTATGGAATATTGCCCTCAAAGCTAAGGAGGGCCATTTCGAATGGTTGGTTATGCCTTTCGGATTGAAAAATTCTCATGCAACCTTCATGAGGCTAATGGATGACATCTTGCATCCATTCACCAAACCATTTGTAGTGGTATACTTGGATGACATCCTGATCTTTAGCCAGAGTGAAGAAGAGCACCTCCACCACATCTGACAGTTTCTCCACACATTACAACACCACAAGCTGTGTGCCAATTTGGAGAAATGCACTTTCAGCATTGTTATCGGGAAATCTAGTGTCCACTCAGAGCTGCTAGTCCCACTAAGACTGGTAACTATCTTAGAAACAAACTAACTAAAACTACTTTTGTTTTCGTTTACGAGAAGTAGATAAGAGGGGAATGAAGGACACCAACCTCAGTCTTGCGCTTGGTTCCTTGCTCGGTTCCTCTCCCTTCTTCTGAAAGATCCTTGCCGCTCCTCTCTCGTCAACACAGCTTCAAAGATCACCTGTGGAATCAAAGCAGCATAATACTATCGAAGAACAGGGATCTACAATCATAAACAATATAGGACCAAATATATATTAACCACACAAATGCATATATCATCAAACACACAAGAATGTGGAGGAAAAATTGAATAACTTTATTAATATGAAGAATAGCAAAGAGGATTACAACCAATTGTTCTGACCGAGCGTCATCCTACAACATGAAAGCCCTTCTTTCACCTCATGAAAAGCTTAGAGTACCCAACACTATGATGCTCCAACAAGAAACCAACAACACTTCCTTACAAGATACAAAATTCCAGCCTCTGGATCTCTGGGATGAGGGATCCATATATAGATGATTGCAACGGGGTGAGTAAGCTTCTGGGTTTTTATTAGTGTCTTCTCTCTGATAGTTCTTGATTCGAATTGGAGATTGATGATCTCTTACTCATCCCTGGGAAAATTTAGAGAGTCAAGCGTCATAGGAGAAGTTTCTAGAAGATTCCATGTCGATCCACTTTGCAAACTGTCTCTTCCATTTGTCCACTCTCGCTCATCGAACCCTACAAAAGGGTTATCCAGTATGCATCACACCTTTTACACTTGAGCAGGTGGAATGCATCGCGCCTTCTGCATTGGGCAGTCTGTATGGTCCAGCTTTGACCAGTTTTGAGCCGTTTTCTGTGGAGAACTTCTAGGAGATGATATAATCAGCTGACCTTGTTCCTTTAGGGTATTAAACAACACTTTTAGGGACTTAGGAGCCCTTCGTTTACGGACATGTATGATTGGGGTTGCAGTGCCCAAAAATGTCTATAGCAGTTGCCCCCTAAAGCATGAGGTCGTTAATCTTTTTATGTCGGGTGAAATGCTTTATCATGAAGATCTGAAGTTTTTTTGAGCTGGGAGGCCACCTGTAATAAGATACAATACAATAAATTATCATGATAATATTTTTCATGATCTAGCTGAGGCGGGCATTCCCATGCTCAGCTTTATAAATTCATTTTCATGTACATAAGACAGACAACCGTCTGTGTGCAGAATGATGATTCTGGTAGAGCCATCATCCCTTGATTCAGATGATCATCTATTTGGCAATGATGTACATTTGATGTCTTTTTTTTCCTGAATATATCATAGCCCGGATGGATGAAACTAGATCCAGGGTCTTCAAACTCGTTCAATGTTCACTTGAAGTACAAGTCGATCCATGTGAAAAAATGTTCTAGAGTTGAACATGGAAAGACATCACCTAATTACCAGCCAATGATGTATGCTGTTAACAGGCGCGAGAGGAATCATCGATAATGATGATGACCCTCAAGGTATGACAGTACAATTCACGTGGTGTGAAAAAGGGACTTGGCATCGAACACCACGTAAAATCTTTCAGTCGAAGTCCATTGATGTGAACCTGTCGCTAGAAGTGAGAAACTTGCCATTGAGGCATGCAAGATTCAAAGTACTGAAAGGGTTGTTCCTAAGTTGACTTCTTGGATAATGAGCTGATGTCGACAAGAAGTGACCTGTCGTAGGAGGGCCTTAATGAATCCCACATCTACGACATGGAACGGAGTAAATAATTTTGGCGGTGAAAACGATCTGATGATACAGGGTTCAGGGTGGCAGTCATGAAAGAATGGAGCATGAATGTATTGCAGTGGATGAGACACAGGTAAATTCTCTGAGCGAATTCTCTTGAACATATCGGCGAAACTGACATGGATTGGTAGCGTTAACCCCAAATATGGATGGTGTGATGGACCAATGGTGATATGACCGGTGAACGGAACAACCCAACCCGACTTGGATGCGGAGTGAAAGTATCATGTTCAAGGGCGACTTGGTACCAATAAATTTTCTTCAAGTTTTCTTCCCAATTTTTCCACAGTCATTGCTGACCAATACCTCTTTATTTTTGTCAAGCTTGAGGAGGATAACATATGATTGTTCTATAATTTTCCCTTCGGGCAGACTCGTCGCTATGTTTTAACGAGCCTAGCAACAATGAAACTCGTTCTTGTCTGTATGGACAAGTTTGTCGCTATTCGGTTTTAAGGAGCTTAACGACAAAGATAACTCAGTCCTTTTCAATTTTAGAGAGTCTAAAAAGGGACGTAAAGGAAACTCCAATAATCCCTTTTCGTCATATAATCCCTTAAGTCTGAAAAAGTATAAAATAATACAAAAGGGATGAATTTTCGGTAATTTTAACGAGCCGAACAAGACAAGCGCTCGATCTTTTTGTGTAATAATCCCTCAGGTCCAAAAAGATTAAAATATAGAGGAGGGATAGCACTTCTGGTCGCTTTAACGAGTTGGAGAGGCCAATCGCTCAGAAATCTTTTCATATTTTACGAGTCAGTTGAAAAGAGCTTAAAGGAGACTGTTTTTGAGGAACAAGTGATAATTTCAGGTAGCAGCTGATTCCAGGTAAGGTTTGGAATTTTCCAATCACGGGAGTGTTACAAGGATGGCTAACTGTATCACTCTTCGTGTTGTTCCTCAAAAGGGGTAAAAAATCAAATGCAGGTGAATGATCGGCTAAAATAGAGTGGAGGTGATGATGAGAACACAACCAGGGCTCAAAAGCTGATGATAATGCATTCACAATGGTTGTTTACCAGAAATTGGTTCATTTTTTATTTAAAATGAGCTTAAACTATGGGGGAAACATTTTCTCATTGCTTATGTTTAATTTTTAATGAGCTTGAACTCCACATAAAAACTGCTCGTAATAATGGTCATTGATTTAATTTCACCGCTAATCACTTTGTTCCTTCAAAGGTTGTACTGCCTGTTCAATTGCTTCATCAAACCGATTAGAAATGAACAATATATGTTTCAAAAATGAGTTAAAACACTAATATTTTACTTGAGTTAAGTGAAAAGTAATTTAAAAGTGGTTTTTACCCCTCATTTTACCATTTCATTTGAACTTTGGTTTGTTGGAGCTCTGGAGGTGCTTTTCCCCCTTGATTTTCACCAACTGATTCCAGGAGATTCTGCGGATGATTCTTGGCACCGTCTGGACCAGGTAGGAGCTAAAACTGAGCTCTTCAGTTGAATTCCTTCCTTTTTGAATTCTGTGCATGTTTCCATATTTTTCTGAGCCTCTGGGGTTTGAAAGATTCTCCCTGGATGCATCGCACCTTTCCTACACCGAAAGGTGCGATGCATACTGGCTTGGCCATTAGCCAGCTAGTATGCATCCCACCTAATACACTACTGGGGGTGCGATGGGCGCCAGAAGGGAAGTTTTTGCACTGTTTTCTCATGGAATTTTTTGCCTATTTTTTTCCAAATCAGGACCTTGACTCTTCTCTTGCTTGTTTTGCAGAGATTCATCAGAGCAAAAATGGTTGTTACTTGGTGAGAATGCTAGCATGAAGAATAGGACATGCTTGCTTTACATGCTCTAGTTACGGTAAATGCACTGCAGAACTATGGCCTGTTCAATTTTTTCCGCATCTCTAGCATGAGGCAAAAAATCAACTTGTTGCAATATCTTCTCGATGCATGGGATCCTACCAACTAGGTGTTTCAGATCATAGGAAAATCCATCCCCTTGACTGTCGTAGACATCTATTTTTTGACCGGTTTATCGAGGCGTGGTGCCCCTCTTTCATTATCAGGTTCTGCCCGTGGGAGCGAATCCGTGAGAGATTATATTTACCTGTATTGCAGAGAGGGATCTCAGCCGAGTAGGGATGGCAAGACCAACATCCGAGATGTCACTGACCGGTGCTTGAGGACCATTCTGTTCACTTTTTCTAGACTAGTTGGTAGTGTGGCTCTTCATGTGGCTAACAGGTCCTACATGCAGTACGCCTTGGAATGCCTTGAACCAAAGGTGTTTAACTGGTATGACGCGGTACTCCCTATGATGAAAGAACAACTGACCAAGGTAAAGAATGGAAAATTGAAGAACTTCGGCTATGGTTCTATTTTGACTGCCTTTGCCTTGGAAAATATCCCACTGATGCAGCCGCAGTACATTTCACTTGGTTTACCTCCACCGACTGAGCCACGGATGTAGAGATGGGTCGACCTTATGGCCCGACATGCTGGTCAGTCCCAGGTTTCCTTTTCTGATACCTTCTTCGAGTGGTTCAACCGTGATGAGATGGTTTTTTCCGAGTATCCATATGCTAGTATGGATTTCCGGGGTGATCCAGATTTGGTGCTGCCAGCTGGTGAGCAGTGGGGAGTTATCAATAAATTCTCTGACCATATCTCTATTCATCGTGTCTTTTTATAATGTTCTCGTGCTTTCTTCTATTAGGACTAATCAAAACTAATGTGCTCATGCAGATATTGGACCAGTTCGGCCAGTAGTACATCTGAGAGTACCAGCTGCCGCTCCAGCAGGACAGGTTGTGGGAAGGGTTATCCTGCGCGACCTTAATGTGGCTGAGACTCTTTCAGCATTACAGGATTAGGTCGAGGGCCTCACTCTTGGTATTCCAAACGTGAGTACCGACGAGCTGCCTCTGAGGTTGCAGTGACACACTACTGGCGTGCCGAGTCGATGGACTAGGCGTTTACGCATGATTGCACAGGCGATGACTTGTTATCACCAACATCATTAGACTAGGGTGCCCCCTAGCATTTTGCGTTTTGGGTCTTTTGACCAATTTTTTCCTGGTTACAGAACATTATCTATAAACCATAAATAGTTATATATATATTTTTGATTTTCGGAGCTTTATTTTGGTTGAGTTACGTGATCTTGATGCAAATATTGATGAAATGCTTCTTTTATAAATGTTGCAAATGTCTATCTAACAAATAATTTTCCAATGAGTCTATTAATGTGTTTACGTTTTTGGAAATATGCTGATATTGAATGGAATCAAACTGCCTTTCCAAAATCTTGACCCTTAGGAACATGCGATAGATAGCTGGGTTCCGTACGGAGTAGATACCAATGAGCTGTAGGATGATGAGTTGTGAGTCTAGCCTGACGATGAGTCGGCATATGCCAAGCATACTAGCATCAGAGAGGAGTTCTATCAATGCGTTGTATTCAACAATATTGTTTGTTGACCAACCAATACATACCCCTCTGAAACTTACTAACTCGCCGCTTGGATCGAAGATGGCCCAGGCCGCAGAAGATAGGTTCCGTGAACTACGACTCGCTCCGTCAGCATCCAACAAATGATTCCAATAGGTCTGACATTTGCAACAACGTAAAAGTGGATCACTTAACCAAAACAATTACCCTTAGTGAAAACAATTTAAATGTAACAAAAGCATAGGGGTTACTATCTTGAGTCAAGCATAGTAACGCTTGAGGTACAACCTGTTGCGAGGTTGCGCCAGTGGAATCCCATCATAATCTACTAACTCGTAGGCTCCTTTTGCTAATACATGTTTAATAATATAGGGGCCCATCCATAAGTATTTGAACTTACCTACTCCTAATTTATCAGATTCCTGGTCATAAAGTAAGACCAGGTCACCTTTTCAGAAGACACAGGGTTTGACATTCTTGTCGAACTGCACTTTGACTCATTTCTTATGGGCTTCGTTAGCCAAAGCGACATCACGATGGGTTTCATCCAACTCGATTAGTTCCAAGAAACAAGCCTCCTCTTCTGAATTTCTCGGTAGAAGGTCGACCGCGAGTTTGAGGGACGAGATTTCACATTGAACCGGTAAGATTGCTTCCAGTCCATACACCAATTGAAAGGGTGTAAACCCGGTCACATTCCTCACTGATGTCTGGTACGTCCACAAGGTTGAGTACAGGATCAGGTGCCAACTCCTTTTGTGGACTCCGATCATCCTTTGCACCATCCGCTTTAGGACCTTGTTGATTGCCTCAACTTGTGTGTTGGCTTGTAGATAATATCGAGTAGAGCTATCGTGGGACAACCCTAATTTGGTAGCCAATTCAACCATCATGTGATTGCAAAAATGCGATCCATGATTTGTGACTATGGCCTATGGAACGCCGAATATGGAGACTACATGATTGAAAAAGAAGAGGGCAGTCGTTTTGCCGTTGTTGTTTAATGTAGGCATCGCCTCAGACCATTTGGTAAAATAGTCTACTGCGACTATGATATACCCATGCCCCCAGGCTGAGGTGGGGTTACATGTCATGAAGTCTATGCCCCATTTGGAAAATGGCCCAACACCGACAACTGGTTGCAGAGGTGCGAGTGGTATTCTGGTTTTTCTATCAAAGATTTGACATGCATGGCAACTTCTGACTGCGGTTATGCAATCTTTGTACATTGTTGGCTAGAAGTATCCTTCTCGTAAAATTCTTTGTGCCGTAGCGTAACCAGATTGATGCCCCCCACACGCGCTTGAATGGCAATCATTCAGGACTTTTTCGGCCTCCTCGTGGGTGAGGCACCTCCTCAGAACTATACAACACCACGACGGTAAAGTGTATCACCAATGATCATGTAGTCTTTTGCTTGGTATCGAATGCGTCGTTGTTCCGAGCGGGAGGTATTAGACCTATATGTTTGGGTTTGGAGATAGATTATTATGTCTCCATACCATGGATCACTTGAAGATATCAGAAACAAAAATTCGTCCACAATTGCTTCTTCTAATGTTGCATTGTTGAATGACAATGGGAGATCGTATAGTAACTCCGAAAAAACTAGGGATTTATTCGATTTGGATTTTACAAATTCCAGATAAAACTCTTGTAGAATTTCTATCCAGGGCCTTCCCAATAAGATGTTGTAATCGAGGTTTCCGTCGATTACTTCAACATCTATTTCTACTGTTTTTCCCCCCAGTTCGACTTGCAAGTTACTTAAAATCCATATGGGGTGCATGTTCATCCATCAAATGCTTTTAATGTTGTCTAAGATCGCGACAAGGTTGGAGATCCTAAAGTTTTGCAACAACTCATCGACATAATACAGGTAGATGCCCCCTCATCAATAATTATTTGATGAACAGTTTTGTTGAGGGCTTTCACTTGAATGAGGAAAGCTAGTTGAGCTGGTAACTGAGGGTCATATCCTTTGCGATTAAAGGACACAAAATTGGAATCCGTTGGGTCAATCCCACCTATTGCCGATAATAAAGCCTACTTTTGGGAGGGGCAATTTTGTAGTACCTCAAGTGTCGACATAGTGGATGGCGATTGGGCCAGATCTTCCACTATATTATAATTGTGCTACTTTGGCATGCGCATTAAATGTCAATTTGTGTACTACTCCCTTTGGCGGCTTTATCATTAGTTTAGGAATGATGGGTGGCACAACTTCAGTCGAAGTTGTTGTCGAACTACTAGGTTGGTCATTATCCTTGTTGTTCGACATCTGTGGATTCTCGTAGTCTTTATTCCTTGTCGATATCAAAGCATCATTTTGATGCTTTGAAACAGACAACATTAGCACTTAGGACAGGGAAGCATTTTCATTAGCAACCAGATTTGTTCATGGATTTGGAAACGGATCAGTCAATACTGCTGAGGTTTTCGAATTCTTGAAGATTTTTTTAAGCTCAGCTTTAGATGGACACTCTCCTGTCCAATGATCCCCATCACATATAAGACATGGACGATTTGGTTTCTTATCTCTAGAAGGGTTTGCAGAAGATTTTTAGGGGATAACTCTTCCTGTTTCTTCTTCTTCCCTTTGTTTTTCTTCTTGCCTTCTGGTTGCTTGGTTTCTTTGCCTTTGTTAGTCGATACGGAATTTACTTCCGAGGCGAGAATTTCTTCACTTGAATTTTGACGAGAAATATTACGAGATTTTTTAGATGTAGTCTTTGTCGATTTTGTGCTTGTCGTACCAATCACGCCATCGCTGGCATGAAAGTCTTTGATTGATTTAGGAGGAGGAGGAACGGAAAATTCCAGTCTGGGAGCGTCGGGGATTTTATCGTAGAGCATGCCAGACTGAGTATAAATCAAGTCTAGATATTGAGCACGAGCAATGACTTGCTCTTCAGTGACGACTCCTCCCTTTGCCACATCTTCTCTAATAGAAGGTAACAATGACTTAATAAACCATTCAACCAATAGCTAATTGGGAACATACATTTTTACCATTCTACAATGATGTCGCTGCTCATGAATATGATCGGATGTGTGAGTGGCCATCGTTTGCTTGAAATTGGTAAGAAGCTCTGTTCCTGTTTCATACCTTATAGGTAACTGAAAATGGGTTAAAAAGGTTGTGGCTAGGGTACTGAAGTTATCAAAAGAATCTCTAGGCAATTCGATATACCATTTTGCTGCCAGACCAGTTAACGTTCGCTGAGAAAGGTGAAGCCTAATCGAGTCATTGTTTAGGGTGTTGGATGAACACCACAGATGAAAGGTCATCACATGATTCGATGGGTCTTCACCTGAATTTCCATTAAATTTAGGAATATATGATGGAAGTTTATGAGGAATCGCTAGCCACCAAGGGGCATAAGCGATTGGATCATTTGTTAGCCGATTTAAATCTGGTAACTCTAAAGTTGCCACGAAGGGCAACTGTTGGTTCAGGTTTGGCGAAGCATACCCAAGATAAGATGGGATTTCCTGAGCGGTGGGTCTTTGCATACCAGCATAGTGCATTTGATGCTGATAAATTTGGTAAGGTTGATGGGCATAACCATTATGAAATGGTTGTTGTTGGCCATTTTGAATATACGGCTGCCCATTACTTGCAAAGACTTGGTGCTCAGATCCTTTGTAAACTTGTTGGAATTGTGGTTGTTGATATTGCACCAGCCATGGTTGTGAGACCATGTGTTGTTGCCAAATACTGGCTGTTTGACCAAGATGAGGGGTAATGGTACCAATTTGAGCCTAGGTCACTCCAGTTAAGGAGCAACTAATCGATGATTGTGGTGGTGTCGCCAAGACAAGGGGTTGTTGGATTGTGACCTGAGAGACTTGAGGTTGGCATACAACAGGTAACGCTTGTACTTGTGACACCATCACAATAGTCGGTGTAGTGCGGATGTTTGACATAGGCATACTTTGTTGCATTGAGTGTACAACTCTTGGTTGATGAGGCAGTATTGGTATCCAACCATTGGATGTAATTCCAGCATAACCTGAATTCTGTTGCGAACTATCGTATGTTTGACCTCCCTGAGGAGATAATGAAAAGGCATATTTCCCTCCATACGGCGATAGTCTGGTACTTAAGGGAATTATTTGCCTTTGAGGACCGGACTGCCCAAATTGACATTGCAAAGGATCAATTTGCTGAGCCTCAACATAAGAGATTCCAAATACTATTCCGGATGAACAAACGGGAACAGACCATATTGTCGAAACAGCCCCTGGATGGATTCCATCTAGTGATTGAGAGCTAGTTGCGATAGATGGTACGCTGCCGAACATTGTTGGAGTAGCGGCAGGGAGTTCTGCTACTGCTGCTGTGTCAGATGACACAGTCCTAGATGTCGGCGGTTGTTTAGACATATCTAGTCTATCCAAAATATTTCCTAACGATTCTATAGGAACTTCCGGTAGCAGTAGACTAATTTCTGATGAAGAAGGATATAGAGTAATCCCAACTCCAAATTGCGATGGAGTACTAGATGGTGGATCCTCCACAATCTCTATAGCAATCAAACCAGGTGGAAGAGGTAGACCGTCACGTCCGTAAAATATTTTTGGTGCCAAAGAAGGTATAGTTTTTGCAATGACTGATGTTTGGGGAACAACACCTTCCGAATCAGCTATAGATTGAGCGGGTTCAGGTATACAAGGATCAGTTCTACTATCATCTAGTGGCTGCGAAACTTCTTCTGTAAAGGCAAGGGTACCAGAATACTGGTTCCAAACCGACCAGGGGACTTTGAGCTGGTTAAATGAGTTTACTTTTTCCGGAATAGTTTTGATTCTGGAGACAAAGACGGTTGACTCGTAAGCCTCCACGAACGATGGGGTTTCAATTGACTTTCTTCCAT
Source organism: Pinus tabuliformis (assembly GCA_031772625.1). Taxonomy (NCBI): domain Eukaryota; kingdom Viridiplantae; phylum Streptophyta; class Pinopsida; order Pinales; family Pinaceae; genus Pinus; species Pinus tabuliformis. The sequence continues at coordinate 913,247,982 of CM062815.1, read as the reverse complement.
GATTGTGGATAACTCGATAAACAAAAAATAAAGGAGAAAATGTTTCCGAATTAAATGAATTTTAGATGCTTTGACACAGCTTGTTTTTTCAATTTTTAAGAGTCGAGAAAAAACAAAAGATGACTCTAGTCGCCTTCGATTTTTAATGAGCCTGAAGTGACAAGTGCTCAGATGGACCTTTTCTTTTAAGGAGTCTGAAAAGGAATGTAAGAGACTGCTCTGGAAATATAGATAGAGGGATTACCAAACCAATTGCAAAACTGTAGAATACCTTTTATGGTATGGCAGTCAATCTTCCCGAATGTTGTGTTCAGTGCATTGCGATCGATAAGGCAGCAAACACAGCTTCCTATGGATAAAGGATATAGCCTATTGTGGTCTCCCAATATATACTCGACGGTATGTGGAAGTACAAGTCCTTACTCGCACTTTTCGTCTCAAAGATGAGGAATCACCCAACCAACAGTGAAAGCAATAGTTACCAGGCTTTACGACACCAGAATACACCTCTAGCCTAGACTTCTAGATGTTGTGCGTTAGGTTTCAAAGCGTTTTTAGGTTCATTAAATTTATTTTACAGTTGATCTTTCTTAAGAAATTTTCCTTTCAAGTTCACCACGTGATGTCGATATACAATTCCTAAAATGCAATCTAAGATGATAAACAATTGTTTAATCTTCTTTTTGCAATGAAAAACCTAGCTACTAAAGAAAGAGAGACGGTATCCTTTCAACATAGAGCAAGAAGCACACACTAGATGCACTGTCCTAAATCAAACCAACAAGCATTCTAAATGAAAATGCGCATGCATGTATTTGTTTTCATCCTTCTTAATGTGTGAATGAAAAGAAGAATGCCAAGTACAAAACTGAATTATCTTTTCAAAGCGACAGTACTAACAAATTTCTTTTCAAAAACGAAAGGACGGTAATGGCGACACTTTGCTATTTTGAATTGAAAACTACTTTCGACACTTGAAAAACTACTAATTCAAATAAAATACAAGAGTAACTATATAACTGACCATCAAGAACAATAGAATTCTTTTCTTTGACTAAAAACGACACTTGCGACACTTCCAAATCAAGAAATGACAGTTCGGTTATGCTACTACTTTGTAAAAGAGAACTGAAAATGGCGGAAAATACACAAAAAAATTCACAATTCCTTGCACAATGGAGGCGGAATAATGGACAGGAAGGGGGTTTACACAGAGGTATACTGACTACAGACAGCAAAACTCCTGAATAGAGCTAAAAAGAGTGAAGAAAAACGAAATTCTGGAGCCAAAATTAGCCTTTTCTGATCAGCGCACCTGTAACACAGGGAATTCAGTATGGATCCCACCTACTGCACATGGGAAGTGGGATGCATACTGATATCCTTGAAGAGAGGGTGCGATGGTACAGTGCGAGACTTTTGATCCAGTTCTTGATCACAGTTTGCAGCACAGTTCAGTGATTTAGGCTGAGCAAGTGATAATCAGTAAATACAAATCACAGGGGTTGATCTAATGAGGTTACTAGAGCCACCACTAGGGAAATTAGAAATTTTTCAAACCAATTGTTTAGTTCATAAACAAAACCAAGAGATAGACTGAAGCAGCATTGATCTACTTTACACTTGCATAGAAAATGCAGTTCGAAGGCTAGCTGGCTTAACTTCAGGCTCCATTTGTAAGTTTATAAAATAAACAAATATAGACAAGAAAACCATCTATTCGATCCCCAGTGGAGTCACCATTTTGTTATCGGGAAATCTAGTGTCCACTCGGCACTGCTAGTCCCACTAAGACTGGTAGTTGTCATAGAAACAAACAAACTAAAACTACTTTTGTTTTCCTTTATGAGAAGTAGATAAGAGGGGAATGAAGAATACCAACCTTAGTCTTGTGCTTGGTTCCTTGCTCAGTTCCTCTCCCTTCTTCTGACAAATCCTTGCCACTCCTCTCTCGTCAACACAGCTTCAAAGATCACCTGTGGAATCAACGCAGCATAATACTATCGAAGAACAGATATCTACAATCATAAACAATATAGGACCAGATATATATTGACCACACAAATGCATATATCATCAAACATACAAGAATGTGGAGGAAAACTTGAATAGCTTTATTAATTTCAAGAATAACAAAGAGGATTACAACCAATTTTTCTGACCTAGCGTCATCCTCTAGCATGAAAGCCCTTCTTTCACCTCATGAAAATCTTAGATCACCCAACACTATGATGCTCCAACAAGAAGCCAACAACTCTTCCTTACAAGATACAAAATTCCAGCCTCTGGATCTCTGAGATGAGGGATCCATATATAGATGATTGGAGGAGGGTGAGTCAGATTCTGGGTTTTTTATTAGTGTCTTCTCTCTGATAGTTCTTGATTCCACTTGGAGATTGATGATCTCTTACTCATCCCTGGACGAATTCAGAGAGGCAAGTGTCATAGGAGAAGTTTCTAGAAGATTCCATGTCAATCCACTTTGCAAACCGTCTCTGCCATTTGTCCACTCTCATTCATCACACCCTACAGAAGGGCTATCTAGTATGCATCGCACCTTTTACACTTGAACAGGTGGGATGCATCGCACCTTCTGCATTGGGCAGTCTGTATGGTCCAGCTTTGACCAGTTTTGAGCAGTTTTCTATGGAGAACTTCTGGGAGATGATATAATCAGCTGACCTTGTTCCTTTAGGGTATTAAACAACACTTTTAGGGACTTAGGAGCCCTTGGTTTGTGGACATGTATGATTGGGGTCGCAGTGCCCAAAAATGTCTATAACAGGCATGACCCAGGCTCATTATCTAGGATACATTATTTATGAATAGGGGGTGCATGTGGATCTAGGCAAGATCTAAGTAATTCGGGATTGGCCAACCCCAACCACTCTAACAGAGGTCCGCAACGTTCTAGGTCTTGCCAACTTCTACCACATGTTCGTGTTGGGGTTATCTCATATCACCTTGCCCTTTAGTCAAGTCACTAAGGGAGGAGAGAAACGAAAATTGTTTTGGTTTGAATCCCAATAGAATGCATTCGCAGAGTTGAAATATCGCCTATGCTCTGTACCAGTGCTCACGTTAGTAGACTTGGAACAACCATTTGAGATCAAGACAAATTCCTCTGACTATGTTATTAGGCAAGTCCTTACTCAAAGGGGGCATCTAGTGGCATATCACAGTGAGATACTTTCACACACAGTCTTGAAGTATCCTACTTAGTACAAAGAGATGTCTTCCATTATGCAGGCCTACCGACAATGGAAGAATTACATTTTGGGGAAGGAAACGGTCATCCACATAGACCACCAACCCCTGTAGTTCATAAAGATGCAAGGGAAGTTACAGAATGATCACCATCAAAAGTGGGCCACATAATTACAATAGTTCCATTTGAATAGCAAGTATAAAAAGGGAAACACTAATAATTTTTCAGACTACCTCAGCCGACCACCGATCATGGTGCTAACCACTATGCTCAACTTTTGGGGGAAGGAGACTTCTGACTGGCCATTTCTCTACAAAAGAGACCTAGAATTCAGACACACATACCAGACACTCTTGGTAGATTAGAAGGTTCCAGATTTTCACCTCCCAGATGTCCTGTTGTGCCACCTAGGACACATTTGTGTTCCTTCAAGCAAGCGTTCCAAGATGATTTTGGAAGCGCACTACAATCGGGCCACTAGGAAATTTGGGGTCGAGAAAATGGAAACAGTACTACAAAAGTATTTGTATTGGCAGAATCTTTAACAAGATGTCGAGAAGTACATCAATGCATTGCTTTCACCATTTCCAAAGAGACCATCAAGAAGAAAGGCCTCTATAATTCATTGCCTACCACTAGTCAACCTTGGGAATCCATCTCCATGGATTACATGTTTGGCCTTCCTTCTACTAAGCATGGAAATGACTATGTTATTGTGGTCATCGACAAAGTCTCGAAGATGTCAATTATGGTGGCCTGCAAGAAGAATATCACAACAGAAGCCATTGCTAAACTCTTCTTTGAACGAGTTTGGGTACACTTTGGGATCCCACAATATATCATCTCAAATTGGGTGAATAGGTTCCTTAGTACATTTTGGTCTAGGCTTTGGTCGATGCTGGAAAACAATCTGACTAAGTCCACAACTTTCCATCCCTAAATTGATGACCATATAGAGGTTGTCAATAGGATGATTGTACACATTCTCCACGTGTACAACACAAAGCACCCAAACACATGGGATGAGATGCTTCCCTGTGTCCAACACAGCTATAACTGGGCTCTCAATAGCTCGACTGGCCATAGCCCTTTTTAGTTGGGCTTAATATTCCATCTGCTATATCCAATTGATGTGGCCATACCATTTGTAGCTACTCAGGCAAATTGAGATCATGTCCAGTTCGAAGCTAATAAGGAAAAAAAAATCATTAAGCACATCCAACACATCCACCAATAGGTCAATGACATTCTGGATAAATCAAATTCCAAGTACAAGCAACGACATGATCAACATCGGGTGCCATAGAGGTTTCAAGTGGGTGACAAAGTGTGGTTGCATTTGTAGAAGGAACGCCTTTCTAGATCCTATAGAAAACTTAGACCACTCTGATATGTCCCTTACGCCATTACCAAGGCTATGGGAGACAATCCATTTGAGCCCAACATTCCCCCTTTCCTTGGCCTGCACCCAATGTTCAATGTGGACCACCTTTGACCATACTTCCCACCATTGTTGGACAGATCGGAAATTGCATAATGACTCACACCTAAAGATTTAAATCCAGACTGCATGGAACAAGACAAAACTGATTTGATCATGGAAACACAGTCAAGAACACCCGACAACAAAAAATCCAACTATATCGAGTTGTCAAAGCAAGCCAACTCTTTCACCAGGGCAAGTGGTTCAGCAGGCGCCAAGTTCAGCAAAAGTTTCCACATCTCATGGAGGAACTCAATGCAATGGGGACCATTTCATTCTAAGTGGGAAGGAATGATGCAGGTGGATATTGGTGTCCACCTTCATATTCCACTTGGTCCCCCACCATTATTTCTTTTAGTTTTCCTGTTTCCATATTTGTAGCACAATTTACTATTTTTGGCAGTTTTTCGGGTCCTGAACTTCCAAAGCCGTTTTGAGGCCCTAAACTCAGTTTTTTCAGAAAACAAGGGCCAACATGGGTCATATACTGATGTTGCCCATTAAAAATTCATAGTCTCGAGATAGATATTTCTAACGAGGTATTTTGCGCATCAAGCAAAGATCGTATGCCAAAGTTACAACCCCGGGAAGTTGATGTACCGATTTACCCAAACGGGGCCAATAGTTTGGCACTTCATCTCCTAGGGTTAGGTTTTTGGATGTTTAGGGTTTTCCATTGTTTCTCAATAATAAATAAGCCTTGGAGCCTCATTGTAACACAGCTCTGAGGCATGTAACCACCGCATCTCTTCTCAGAGATAAGTTAACATCGTCCGAGCTAGACTTATTTCCATTCTGTTTGTAAGCATATTTCAATATTTGATATTAATGAAATGAAATTTTATTTCTTCTACATATCTATATTTATAGTTATATATGTAATTTTTTTCCTTCCTTTTTAAATCCAGATCAATTCCTTGGTTACAAACACACACAAGAGATCACAACACCTCTTTGGGCAGCAAGTATTTAGGTTGTCTAAGACACCCAATGTAAAGTGCATGAGGGAACATCCACAATTGGTAAGGAAAATGAACCATTGGTTAGAAAATTAATAGTAATATCCTAAAGAGGGACCCAAGAAGGAAAAGAAAGAGTTGTTGAATACCAGTAGATTAGTCCACATGATACACAACAATCATTAAAACATAACAACACCAATTCAATAATAACCATAGCTAAGCAAAAAATTAGTTCATTCACTTAATATCTAATTAAATCTACATAAACCATAAACATAAAAAGAATAGTCATACTTATTTATGATACATTTATTGTTGGGATGGGGTCCCCTAGGTCAGTTTTGGGGTTAAAAAACCCAAGTTTTGATGTAAATTTTGTAAAAATATGTAAATTCTCTACGATTTATGGATCCAGAACACGTAGGAAATTAGGAGTTAAAGGGGCTTTATCCCCTTGTTTATGTAAATTTGAGTTGGTTTTAGGATCCACCCATGGTCCGCAGACCATGGGGCTATATAATTAGGTGTGCCTTAGAGAGTCTAAGGTTTGATGATCTTATGATGATGGGGGTAATGGGTCGATAGAAGATAGCGAAAAGAAGTGAGTAACAGAGGAGGGAAAGGCTCTACAACTGAGTGCACAAAGGCCTAGATTAGTTTCCATAGCTAAGTACGCAGACCCCTGTAGCTGAGTGCAGACGGTAGTCTCAAGTCTCTAACACCATATTGAAGATCAATAAAGAATATTGTTGAAGAATTCCTGTGTTTATCTATTTACTTCTATTTAATTATGATTGCGATATATGATGTGATTTAGTAATGTCTTTATGAAGTACTGATGTGTCGATGTGCGACTCTATGGGATATGTCTTAATAACTGTATGCCATGCATGTTAAGTACATTCGCGAACAATATAATATATTTTGTTATGTTTATTAGATGCTTAAGTAGATCTGCACGAGCTCAAATCTAGGGTTATTTTCTGATGTGCGTAAGTGGATGATTCAACTATTAAGGGTCTGCAAAAACCTATAGTAGACCTTTGCGAATGTCTCAAGGCCATTTAAAGAAAGTTGCAGTACCGAGCCCTAGGGGATTATAGATTTGCATGAAAGCAGATCTAGGTCAATAAAAGACATCACACTGATATTTGTGTTATGGTCCTATAATAATAGGATTCATAATTTTGAATTGGCTATGCTAAGTCTTGTAATATTATATATACTTTTTCTTTCTACAAAATGTTTTCCCATATTAAAAATAAAAAATGCAAATAGGGTACCCGGATGCGGGTGATATTATGAGCAGTTAATGGCCATACGAGCGACGCCGACATTGGACGCCATCGTAGAGCAAGTAGGCGACTTTTGTCAGAGCATTAAGTCCCATTAATGAGGAATTGGGTGAACAGCATGTGCGGTAAGTACTTCAGGATGATGAGCTCAAGATCTATATCAATTGCCCAGAGCCCGACACTCTCTCTGGCTCATTCTAGCAGAGATATCCCAGGTCGAATTGGTTCAAGGGAGTTAGGTACAGTGCCAAGCATTTGGAGGCCATCACCGCTCCACCGAAATCTGCAACAGGTCAGCCTCATCTGGTATGGTTATTGTTTTCTCCTTGGGTATATAACTGCAATTGGTCAGGTCACGGAGTCGGTTGAAGCTGTTTGGGTTGGGTGTTGGATTCATTCAGATAATTCTGGAAGTCATTTCGGGGTTCTGTTTTTTATCTGTGTAGTGCTTTCTCTGGGCATTTTCTACTCTGAGTACTGCTATCCTCGGTTTATTTCAAATTGGGGTGGGTCGTTCTTCTGCCTCATCCATTCCTTTTGCCCTCTCAGTTTATCTCTTATTGCTGGTATGGCTAGACCTCGAGGTGGTTCCCGAAGGGGAAGAAATTCAGGCACACGGGGGGGGGTTAGAGGAAGGGGAGGTCCTGCTCCTCGACGCATCTCCCCGCTTGTTTCAGTCTCACCAGACTCTCCACCTTCCGACCACTCTGGTCCATCCCACTCCAGTTCTTTCCACACCTCCCGCTACACTTTTAAAAGCAAGCTTCACAAGCCTACTATCTCTGCCACTATCACGGTCATCTTCTCAGAGGAAGAGGATGACCTCCCTGGCTCTGCTGAACATTCAATTGAACGAAATCTCTCTCAGAATTCCAAGGACCCTCAAGGAGGCAGGGTAGAGGTTACCCCCAATCTTCCAGAGATGCAGCAGGATGAAGGTCATGAAGAGGAGGTCATTTTCTGTGCATCGACGCAGTTCTCTGGCACTGTTCTGTATCCGGTGATGCCTCCTGGTCGCAGTATTACGGACGTTGAAGACAATGTAATGATTGAGTGGGTCAGTTCTCCGTGCAAAGCCAATAGCGAAGATGCAGAGTTACCACCTCGGGCAGAATCAATCAACGACGGAGATTGATGGAGAAGATCGGACGGTGGAGGAGGATTTCGGAAGGCCTTTTTTGGCGGAACTTTACGCCCCGAAAAGTCAGACTTGATGACGTCAGGCGAAAGCCACGCGTCAATAGGAGGCTTTATCGGGCTCGTTCTTACGGAAACCGCTCGTTGGTCGATGGCGGTCCGAAAAAAGGGTGGTTTTTGTTACGCGGTTTTGTGACGCCGTTGATGCCCTCGTCAGCCTTTTTTCAATGTAATGCTCCATCGTCTTCTTGTTTGTGCTTTTTGGTGGTGATGTCTAGTGATACAGAGTCCTGGGCTCTCGTTTTTATTTATGTAAACAAGCAGTCAAGAGCCAAGGGCCGGAATTTTTCTTACAGACGGCTCGCTTTAGCCCCCTAGAGGTTGCTACCTCTTTGTAAATATTTTACTCTTTTCTTTTTACTTAATAGAATAGTCTTTACTCAGAAAAAAAAAATGCAAATAGGGTAATTCCTAAAAGAATAATGAAAGGACTAAAAGAAAGAAAAAGATCAAAAAAGTATAAAATATGAACCCCATAAAAAGAGATTAAAACAGATCCCGAAAGTGTGCAAATTCAAATGCCACTACTTTTTACTTTACTTAGTAAAATAAGATTTTGTGTAGCTTGTCAAGAAATGCCACAGTCCATGATGGTCAAATAGTTTAAACTTGATTCATTCATGCTTTAAATTTCATGTTAATAGATAGAGAATAAAGGTATAGCCAAAGTGTTTAATCTTGGAAGATCAGTAGTTAGGTAGAGAATAATAATGAGTTCATGAGTTTAATCTGAGCCATTGGAAGTTGTAAGGTTAGAATTAGATATTTTGTAAGTCAAAGAAAAAGAAATGAAGGGTTAGAAAGCTCAAATGCACCTAATGAATGAAGAGAAAATGCTAGGGTAAATGAAGGGTAGGTAGAAGAAGTTTTGCAAGTGCACAAGGTTTCGAAGTCAAAAGCACTTTCATCATGCTTAATCCTATTTTTCATGTGTAGGAGGAATTGTCAAAGAGAAAGGACATTCACTAAATCTTATTTAATAATTTCCCCTCATTTCACTAAACCTTGACATAGTTAGTTTATTAATTTCCCCTCATTATCCCTTTATTAATTTTCATCCCCTACTGTTGTCCCCTTCTTGGTTCCAAGGCACCCCTTCCCTCTTCATTTCCCCTTGTAAAAACCCTTTCCCTTAAGTTTGACCTTTTTTCCCTTGGTTTCACACATTTCCCTAGACATTACCTTTTAAAAAAACTTCCCCCTTACCAAAACCCCTTTCCCTAGTGTGAAATACATTCTCATCACAGATAATACATTTCCCCCTTAGTAATTTCCCTTCTTTCCCTTAAAAACCCAATAAACTCCTTTATCCTAAGTTATTTCCTAAACTATACCCCCGCTTTATGTATTTAAAGTCTCCAGCGTTATAATTCCCCGACACCCTTTTAACTCACCAAACCTTGGTGTATAGTTAAAACCTCTACCATATAACCCTTGGTCCCCACCTTTTATTAATCAATTGTTTATATTAAAATCCTGTGATTACTTTTCAATTAATCACATTTCGTTGTAATTAAACCCACCAACCACATCCGAACTCCGTCCGTGCAACTCCAATGCGTGATAGCCCTCCAATTTCCCACCTCTAGATCCAATGGTGCATATCCATATCGTGTAGTTTCATCATATGACAATTAAAGGTCCAAAAGCACGCGAGATTCACGGTTTTGGCCGAGCACTATTTTTCTACATGGTGGCACCACGTTATATCACATGCTTGTGAAAAACACTGCTCTCCACCCAAAAGCGGTGCGATTTGGCGTAAAACTGTCTCCCTGCGTCAAAGAAAACTACCCATTGTTCATTTACCAAATCTCGCGCCAAAATGTAATCGTTGTTTGTTAAAAGGCTCAAAAATCCCCCTTTTTCTCTTTTCACTCGTTTTCGCTGCAAAAGCCTCTATTAACCAATTATGAAACCTTGAACCTCTGTGCAACCATTGTAACCACCTTTTGCAACCAAAAGACGCTGCAAACACCAAATTGAAACAACAAATAAACAATTGAAGCCTCATAAACCTCTACTGCTATGACAGAACCCTGTCTGCACACCAAATTGCCAATTTCCAGGTATTTTTGAAAGAACCAGAATGGCCCTGTAATTTAATCTATGCATAGTAATTATTAAAAGGTTAATTAATTAAATTAATTAAAAAAACTTGATAGAGTGAAGAAAACCTTATTGTGCATCCAAAATCCCTTTTCTACAGACTATAATTACCCTCCCCACTATTCTAAAGCTTCTGACCTTAGTCCTAAAGTGATGCAAGAGCATGAGGCTTGAAGACAGAAGGCTTGGAATTTATTCCAAAAATACAAAAATAAATTACAAGAAAAGGAGTGAGATCCTTTAGCTGTCAAATTTACAAGTTTTCTAGATAGGATTTGAGTTAGGATTTATGGATTGAGTGATTTTGTAATTAATTCATGAAGTTTAGATTCAGTTGAGATTCTCGACGAGAATATCAGCCATATTAGATATTGTTTAAGATTAGGCAAATTCGATCGAGTGATTAAGGATGTGATTGTTAAAATGAAATGGTATTTATGTAAGTTTTGAATAATTGTAAGGTGATATTGTTTGATTTGGCTTGTTTTGGCCATATAAGATTATGTTGCAAAAATTATATCTCTGTGTATTTTTGTGTACAATTGGTGAATCCGAGAGGTGTTGCATCACTCTAAAGTATCTCTGTGTATTATTGAATTTCTAGTTTGGCCTGAAAATTTAGAGTTATGTATGATCTTGTGTGATCGCGTTTAATTTATCTTTCACTCTGTATAAGATCTGAGTGATCAGCAATTGCGAGGGTAGGAGCCTACGGATTTCTTGATCGTGGTTGAAGCCCCACACTCACTCCTAGTCGTCAATCTCATTTACAACCTCTTAGCTCAAAGTCAACTACGAGGGTTGAGCTATTTTTTTATGTGTGTACTAGTTGAAGACCCGCAAGCCGTAGATTTGATGCCCTCTTATATCCAACAGATATTGGGTAATAATGTGATTGGACGTTAATTTTAGAATGAGACCCGAACATTTATAGATCAAGGATTTATATTCCTTATGGGCTCTGTAAAGGTGGATAAACGTCGTACAAGATCCCTGTCCATTATCATTGCTGACCGTTGGATCCAGTGCGCCTTGATCAAATGGTGGAGGATAGCTAATTAGTTTCGCATCGCAATATTTCATGAGTGAATGAACCTTCGTGTAATGTCCCCTAATAATAATAATAATAAATAATAATAATAAATAATAATAAATAATAAAATATAATATTAAAATATAAGAAAATAAATGATAAACAATAAATAAAATATAATAATAGTAAATAAAAAAGAAAATATAATAATAATAAATAAATAAAATAATAAGTAAGAGTACTAGAGTTCTAAATAAATATAAATATAAATAAAATATAAAAAATAGTAAATATAAGTAAAGTTATCAAAAAGTAAAAAGGAATAAAATAGGAAATAATTCTATTAACATAATTACTAAATTAAGTTAAACTTAAAATAATGAATAGTAGTACGTTCATTGAAGGCTCGGGGGTGGCTAATTGTAGCAAGATTTTGTGCAATTGAGCCTACAGTGCGTGGAGAATAGTCCCCAAAACTTTGTTGTGGTTAACAAGATTAAGTAGTCCCCAAAATTTTGTTGTGGTTAGCAAGATTCAAATAGGTTCAATTCCGAAATGACAAGTAAGAATATCATGGCCACACGTAAATTGTCTCTCCTTCAATTCGATGTTAAATAGTTGATAAATTGCGTGTTGATTATACATCGCATAATTAATCTAATTAATTGCATGTTTTAATTTAAGGGTTGATACATATGGTATGAGAGCGGGTTTTGACTCTATGGCTTTTTGGTAAAAATTGAATACCTAATTAAATTTATCAATAATTTTTGCTTAAAAAAATAAAATAACATAAAATAAAATAAAATAAATATACAATAATTTAAATTTCCTATATTTAAATTATTTTACACTTCTTACTTGCGTGATATATGTATACTAACCCTATAAAATATTATATAATTATATACGTTCATAATATGTATACTAACACTCTAAAATATTATATAATTATATACGTTCATAATATTATAATATTGATTTAAAATAATTCTATTGAATATAAACTCTAGATACCTCTAGTTTATACGCATGAATTGTGTGCATACATATCATAATTCTTATAGTCTTTAAGAAGAAATTCCATGATAACTTATAATATATTAAACTGAAATTGTCATTCACGATAAAGAAATATACAAAGTTCACAGAGAAAGAATGGAGGCCACCCCTCCTCAGAGCTTTATGTCTTGATTGGATTTGCACTTGCATTTTGGGATTTTAGTTTGAATGTCCGGCTCATTAGATATGAGAAGTTGAACGAGTCTTCAACATTCAACAATTGTTTGGAAAAGATGCATGCTGCTTACAGTCACAAATGTATGGCTGCAATTTTCTGTAAAATTGCACAGGTATGGCTCTGAGCCAAAGTTTGGATTTCCTCAAATATGAGGGTTTTGTCATTTTCTCTTAGCTCTGAGGATGGCCTTTTGCTCTAGCTACGGAACGAGGAATGGAAAGAGTGCCGTATTTTCAAAAAGCAAAAAATTAAATATTAAATTCGTAGACAAAAATTTAAATAAATAAATAAAAATCCATCGCTAGGTTAAGTGGTTGGCATAAATTTTATTTTTCAGCTTATTTATTTATGTTTTCATATTAAAAATATTCTTTCTTCAAGTTTTTAAATGAGGCTTCTCAATTTTATTAAATAAAAACACGAGAACACCACCAAATAAAAAGTCTATATTATTGTTTAAGAATTTAGTCTATATTTGGGAAATGACAAATATCTTTAAGGATTGGGTCATGAGCCAAGGACAAGGCCAAAGAAATGATCAAGGTAAAGGAGGAGAATTGGAACGAAAATAGAGGCAAGACCTAAATTCTGAGTTCAATGTCGAAGATGGACATACAGACCTCGATATTATGAAAGAAGTCCAAAAATTCAGATTACGGGAGTTCGCAGGTCAAGAGGGGGGTTCAAAAGGAGAAGCGTGGGTAATTGGTGTCAAAAGAGCAGTTAGTTTTAAGGCATACACTTCACGGGAAAAGGCCCAAATATCAATGAGTCTACTAAAAGGAGACGCTCTATTATGGTGGGTAAATGAAGAAACGAAGATGCAAGTCACTCCATTACAACTTACTTGGGAAATGTTTGAGGAAGCCTTCTGAACCAGGTAGCTATCAGAGGAGTACAAACACCAACAAGTAGGGGCTTTCCATGCAGTGCGACATAATGGTAGATCTATCGAGGACTATGAAGCTGAATTCTATGCGTTGGTCCATCACGTGGACTATATGGCTGATGATAAACGTCAAGCTGAAAGATTCTTGCATGGACTCGATCCCTTGGTCCGAGTGGAAGTGGCCATGTGGAAACCCACCACTATGGTAGCAAACACTAGTTTAGCCAAATAAGTCCTGAGCACTATAAATATGAAAAAGTGAATGGTGGGTGATGGAAATACAGGGAAGGAACATCCCACAACGAGGATAAATAGACCAGGGTAGCACCCATATAGATTCCAGGGAAGACAAAACAATGTTTCCCGAATCGCTAGTGCAACTTCTAGGCTGCCTCCAGGAGGACGCAGGGGCCAGCCCTACTTGAGAAGAACTAATGGTGGGGGTAGAGGATTTGTTGGCCAAGGACAGGTACAAAGTGAGAATCGAGATCAAGTAGAATTTTGGCAATGTGGAGGTCCACATTATAGAAGGCATTGTCCAAGGTATCAAATTGGGATTAAACAATAGGCACAAAGAAAAAGGAGGAAGACCACAAAACCCACACCGAATTCATGCAGCCACAAACCATCCCCAAGCTGAGCACCAAGCCACAATGGTGGAGTCTGCAGGTATGATCAATAACATCCCTCTATCTATGTTAATTGATCCAGGTGCCACTGATAGTTTTATTTCTCCATCAACACTACTTAGATGTAGATTGACAGCTCATGAGCAAAGTAACTTTAGAATGGTAGAAATGGCATCTGGCTCTGAGCAATGAGTAGGATCAATGGTAAGAGATTGCAATGTTAACATTGGGGGGTGTGATACCAAGATGAACCTGTATAGCATGACTCTAGGGACTTATGAATTAATTGTAGGAATGAATTGGTTTGATTCTCATCAAGCTATAGTGGATTGCTATAATAAGACAATTCTCCTCAAAAATGACCAGGGAGAAACCACAATAATAGAAGGCATTAAACGTGATGTTACGTTGCGCCTCATATCAGCCAAGAAGGTTAATAAGTGTATGAGGAAAGGATGCAAGATTTATGCGGTAGAGATGGTTCGTGCCGACGAGAAGTCCTCGGATAAGTTGCACCCACTACTTTCTGAATTTGCAGATGTATTCCCTCCAGAGCTACCAGGTTTGCCTCCTGTTCGAGAAATTGATTTCTCCATTTCTTTGAAACCAGGAATAGAACCCATATCCAAAACACCTTATCGAATGACTGTCCTAGAGCTTAATGAGTTGAGTATACAGCTTAAAGAACTTCTTGATCAAGGATTCATCCGACCCAGTGTGTCACCTTGGGGTGCACTAGTGATCTTTGTGAAGAAGAAGGATGGAACTCTTAGGTTATGTATTAATTACTGAGATCTAAACAAGGCCACCATTCGGAACAGGTACCCCATGCCTCGAATAGATGACCTCTTTGACCAACTAAAAGGAGCTTCAATATTTTCCAAGATATACTTACGGTCAAGTTACCATCAACTAAGAATCAAGGAGGAAGACATACCTAAGACAACATTTAGAACGCGATATGGACACTATGAGTTTATTTTTCTGCCATTTGGTTTGACTAATGCTCCGGCAACCTTCATGAACTTGATGAATAGTGTCCTCTGAAGATATCTGGACCGCTTTGTCCAAGTGTTCTTGGATGACATCCTCATTTATTCCCGCAATTAGAAGGAGCATCAAGAACACTTGAGATAGGTACTTCAATGCCTTAGAGAACATAAGCTATATGGTAAACTTACTAAGTGTTCCTTCTTTGAGGAAGAAATTCAATATCTAAGCCATACCATTAGTGGGAAAGGCATTGATGTGGATCACAACAAGATTGAAACTATAATGGATTGGTCTACTCCTCGGAATGTCAAGGAAGTACGCAGCTTTATGGGGTTGGCAAGCTATTATAGAAGATTTTGTAGAAGGATTCTTACAGATATCTAGTCCCATCACCCACCTCCAAAGGAAAGGGGTTAAGTTTGAATGGACAAGTGAGTGTGAGAAAGCATTTAATGAGCTAAAACAATGATTAGAAACTGCCCCAATATTAAAGGTACCTGACATGGACAACGACTTTCGTGTATGCACGGATGCATCAAGAGAAGGATTAGGTGTCGTCTTGATGCAAGATGAAGGGGTTATCGCTTATGCTTCACGTAAACTCAATACCCATGAAATCAATTATGCTGCACATGATCTGGAATTAGCGGCAATTGTAATGGCCTTGAGACCATGGAGACATTATCTGATGGGGCGTCAAGAATTAAGAACAGATCATGAAAGTTTTGAGTATATCTTCACCCAAAAGGACCTTAATGCTCGAAAATGACATTAGAATTAGATTTTTAGTGAATATGATTTCAGGATATCCTACATCAGGGGGAAATAAAATAAAGTTGCAGATTCTTTAAGTAGGAGACCTAGAGTTCATTCAATATTGTCATTGAATATAGACTTGATAAGCCACATTCTAAACCACCTAGTAGGGGACCCGCAATACCAACAAATAAAATTTGTCTTACAAGAAGAATTACCAGTGGCAACCAGGTGGGAAGGATACACCTTAGATAACGATGGATTGCTACGATATAAGGGTAAGATGTACGTCCCGGGTGATGATGAAATTTGTAAACTAATAATGAAGGAAGCCCACCAAGCTCCATATGCTGCACATCCAGGAGTCCAGAAAATGTACGCAGATTTAAAACAACTATTTTTCTGGACAGGAATGAAAAAGGATATAACACAGTTTGTGGCCCGATGTTTAGAATTTCAAGAAGTTAAAGCTAAACATCGTCACCTGGTAGGTCTTTTACAACCTAATGATATGCCAGAAACTAAGTGGGAAGTTGTTTCACTGGATTTTGTTGGAGGATTACCTATGACATCCCAAAGACATGATTGCATTATGGTTGTTTTTGATAAATTAACTAAGAGTGCTCACTTCATTCCAGTTAAGACCTCCTTTGAGGCACCAAATATTGCTCAAATTTTCCTAAAAGAAATAATTCGCCTTCATGGAGTGCCCCGAAAAATAATATCTAATAGAGACATATGTTTTACTTCTAGATTTTGGAAAATACTCTTACAATCTATGGGAACACAACTAAACTTCAGTACTGCATATCACCCAGAGACAGATGGGAAAACAGAAAGAGTAAACTGAGTATTAGAGGACATGATAAGAATGTACGTCATGGATCAACAAAACTAATGGGAGAAATACCTTCCCTTAGTGGAATTTGCATACAACAATAGTTATCACAGTTCAATTCAGGCATCTCCCTTCAAAGTCTTGTATGGAATACCATGTCTTACTCCATTAATTTGGGATCGATTAGAGGATCGAGTCATGTTGGGACCTTAAGTGCTCCAAGAAATGGAAGAACAAATGGCCACAATGAAGAAGAAGGTAAAAGAAGCCAGGGATCGCTAGAAAAGTTATGTTGATGCAAAGAGAGTTGACAGAAACTTTGAGGAAGGAAGACAAGTTTTTATTAGAGTCAAACCCTCTAAATGTCCCTTTAGGACTGTTAAGGGAACAAATTTATCCCCTAGATTTGTTGGGCCATTCACGATTCTAGAGAGGATCGGGCTAGTTGCTGATAATCTTGACCTGCCATTCCATATAAGAAGGATGCATAATGTGTTTCATGTCTCGATGATTAGAAAATATGTACTCGACCCATCCCATGTGTTGAAATTTGAAAAATTACAGGTTTCCGAGGAGGGAGTCCTTCAAGTCGAACCATTCTGTATACTAGACCGTCGAGTTCGTCGGCTCAGGAACTATGAGTTTGAGCAAGTCAAGGTCCAGTGAGACCAATATAGCCTAGGATCAGTTACCTGGGAAGATGCAGATGTTGTTTTTAATGACTTTCCTTATCTACTTGATTAAAAAAGTGTGGTGAACTAACTAGGACTGCTTACTTAGCTAAGATAGATACTTTTATGGATCATTTAAATCATGTTTTATTGTTTAAATTTTATGATATATCTAAATCGTACACTGTGATTTCAGTTATAGTTTAATTAACTGCTATGATGTTGAGCATAATGTTGGATGAGGTTTTGTGATATGACGGTATGACGATAATGATGCACATGTGATTCTTATAATCATTACAATAGTGATGATGTATGCTTATGATGATGATGATATGCGTAGCTGTTACGATGTTATGTTGAGGTATACTGACATGTTCATTTACTACGTGATGATAGGAATTTAATGTTGAATGTTGATGTTATAATTTGGATGGAGATTATGATGTGACGCATGTGGTAATTGTATGTAGAGCTATGAATTGCATAATTTTGTGATAACAATGATGTTATGTTCTCATGATGACATGTAAGACTTGACATGTGGATTATTTTCTATGATACTATGATTATAACTATGTAGTGGTTGCATGTTGAGATGTGGTGACTGACAGAAACTCCACAAATGGGCTAAGAGGGCCGGTTTATTTGATGATCTCGTGGGAGCCCATACTTGCGAGGGAGAATATGTAACACCATATGTGCTGGGAACATACTCAATCGACACAACATATGCCAGTGGTTCCTTTGTCTTGTATAGCTCTTGAGGGGCTAGGGGACCATCTTGAGGAGGCCAAGTTCGTGATATTGTAGGCTAGATGCCTAGTATTGGATTGGGATGCTGAAGTCTCGTGAGAGTGTAAGGACTTCAATGCATGGGGCTGTGCGCCTTCGTAGTTGTGGAGGGAGTGGGCCAGCCTTGCGAGATGCCCAGAGTCATTGAGTATCATACCAGATGCCTACCTTGGGGCAGATGAGGTCTGAGTCAGGCGCGAGCCTTGGGGCCAGCCTTGGACTAGGATATAGACCATAGAGGTTTATGCCTGGTTCTGAAAGTGGGAAAAGGGATAGAGATTCCTTGAGATTTCTCGAGTGTTGTGAAAACATTCGATGCCTTCTGGTTATACTAGTTCAACAGAGGGTGTAGGGAAAACATGAAGTAATAAATAACTAAATAAATAAAATGTTAAATAATTCAACTTAACTTCAGGACAAAGTTTCTTAAAGAGGGGGAGTATGTAATGTCCCCTAATAATAATAAAAATAATAACTAATAAAATATAATATTAAAATATAATAAAATAAATGATAAACAATAAATAAAAGATAATAATAGTAAATAAATAATAAATAAAGAATAAAATATAATAATAATAAATAACAATACTAGAGTTCTAAATATAAATAAATATAAATATAAATAAATTGTAAAAAATAGTAAATACACGTAAAGTTAACAAAAAGTGAAATAAAATAAGAAAGAGTTAAATTAAGAGAACTATAAAAATATTGAAAATAAGTAAAGTTATCAAAAAGTAAAAAGGAATAAATAGGAAAGAATTATATTAAGAGAATTACGAAATTAAGTTAAACTTAAAATAAAGAAATAAAAGTTGCATGTTGACACATGGAGTGTGTGCATGCGGTTCCCCTTCCAATGATTGTTCTATTTAATAAATGGTGAGGAAGATGAGAGGCATTCCATCATTCAATGATTCCATCATCCATTCTCTTGGGAGAAAAGTGTTGCGAGACAAAGGATTCCCTGGCAGTAGTACGTTGATTGAGGGCTCGGGGGTGGCCAGTTGTAGCAAGATTTTATGCAATTGAGCCTATGGTTGGGTGGAAAGTTGTCCCCAAAACTTTGTTGCAAATAGCAAGATTCAAATAGCGTTCAACTCTGAAATCACAAGTAAGGAATATCATCGCCACAGGTAATTGTCTCTGCTCATATTTCCAAAATTTGATGTTAAATAGTTGATAAATTGCATGTTGATTATAAATTGCATGATTAATAATTAATTAGATTAATTGTGTGTTGATTATAAATCGCATGTAACAAACATGAAAGTAAAAAATGCAATTAATTAAATTAATCATGCTATTTATAATCAACACTCAATTTATCAACTATTTGACATCGAATTTCGGAAATATGAGCAGAGACAATTTACTTGTGACGATGGTATTCCTTACTTGTGATTTGGAGTTGAATGCTATTTGAATCCTGCTAACCACAACAATGTTTTGGGGACGACTCTCCACCCAACCGTAGGCTCAATTGCAAACAATCTTGTTACAACTAACCACCCCTGAGACCTTAATCAACGTACTACTTCCAGGGAATCCTTTGTCTCACAAAACTTTTCTCCCAAGAGAATGGATGATGGAATCGTGGAATCATGGAATGCCTCTCATCTTCCTCGCCATCTATTAAATAGAGAATATATTGGAAGGGGAACCGCATGCACACACTCCATGTGTCAACATGCAACTTTTATTTCTTTATATTAAGTTTAACTTAATTTAGTAATTCTCTTAATATAATTCTTTCCCATTTTATTCCTTTTTACTTTTTTTAACTTTACTTATTTTTACTATTTTTATAGTTCTCTTAATTTAACTCTTTCTTATTTTATTTCACTTTTTGTTAGTTTTACTTATATTTACTATTTTTTATAGTTTATTTTTATTTATATTTATTTAGAACTCTAGTACTGTTATTTATTATTTTATTTATTTATTGTTATTATATTTTCTTCTTTATTTATTATCTATTTACTATTATTATCTTTTATTTATGGTTTATCATTTATTTTCTTAGTTTTTAATATTATATTTTATTATTTTTTATTTTTATTATTATTAGGGGATAATACACTTGGCCTTAAAAAAAGGAAATTTGCGAGATATCATTGCTGACCATTGGATCAAGTGTGACTTGATCAAATGGTGGAGGATCGTTGATTAGTTTTGCATCGCAATATTTTATGAGTGAATAAACCTTGGCCTTAAAAAAATGTGATTTGTGATGTGCGATGCTTAAAGACTTGTAAAGCACTTATCGTTGTGGCCAAAATTAAGAAGTTCTGCTAATTTAGCAGAATAGTCAAGTTTGGAGGTAGATGACTGATACTCCAAAGGAAATCCAAGAAGAAATTCCACATGAATTTGCAGAAATCGTTTCCGGATTTGAACGATTATCCATTACACTTGCACCCAAGCCACCATTTCTGGTATCAGAGTAGCCTCCTGACACTGAACAAGATCTCAAGGATCAGAAAAAGAAATCCAACATGGCTTTCAGAGTTGGAGGAAGAGGTGGTGGTCGAAGAAGAGGAGGACCAGTTGCAAATTCTGAAGTGTTGGGAGATATGCAATAGAGGCGAGCTAGATTGGAAGCAGTGGAAATGGGAAGAGACGCAGATGCTCGAGATGTCAGTGAACCTGAAGCTAAAGCTACAGAAGAAGAACCTGCAGATGTAACTCCTGAAATGAGATTCTTTAAGTTAGTATTGAGATCCACATCCAAGCCTAGACTTGAATTCTCAATCTACATAGGAAGCTTAGGCCCTGAGGAATTGATAGACTGGATAAATGACATGGAGAAATTCTTCCATTATGAAGAAATAGATGAAGAAAAGAAGGTGAAGTTTTCTCTCACAAAACTGAAAGGGCATGCAACACTTTGGTGGGACAGAGTGCAGGAAGAAATGAGAAGACTTGGCAAAAAACCAATGAAGAATTGGAATAGGATGGTGGCAAAACTAAAAAATAAGTTTTTACGAAGTGATTATCAGGAAACATTATTTAGACAGATGAAGAATCTTAGACAGAGGACTATGATAGTAAAAGAATACATAGATGAATTCTACAAAGTGAGTATAAGAGCAGGAAAAATTCAAGAGACAAATGGGAAGGTTGCAAGATATGTGAATGGTCTTAGAATGGAAATTCAAGATGAGATAAGTGTGATGTCTCCTAAAACAATAGAAGAGGCTTATCAGATGGTACTGAAGGCTAAAGAAAAGATGATGAGGAAACATTATGCCAGAAATAGAGGTACTTTCCGACGTAGGGGAAGTCAAGGTGGTAGAGGAAGATCGACAACACTTAGAGATGGAGTTAGCAGTAGCTCAAGTCAGCATGCACCCATAAGAGGTGATGCAAGTGGAAAAGGGAGTTTTTCCAGAGGAAGAGGAGGCAGAGGTAGAGGAAGAGAAGTTAGATGTTACAAATGTAACGAGCTGGGACACAGAGCTTATGAGTGCCCAGAAAAGATAGGAATGAATCAGAGGAATGCAATTGTTGAAAAATCTAAAGAGGAAAAACAAAGGTA
Organism: Pinus tabuliformis; assembly: GCA_031772625.1. Classification (NCBI taxonomy): domain Eukaryota; kingdom Viridiplantae; phylum Streptophyta; class Pinopsida; order Pinales; family Pinaceae; genus Pinus; species Pinus tabuliformis. Next base: position 913,226,340 of record CM062815.1, on the reverse strand, counting down.
ATAGATGAAGAGAATGTACCAGAGAAAGGGGAATCTTTGGTAGTCAACAAATTTTTGTTAAAACCAGCTAAGGAAATTGTTGAACCAGCACAAAGGAAAACCTTGTTCAAGATTGTGTGGAAGGTTCAAGAGAAGTGTTGTGAGATGATAATAGACAGTGGTAGTACAGATAGTTTGGTCTCCATAGAAGTGGTGGAGAAGTTGAAATTGAAAACAAAGAAACATCTGACACCTTACAAGGTGTCATGGATTCAAAAGGGATATCAGTGGGAAGTGAATCAGAAATTTGAAGTGGAGTTGCAGTTGGGAAAATACAGAGACAAAATTCTATGCGATGTGATGCCTATGGATGTGTGTCATATATTGTTGGGTAGACCTTGGTAGTATGACATAGGAGCTATGCATGATGGAAAGAATAACTAATACAAATTTAGCAAAGATGGTGTTAATCATACATTGCTGACAATAGAAGAAGAGGATGCATCAAAGAAACCTGATCCAAAGACCCTTTTACTGAGTGGAAAGGAGTACTTATGCCAGATGGAAGAAGATAAGGTAAGTTTTGTGTTGGTTTTCAAACCCAAGGTAATAATTACTTCCACAAAAGTTTTTGATTTACCAATGGAAATTCAAGAGATGCTGGACAGGTACTGTGATATAACTGTAGATGATTTGCTTGATGAGTTACCACCCATCAGAAAAATTAGTAAACATAGATTTGATTCCAAGAGAAAATGTACGAAATAAAGCAACTTACAGGATGACTCCTGTTGTGGGGAAAAGTATCCGACTCGGATGACCCTATCCCTACTCTAAAGGTGACAGTCTTTAGCAACAACTGAAAGCAAAGCTTTGATATTTTCCTTTATGAAAGTACAGAGAGAAGGAAGAAAAGATTAACCAACCGGTGTCTTTCGCTTTTGTCGATCCGTATCCTCTCTCTTTGTCTCTTGTTCCCAGTTCCTTGCTCTCTTTGCCGGTCCAGCTACACACAGATCCTGCACTAAACAAGAGAGGAAACTACAAGAAAAATGTACTCATAACTGATGCATGGATTAGAGTGAATCAAATATACAAGTAAATACAATACATCAATGCAATACAAGTATATAGGAGAACATTCAAAGCTTTATTGATAAAAGTAACAGGGTTCTGAGAAGGTTACAACCATCAATGGCTCCAATCCAGCAGCACCTCCCCAGTAGCAAGAAGTCTCCTCTTCACCTCTATATAAGCAATCACCCAATATCTCTAACTGTAAACCAACAGCACCTCCTTGCTTTACACAAAATTCCAGCCTCGCTAGACCTCATAGAAGAGCTCTATATATAGGAGAGAAGAAGAGAGGATGAGTGAGCTTGAGGCTGGCATAGAGCTGACTAGTGTCCTCTCCCTCTTCAGTTAAACTTCAGTTCTTGAGTCCACATGGAGATCCTTGCTTACACATGGAGATCAAGTACCTCTTACTCATCACAGGGCGAATCTCATGAACCAAGTGTCAGTTTGGAAGCTTCCTGGGCAATTGACACCTTGCAGAATGACTGTGCCACTTGGCCAATCTCGCCCAGCGCAGGTAGCCTTCATTAAATTTGACTTACAGCACAGGTACAAGGAGGAGCAGTTGCATTCCAACGCAGATGCTCAGTGGAGCAGCTGACATGATCCAAAAATAGCCTGTTTCTGAGTGTTTTCAGGTGGAGAACTGATTGGAAGTGCTGTGGTTTGATGACCTTGTTCTTTTAGGGGTAAGAACAACATGTTTAGGGACTGAGGATCCCTGTAATTATTGACATTTCATGCTCCATGTCGCGAGGCACAAAAATGTCTATAACAGTTGCCCCCTAAAGTATGAGGCCGTTTATCGGGTGAAATGCTTTATCTAAAGGGTCCGAAGTTCATTCCAGTGCTGAGGAGGCGCCCTGTAATACAATACAATACAATACATTATTTTTCATTCTGTTTTCATGATCTAGCTGAGGCGGGCATTCCCATGCTCAGCTTTATAAATACATTTTGGTACATATAACGGACGATCGTTTGATGGTAGACTGATAATTTTCTGCTGAAATTATCATCCTTTGAATAGGATGATCATCTGCTGCAATGATGTACAAATGCTTTTATATTTCCTGAATATATATCGCAGCCCGGATGGATGAAACTAGATCCGGGGTCTTCAAACTCGTTCGATCTTCACTCTAAGTACAAGTCGATCCATGTGAGAATTGCGCTGAAGTCGAACATGGAAAGACATCGCTTGATTACCGGCCAATAATGAAAACCGTTAACAAGCGCGAGAGGAATCACCGATAATGATAATGACCCTCAAGGTACTGCAGTACAATTCACGTGGCGTGAATAAAGGACTTGGCGTCGAACGCCACGCAAAATCTTCTGGTCGAAGGTCATTGATGTATACCTGTCGCCGGAAGTGAGAAACTTGCCATTGAGGCATGCAAGCTTCAAAGTACTGATGGGGTTGTTCCTAGATCAACTTCTTGGATAATGAGCTGAAGTCGACAAGAAGCGATCCGTCAAAGGAGGGCCTTAATGAATCCCACATCAATGACACGGAACGGAGCTAATGATTTTAGTGGAGGTGAAAACAAACTGTGACATATGATTCATGGTGGCGATCATGAATGGATGAAGGATAATGTATGGCAGTGGATGGGACACGGTTGACACTTTCAGAATGACCCCTCTTGAACATATAACGACACTGATGCGATGGATCGGTAGCATTACCCCAAATGTGGATGGTTTGGCGAGGACCATGGTGATGAGACCGGTGAATGAAACAACCCAACCCGATGTGGTACGGAGGGAAAGTGTCATGTTCAAGAGTGACTTGCTACCATTAAACTTTGATGTTCTCCCAATTTTTCCCCAGTCATTTCTGACCAGTACCTCTTTATTTTTGTCAAGCTTGAGGAGGATAACATATGCTTGTTCTATAACCTTCCCTTCGGGCAAGCCCATCGCTATGATTTAACGAGCTTAGCGATAGGGAAACTCGTTCTCGTCTAAAGACAAGTTTGTCGCTATTTAATGAGTTTAACGAGTCTAACGACAAGGATAACTCGGTCCTTTTCATTTTTAGAGAGTCTGAAAAGGTACAGAAAGTCAACTCCATGATTCCTTTTTCGTCATCTAATCCCTTTAGTCCGAAAAAGTATAAAACAATACAGAAGGGATGGATTTTCGATTATTTTAACGAGCCGAACAAAACAAGCGCTCGATCTTTTTGTGCAATAATCCCTCAGGTCCAAAAAGATTAAAATCTAGAGGAGGGATAGCTCTTCCGGTCGTTTAACGAGCTGGAAGGCCAAAACTCGGCAAACTTTTCATATTTTACGAGTTAGTGAAAAGAGCTCAAAGAAGACTCGTCTTTTGAGGAACGAGTGATAAACAGGGATAGCGGCAGATTCGAGGTACAGGTTGGAATTTTCCAATCACGGCAGTGTCACAAGGATGGCTAGGTGAAATCACTCTTCGCAGCTGTTTCTCAAAAGAGGTAAACACACAAATGGAGGTGAATGATCAGCCAAATGAACAGTGGAGGTGACAACACAAACACGACCAAGGCTTTTATGGCTGATGAATTTACGATCTCAAAAGGTTATTTACCGGTTCATTTTTTCTGAATGAGCTTGAACTCTAAAGGAAAGCCTCCTCATAAATTCATGTTTATTTTTTAACGAGCATGAACTATGTTGCTAAAACTGCTAGGATCTTGTGTTTATTTTTTAACGAGCATGAACTATGTGCTAAAACTGCTCAATATACCAGTCATAATAAGAACGCCTCCTATGAGATAACTATTTTTTAAGGAGCTTTATCTCACAAAGCTATGCTCCAATTTTGGCAAGTTTTACCTTTGCCCCACAGGCTTTCTTCATGCAAGGTCGGAAACGGCTAATCCTACGAGTTTAAAGGGTTAGACCTACAGGTTTAAAGGGAGGACCTAAAAATTTAAAAATAAATAGTCGTCCCTTGCTTGCATTCCAAAAGTTTGCATGCCCCCAGGTATAGGATAGAATTTCAAGGCTACCCCTCCTCTCCCCTACCTCTATTTTTCTTTGGGTGTTCACAGCTACTTGTCATCTTGCCAATCTAATGTTAACGATACTAGTCTTCTCGTTATTTTAAGGGGTCTTATGCGGTACTCAGGCTTCCCGTCGGCCCACTTTTAACGAACAGCTATTTGTGACAAGAGAAGAACACTACTTAAAGACAAAACATTGGTATTATTGAGGGAGGCTTGCCTCTTTCTTATTATCCGAAGAGGGTTCTATTCGCTACCGCAAATCAATCTCTTTCTTCGGCGATGTCTAAGGTTGGGTTACTAAAGATGGTGACCACCTGTTGTAGCAATAGAATCTCTTTGAAGGCTGCCCCTGCTTATCCTTCAAAACATTTGTTTTAATGGGCGAGGCTTGAATTCAAATATGGTTACTACTTGTTACCGCAAACGGTCTTCATCTTCGGTATCCCTATTACCTAGACAAGGGGAGCGAGAAGCCAATTATCTCACTCACATAACTTTGACAAAAGAATATTATTCCAGAACAACCCCACTTCCTTCTTTCGGACGGGGTACGGACTAGTCATATTTTTCTGCGGAAATTCTTCCTTATACCCAGAGTTTCTTCTGCCCGAAGCAGACCAGGGTGCATGCCCCCTGGGTCCTAGTCTTTCTTTCCGAATCACTCGCACTCATCGGGAAGGAGGACTGGGGGCGGAGGCGTATCTTGAGTGAACAGACCATTTAGGATTGGTATTTGACTATTTGCGATGCGAGATCCCGGAAACGAAAGTTGGTCTACGAGCTTGACCATCCTTCCTTCGTGTGGAAAACACATTACTCTAAAGAGTGAGGAGACTATCGCTCCCATGCAATAAATATAGTCGCGTCCAAGGAGTAGGTTATAATCCAAGGGTCCTTGGACGACCAACACGTTCATATTAACGGTCTTCCCTTTCAATGTAACAGGTACATTGGGGAGGATTCCTAATGGTCGACTGGTTCCTTTATCAAAACCTGAGAGATTTCTTAACTCAGGTAAAAGCGCCAGGGAACCCAGTGCTTTCCAAGCAATAGAGGAAAGGATACTCACAGATGCCCCTTCATCAATGATAGTACCAGCCATAATCATTCTATAGATCTGGACAATGATTCTGAATGGTATACTGGCTGGTAACCGGGGTCTGCCTAGTTGATTCCAATCAAAAGATACAACCAGGTTGCTTGGTGGTGCGACCGAATATACGGTCGGGTATGACCCTGATGATGTTCCTTCCTGCGATAAAGGAATGGGTGCATTGCCCTGATGCTCATCAGAGTCGGTGCTGATGAAAAGAACCTGGATGGTGTCATCCTTATTCTCTTTAGTGAGGGTGTCGCATGAAGATGATTCTTCGGCGACGGTGTCATTTGAAGACGGATCTTCAATGACGGAGTCATTGGACGATGAAACCTCTGAAGGAAGAACCGGGTCAACTGTCGTTTCGACCTTTAGACTTTTGTCTGGTCTGGATTCAGTAGGCTCATTCTCAGTGACTGACACTTCAGCTGACCACTTGGGCGGGTCGGCTGGATTTTCAACTATGAAGGGATTAGGCGCGAGTTTTTGGTATCCAGGAGGAAGTCGTAACGGTGAAACCGGACGATCTTCTAAAACTCTCTTGGCCTCATCTAAGAATGGACATTTGTGGATGGCATGATCGCCTTCACACAATACACAGGGTGATCTTGGTCTCCCTCTTCGTCCTTCACTCTTGCTAGTTGACGGACTGCAATCAACATGACTATCAGAGGTTGATGCTACCGGATTGTGCAACCTTGGGGACCAGTCCCTTAGTATCCGGGGAATACAAGGACAATCACGATGAAAGTGGGTCCCTTTGCAAATGACACATGGCGATTTAGGCCCGGTCGGTGCAGTGTGTGGGTTTTTGTCAGCTTTCTTCTGCTTGCCCCCAGTCGCCTTCGCCATAGGCTCCTTCTGCTTCTTTTCTCTCTTCTTCTTTTCCTTCTTCTCCTTGGGAGGCTGACTCTTGCCAGCTCTACCTTGCGAAGATGAAGGATCAGAGGAAGTATCGTAAGAAGTGGAAGGCTGGTGGGTAGTTCTAGATTGTTCTGACTGTTGATTCGACTGCTCAGGATTAGTGGCGATCTGGACTACATTAGTTGAAAAGAGCCATATAGGTAGGCCGATTGTCAATCCTGGAAGTGACAATGTTGCCATATGAGGCGCACCAACATCTCCCCAAGAGGAGAAGGGATTTGGACTTCCGCCAAGGTTACTTCCTTGGTTGGTGGGCTCCATACTTTTCAACTGAAAGATCAACGCGGGAATAAAAGGTGATTATGTTCCGCTTAAAATAAATTTTATTAACGACGCTTTTAGACACAAACTTGCTTTTTCATGTTTTAAGAGTCGAGAAAAAGCTAAAGATGACTCTAGTCGCCTTCGATGTATTAACGAGCCCGAAGTGACAATTGCTCGGTTGGACTTTTTCAGTTATAGAGTTTGAAAAAGGCCAAAAGAAACTGCTCTGGAGATCTAGGCAGAGGGTGTGCCAAACCTTTCGCGAAACCACAGAATACGTTTTACGGTACGGGTGGTCGATCTTCGTGAATGCTGTGTTCACTTCATCGCGATCAGTAGGGCGGCCGACACGGTTTCCTAAGGATAAAGGATAAATGCCTATAGGGGTCTCCCAATATACGCGACGGTACGCGGGAGCACAAGTCCGTGTTAGTGCCACCAACTCTCAGGAGGAATCACCCACCTTCGTAGAGATCGACAATCACTATGTTTAACGACGCCGGAACACGTCTCTACCTAGACCTCTAGATGTTTGTGTTATGTTACAAAGCGTTGTTATGTAAATTGGGTTTATTTTAATGTTGATCTTGCTTAACAGTTTGCCTTTAAGGATCGCCACGAGATGTATATATACAACTTCCTAAATGCAATCTAAGATGAGAAGCAAAACTTTTCAATCTTTTAACTTTGAAAACCTTAATCTACTGAGGGAAAAGAAAGACACAACTTTTCTCACAGATCATAGAACACACACTAAAATGCACATTTTCCTAAATCGTCAAGCACACAGTCAAATGCAAAATGCGCAATGCATGTATTTCTTTTCGTTATCCTTAATGTTGATGTAAGACAGAAAGGAAACTGTTGTATAATTTTGAATCTAATTTCAAGTAGAAATAAACAAGCTTGTCCAAAATCAAAAAGACACCTTATGATCGACTTGTTTAGACACTGGAAATGTATAGATTAAAACCATAAAATGAAAAACAAACAAACTCAAACAGCCATGAACAGTAATAAAACTAGCTCTTAAGATCACAAAGACACTTTTACAGTTCAGGATGTAAGAGGTCACAGCTATACTGGTTCGCTTTTCACAATGGGAAACTGTAACTGAAGTAAGAAATACTGAAAGAACATTCGCAGTTTCATCACACAACTGAGGCGGAATAATGTCAAGGAAAGTTGGTTACAGCAAGTACAATGACCAGCAATCAGCAGCAAAAATCAGTGAAAACAGGGCTCAGACACAAAGGGAAACCTCAGGAGGACACTGGTTAACTGGTCCAGCGCAGGCTCTGGTCTGTCAAGTTTTCTCTCAGCGCAGTTCCCGAAGGGAGTACCTGCGCTGTAATGCAGACTGCCTGTGGACAGCCTGCACTGAGACACGAGAGTTGCGTCTACAAGGATTTCCGGGTCATAAAAAGCTCAAAAATGCACTGTTTTTGCTGAAATAAAAAGCTATAGGTCAAGTATAGGCTAAGGGATGATCAAGAGGATGAAAAGCTATCACAAAGAGTACAAGATTCTTTTGTAGATTAGCTCTTCAAATCTTGAATCTGCTCAGTAAATGAGCAAGAGTAGCAATCCCTCTACTTCGCTTTTGATATAGTCAAAAGCTTTTCGATTTGGTACTCTTTTCTTCAAGAAATGAATAGCAAAGATACTACAAACACCAACAATATACTAGGCTCCCCAGCGGAGTCGCCAGTTTGTTGTGGGGAAAAGTATCCGACTCGGATGACCCTATCCCTACTCTAAAGGTGACAGTCTTTAGCAACAACTGAAAGCAAAGCTTTGATATTTTCCTTTATGAAAGTAGAGAGAGAAGGAAGAAAAGATTAACCAACCGGTGTCTTTCGCTTTTGTCGATCCTTATCCTCTCTCTTTGTCTCTTGTTCCCAGTTCCTTGCTCTCTTTGCTGGTCCAGCTACACACAGATCCTGCACTAAACAAGAGAGGAAACTACAAGAAACATGTACTCATAACTGATGCATGGATTAGAGTGAATCAAATATACAAGTAAATACAATACATCAATGCAATACAAGTATATAGGAGAACATTCAAAGCTTTATTGATAAAAGTAACAGGGTTCTGAGAAGGTTACAACCATCAATGGCTCCAATCTAGCAGCACCTCCCCAGCAGCAAGAAGTCTCCTCTTCACCTCTATATAAGCAATCACCCAATATCTCTAACTGTAAACCAACAGCACCTCCTTGCTTTACACAAAATTCCAGCCTCCCTAGACCTCATAGAAGAGCTCTATATATAGGAGAGAAGAAGAGAGGATGAGTGAGCTTGAGGCTGGCATAGAGCTGACTAGTGTCCTCTCCCTCTTCAGTTAAACTTCAGTTCTTGAGTCCACATGGAGATCCTTGCTTACACATGGAGATCAAGTACCTCTTACTCATCACAGGGCGAATCTCATGAACCAAGTGTCAGTTTGGAAGCTTCCTGGGCAATTGACACCTTGCAGAATGACTGTGCCACTTGGCCAATCTCGCCCAGCGCAGGTAGCCTTCATTAAATTTGACTTACAACGCAGGTACAAGGAGGAGCAGTTGCATTCTAGCGCAGATGCTCAGTGGAGCAGCTGACATGATCCAAAAATAGCCTGTTTCTGAGTGTTTTCAGGTGGAGAACTGATTGGAAGTGTTGTGGTTTGATGACCTTGTTCTTTTAGGGGTAAGAACAACATGTTTAGGGACTGAGGATCCCTGTAATTATTGACATTTCATGCTCCATGTCGTGAGGCACAAAAATGTCTATAACAACTCCCACAAAGAATGAAGAGATCAGGAAACAGGTTCAGGAACTATTATACAAGGAACTTGTTAGATAGAGTTTGAGTCCTTGTGTAGTGCCAATAGTGTTGAGCCCAAAGAAAGATGGAGGTTGGAGAATGTGCACTTATTCGATAGCAATCAATAAGATAACAATTAGGTACAGATTTCCTTTACCTAGAATCGAAGATTTGATGGATGGTTTGAGTGGAGCTAGATATTTTACAAAGTTAGATTTAAAAAGTGGTTATCATCAAATCAGAATTAGAGAGGAAAATGAGTGGAAAATTGCTTTTGAAACCAATGAAGGATTGTATGAGTGGATGGTAATTCCTTTTGCATTGTCGAATGCCCCTAGTACATTTATGAGGCTTATGAATGAAGTTCTGAAGGAATTTATTGGAAAATTTGTAATAGTATATTTGGATGATATATTAGTTTACAGTAGATCTAAGCAGGAACATGTGAGACATATGAATTATGTCTTACAGAGACTACAACAAGAAAAGTTACTGTTAAATTTAAAGAAATGTTCATTCATGAAGGAGGAGTTGGTGTATTTGGGCTTTGTTGTATTTGTTGAGGGGTTAAATATGGATCCAAAGAAGATCAAGTCTATCATGGAGTGGCCTTCACCAAAAAGTGTCTTTGAGGTAAGAATTTTTCACGATCTTGCTAGTTTCTACAAGAAATTCATAAGGAATTTTAGTAAGATCAATGCTTCAATTATTGACACAAAAAAGAAGGAAAGACAACCATTTAAATGGACTGCTGAAGCAGAAAAGAACTTCCAGTGGTTGAAGGGAAAGATTACTAAGAAACCTATTTTGATTTTGCTTGATTTTAATAAACCTTTTCAAGTGAAGTGTGTTGCTAGTGAAGAAACCATTGGAGTTGTTTTGGGTCAGGAGGACAAGCTGGTAGCCTATTTTATTGAAAAGTTGAATGAGACAAAGAAGAAATAGTCTTCTTATGAAAAAGAGTTTTATGCAGTGGTGCAGTCTTTGAAGAAGTGGAGACCGACCTTGATGTCCAAGGAGTTCATACTGTATTTAGATAACCATGCATTTCAGTACATTATGCAACAGCCAAAGCTTAACCAGAAGCATACAAAATGGGTAGAATACCTTCAAAGTTTTAATTTTGTGTCAAAACATATAACTGGTCAATCAAACAAAGTAGCAAATGTTGGGTTGTGTTATATTCTTTCCACCACTAACATACCTATGGTTTTCGGTCCATGGTTTTGGACACGATGGTTTTCAGTCCATGGTATTGGATGCTTTGGCATGTATAAATATGTATTGTAACATTGAAAGGAACATAATGAAAAATCAAGCTGGTAGTCCCAGTTTTGGGATCCAGGGGAAAATCTCTATGTATATGTGTTTTATGTGTTATGCTCTCGCATTGTTTATTTTATGTGTTTTAGAATTCGTATGCAGGTAATTTTTGTACGGGGTTAAAACCTACAACAGATGCCTTAAGTAGAAAAAGCCATTTTGTTCAAGAAATTCAAATTCAAGTGTTGAGTTTTGATTTTCTTAAAGAGTTATATGAGAAAGATCTAGATTTTAAAGAGGCATTTGAAGCTTGTAGAAATCCTTTTTTGTTAGACAGAAGCAAATGGATGGATTATTTCCTACAAGAGGGACTGTTGTTCAAAAGAAATCAACTGTGCAGACCAAGTTGTTCTATGAGGGGGAATTTTATCACGGAGAAACATAGTGGAGGACTTGGAGATCACTTTGGTGCAGAAAAGACTTATGAGCAGTTGAACTGGTTTTATTTTTGGCCGAAGATGAGAGCTGAAGTGGAAAAGTATGTGAGAAATTGTAAAGTCTGTCAGTATGCAAAGGGAAGGAGTCAAAACACAGGTTTGTATTTTCGATTACCTATTCCAGATAGGCCTTGGGATATGGTAGGTATCGAACTTGTTTTGGGTTTACCAAAAAGTCAAAGAGGAAATGATTCAATTTATGTAGTATTTGACAAATTTCCAAAAATGGCACATTCTATTCCATGTTATAAAACCAATGATGCTACTCACATTTCTAATCTATTTTTTAAGGAGATTGTAAGATTACATGGGTAACCTAAGAGCATTGTTTCAGACAAAGACACCAAATTTGTTGGACATTTCTGGAGGACATTGTGGAAGAAGCTTGGAAATATATTGATTTTCAGTTCATCTTATCATCCTCAGACTGATGGACAGACTGAAGTCTTGCAGGTGAACATCCAAAATAGTGGGATCAAGTATTAGCACAGGAAAAATATGCATGTAATGATTCTCCTAATAGGAGTACAGGGCAGAGTCCATTCCATATAATCTATGGAATGCACCCAAGAGGAGTGTCTAAATTGAGACACTTGGGAAAAGCTGAAAGGAGAAGTGCTAAAGGAGAAGATTTTGCTACAGAAGTTGAAGCAATACATGAACATGTAAAACAACAACCACAAGACTTAGAGGACTTGTAGAGAACTTGTAAAGCACTTATAGTTGCGATGTACGATGCTTGGAGGACTTGTAAAGCAATTATCGTTGCAACTAAAATTAATCAGTTCTACTAATTTAGCAGAATAGTCAAGTTTGGAGGTAGATGACTGATACTCCAAAAGAAATCCAAGAAGAAATTCCACTTGAACTTGAAGAAATCGTTTCCAGATTTGAACGATTTTCCATTACACCTGCACCCAGGACACCATAAAGCCAGATAAAAAGTAATTCAGTTGAATAAACTGCATTATGGCTTCCCAAAGCACTATGGATGTAAGACCACTACAAACCCCTCACCTGGATATTGACCACCTCCCATTGGCTGACAGAGATTTTCAAATTAAATACAATGTTTCCCTTAGCCACCTACTGAAACTCCACTGTTGGAGTAAAGATAAATTCCTGAACCAAAATGATGACATTCACCTATGGAAATCAAATTTTCCCAAATACTTGTTCCCACAGGTACACCTATTCCCAGAATTCATCCACTTCTGCCAAGCTTACTATGTCTCAAGTCAAACAGCCATAGTCTCCCATGACCAACATGTTTTATTCACAATTAATGTAGAGTCAATAAATCAAATGTTGCAGATCTACCCAAGCCCAAATAAGGGCCCACCTTCCACTGAACCCTTACTTGAACTCTACACAAAGCTAGACCTTCCCAAGAAAGCTCAAATATTTCATACTTTCATCATAGAAGACTGTCATACACCTACAGATAGTCCTCCATATGCTTCGACCATTTTCTCTGAGAGAGTGAGACAAATTATAACCATTCTCTCTTGTATTCTAGTATACACCACTGATGAGCCCGTGGATGAGGTTATACTCGGTTTCCTTTCTATTTTTTTCCCAGGCAAGCCTCCAGCTACAGTTTACAACTTTTCTCAGTTGTTAGTAGACATAATCCATGAGCAATTTATCAAATTTCCGAATGAGAGAGTATTCAAATACTCATTAGTATTATTTCACATGTTCCTATATTTTTAGTCAGACAAGTTTCCAGTCAACATCCAAAAGTTAGACACTAAGGGCCATCCAAGATCTGTCATCTTTTGGAGACCATTAATCCAAAGATATTCCACTGTTTTTAGTTATAAAGAGTTCATTAATTTAGTTTTTCATCAAGTTGTATACATGCTAAGCAGTGGCTATCAACCCAGGATCAATCATGAGATTAAGAGATTTTTATAGTTGTCTAAAATAGTAAATTGGGAGACTGGTATCTATACCAAGACCACACAGAAATCAGGATATATGGATGTTAGCACACCCCATACAAGCTTCCCAAATACCTCCCCATGAGGATATTTGCATTAGAGTATTTCAAGCAGATCATAAAATCAGATGAGGTTAATCTTTTGTTAGCTAGGAAGAAGACTCAATTCAAGATCAAAAACCAATTAGGCCCTTTTATTTGAACTAATAGGGAAGCTAGACAAGAAGCGGAGAAAATCTTACAGCAAATGGACTTCAATAGCAGTTTTATGTGGCAGTATGACCCTAATGGAGTCATAAACAAGTTAAGACTTAAGTTCAAATTAAGCCCTTTTATGCATGAGTCTAGGCCAGATATTGAAAGATATGCCAACTAGTTAGAGTAGTTGGAGAATACATTAATAGATGTAGAAAATACCTTGATAGATGTGGAAAACCAGATAGATACTAGTTCCTTTCTGTAGGTTCCAGCCCGACAGGAATAGATGGGTATTAGTCCCATTCGATAGACTCCATCCATGTAGGACATAAATGTAAAAAGTACCAGGGAAGAAGGTTCTAGCTCTGGGATGGATACTACAGATGACAGGTTTGAAATCAGTTACGGGAAGAAGCCCAAGCTTAATCATGTAACTGAGCAAGAAGACACCATTGAGATAGTTGAAATCATTGATACTGACACAATGGATGGAAAGAGTAAAGTTCCAGCAGTTTTAGAGGAAACTCATCAGCCTTCCACCTCAAATACTCAAATTATTGAAAAACAACTTAGTATTGAAGTCTCTTCATCTAGAAAACCAGTGGATAAAGAGAAATATATAAAAGATAAGTACAAAGAAATCAAGTTGGGAAATGAGGCATTAAAGGTTGAAACATATGCCCAATACTTCAAACAAACACCTGCCAATTAGAATAGATTAATGTCATTTTTTTACATTAAAACTGGTAAAATGCAAATGACCTTTATGCAACCTACAGTCCATAAACCTAGATCGTCAGTAGACTACAGGAAGACAGAGTTTGAAGTTTTGGCCAAGGATGTTTACCCTATTGATCAAATCGAATTCCATCAGCAAGCAAGTGAAATGATTTACTCCACAATGACTAACAAAGCAATCACTGTGAAAAAACTTCAAAGCTCTCTAGACAACATCACAACATAGTTTAGCCTAGAAAAGGCATCCTCATGGTCCAAGGATAACGGAATCAAGTCACTGGAAGAATTGGTGATTGAGATTCGATATAATCGAAGTGACATCCAGGTTGCAGAAAAACTAATAAAGAAGAAAAATGAGGATATTACTTCTTTGAAGAAACAACTGAATTTGTCTCCTTCTGAACATCCACAAACCAAGGAGGTCTTAGAGAGCTAAACCTAGCAGGAGGAAATGATGGATCTCTTTCTTCAATTAAATGCTCAATTGAAAGAAATGGTGAGTGAATTGGACATTTTAATACAGCTGAAACAAGCCAGCCTTGAGACAGTTACTACAACAATTCCTTCAACTTTGGTAGCTTCATTGGCCCCAACAGCTCCATTAGCTACAACATTCCCAACTACAACAACAACTACATCAGCAACAGGTTCAACAACAACAGCAGCTCATCCAAGTGATGAAGCAAGTAAACTAGTTAAAGACATGGAGTAGATGTCCATTCAGACCACTGAAATAAATAAACTTAAAGAACCCATAAGGAGTCTAGAGTATGAGAAGAAACTGGCTCAAATTATGCATAAAAATGAAGTATAGAATTCCAACAGGTTGGCTAAGAGGATAAAGAAATTGGAAAAATAACATTGAAGGAGCCACTTTCCCAAGAAAAATAAGAGCTATGGGCCAATATCATTGACTTTGTCAATAATATTTGGCCATCTATACAAGTTATCTTTGAACAAAATGATTTAGTCAAAGGGGTTAGTGAAGCAATTCAAAGAGTTAAGGCCAAACTTGGAAATATTCTAGAATAAGCCTCAAGAATAATCCATTTCCTTAACTCAAAGAATAAATATGAATTGCAGGAGCTTCACATAGCTGAAAAAATTACTCACCAAGAGGAACTTGATGATGCAGCTTGAGGACAAATGCCAAACCACAGTGCTATCTATAGGCTGGTCCATGGTCAAATTTGATGCTTTGAGGCAGAAAGGTCTGCCAAATCCATTGGTAATAAATGATACGATAATGCCACATGAAGACTATAATAGGAAAATCAGAGAAGTTGCAAGGCAACAAGCCAACAATTCCTCTATGAAAGGGATGCCTATAGGAAAGGTTCTTTACCAGACTTTAGAGAACCTCTTTTACCTAGAGAATGAGGTAAAACATATTTTTTTAAACAAGCCCACCTTTGCAAAATACATGGAAGTTTATGAAGTCTACTAGAGAATGGTAAATATAAAAATACCATATACAAAGACTTCATAAAAATTAAATGATTTACTGTGAAGATGCAAGGTAAAAAGTGGATATAGAGCAGTGAAAGAAAATCAGGAGGTCAGCTTAGTCAAAGAGTATCAGATGAAAGAGTATCAGTCAAAAGATAAAGTAAAAGGACATCCAACGTAAAGCAACAACAAAGGAGAAAAAGAAGAAAAATATCTAACAGTAGAGCCAAATAAACAGGGACATCTTGCAGCAGTTACATATCTGTCTCTATCTTCTTGCATGAAGATTTTTATTTCTCCTTGAATAATTCCCAAAACAATTTGGGATATTTTGTGATATGTTTTTGTATAAATACTTCATAATTCGAAGTATAGAGGGTGAATTTATAAAACATTTATGTAGTTGTATTGATCTGAAACCTAAGGGTACTGTACCATTTTTTTCAAGTCAACAAACTGGACTAAGTAATAAAGGCAATGCATTACATGATTCATGTGTTGGGCCACTCCAGTGAAGTATTTTATGTTTGTCAAAGTGTTATCTTCTTAAGTGTTTCACATACTTGCATGTTATCTAAATTGAATGAAATAACTAGACTATTATTACAGAATTTGTTTAAGTACACTCTGTCCTGAACAATTATTCATTTTAATGTTTTCTTCTCATATCCAGAGTAGGGAATCCTTCATTGCACCCTAGTTTTTATTGACCTCTATCATTTCCCTCATTATATGGTTTGAGGAACCCTTAATTTCTCCTTGAACCCGATTGAAAACCACTTCACCCTCCAGCCCAAAAGACTCGAATTTACTCAACTACCTTGCCCTATAAACATTATCTTTAGAAATTGATTCAGTCCTGTTTTCTTGACACTTGACCCCATAGCCCAATGGTAAAGGACATCCCTCTATCCATCTAAGCCAGTGATTCCACCACCAGATCAAAATCAAAACACAATCAAAGCTTAAATAACTAGCCTAAAATTAATTAACTCGACAAACTTAAATCATAAAGAGAGAGCCATCTCTGAGCATTAGCAAGGCTAGATATTGATCTCAAAAGTATGTTTGTGGTTACCTCTAATATTTATTTTAACACGAGATAACAACTCTAGGGAAATTTTAGACTGATAACATAGTGGCTACCATACTTGAGAATAGTCCTTAGTTTAATACAACTTAAAGGAAATCTTAAATCTCATCTTTTGCACCTTAAGGTCATTTTAGAGTTGTTAAAATGTTTCAATAAAAAATTAAATTCTGGCTTCCAAAAGAATGCACTATACCAGGGCACATCCAGATCCAAACCCTCCTATAATAGTTGATGATCCTCACAGAATTTTAAGAAAACCAAAAAAGGTAGAAACTCAAGGAAGTAGTAGTGAGTTAATTAAATCAAATTCAATCCCTAAAGAGTTATCAAGTTTAGAGGATATTCAATTTGATTTATCATTTGAGCTTTCTTTGTTTCGTACCAAATTTGAAAAGTCAATTCATGATATTGTAATAGACCCCAATTTTATTCAATTTATTGATTCAAAAAAGGTTCCTATACATCCTGATTTAGATCAACATGTTTTGGATACTGTTGATAAACTAGAAGCTTTAACCTCAACTTTGATAAGGCATATAGACGAATCCTATCTTCAGCAATCAGTTGAATTTTCTGCCCTAACTATTGCTGCCCCTAAAATTTATACATAATCTTAAAAAACTGCAAATATAGCTTCATTTACTACCACCTCACCCATAATATCCACCACAGTTCATTCCCCTAAACCATTCATTCCTCAACTTCCTTTCCAACCAAACATCTCAAGTTCATCTAGTTCATCTACAACCATATCAAGTCCTTCTTCAAGCACCACTACTTTATGCCCCAGTCAAACCAAATCCTTAGCCATGGCAGACAGATATGCACCTTTGGTCTTACCAGTTCAACTACATGCCATGCCCCAAGAATACCAAAGTAAAATCTTTATGTTTGATGCTACTGGTGAGTATACTGCCCAACAACATGTGAATACAATGACTAATTATTTTGAGTTACATGAGATTGATGAGTCTGATGTACAAATGAGGTTATTTTTGCAAAAACTAGCAGGAGATGTCAAAAAATGGTTTAAAGGTTTACCTGCTAGTCATATTGGTGATTTAGCTGATTTCCATAGATTGTTTATCGATAGATGGGAAAGAAAGAAAAACCCTTTACAGATATTGGCTGAATATGAAAACATTAGAAGAGCTCCTAATCAATCTGTTCAGGACTATTATACTAGGTTCAATAGTATCCATAATGCAATCCATACAAATATCAAACCTCCACCAGAATTAGCACTAATCAAATTTCCTGATGGTTTTGACACTGATATGTCTTAACAATTGAGAGAAAGAAACCCTGAAACGTTGGAACATATGCAAAGTAATGTTGTTAGTGTAGAAGAAAATTTATTAGCTAAGAAAGCTAAGATGAGAAATGAGAAAAGAGTTACCATTAAAGAGGAACCATCCACTTCAGATGGTAAGATAGATAGTTTAGCTAAAAGTGTAGAAAGGATAATGGATAGATTAGAAAATATGGAAAGAAAAACTTAGTGGGAAAATCAACAAGGACACCCAATAAGAAACCCCAACTTTAGGAAAAATCCTAATACTGGAAAAACAAGAGATGCTATACCTGATCAACATGTTAGACCACCTTTCCAAGAAAATTATGCTGAAGGTTCACAAAACCATGAAGAAGAGGACACCTAGATATACCTATTAGGGATTAAAAACAAAGATGTTGTTTTTCTTACTCAAGAAGAACATGAATTGTACATGTTACAACAATTACAATTAGAATCTGGAGAGTCCTTTGACTACAAACAAGGCTATGAATATGCTATCTATGAATTTCACAAGAAGTATAGCCTTAGAAGCAAAAAGAATACAGATGTTCCCACTAAGAAATCAATCCAAACCCAAACTAAAAAGATAGCAGAAACTCCTATGACCAAATTTCTACAAATTCTCCCTAGTGGAGCCCACGAGACTTC
Source organism: Pinus tabuliformis (assembly GCA_031772625.1). Classification (NCBI taxonomy): domain Eukaryota; kingdom Viridiplantae; phylum Streptophyta; class Pinopsida; order Pinales; family Pinaceae; genus Pinus; species Pinus tabuliformis. The sequence continues at coordinate 913,208,069 of CM062815.1, read as the reverse complement.
CAACCAAAAAATTATAGACATAACTTCAGTTGAAACTCAAACATCAATTGTTACTCAAACTGATCCAAATAAGAAAATTCAAAACAAAATTTTTGGTACACAAACTGAATTGCCAAGTGTGATAAAGAAGATAAAAGTACATAGACCACAATTTCTAAGGAAGATCTCATACAAATAGGAAAAACTCAAATGCATTCAACATTAAGGCTGAGATATCCAAGTTGAAAATATCAGTTCCTTTGATAGAGCTATTGAAAAATGAATCATACAAAGCACAAATCACTGAAACACTCAACATAGGTGAAGGCGAAGATGTTGTAAACCTTAATGATGATCAACCTGAGTTATTAGTTTGGTACATAAGTAAATGGAAAACATCAATAACAGAGTATTGCCCAATTCTACATTAGCTTAAAATGTTCATGATAAAATATTACATAATGCTATTCTAGATTCAGGGGCATCCCATAACCTAATGCCTAAAGCAATCATGGAAAGATTAAATTTAGATATCACCAGACCCTAAAAGGACCCGTTTTCCTTTGATTCTAGCCAAGTCAAATTCCTTGGCCTGATTAAACATTTGTGTGTGACTCTAGTCCAGTGCCCATCAAAGAGTATTGTTATGGACATAGTAGTTGTTGATATACCACCCAAGAATGGAATGCTATTATCTCGTTCAAGGGGAGAAAAATTGCAGGGATCTCTACAGTTAGACATGTCATATGCTACCATCTCTGTATTTGGTCAGGAAAGAAAGATTTACAGAGAAACCTTAATGAGATGCATGGTAAGTAGTTTAGAAAAACCACATAATTAGCCTATATACTCCATGCATTTTGATATGGACTCATTTATCTTGTATAATTCAGACAATGGAAAAAATGAAATCACAGTTTTAGAAGACAAATACAAAGGACCTGATAGTGAAAACATAACACATGAGTCTCTATGACATTTATATTTTGATGGCTCTGTAAATAGATTAGGAGTAGGTGCAGGAGTTTGGATTCATAACATGGAAAATAATCATTCTAAATGTCATGCCTTTAGATTAAACTTAAAATGCACGAACAACATGGCAAAGTATGAAGCTTTAATCTTAGGACTTCAAATTGTAAGAAAAATTGGAGCCAAGAGAGTTTCTGTCATGGGAGACTCTGAATTGATCATAAAAAAAATTAAACGAGAATATTTTGTGAATAATCCTAAACTTAGCCAATACATAGAGACAGTTCTAGATCTGATTAAGGAACTTCTTGAAACTGATAGAACATGCAATCTCACAGTTTGGTTACTTTTGCTAGCACTTGCAAATTACCTTTTCAGCCTAATCACCAGTACACTGCTGAAGTAAAACACAGATCTGTTACACTTGATAATCTGAAATATTGGCATATTTTTTCACACGACTCTCAAATCTATGATTTCATGAATGTTGAGGGAGAATTCCAAAACTGTAACATAGATACTGATTGTACAGTAGATAAAATCATAAATAGTGAGATAGATATAAATGATTTAGATGTAGATAAACCAACTAAATTCACTAAAGTAGAAATAAATAACTTAGAAAAAGTAGAAATAGAAGAAATCATCATTGATGATTATGAGATCTTAAACCTTAAAAATAACTTTTTTCCTAAGGGATTAGTCCCATTAGAAGATTTGTTTGATTCAAATGATGTAGCCAAAAAACCAAAAATGGATCCTTTAAGATCAGACATAGAAGAATGTAACATAGGAACATAAGAAAAAAACAAGCTTATCAAAATATCCAAAGCATTTCCTCCATATGAAAAGCTCAAGTACATAAGTTTGTTTAAAGAATTTCAAGATGTCTTTTTCTGGAGTTATGAAGACCTCAAGTCTTATGATACCAGCATTATTCAACATAAGACCCATCAAATAAGATCAAAAACCCTTTAAACAAAATTATAGGAGAATCAATCCAATTCTTATGCCATTAATTGAAAAAGAAGTAAAAAGGATGTATGATGCACAAATCATAGCACCAATTTGATATTCAGATTAGGTAACTAATTTAGTCACTACTAGAAAGAAAACAGGAGAAATCATACTTTGTGTTGATTTCAGAAACTTGAATAAGGTGTCACTAAAAGATAACTATCCCCTCCCTAAAATGGACCACATTCTCCAAAGGATAGTAGGGTCATCCAGAATTTCATTGCTTGATGGATTCTCTGGAGACAACCAAATCTTAGTTCAACTAGAGGATCAATCAAAGACTACATTTACCACTCCCTGGGATACTTTCATGTATTTAAAGATGCCTTTTCGATTAATGACTGTTAGAGAAACATTCCAAAGAACAATGGACATATCTTTTGCAAAATAAATCCATGGTTTTCTAGTTGTTTACCAAGATGACATCACAGTGTTTTCCAAATCAGATAGTGAACATCTAGATCACCTAAGAAGAGTTTTTATTAAATGTAGAAAATTTGGTATTTACTTGAATCCCAAAAAGACACTATTTGGGCTAGAAGAAGGTAAACTCTTGGGACACATAATATCAAAATATGGAATTAGAATAGACCTAGCTAGAATAGAGGCAATCCTAAACATCAGCCACCCTAGAAATATCAAAGAATTACAATCATTCTTAGGTAAAATAAATTTTCTTAGAAGAATCATTTCTAACTTGGTAGAATTAATCAGAGAATTAAATAACATGTCAAAAATAGATTCAACACTTAAGTGGATAGTAGAGGCTAAACAATATTTTTAGGAAACGAAAGAAGCCCTTACTAGAACACCAGTCCTCATAAGTCCTGATTTCAAAAAAGATTTTATAATTTTTTCTTTTTCTTTAGAACATATTATTGCGACAGTCTTGTTGCAAAAGAATGATCAAGGTTATGAGTAGCCTATTGCATTTTTTAGAAAATATTTGAGAGATGCTACACTAAAGTACAACATAATGGAAAAACAAGCACTTGCTTTAGTGAAAGCTATTAAAGGTTTTGGAGTGTACATCTTATACTCACACATTATTGCATATGTTCCAAATTCAGTAGTAAAGGACATCTTAATAGAAAATGGGCCTAAAGGAAAGAGAGGCAAATGGATTGCCACCATTTTGGAATATGACATAGATATAAATCATACAAAATTATGAAAGGCCAAGGGTTAGCTAAACTCATGGGTGAATCAAACTGTCAGGCCTTAGATATAAATTTCATTGGTGCCCTAGATGATCAGGAAGAGATCGTGACTCCACAGATCAGTGAAGCTTTCATAAATTCAACATGGTATGCAAATATCATATTTGTTTTAATGAACCTACAAGCTCCTCCTAGTTTACCTAGAAGTAAAGGAAGATTTTTGAAAATGAAATCAATGAAATATTGTGTCATAGACAATAATTTATTTTGGAAAGATAATGGTGAAATTTTATTGAATTATTTATTAAAATATGAAGCTGACAAAGTTATACAATAATTTCATGAAGGAGATTGTGGAGGACACCTATACTAGAAAACAACTATTGATAAGATTTTAAGGGTAGGTTTTTACTGTCCCACCCTTTATTTGAAGGCAGAAGGAAACTCTTACTATTACCTCTCAAACCCATCTCCATAGAAATGCCTTTTCAACAATGGGATTTGGACTTCAATGGGGAAATTCACCCATCCTCCTCAACCCAACATAAATGGATTTTGACAACCACTGAATACTTTAATAAATGGATAGAAGTCATCCCTTCTAGACATGCCACAAACTCTGTCATCCTTTCATTCCTTGAGAACAACATCCTTTCTAGGTTTGGATTCCCACAAAAGATCATTACTGATAATGCCGTTGCTTTCTAATCCAAGAAAATGTTAGACTTTTGTAACAAATATCACATTACCCTTGGCCATTCCACTTCCTCTTACCCTCAAGGTAATGGACTTATAGAATCCTCAAACAAAAGCCTTGTTAATATCATAAAGAAACTACTAGAAGACAACAAGAAGAGTTGGAACAAAAAGTTGGTTAATGCCTTATGGGCAGATAGACTAACTACCAAAAAATCCATTGGTACTGTTAACACCCAGGTTGTTCCCTATGACTCCCAAGGGAATACGGCCGGGGTAACTACTAACCAATCTTTGGGTTACAGTTCCTAGCCAAACTGCAACCAGAGAGGGCTCTCTCTTATGATTTGTCTCTGTTCTGTTATTTATTTTAGGCTAGCTATTATGCTCAGTTTTTAGTTTATATTTTGGTTGGATGATTTCTCTAGAGGCTTAAAGTGTAATTTTCAGACAGCTATTTTCCATTGGGCAATGGAGTCTGGAGGTATGAAATTCCTGATATGCTGGAAGGATGATGTTTTAGCCTGCAGGGCCTATTGAGTATTCCACAAAACACTTTGAACTTAGATGATGAAGTGTTTTTAGCCCATGGAGAGCAGTTAAGAATTCTCCACGAAATCTGGTGATGTGAAAGTGAAATATGTCGCTCAGGAGCAGACTTGAATTCCTGAAAACTATGATCATTGTGAAAGATATATCCTGGAAGTGTAGCAATTAAGAATTACACTTATACAGATTATAGCTGAAGAAAGACATTAATTAACAACATAGATTGAGCCCAGGGTATTGCATGAATAAATCCTGAAAGCTATTCTTTTACTGTGCTGTTAAACCTTTAGAAAACTTGGAAACAGACATGGGTTGCTAGAGTTTAAAACACATAACAAAAGAGGTACAGAAACTTATTGTTTTGTAAGATGCACAGGAATTCTGCAGAATTCAACAATACCAGAATGCATTCGAACGCTTCAGAACTTTAGAAATTCCATCACTTTCCTTTATTAAACTCTGGAAAGATTACAGCAGAAGATCTTCTACAAGAGAAAACATATAACAACTGATCAACCAACCCCTCAAACTAGTGCGAGAGGCAAATATATACAAATGTCTTTACAAAATATCTAAGGCATTGAGTCATCTGAGAAATAACTATTTCACCAACTTTGTACACAACAGCAGGATAGAAGTTATTGATGCCTTTAATACAACATAAATACTCTTTTCATATGTCAGAAGATATTTAGCTTTGGGAATCCAACGAGTTGGTTGGAGTGATCCGCATTAATGCTGGAGAATGCGTTTTGGAGCTGTTCTGCTGTCTTTTCTTGGCCTGGACACCTGTAGCTTTCATTTTGCATTGTTGGCCATAGGGTCTGCTGAGTTGGCTCAGCTTTCATCTTTAATGTATGCTGACTCTAATGAACTGTCCTGTGCATGACAATTAAGATTTTATGTAACGAAAATTCGGTGGACGGCTTGCTGTTCATAAAATCATTTGAATTGCTTTGGTCCACTAGTCCTGTGGAGGTAATTGATGCCTGAGAATGGCATCCATTGTCTCCTCTGCTTCTGTATATTTATAAAAATTTGGGGCCACATCAAACAAGTGCGTGATTTCATTCATTATAAAAAATAGACTTTCTATCTTACTGTAGAAAATCTGTCCTGTAATTGGCCCTGTATCTTCTGAAGTGCTGGCCTTCTCATTGATTTGAGTTGAAGAAAAAGCATTCACTCTTTTGGCATATTGTTCATGGGTGAATAGTTTCCCTCCGCTGTTCAGTAAGCTAGGGAGTCCTCTACTCTGTAATACCTGAAATCTCTCCATGAACCTGTTCACCTCAGTGTGCATATCCTGGGTTCTTCTTTCCAATGTCTGCACCAGATTTCTCAGAGTAAGAACCCTTTTGATCATTTGAATAGTCTCAGTTCTATTTGTAATTCCCATGGTAGCTAACTGAGAACTTGTTCTATTGTTAAGTACATTGATCATTTTGGTGGCCACTTCAGGCATATTGCTCAATAAAGCTCTTGATCTGTGAACCTCCTTCTGTGCCTTTGGGATGAGCTCTAGTTGCTCATGGATTGTCTCAATATATTGCCATTGATTGGTAATAGATTGGCCAATATTGGACCATATCATTGCTCTGATTTCAGACACAATTTTATCTAATTTGAGCTCATTTTCCAGCTCTTTGATCTTGTCTTTAAGGGCTTTGATTTCCCTGCCCTTTTCTGCCACTTCTCTCTTTGATTTATCATGTCTGTCATTTACCTTGGCTAACTTTTCCCTGGTCTCATTTAACTCTGCCATTTGAGCTTCCAGGATTTGAATTTCATTCTTCAGCTTTTGCATATCCAGGCTTTGGGCCTTCTCTGTAGTTGTTGGCGCTGCTGAAGTAGATGTTGCTGTTTGTTCAGTCTGTTGGGGAGGAGGAGCAGTGATAGGAGCAGTTTCCTCAAGATTAATGATCTGAGGAGGAGGCTGAGAGGTCTGACCCTCTTCTCTTTGTTTCAAGGCTGCTTGCAGGGCCGCTTGTGTAGCCTCAGATTCTCCCAATTTCTCTTGTGCTTGAACAAGCTGCTTATAAAGTGAAATCATCAAGGTTGTGGCATCCTGCTCATGTCTTTGCTGAGCTACTTCATCTATTTGAGGGTGAATGGTAGCTGGGAGTTTGATCTTTTTCCTTAAGGCAGCCATGTCAGCATCCCTCAACTTCAAGATTTCCTGTATTCCCTTAATATCTTTGGGATCATGCCCAATTTCAATGATTATGTCTTCCAAGGACCTTATTCTATTATCCTTTGCCTGGGATGATGCCCTCTCCAACTCCAGTTGAGAGGCTCTATTATTGAGGCTGCTTTTTAGCTTGTAATTTTCTAGTGTTGTGTCTGCCAAGGAGGCATACACCATCTCACCAGTCTGTTTGTGCAGTTCAATTTTATCCATTGGGTGTATGTCCTTGGCCAGGACCTCCAGATTGGTTCTAAGGTAATCTGAGGTAGATTGGGGCTACAGTGCGGTTGGCACAAGATGGCTCATGATCATTTTGCCTTCTTGCACATCAAATGAAGACATCAGTCTTTGTTGGTTAGAGGGAGCCATTTTCAATAAATGGTTGTACAGCTGTATCTTGATAGGGTCACTCCTCTTTTTGATGTCTATAAATTGCTGCTTAATGCTCAATTCTCCTTCTCTTTGCTGGCTGGAGGAGCTGACCTCCCCTCCCATAGTTCTGTCCTGTTCCTGCTGGAAGGAACTAGCTGAAGCTTCTCTGCTGGGTGGGCCCATGCCCAATGCTTGCCTTATTGCTATATCCTCCTCAGAAAAGTAATTCAACCTTTTTCTTTTCTCTCCCTGGTTTATAGATGATGTCAGGGGAGTTTCTCTATCCCTTTTTCTGTTTATGTCCTCCTTCTGTGGAGTTTGGAGGACCGAGGCATCAAAGGTAGCTTCTGGCCTAGGAGGCACTCTGTTTTGAGCCTGTTGCTCAGTGGAAGTTGGAGTATCCACTGCTCTTTCTTGCTGTAAGGGCTGTTGTCTGTCATGTTTCCCTTCTTCTTGCTGCAATTCTTGTTGCTGTTGTTGCTCTGCCTGCTACTGCTTTTCTTTATCTGCCTCCTCTTTCTCTTGATGTGGTTGCTCTGTCTCCATTTTCTTTTCTTTGCCTTTGCTAGATATATTTTCAGTGGCCTTGGTAGTCTGTTGTTTGGCAGTTGAGGAGGATGCAGCTACTCCCACTTGTGTGCTTGGAAGTGTGAATACCTGTGAGCAAAGTTCAAGGTCAGCCATCTTCCTTAGATTCCTTACTGCCCTCTGATTTAGCTCTTCTTTTGATACAGGCTCTTCTAAAGTCCCTCTCCTCCATTTGTCTTGGTTTGCATATTTTTCAATGTGAGGGATACTATGATGATCATAGGCAGACAACTTATATTTGAGCCTCCTCATAGTTATGAAATGATTAGGGTCATAGGGTTTCCATAGGAAACTGATTTGAAGGCCCAGGGACTCAAGCATTCTATCTGCTTCCTTCCATCCTTCCTCCCTCTGGTTATAGATAAAATGACCAAGTTGGCTCTTGACCTTCAACTGTGCTTTCTTGCCTTTACCTGAAAAGTGAAGCACATCAACATGGCCGAATTGCCTGAAGTACTCTAGGGCAAATAGCCTCATAGGCACATACTTAGGTAATCTGAATGGAGGCAACTCACACCCATATATCCTGATGACGGTGTGGTTTTGGTAGAAGTACCAATCCCCTATGCTGTAAGATTTGGATAGCTGAAGAATTCTCTGCATGTCATCAGTGAGTCTAGGAGGAGGTGAGCTCATCAGCATTGCCATAGCTGGATGGATGAACAGATCTATGAATTCACAGTAAGTGTATGGAGAATCAAATCTATTGTGGAAGACAGAGGACCAATAGGCCACTGATCTGGGATTGCCTTGGGCATCCACTCTTTTGATTGAAAAATGAAATTTCTCATGTTGATGGTACAAGATCAAATGGTAAATGTAGGAGGTGTATCTAAACACCTTTTCTCTGGATAATTCATTAACTTCTCATGCATTTTGTGAGATGTAGGTGGCAAAATCATAGCAAACTGGAGTTCTGCCCAGAGTGAACATCAGCATCATTACCAGTACAGTTTGGTCTACCAATTCAATTGAGCTATAGCCCAAAATAGGACTAATCATATCTACCAAGTCCCTGACCAACTGGTTAAGGTATACTTGATTCAGAGGAGGATATTGCACAGACTCAGAGTCAATGTATAACTGATTTAGTTTAGTGATTTGAGCATCTGTCAGTTTAGCCCCTTGTTGTATCAGGTCTACTAGTGACAAAGGGACCAATTTTCTCTGAGTTTTGAAGCAGATCATGTCTCTGATGGCTTCAGGAGTGATGTAAAAGACAGCAGAACCAGAAGGATCCAACACAGCCCTCTGAGTGGGGTCATAACATACAGCACAAAGGTGGATCAAATCAGGGAATTGATTGACTTGGGGCAGCTTAAAAATAGGAAGAAAGGAATCCCATATACCCAACACATCTGTTCCAGTTTCATGTTTGGCCTTAAGTTCATTGAGCAGGTGGATATGGAACTTGGTTCTCATTAACATCTCTTCTGAAATCTGATAATCCATATCTGCCAAGGGTTGCCATTCCAATTCGCTTTGAGGGGCATTCAGAGGCTGAACGTTTAGTACTACAGGTGTCTCCATTGCAAAAGAGGATTCTGAATTAAGTGTAAAGTGGTCTCAATTGAGCAGAACAGTATAGAGGGTTGTCTCTTTACCAGGGAGGTGAATTTATAAGGAACAGAGAGTAGTTCTAATAAACAGCAATTGAAATACTGTTTGAAGTTTAAATAAGACCAATGCTTGGCCTCACTCTGTCTCTCTCAGCAAGTAAATTCAGTTTAAATGAGTCTTTCGCGAATGCGCGAACAGAGTATGGTTTTTAGTGAAAATGCGGGCAACAAGGCTCAGCTAGTGTTTTTCGAGTTCACAATTGTAAATGGGGCCAGGCGCAAGTATTTCTGCTGGTCAATTATACGTTTTTTTTTTTTTTTACAAATTTAATCGTCCCTGGGAATTTAAAGACAAAACCAGGTGAAGGAAGGATTTTCAAGGATAAATACCTGGTTTTCAGAGAGCAATAGAGAGGAATGCAGGTGAAAATGGTGCACTGGCTGTCTCCTGATCGAGTTCTGCAGGTTGGTGCACTGTTGGACGTGAAAAAATCATGCAAGAGCAACAAACGTTTTTGTAGAAAAGTGCCCAAAAACGCGACATTTGGCTATTATATTGGTTTTTCAGACTTTTGGCTCGTTTTTCTGCTGACGTCAGCATGACGTCATAGGTGGGGTCAGGGCCGGCTGACGTCATAGGTGAGGTGGCGGGCTCTGATTGGTCCACGGGGATGGTGATGTGGCAGGACAGATCAGCAGAAAGTCGGGCAGAATGGTTGACGTGATGGCATGGTGGCACTGACGTGGGATGACGTAGGGGTGACGTGGTACAGGCGGGATAACTGAAACCGGAAACAGCCAGCGGTTTCATATCGCACCGCTTATGGTATGGGGGAGGTATCTGTCAGGCATACCTCCGTTGAGCTGTGGTGGAGACGCGTGGTGACCGAATGACGTAACCTTTTTACGGATATCGGAAGGTATCTGTCTGCCATCGAAGCCGCTCCGATATCAATGAGGGCCGTCGGATCTCATGGGCCCGATCCGACGGCTGTCGGATCAAAGAGGTGATCGACGGATATGGCGGGGGCGGGGTTATTTTAATATTCATTTCGGGATCTGTGCTTGGCGGAGAATTTTTAGAATATGGGTTTTTGCAAAGTTTTCCAATGTATTTTGGAAAATCACTATAGCGCCCGAACGGGTTTTTTATGAATAATTTGCAAAAATGCGCCCGGTGTTTAGACTTTGGATAAGGGGAAAAATGGGTTTTTGTGCATTATTTTGCAACTTAGAGCGGGTAAGGGTAAAACAAGGTCTTTTATGAGGTTTATGTTTGCAAATGGGGTGTAATGGGTCAAAAATGGATTTAGAAAAAGGGAGGAAGTTTAGGTTTAGGTTTATCAAGATGACCAAGTGTCATTTGATCCTTGATATAGAACTTATTGGCTATAATGCCAAGGGAAGGGGATATTTATACAATGCTTGGGGTTTATACACCATGGTGTTAATACTAGTAGGGGAAGGGTGATGTAGGGGGTTTACATAGTAGTGTTAGAGTTAATATGGATGAAAGAGTGAATGAGGGGGGAAATCCCTAAGTTTATTTGAAACTTACTTAGTTTAGAGAGTAGATCAAAATGAAAATATTTCTAGAGAAGAAATTTGGCTTCTAAAAGAGTAAGAACCACCATAAAACCATAATCTCTTGCATGAATCTCAGCTGATGAGGAAATGTTAGTAATGAAATGGAGAGGGGGAGAAGGGAGGTTAGACATGCCTCTTGTTTGCTGTAACTTGATGAAGAATAACTCCATCTGAATTCATTGACTTTTCTTTGGTCAACCAAGTCAGCACACATGCAACTTGTAGGAAATGACCTTTCTGCAACCCCAACTGCCTACCCATCTATTTGCCTAGCATTTTTTATTTCTTCTTGGAGGGTGCATTTGGACTTGCAGACCCTTACTTGCATTTTCTTTTCTTTGGCTTTTTTTCTTTTGTTTTCTATCTACTTCTACCCTTATTTCTTCCAAGGTCCCAAATTAAGTTGTTGGGAGCCTTTTTTCTCTACCTAAACTACTTGTCTGCCAAGATTTAAACAGTTTGGACAGACTTCCTTCTCTATTCTACAATAGAAAATTCAAACATGGCATGATCCAGATTAAACTGTTGAATCATACATCAAAAATGGAACCAGGTCAAGCTCTTTTCATACCGTCTTCTTAAGGAAATATGGGATCTTTGCATAATCAAAGCAGAGCATATTTGGAATTTCTCTTGCCAATCATGAAATATGAAACCTATTGGTATAGGTAGCTAACAGGTACATCTCCTTACTAGCTGGTAAATGGAATGGATGTTGTTTTCCCATCTTCTTTTGGAGTAACAGTGATGAAAATGGTTCAGGAGTTGCAAGTAGAACCAAATGATATCCAAAGGAGGATGAATCAGACAATACATTTGCAGCAAACCATAGAAGAAGTCTATGTCAAATCACAAGTGATCCAACATAAAATAAAAAATATTTTTGACAAGAAAACCAAAGCTGATAATTTTTACATAGGTGATAAAGTACTCAAATGGGATTCTAGAAGAGAAGAGAAGGTAAACATACTAAATTTGATTTCCTATGGCAGGGCTCTTATATCATTTATGGTTACATAGGTAACAATACATTTTTCTTGAGACAGTTAGATGGAACATATCTACCAGGAGTACGAGTAAATGGTAGAATGTTGAAGCATTACCTGTCCACATATTAACATTAGTTCATTTTTTTACTTTTCTCATTGTATATAAAATTGCAAAGTTTACATTGGATTCGACGATAATATTTTGAGGTTGAATCCCGAAGCGAAGGCCTCGAGATTTGAAAGGTGTACCATCATATGTGTGAATAAAGTAGATCACAGAGGAGTAGTTACAAGGCAACCACAGTCAAAGTTTCAAAGGCTACTGATCTTAAACTTCTTGACATTTCAGCAGGAAATGCCATCCCCATGTGGAGCCACTATTCGGGTCCTATAATAATAGAATTCACAATTTTGAATTGGCTATGGTTAGTCTTGTAATACTGTACATACTTTTGCTTTCTGCAAAAATTTTTCCCATATTAAAAATAAAAAATGTAAAGAGGGTAAGTCCTAAAAGAATAATCAAAGGACTAAAAGAAAGAAAAAGATAAAGAAAGTATAAAATATGAACCCCACAAAAAGAGATTAAAATAGATCATGAAAGTGTGCAAATTCAAATGCACTTACCTTTTACTTTAATTAGTAAACTAATATTGTGTGAAACTTGTCAAAAAATGCCACAGCCCATGATGGTCAAATAGATTAAACTTGATTCATTCATGCTTTAAATTTCATGTTAATAGATAGAGAATAAAGATCTAGACAAACTGTTTAATCTTGGTAGATCAATAGCTAGGTAGAGAATAATAATGACCTCATTAATTTAATCTAAGCCATTGGAATTTATAAGGTTATAATTAGATAGTTTGTTTATCAAAGCAAAATAAATGAAGGGTCAGCAAGCTCAAATGCACCCAATGAATGAAGAGAAAATGCTAGGGTAAATAAAGGGTAGGTAGAAGAAGTTTTTCTAGCGCACAAGGTTTCTAAGTCAAATGCACTTTCATCATGCTTAAACCTATTTTTCATGTGCAGGAGGAATTGTCAAAGAGAAAGGATAGTCACTAAAACTTATTTACTAATTTCCCCCCATTTCACTAGACCCCCACATAATTAGTTTATTAATTTCCCCTCACTATCCCTTCATTAATTTTTATCCCCTAATGTTGTCCCCTTCTTGGTTCCAAAGCACCCCTTCCCTCTTCATTTCCCCTTCTAAAAACCATTCCCTTCAGTTTGACCTTTTTTCCCTTGGTTTCACACATTTCCCTATACATTACCCTTTAAAAATCTTTCCCCCTTCCCAAAACCCCTTTCACTAGTGTGAAGCACATTCCCATCACAGATAATACATTTCCCCCTTAGTAATTTCCCTTTTTTCCCTTAAAAGCCCACTAAACCCCTTTATCCTAAGTTATTTCCTAAAGTATAACCCCACTTTATGTATTTAAAGTCCCCCACGTTATAATTCCCCGACACCCTTTTCACTCACCAAACCTTGGTGTATAGTTAAAACCTCTGCCATATAACCCATGGTCCCCACCTTTTATTAATTCATTTCTTATATTAAAATCCCATGATTACTTTTAATTAGTCACATTTCATTGTAATTAAACCTGCCAACCACATCCCAACTCTATCCATGCAACTCCGCCACACGATAGCCCTCTGATCTCCCACCTCCAGATCTAGTGGCACATATCCATATCATGCAGTTTCATCATCTGACAGTTAAAGGTACAAAAGCACGTGAGATTCGTAGTTTTGGTCGAGCATTGTTTCGCTACGTGGCGACATCACGTTAAATCGCGTGCTCACAAAAAATACCACCCTCCACACAAAAGCGGTGCGATATGGCATAAAACCACCTCCCTATGTAAAAGAAAACTACCCATTGTTCATTTACCAAATCTCGCGCCAAAATGTAACCCTTGTTGGTTAAAAGGCCGAAAATGCCCTATTTTGCTCTTTTCGCTCATTCTCACTGCAAAAACCTATGTTAACCAATTCTGAAACCTTGAACCTCTACAAAACCATTTTAACCACCTTTTGCAACCAAAAGACATTGCAGACACCAAATTGAAGCAGTAAATAGATAATTGAAGCCTTAGAAACCTCTAATGCTACCACAAAACCATGGTTGCGCACCAAATCGTCAATTTCCAGGTATTCTTGAAAGAACCATAACGACACTATAATTTAAGCTATGCACAGTAATTATTAAAAGGTTAATTAATTAAATTAATTAAAAAACTTTGCTAGACTGAAGAAAACCTTAATGTGCATTCAGAATCCCTTTTCTACAGACTGTAATTACCCTCCCCACTATTCTAGAGCTTCTGACCTTACTCCTAAATCTAGAGAAAAAGCAATTCAGTCGAATAAACCACATTATGGCTTCCGAAAGCACTCTAGATGTAAGACCACTGCCAAACCCTCACCTAGATATTGACCACCTCCCATTAGCCGACATAGATTTTCAAATCAAAGACACTGTTTCCCCTAGCCACCTACTAAAACTCCACTATTGGAGTAAAGATAAATTCCTAAACCAAAATGATGACATTCACCTATGGGAATCAAATTTGCCCAAATAATTGTTCCCAAAGGTACACCTATTCCTAGAAATCATCCACCTCTGCCAAGCTTTCTATGTCCCAAGTCAAAGATCCATAGTCTCCCCTGACTAATAGGTTTTATTCACCATTACTGCAAAGTCAATAAATCAAATGATGGAGATCCAGCCAAGCCCAAATGAGACCCCACATTCCATTGAAGCCTTACTTGAACTCTACGCAAAGCTGAACCTTCCCAAGAAATCTCAGATCTTTCATACTTTCATCATATAAGAGTCTCATACTCCTACAAATAGTCATGCATATGCTTCCACAATTTTCTCTAAGAGAGATAGAAAAAGTATAACCATGCTCTCTTGTATTCTAGGATACACCACTAATGAGCATGTGGATGAGGTTATACTTGCTTTCCTTTCTATTTTTTGCCCAGGTGAGCCTCCATCTATAGTTTAGAACTTTTCTCGGTTCTTGGCAGTCATAATCGATGAACAATTTATTAGATTGCCAAATGATAGAGTATTCAAATACTCATCAGTATTGTTTCTCATGTTCCCATATTTTCAGTCAAACAAGCTTCCAATCAACGTCCAAAAGTTAGACACTAAGGGTCATCCAAGGTCTGTCATCTTTTGGACAACATTAATCCAAAGATACTCCACTGTTTTTAGTTATAATGAGTTCATTGATTCATTTGTTCATCTAGTTGTAAACATGCTAACCAGTAGCTATCAACCCAGGATCAATGATGAGATTAAGAGAGTTTTGCAGTTGTCTAAAAATGGTATAGTGGGAGACTAGTATTTATACTAGGAGCACACAGAAATTAGGATATATGGATACCAGCTCACCCCTTAAAAGCTTCACAAATACCTCCGCATGAGGATATTTGCATTAGAGTATTTCAAGAAAATCATAAACTTAGATAAGGTCAATTTTTCATCAGCTAAGAAGAAGACTCAGTTCAATATCAAAACCAAATTGGGCCCTTTTATTTTTAATAATAGGGAAGGTGGACAATAAGCAGAGAAAATCTTACAACAAATGAACTTCAATAGCAGTTTTATGTGGCAGTATGACCCTAATGGAGTCATAAAAAAGTTAAGGCTCAAGTTCAAATTAAGCGCTTTTATGCATGAGTCCAGGCCAGAAATTGAAAGATATGCCAACTAGCCAGAGTGGTTGGAGAATACATTAATAGATGCAGAAAATACCTTGATAGATGTGGAAAGAAAGATAGACATTAGTTCCTTTCTGCAGGTTCAAATCCTACAGGAACAGATTGGTATTAGTCCCATTCTATAGACTCCAGCCATGTAGGACAAAAATGTAAAAAGAACCAAGGAAAAAGGTTCTAGGTCTGCGATGGATACTACAGATGACAGGTTTGAAATCAGTTACAGGAAGAAACCCAAGCTTAATCCTGTAACTAAGCAAGAAGACACCATTGAGATAGTTGAAATCACTAATACTGACACAATGGTTGGAAAGAGCAAAGGTCCAACAATTTCAGAGGAAACTCATCATCCTTCCACCTCAAATACTCAAATCATTGAAAAACAGCTTAGTATTGAAGTCTCTTCATCCAAAAAACTAGTGGATAAAGAGAAATATATAAAAGAGAAGTACAAAGAAATCAATTTTGGGAATGAGGAATTAAAGGCTGAAACATATGCTTAGTACTTCAAACACACACCTACAAATCAAAATAGATTAATGTCAACCTTTGACATTAAAATTGGTAGCATGCAAATGACCTTTATTCAGCCTACAGTCTAGCAGCCTAGATCGTCAACAGACTACAGGAAGACAGGGTTTGAAGTTTTGGCCAGGGATGTTCACCCTATTGATCAAATCAAATTCCATAAGCAGGCAAGTGAAATGATTTACTCCATAATGACTAACAAAGCAATGACTATGTAGAAACTTCAAAGCTCTCTGGACATAATGACAGCATAGTTTAGGCTAGAAATGGCATCCTCACAGGCCAAGGATAATAGAATCAAGTCACTGGAAAACTTGGTGATTGATATTGGATATAATACAAGTGGCATCAAGGGAGAATAAAAACTAATAAAGAAGAAAAATGAGGATATTGTTGCTTTGAAGAAACAACTGAAGTTGCCTCCTTCTGAATATCCACAAACCAAGGAGGTCCTAAAGATCCAAACCCAACAAGAGGAAATGATGGATCTCATTCTTCAATTAAATTTTCAATTGAAAGTATTGGAGAGTGAATTGGAAAATTTAATATATCTAAAACAAGCCAGCCTTGAGACATCTACGGCCACTGCTATCCCTACAGTTACTATAAAAATTCCTTCAACTTTGGCAGCTTCATTGGCCCCAACATCTCCTAATCTCAAAAGTAGGTTTGTGGTTACCTCGAATCCTTCTTTTGACACAAGATAACAACTCTAGGGAAATTTTAGAGTGATAACATAGTCGCGACCACACTGGGGAACAATCCTCGGTTTAATAAAACTTAAAGGAAGTCCTAAATCTCATCTTTTGCACCTTAAGGTCATTTTAGAGTTGTTAAAAATTTTCATTAAAAAATTAAAAAAAATTAAAATTCTGGCTTCCAAAAGAACACACTATACCAGGGCACATCGAGATCCAAACCTTGCTATAATAGTTGATGATCGTGAGAGAATTTTAAGAAAACCAAAAAAGGTAGAAACTCAAGGAAGTAGTAGTCAGTTAATTAAAGAATATTCACTCCCTAAAGAGTTATAAAGTTTAGAGGATATTCAATTTGATTTATCATTTGAGCTTTCTATGTTTCGTACCAAATCTGAAAATTCAATTCATCATACTGTAATAGACCCCAATTTTATTCAATTTATTGAATCAAAAAAGGTTCCTATACATCCTAATTTAGATGAACATGTTTTGGATACTTTTGCTAAACTAGAAGTTTTAAAGTCAACTTTGTTAAGGCATATAGACGAAGCCTATCTTCAACAATTAGTTGAATTAGTTTCTCTAACTACCACTACCCTTGAAATTTCTACAGAGTATTCAAAATCCTCACCCATAATATCCACCACATTTCATTCCCCTAAACCACTCATTCCTCAACTTCCTATCCAACCGAGAATCTCAAGTTCATCTAGTTCATCTATAGCCATCTCAAGTTCTTCTTCAAGCACCACTACTTTACCCCCCAGTCAAACCAAAGCCTTAGACATGGCAGACAAATATGCACCTTTGGTCTTGCCAGCTCAACTACATGCCATTCCCCAAGTCTACCAAAGTAATCTTTTTGTTCGATGCTACTAGTTAGTATACTTCCCAACAACATGTGAGTAAAATGACTCATTATTTTGATTTACATGAGATTGATGAGTCTGATGTACAAATGAGGTTATTTGCCCAAACACTAGCAGGAGATGTCAAAAAATGGTTTAAAGGTTTACCTACTAAACATATTGTTGATTTAGTTACTTTCCATATATTGTTTATCGATAGATGGGAAAGAAAGAAAAACCCTTTACAAATATTGTCTGAATATGAAAACATTAGAAGAGATCGTAATGAAACTGTTTAGGACTATTGTACTAGGCTCAACAGTATCTATAATGCAATCCCTACAAATATCAAACCTCCACCAGAAATAGCACTAAAAATTTTTCTTGATGGTTTTGACACTAATATGCCTTACCAATTGAGAGAAATAAACCCTGAAACATTGGAACAGATGCAAAGTAATGTTGTTAGTGTAGAAACCAATTTATTACCTAAGAAAGCTAGGATGAGAAATGAGAAAAGAGTTCCAATTAAAGACGAACCATCCACTTCAAATGGTAAGATAGATAGTTTAGCTAAAAGTGTAGAAATGATAATGGATAGATTAGAAAATATGTAAAGAAAAACTCACTGGGAAAATCAACAAGGACCCCCAATAAGAAACCCCAACTTTAGGAAAAATCCTAATACTAGAAAAACAAGAGATGTTATACCTGATGAACAGGTTAGACCACCTTTCCAAGAAAATTATGATGAAGGCTCACAAAACCATGAAGAAGAGGACGACACCCATATAAACCTATTAGGGATTAGCAATGAAGATGTTGGTTTTGTTACTCGGTAACAACAGGAATTGTACATGTTACAACAATTACAATTGGAATATGGAGAGTCCTTTTACTACAAACAAGTCTATGAATTCACTATCTATGAAGTTCACAAGAAGAATAGCCTTAGAAGAAAAAATAATACAAAAGTTCCCACTAAGAAAGTAGTCCAAACCCAAACCAAAAAATAGAGGAAGCTCCTGTGACCGAACTTCTACAAATTCTCCCTGGAGGAACTCAGGAGACTTCCAACCCAAAAATTGTCGACATAACTTCACCTGAAACTCAAACTTCAACTGTTACTGAAACTATTCCAAATAAGAAAATTCAAAACAGAATTGGTGGTACACAATCTGAGTTGCCAAGTACTGATAAAGAAGATAAAAGTACATAGACCACAATTGCTAAGGAAGATCTCATACAAATAGGAAAAAATCAATTACCATTCAACATTAAGACTAAGATAGCCACGTTGAAAATATTAGTTCCTTTGACAGAGCTGGTGAAAAATGAATCATACAAAGCACAAAGCACTAAAACACTAAACATAGGTGAAGGCGAAGATGATGTAAACCTTAATGATGATCAACCTAAGTTATTATTTGGTCCAGAAGTAAATGAAAACATCAACAAGGGGGTATTTCCCCATTCTACGTTAGCTTAAATGTTCATGATAAAATCTTACATAATGCTATTCTAGATTCAGGGGCATCTCATAACCTAATGTCTAAAGAATCATTGAAAGATTAAATTTAGATATCAGCAGACCCTACAAGGACCTGTTTTCCTTTGATTCTATCCAAGTCAAATGCCTTGGCCTGATTAAAAATTAGTGTGTGACCCTAGGTGCCCAGCAAAGATTATTGTTATGGAAAGAGTAGTTGTTGATATCCCACCCTAGTATGGAATGTTATTATCTCACTCATGGGGAGAAAAATTGTAGAGATCTCTATAGTTAGACGTGTCATATGCTACCATCTCTGTATTTGGTCAACAAAGAAAGATTGACAGAGAAACCTTGATGAAATACATGGTAAGTAGTTCAGAAAAACCACAAAATTACCCTATATACTCCATGCATTCTAATATGGACTCATTTATCTTGTATTATTCATACAATGGCAAAAATGAAATCATAACTGTAGAAGAAAAATAAAAAGCACCTGATAGTGAAAACATAACACATGAGTCTCTATGGAATTTAGATTTTGATGGCTCTGTAAATAGATTAGGAGCAAGTGCAGGAGTTTGGATTCATAACATGGAAAATAATCATTCTGGAGGTCATGCCTTTAGATTAAGCTTTAAATGCACAATCAACATGGCAAAGTATGAAGCTTTAATCTTAGGAAACAGAACATGCAAGCTCACATTTTGGCTACATTTTCAAGCACTTGAAAATTACCTTTTCAACCCAATCACCAGTACACTGCTGAAGTAACACACAAACCTGTTATACCTGATAATCTAAAATATTGGCAGATTTTTTCACAAGATTCTCAAATCTATGATTTCATGAATGCTGAGGAAGAATTCCAAAACTGTAACATAGATACTAATTGTACAGTAGAGAACATCATAAAGTGAGATAGATATAAATGCTTTAGATGTAGATAAACCCACTAAATTCACTAAAGTAGAAATAGATAACTTAGAAAAAGTAGAAATAAAAGAAATAATCAATGATGATTATGAGATTTTAAACCTTAAAAATAACTTCTTGCTTAAGGGATTAGTCCCATTAGAAGATTTGTTTGATTCAAATGATGTAGCCAGAAAACCAAAATGGAGCCTTTAAGATAAGACATAGAAGAATGTAACATAGGAAAAGAAGAAAAACCCAAGCTTATCAAATATCCAGAGCATTACCTCCGGATGAAAAGTTGAAATACATAATTTTGTTTAAAGAATTTCTAGATGTCTTTTCTTGGAGTTATGAAGACCTCAAGTCTTATTATACCAGCATTATTCAACATAAGATACCCATCAAAGAAGATCAAAAACCCTTTAAACAAAATCTTAGGAGAATTAATCCAGTTCTTATGCCATTAATTGGAAAAGAAGCAAAAAGGATGTATGAGGCACAAATCATAGCACCAATTAGATATTCAGATTGGGTATCTAATTTAGTCACTACTAGAAAGAAAACAGGTGAAATCGAACTCCGTCTTGATTTCAGAAACTTGAACAAAGTATCACTAAAAGATAACTATCCCCTCCCTAAAATGGACCACATGCTCTAGAGGATAGTAGGGTCATCCAGAATTTCATTGCTTGATGGATTCTCTAGACACAACCAAATCTTAGTTCAACCAGAGGATCAAGCAAAGACTGCATTTACCACTCCCTGTGGTACTTTCATGTATTTAAATATGCCTTTTGGATTAATGAATGATGGAGCAACATTCCAAAGATCAATGGACATAGATTTCGCAAAAGAAATCCATGGTTTTCTAGTTGTTTACCAAGATGACATCACAATGTTTTCCAAATTAGATAGTGAACATGTAGATCACCTAAGAAGAGTTTTTATTAAATGTATAAAATTTGGTATTTCCTTGAATCCCAAAAAGACACTGTTTGGGCTAGAAGAAGGTAAACCCATGGGACACATAATATCAAATATGGAATTAGAATAGATCTAGCTAGAATAGAGGCAATCCTAAACATCAGCCACCCTAGAAAAATCAAAGAATTACAATTTTTCTTAGGTATAATAAATTTTCTTAGAAGATTCATTTCTAACTTGGCATAATTAATTATAGAATTAAATAACATGTTAGAGAAAGTGTTGACACCTAATCCGAAACGGATGGGTGAACTGGACAGTCATCTAGAAGATGAACTGATCCGTTTTTATTTTTGTATATAAACATGAGTTACCTAATGAATAATATCAATCAGTTCTTTTCTCCCGCTCATCCTGGAGTTACCCTAGCCTGACATGGTATCAGAGCACAGGTCCCAAATTAGTTGTAACTCCTGCCTCTGCCCTGAGCACTGCGCTGCTCTGTCCTACACTGCTCTACCTCTGCCTGACACTGATTCTCTGCGCACTGATTGCCTCTGTCCACACCTGAGCGTCAGTTTCCTTTGAAAGAGCCGGTGCATCAGAATCGTTGTTCTCAGCATGTTCCAAATGCCCGTCTCCTCATCAAAACCCTCTGCGCTTCTTAAAACCCTAGGCAAGAAATTATGATTGTTTCCACTTATTACCATGAATTTCCGCTCTAGGTAAACACCCACAGGGTTTTTGCCGTTTAGGTCATATTTGCTGTCTATATTCCTCCACATCGTAAGCTTCCGCAGTGGCCAGAGTGTTGTGATGCTCATCTAGGACACCAGCAACGTAGATAAGTCCAGTCGAAGAAGAAACCGAACAAGCGAACCTGATACGACTAGTGGGCACGTCGGTTCCGCGGCGCCATTCTTTGGACAGCAAATCGTAAATGAAGACAACCTTGAAGGGTCTCGACGTCACGTCCATTTGGTCAGTACATTGTTCAAACAGAACGGGTTTATTTTTTTACAAAAACGAGCTCACAAAAGTCTAGAAATCGTGTTTCAAATGGGGGTACCCTTTCCCAAGTGCCATCCCGAGGGTCGTTTTCATAATTTCGTTGAACATGAAACTGTTTGAATATTTTAAGGAGGATATGACAAGCGATATTGATATTTATATTTTACACCATTTTAACGCTGCCATCTCATTCAAATATGCCATCTAATATCCATTGAAGTTCCTGTAAAGATTGATTAACGCATTGACTCTTTCCTATTCTACATTGAAGGCTGCCATCTCATCTGGTGCGTCTGCCGAGAGATTGTGTTGTGTTATGAATTATGTATTGAATGTCTTTTTGATGTCGTGACCTGGTGCATTTAAACTGCTTGTGTTTGAATGGTATGGTGACTGCGTTTTATTGTAAGAATGCATAAAGAATGACAGCGAATGGTGACTGCGTTTTTGGTATAAGAATGATTGCGTTCCTTCTATTGTAAGAATGACTGCGTTTTTAGAACTGCTCCTATTCGAGCCATTTTCCATTACTGACAATCAAAGACTCGCAGAATGCAAGAGCCTCAAAAGTCGCGAAGACTGCTAGGACTTCAGTATTATGCAGTTGATTTTTTGACTTTGTATAGCGTTTTTTATAAGGTGGAGATGCGTTTTTCTGTATAATGGTTGAGCAGTTTTGTTGAATTCAAAGCAGTTTGTTGAATTCAAAGCAGTTTGAGATGCGTTTTTTTTGTATAGTGGTTGAGCAGTTCGTTGAAATCAAAGTAGTTTGTTGAATTGATATACACAGTTTATATTATTCAAAGCATTGTTGTGTTTCCAGAAGAAAATAAAGTGCATAAGGCTGTGGCATAAGAATTTGTTTTCCAGCAGAAGTCTTTTATCAACAAAAGTTTTTTATCAGCAGAGATATTTTGTTACAGTATGCATTCAAGAGAAAGAAGAAGATATTTCAGAGGCAGGGGGGGCAGACACCGTCAAGAAGAAAAGGCAGACTTACATTGCATTCGCTGCAAACAAAATGGATCTCATGATGCTTCTACATGCAAGCTACCATGGGAAAAGATTGAGCAGAGAAGAAATCAGCAGAAAGGTAAAACTGATGACACAGACAAAGGTAAAGAACCTGAATCCGCTCACTATATTGAGGCACAATGTAACATTGGAGTAAATGAAGATCTATTTAATGCTTCACTTACTTCTTCGAAAAATGACTGGTTGCTTGATTCAGGAGCAACCTGTCATATGACTCATAGGAAAGATTTCTTTAAAGATTTCACTGACAATGTTGATGGAGCAGTATACTTTGCAGATCAGTCAAAAGTCAAGCGATCAGGGCTTGGCACAATCAGGCTTAAACTGCCTGGTCTTCCAGACTTTCTTCTGGATCATGTTCTATATCTCCCATAGCTCAAGAGAAACTTGTTGTCCCTGGTCCACATCCGCCAGCAAGGTCACTCCATTCACATGTTTGATGGCAAGCTTGAGGTAAGAAAGGCATCTGACCACTCACTTGTAATGAGGGGTATAGAAGAAGAAAGACTTCTTAAACTGCAAGGAACCTCTGCTCATGCACAACATTTCTCATATATTTCTCATCATGAAGAAGGTGCACTTCCATCAAGTTTATTATGGCATGCTAGATTTGGACATTTAAACTATGATAGTCTCCGCTTGTTGAAGAAAAATGGTGTTGCTGGTTTGCCTGCAATTCCTAGAAAACATAAACAATGTGATTCTTGCATTCTAGGAAAGCATAGCAAATAGTATTTTCATGATTCACATTCAAGAGCACATAGGAAGCTTGAACTTATTCATTCAGATTTATGTGGTCCAATGCCTGTTCCTTCTGCAAATGGAAATAAATATATCATGACATTTATTGATGATTACACCAGAATGTGTTGGGTTTATTTTTTGAAGAACAAATCTGATGCTTTTCAAACATTCAAGAATTTTCATAAATGGATTGAAAATGATGCACAATCTCATATTGGGTCTATTCGCACTGATAATGGAAAAGAATATACATCAAATGAATTTGAACACTATCTTCGCCAACATGGGATTAAACATCAAACAACTGTGCCTTATAATCCTCAACAGAATGGTGTAGCTGAAAGAATGAACAGAACAATTTTGAATATGGTACGATCCATGCTTTTCTTCAAAAATGTAAAGACAATGTTTTGGGCTAATGTTGTTCTATGTGCTGCATATATAAAGAATAGATGTCCATCTAGTGCTATAAGAAACAAGACTCCTTATGAATTGTGGTATGGACATGTTCCTTCGGTAAAACATCTCAGGATTTTTGGTTCCACCTGTTATGCTTTAATACCAAAGGTACATAGAAACAAACTTGGTGCTAGAAGTCGTAAGTGTATCTTCCTGGGGTATTCAAACACATCTAAAGCATACCGCCTCTATGATGAAGTAAATAAAAAGTTTGTTTTATCTAGAGATGTCATTTTTCTTGAATCATCCAAATCTGACAGTGTTGTTGAGCGGCAACTTGATCGCTTTGATATATTCACAAAACCGAAATCATTCCAAGAGTTTGATAATCAGATTCCACATCTTGAAGGGGGGATTCCTATACTAGATCAACATGTGGAATCTTCTTCTGAAGAACAATCTCCCCTACATGACACTCCAACAACGGATGATGCTTTAAGTGATGTAATTGATAGAATTGGGAGACTCAATCTTGATTCAGGCCCAACTCAATCAATAGAACAGCCTGGACCATCTCAGAAAGGTCCCCCAAAGTGGCTGACAAAGACACTTGAAAGTGTTCATCCTGATGAAATTGGAAAAACAGGAACCAAAAATACAAACCGACAAGATGGAGGTGATGTAGATAACTCTAATTCACCTGTTGATATGGATGTTACTTATGATTGTGAATTGAACTTGTCTACAGATTTTGAACCAACTTCCTTCAAAGAAGCTGCTTCTCATGATGAATGGAAAGAAGCGATGCAGAAGGAGTATGATGCCCTCATAAAGAATGGCACTTGGAAGCTGGTTGATCCTCCATTTGGATGCAAGTGGGTCTACAAGAACAAGTACAAAGCTGATGGCTCACTTGACAAGCACAAAGCTAGGCTTGTGGCAAAAGGTTTTGCACAGAAGGAAGGGGTCGATTATGAGGAAACTTTTTCTCCCACAGCAAAATGGGCCACCATCCGGACACTCTTTGCACTAGCTGCTCAGAACGGTTGGAAAGTCCATCAAATGGATGTAAAAACTGCATTCTTGAATGGAGATCTAAAAGAGAATGTTTTTATGTCCCAGCCTGAAGGATTTTTTGTGAAAGGACATGAACACAAAGTATGCAAACTTGTGAAGTCCTTGTATGGCCTCAAACTTGTGAAGTCCTTGTATGGCCTCAACTTCAAACATTTTGATCTTGATGATGCAACTTTATTTGTCAAGAAAGTTGGCAAAACAGTTGTATATCTTGTGGTATATGTAGATGATCTTTTAATGACAGGGAACAATGAAAGCTATATTGCATCCATAAAGAAAGAATTAGGAAATTTTTTTGAAATGACTGATTTGGGCTATGTTCATTACTATCTTGGCATTGAAGTAACCCAACATCCAAAGTCCATATTTCTTTCTCAAAAGAAATACATTGGAGATTTGTTAAACAGATTTGGCATGACAGAGTGCAATCCCCTTTCTACTCCAATGGAACAAAACTTGAAGCTCACATCTATTGAAGGAAAGGAGTTTGAGGATGCAACAAAGTATAGACAGCTTGTAGGAAGTCTCATCTACCTCACTACTACCAGACCAGACATTTCATTTGCTGTTGGAATCCTCTCCAGGTTTATGCAAAAGCCTTGTGAGGGACATTGGTTTGCTGCAAAAGGAGTTCTAAGGTACTTGAAGGGAACTCAATACCTTGGAATCAAGTATACACAGGTGGACGACTTCAACTTGATTGGATACTCTGATTCAGACTTCGATGGAGACAAAGAAACTGGGGTATCTACTTCAGGATATGCTATGAGTCTTGGATCAGGAGCTGTCTCCTCGAGATCACGCAAACAATCAGTACCAGCAGATTCCACAACAGAAGCAGAATACGTGGCAGCAGCTGAAGCAACGAAAGAAATTGTGTGGCTCAGGAAAATTCTTGAAGATTTGCAAGTAAAACAAATACAATCTACTCCACTCATGATTGATAACACATCTGCAATAAAGTTGGCCAAGAATCCAAAGTTCCATGATCGTACTAAGCACATCAATACTAAATATCATCTGATCCGACATCATGTTGAGGCCAAAACAATCCATCTCCGTCATTGTTCCACAAACGAGCAAATTGCAGACATCTTCACCAAAGCGCTTGGAAGAGAAAAGCTTGAAAGATTCAGAATGATGCTTGGACTCACCAACATCCCTTTAGATTAAGGGGGGGAATGTTGACACCTAATCTGAAACGGATGGGTGAACTGGACAGTCATCTAGAAGATGAACTGATCCATTTTTATTTTTGTATATAAACATGAGTTACCTAATGAATAATATCAATCAGTTCTTTTCTCCCGCTCATCCTGGAGTTACCCTGGCCTGACAGAAAGATTCAGCACTTAAGTGGATAGTAGAGGTTAAACAATATTTTGAGGCAATCAAAGAAGCCCTTACTAAAACATCAGTCCTCATAAGTCTTTATTTCGAAAAATTTTTTATAGTTTTTTATTTTTCTTCAGAACATATTGTTGCAGCGGTCTTGTTGCAAAAGAATGGTGAAGGTTTTGAGCAGCCTATTGCATTTTTCAGCAAATCTTTGAGAGATGATACACTAAAGTACAACATAATGGGAGAAAAGCACTTTCTTTAGTGAAATCTATTAAAGAGTTTAGAATGTACATATTATACTCACACATTATTGCATATGTTCCAAATTTAGTAGTAAAGGACATCTTAACACAGAATGGGCCTGAAGGAAAGAGAGCCAAATGGTTTGCCACCATTTTGGAATATGACATAGAAGTAAAGTATACAAAACTTATCCAAGCCCAAGGGTTAACTAAACTCATGGATGAATCGAACTCTCAGGCCTTAGATATAAATTTCATTGGTGCCCTAGATGATCAGGAAGAGATGGCGACTCCACAGATCAATGAAGCTTTCATAGATTCACCATGGTATGAAGATATCATATTTGTTTTACTAAACCTACATGCTCCTCCATGTTTACCTAGAATTAAAGGTATATTTTTGAAAATGAAATCAATGAAATAGTGTATCATATACAATGCTTTATTTTGGAAAGATAATGGTGGCAGTTTATTGAATTGTTTATTAAAAGATGAAGTCAAAAGAGTTATGCAAGAATTTCACACAGGAGATTGTGGAGGACACCAATACTGGAAAACATTGCGGATAAGATTTTAAGGGTAGGCTTTTACTGGCGCACCCATTTTACTGGCCCACCCTTTATTTGAAGGCAAAAGGAAACTCTTACCATTACCTCTCAAACCCATATCCACAGAAATGACTTTTCAACAATGGGGTTTGGACTTCATTGGATAAATTCACCCATCCTCCTGAGCCCAACATAAATGGATTTTGACAGCCACTGACTAATTTACTAAATGGATAGCATCCATCCCTTCTAAACAAGCCACAGACTCTGTCATCATTTCATTCCTTGAGAAAAACATCCTTTCTGGGTTTGGATGCCCACAAAAGATCATTGCTGATAATGCATATGCTTTCAAATCTAAGAAAATGGTAGACTTCTGTAATAGATATCACATTAACCTTGGCCATTCCACTACCTATTACCCTCAAGGTAATGGACTTGTAGAATCCTCAAACAAAAGCCTTGTTAATATCATCAAGAAACTACTAGAAGACAAAAAGAAGAGTTGGAACAAAAGGTTGGTTAATACCTTATGGGAAGATAGACTAACTACCAAAAAATCCATTGGTACATCTCCTTACCAACTAGTATATGGAATGGATGTTGTTTTCCCATCTTCTTTAGGAGTACTAGTGATGAAAATGATTCAAGAGTTCCAAGTAGAACCAAATGATATCCAAAGGAGGATAAATTAGACAATACATTTGCAACAAACCAGAGAAGAAGTATATGTGAAATCACAAGTGATCTAGGATAAAGTCAAAAAGATTTTTGACTTGGGAAGCAAAGCTGATGATTTTTACATAGGTGATAAAGTACTCAAATGGGATTCTAGAAGAGAAGAAAAGGGTAAACATGCTAAATTTTATTTCCTATGGCCAGGCCCTTATATTATTTATGAGGTAATAATGCATTTTCTTGAGACAATTAGATGGAACAGAGCTACTAGGAGGACCAGACAATGGTAGAATGTTGAAGCATTACATGTCCACAAATTAACGTTAGTTCGTTTATTTACTTTGCTCATTGTATATAACATTTCAAAGTTTAGATTGGATTTGATGATAATATTTTAAGGTTGAAGCCCAAAGAGAAGGCCCTAAGTTTTGAAAGGTGTACCATCATATGTGTGAATAAATCAAATCACAGAGGAGAAGTTACAAGGCAACCACAATCAAATTTTTAGCGGATATTGATCTTAAAGTTCTTCACATTTCACCAGGAAATTCCATCCCCATATGGAGCCACTGTTAGGGTCCTATAATAATAGGATTCATAATTTTGAATTGGCTATGGTTAGTCTTGTAATATTGTACATACTTTTGTTTTCTGCAAAAATTTGTCCCATACAAAAATTAAAAAATGTAAAGAGGGTAATTCCTAAAAGAATAATCAAAGGACTAAAAGAAAGAAAAAGATAAAAAAAAGTCTAAAATCTGAACCCCACAAAAAGAGATTAAAACAGATTATGAATGTGTGAAAAATCAAAATGCCACTACCTCTTACTTCACTTAGTAAACTAAGTTTGCATGCAACTTGTCGAAAAATGCCATATTCCATGATGGTCAAATAGTTAAAACTTGATTCATTCATGGTTTAAATTTCATGTTAATAGATAGAGAATAAATATCTAGCCAAATTGTTTAATCCTGGCAGATCAGTAGTTAGGTAGAGAATAATAATGACCTCATCAGTTTAATCTGAAACATTGGAAGTTGTAAGGTTAAAATTGGATAGTTTGTTTATCAAAGAAAACGAAATGAAGGGTCAGCAAGCTCAAATGCACCCAATGAATGAAGAGAAAATGCTAGGGTAAATAAAGGGTAGGTAGAAGAAGTTTTACAAGTGCACAAGGTTGCTAAGTCAAAAGAACTTTCATCATGCTTAATCCAATTTTTCATGTGCAGGAAGAATTGTCAAAGGGAAAGGACATTCACTAAAGCTTATTTAGTAATTTCCCCTCATTTGACTAGACCCCCACATACTTAATTTATTAATTTCACCTCATTATCTCTTCATTACTTTTCATCCCCTAATGTTGTCCCCTTCTTGGTTTCAAAACACCCCTTCCCTCTTCATTTCCCCTTGTAAAAATGCTTTCCCTTCAGTTTGACCTTTTTTCCCTTTTTTTCACACATTTCCCTAGACATTACCCTTTAAAAATCATTCCCCCTTCCCAAAACCCCTTTCCTTAGTGTGAAACATATTCCCATCATAGATAATACATTTCCCCCTTAGTAATTTCCCTTTTTTCCCTTTAAAACCCACTAAACCCATTTATTCTATGTTATTTCCTAAACTATACCCCTGCTTTATGTATTTAATGTTCCCCACGTTATAATTCCCCGACATATTTTTAACTCGCCAAACCTTCATCTATAGTTAAAACCTCTGCCATATAACCCATGGTCCCCACCTTTTATTAACTCATTGCTTATATTAAAATCCCGTGATTAATTTTCAATTAATCACATTTCATTGTAATTAAACCCGCATTGTTTCGCTATGTGGTGGCACCACATTATATCATGTGCTCGTGAAAAATATTGGGTCCTCCACCCAAAAGCGATCTGATATGGTGTGAAACTGACTCCTCATGTAAAAAAAAACTACCCATTATTCATTTACCAAATATGGCACCAAAATGTAACCTCTGTTGGTTAAAAGGCCGAAAAATCCCCCCTTTGCTCTTTTCACCCATTTTCACTACAAAAACCTCTGTTAACCATTTATGAAATCTTGAACCTCTACACAACCATTTTAACGACCTTTTGCAACCATAAGAAACCTTTGTTACTACCACATAACCCTGTTTGTGCACCAAAACGTCAAGTTCCAGGTATTCTTGAAAGAACCATCACGACCCTGTAATTTAAGCTATGCACACTAATTATTAAAAGGCTAATTAATTAAATTAATTAAAAAAACTTGCTAGACCGAATAAAACCTTATTGTGCATCCAAAATCACTTTTCTACAAACTGTAATTACCCTCGCCAGTTTTCTAGAGCTTCTGACCTTATTCTTAAAGCCAGAGAAAAAGTAATTCAGTTGAATAAACCACATTATGGCTTCCCAAAGCACTCTGGATGTAAGACCACTGCAAACCCCTCACCTGGATATTGACCACCTCCCACAGACCGATAAAGATTTTCAAATTAAAGACACTATTTCCCCTACCCACCTATTGAAACCTCACTGTTGGAGTAAAGATAAATTCCTGAACCAAAATGATGACATTCACCTATGGGAATCAAATTTTCCCAAATACTTGTTCCCACATGTACACCTATTCCTAGAAATCATCCACTTCTGCCAAGCTTGCTATGTCTGAAGTCAAATAGCCATAGACTCCCTTGACCAATAGGTTTTAATCGCCATTACTGCAGAGTCAATAAATCAAATGCTGCAGATCCAGCCAAGCCAAAATGAAACCCCACTTTCCATTAAAGCCTTTATTGAACTCTACACGAAGTTGGACCTTCCAAAGAAAGCTCAAATATTTCAGACATTCATCATAGAAGAGTCCCATACTCCTATAGATAGTCCTCCATATGCTTCCACCATTTTCTCTAAGAGAGCCAGAAAAATTATAACCATGCTCTCTTGTATTTTAGGATACACCATTGATGAGCATGTGGATGAGGTTATACTTGCTTTCCTTTCTATTTTTTGACCAGGCAAGCCTCCAGCTACAGTTTACAACTTTACTCAGTTCTTGGTAGACATAATGCATGAATATTTTATGACATTTCCAAATAAGAGAGTATTCAAATACTCATCAGTATTGTTTCACATGTTCCTATATTTTCAGTCAGACAAGTTTCCAGTTAGCATCCAAAAGTTAGACACTAAGGGCCATCGAATATCTGTCATCTTTTGGACACCATTAATCCAAAGATATTCCACTGTTTTTAGTTATAAAGAGTCCATTGATTCATTTGTTCATCCAGTTGTAAACATGCTAACCAGTAGCTATCAACCTAGGATCAATGATGAGATTAAGAGAGTTTTACAGTTGTCTAAAAACTATAGAGTGGGAGACTGGTATCTATACCATGACCACACAGAAATTAGGATATATGGATGCCAGCTTCCCCCCTACAATCTATCCAAATACCTCCCCATGAGGATATTTGCATTAGAGTATTTCAGGTAGATCATAAACTCAAGTGAGGCAATTTTTTGTCAGCTAAGAAGAAGACTCAGTTCAAGATCAAAAACCAATTGGGCCCTTTTATTTGTAATGATAGGGAAGGTGGACAATAAGCAGAGAAAATATTACAACAAATGAACTTCAATAGCAGTTTTATGTGGTAGTATGACCCTAATGGAGTCATAAACAAGTTAAGACTCAAGCTCAAATTAATCCCTTTTATGCATGATTCCAAGCTAGATATTGAAAGATATGCCATCCAGTGAGAGTGGTTGGAGAATACATTAATAGATGTAGAAAGTACCTTGATAGTTTTGGCAAAGCAGATAGATACTAGTTCCTTTCTGTAGGTTCTAGCCCTATAAGAACAAATGGGTATTAGTCCCATTCTACAAACTCCAGCCATGCAGGATAGAAATGTAAAATGAACCAGGGAAAAAGGTTCTAGCTCTGGGATGGATACTACAGATGATAGGTTTGAAATTAATTACAGGAAGAAGCTCACGCTTAATCCTGTAACTAAGCAAGAGGAAACCATTGAGATAGTTGAAATCACTGATACTGACGCAATGGTTGGAAAGAGTGAAGGTCTAGCAGTTTCAGAGGAAACTCATTAGCCTTCCACCTCAAATACTCAAATCATTGAAAAACAACTTAGTATTGAAGTCTCGTCATCCAGAAAACCAATGGATAAAGAGAAAGATATAAAATATAAGTACAAAGAAATCAAGTTGGGGAATGAGGCATTAAAGGCTGAAACATATGCCCAGTACTTCAAACAGACACCTGCCAATCAGAATAGATTAATGTCAGCCTTTAACATTAAAACTGGTAAAATGAAAATGACCTTTATGCAACCTACAGTCCAACAGCCTAGATCGTCAACAGACTATAGGAAGACAAAGTTTGAAGTTTTGGCCATATATGTTCACCCTATTGATCAAATCGAATTCCATAAGTAGGCAGTTGAAATGATTTACTCCACAATGACTAACAAAGCAATGACTATGCAGAAAATTCAAAGCTCTCTGGACAACATCACATCACAGCTTAGGCTAGAAAAGATTGTCATGCCCTTTCATCTATCCTTGTTGGAATTGAGGAGTGTGATGGTCCAAGAACAAGATCCTCTAGAGGATGTATTTTTGCAGGTAATGAGTGAGGCAAAAAAAAGAAATGGCATCTTAAACAAGAGAAAAGGTAATCTAAATGAGAAGAACCACATTAGTTTGTCCAACAATGGGACTGGAATACAAGTATGCTTAGGTTTCTCTATAAAGCAGTGAAATAGTCATCCATATATTGCTCAAGTGTAATGAGAGTGAACTATGAAGATATTGTACGTCAAAAGAATTGAGAGGGGCTGATCAGGACTGGAGCATGCAACAAGGACAATGTTTAATTAACAAGAAATGGTCAAGTCTAAGCCATGCAACAAAGATAGGGAAACTTTTATAGGAAACAGTCAGGATTAAAGTGTGCAACAAGAATAGGAAAGAATTAAGCATATGATAAACATGGCAGTGGAGTTACTAAGCAGGGAAGATATTTTCTTGTTATACCAAGTGAGGCCAAGGAAAATAACTCCCCAAGTTGATTGATTTGTATTAGTGTAAACATAAACATATAACGTGAAGATGTGACCTTTGGGATTCATTAGGGGAATTTTGAGGTCTAAAATGGGCCTCTTAAAAAAAATGTACAACCAAAATAAAATTTATAAGGACCAATAGGATTCAATATGATGATGTCAACCATGGGGGGTGACTCACCATTTTTGGAGTAAAAGAGTAAAAAGATTAAAAAATAATAAAATTATATTCAACTCGTATTTTCAACTTATATCCCTAAGGTTTTACTCAAATTTCGAACGTTAGTACTCATTGGGTGTAGAATTTAATTCCTTATCGAAGGAGTACCCATGTTGCATACTTTGGATGAACCCTACTACACGAAAAATGAGAAATACATGAAAAAGCGTGATTTCAATCAGTTTTTCATGTATTTCTCATTTTTTTTTGTAGCAGGGTCCATCGAAAGTATGAAACATGGGTACTCCTTGGATGAGGAATAAAATTGTGCATCCAACGAGTGTTTCCACTTGAAATTCAATTAAATGCATAGGGAGATAAGTTGAAAATACGAGTTGATTTTTTTTCCCTCTAAAATTTGATGATGTAATATAATATTATTTTATTATTTCCACTATTGTTTTATAATTTCCTTAGGAGGCAAATTTTAGACCTCAAAACTCCGCTAATGCATATTCCTGTAGGTTTTAACCCCGTAGGGAAATTACCTGCATATGAATTCTAAAAATAGAAAATAAACAATGGCAAGAACATAAAACATAAAATAGATATACACACAAATTTTCCCTCGATCCCAAAACGAGACTACCATATTGATTTTTCATTATGCTCCTTTAAATGTTATAATACATATATATACATGTTGAAGCATCCATAAACCCCAATCTATTAATGCTAGATTAGAACACAACCATAGTTCCCTTGACCAGATCTACAAATTACTATGGAAAGAAAACCATCATGCCCAAAACCATGAGTGAAATCCATGCACAAAGCCATAGGTAGGTCCACCCACCTATTATAGGGTCAAAAAACAATCATGAGGTGCTACCCTAGACCCTGTGTAGGGAGGCTACCACCCCCCTGCTTACAACCTGACAGGGGGCTAGCCGCCCCCCTGTGACCCCCTGATGCAACTTAAAGGGGGGCCATCCCTCCCCACCTTGTGACCCCCCTGTGTGTAGGGTAGTCGTGTAAATAATATAAGGCAACCCAAAATTTTTCCACTTCTTGTTTTCTTTCCAAAGGGGGCGATAGGATAGCCTAGTCATTAATCCAACCCAGCAATGCCCATTGTTTCTCTACACCAAGAGAAATTCTCAATGCTCATATACTTTGTTAATGCAACTGCAGTATTCTTCAAAGTGTCCATCTTTACCAGCAACACCTTTTTGTCCTCAACCATATCCCTCAAAAATTGATGCTAAAACATCAATGTGCTTTGTCTTTGAATGATAAGTGGGGTTCTTTGCCAAGAAAATTGTACTTTGGCTATCATAGTCCATCCTTATAGCTCATTGTACTAACCCCATACTTGAACGCAATCTCTACAACCAAACTGCTTCCTTTATGGCATGAGTGGTTGCCATCTATTCTGCCTTTGTAGTTGAAGGTGCCACTATAGACTGTCTCTTACTCATCCAAAATGACTGCACCTCCAAATAGGTTAAACACATACCCACTTGTAGATCTTCTCTCATCTAGATCTCCAGCCCAGTCTACATCAACAAAACCACATATGTCCAAAACTTTGTCCAATCCCGGTCTTCCTTGTAGCACTAACCATAATCACTAGTGCACGCAAATACTTGAAAACCCGCTTCACTTCTATCCAATGCTCCTTCCCTGGTTTTGAAATAAACCTACTCAATACTCCCACTACATGTGCAATGTCTAGTCTAGTACAGATGATTTCATACATCAGGCTACTGACTGCGCTTGCAAATGGAACATAGGGCATGTCCTCTTCCTCTTCTTCTGTCTTAGGACACATTTCAGCATATAACTTTACACCTACAGGAATATGAACCTTCACTGATTTACTATCCTTCATATTAAACCTCTGCAATATTGTCTCGACATACTTCCTCTGGGATAACTAGACCTTCCTCCTTTCCTAATCTTATTTAATTTCTATTCCCAAAATGTAGGTTGCAACACTAAGATCTTTCATGTCGAATTTGGAGGAAAATTGGGTCTTCAAATCCTAGATAATTTATTTGTCATTTACAACCTACAAGACCAAATAAATAACATGGTCATCAATTAATTTAAAATACACACAGTGATCTACTTTGATTTTGGTGAAGCCAAGTGCCTGTATAAATGTATCAAATTTTTAATACCACATAATTGGTGACTATTTTAACCCATACAAAGACATTTTTAACTTGCATAATAGTTCTTTCTTACCCTTCACCGCAAAGCCTTCAAGTTGCTTCATGTAGATATCTTCTTCCAAATATCCATGAAGAAATGTTGTCTTCACATCCATTTGTTCTACCTCAAAATAAAAAGAAACAACAATAGATAAAAGTAATCTAACAAAAGATACCTTGGCAGCAAGGGAAACAATATCACCAAAATCAATTCTCGGCACCTAGGAATAACCATTTTCTACCAACTGAGCTTTGTATTTCTCAACCTTCCTTATACATTCATCTTCTTCTTAAACATCCATTTTCTGCCAATGGATTTCCTTCCATTTGGAAACTCCACCAGATCCCAAGCCTCATTTTTGTGCAAAGATGTCATTTCATCAACCATGGCCTCTTTCCAGAGTTTTCCATCCCCTAAATCTACTCCTCCCCTCACAGTTCTAGGATCATCATCAGTAATAAATAAAGAAAAATTTGAATAGAAAAAAGATGGACTATACCTTTCAAGCTTCCTTATTTCCCGAACTGATCTTCTCACAACAGGAGTTTGTGGCTCTTCATCTTTTGATTCCTCTTCTATTGTAGAGTTTGATTTTTCCTCCTTTAGCTCAAAATCTATCTTCTCAGGTTCCTTTGGTAGGACTTCATGTTTAATAACATCTATCACCTCCCTAAACAACACATCTCAGTTTTACACAACCTTCCTTATTTCTTCATTCCAAAGCTTATAACCTTTTAAACCATCCTTATACCCAATAAAGATGCACTTTTTAGATTTACTATCTAACTTTGTTCTTTTCTCCTTTGGAACAGGTACATATGGATAACATCCAAATACCCTTAGATGTGAAGGATAAGCTTTCTTACAAGTCCATACCTCTTCTGGAGTCTTATCCTCCCATGCTAATGAAGGTGATCTGTTGATCAGGTAACATGCAGTCTCCACTGCCTCTGCCTAGAATTCTTATCCTAACCCGGCACCGCTAAGCATGCTTCCTTCCCTTTCCATCAACATATTGTTCATTCTTTCTACAACTCCATTTTTCTCAAGTTTGTATGGAGTAGTATTATGTCGTGCTATACCACACTTCTTACATATTTCTTCAAATTCCTTCTTGCAAACTCTCCACTGTTATCTTTCCTCAATACCTTTATCTTCTTTTGTGTTTGGTTTTCCACCAGACCCTCAAATTCTTTAAACTTGTCAAAGACTTCAAATTTCTTCTTGAGGAAATATATCCATGTATTCCTTGAGAATTCATATATAAATGATACATAGTACACATAATGTCCTAGTGATGGAACCAAAACAGGTCCAAACACATCACTGTTCACAAGCTCTAATATCTGTTTCGCCCTCTTACCACCAGAGGGGAAACTCAGTCGATTCTACTTCCCATATACACAATTTTCACAAAAATAAAAATCTATAGATCTATTAGACCTACCTTCTATCATACCTTTACCGTGAAGCATTCGAAGGCCCTTCTCTCCAATGTGTCCAAGCCTTTGATGCCATAGCATGGTCTTTTCTCCAGAGACCACTATATTTTATGTTCCAGTTCAGGAACCACAAAACTGTTGCACCCATAAATAACAATGCTACCTTAAATCTTGTACAAAGTACCAATCTGAACTCCCCACATCAATAGCAGTTCTCCCCAAACCATCTTGTAGGTATCTTTCTCGAACACTATTTTTACACCTGCATCATCCATCTTGCTTACAAAAATAAAATTTCTGGCCAATGCAGGAATATGAAGAACACCTGAAAGTATTATAATCCTTCCACCTTGCAACTTCAACTTGAATTTTCTGTGACTAATGATTCTAGACTTCTTGTCATCGCCTAGGAAGGCATCACTGCCATCATATTTCTCATACTTGCAGAACCACTCTCTATGGGGAGTGAAGTGAAAGGATGAACCTAAGTCAATCAACCATGCCTCATGATCTACATGAGTACTTGAAGAAGAAGCCAAGTAAACATCCCCAACTTCATATGAGGTGGTTTTTTCCTTTGCAGAAGGAGCATCAGCAGATCCCCTTCCTTTCTCAGGAGCTTTAGATTTACAGCTTGTTTTTTAGTGCCCTTCCTTTCTGCATTTCTAGCACAACTTTATAAGTTTTCTTGGAGATTTAGATCTCCCTCTAGATTTAGATCTCCCACTCAAGGAATTAATTTTTTTATGTTCTGGGACCGTCCCCGTATAGACAAGGCACCACAATTCTAGCCCTCCATATTTTTCCGTCTCATCTTATTCCATAGCAAGGATGAGACTATTTCATCAAACCGATATCCAGTTGCATTGCTACCTATTGCAACAACCAGACTATCCCACAAATATGGTAGAGAACACAACAAACTGAAGCACTTATCTTCATTTGAAATTTTAGTATCAATAGACAATAACTAGCTTACCACAATATTAAATGTGTTCAGATTCTCTATCGCCAAGTCTCCATATTTTATGCTCAGGTTATGATGCAGACTAAGCCGCACATACCCACAGGATGCATATAAAATGCATGTCATATAAGACCGCTCTATACTTTGTTCTGTAATTTGTCTTTAGTTGTTGTTTTTGTTTTCTGTTGTTCTCCAGGTCTCCATACTTTATGTTGCTTTACCCCACTGGCTATTCTTTCACAGTCTGCTATTGTCTTCCTCTTACTATTGCTTGGCCTTCTTACTGCTTCTTTCCTATGAGGCACCTTCATCATCAATCTTATTAGTCTTCCAATCTCTATGTCCAAGTTTTCTTCTGACTGATAATTACTTTGTCATTTGTTCTTGTACTCTGTCCACTCATCCTCAAACTATTGTTCACTATCTTCTCTTTGAATTTGTTGGATTCTTACTACCTCCCTTTCATCCTTACCCTCTTGTGACTTTCCAAGCAACCTCTGTTCAACATCTGTCAATTTACTTTCAAAAAATAAATTGTCCTCCACCCTTTGTACTTGATTCCTGTCAAATACATCACTATGTTTTTCATCGATTCCAGCATATTCTTTTTCCTCTTCCTTGACAATCCTTAGTAATTGGCCTTCACTTCCTTGACCAATCCTGACAGTCAATTTAGCTTCTTCAAGCAGGGTATCTTCATGCTTTTCATTTTCCTGATTAGTATGTCTATCCTGGAAACTTCCAGTCCCCTTAAGTTCTAAAATTGACTCTTCATCAAATCATGTAATCATAAAACAATTATCATAATTAAAAATATAAGGCCTCATTACCTCTCCTTCCTCTAGAAACAGTTTAGCTTGTTGCTCTGAATTTTCCTCTTCGTCCAACACATTAGTATGCTATTTTTTCAAATAATTTTCCAAATAATTTTCGAGACTATCAACTAGTCTCTCCTCCACATCATCTGCTCCAATGCTATCTCTTTGCTCTGGTCCACAATAACGAACTCCTCCTTTTGTAATGTCAATTTCCTGAACTTTTATTACCATTCTCTTTTCCTTATGGTTGTCTTTCATGACAATTTCTTTGTCTTCCTTCTTCAACAATTTATCCTGAGTATACATCCTCTGCTTTTCCAACTTTCTTCTTTGAAAGTATAATTTTCTATATAAATCAATAATTTCAATTGGAATGAATTTGGAAATTTTACACAATTTCCAAGACCTTCCTTTGTTATTCACCAATCATCATATGTACTTTATCCCCTTGCTAAATCTTTTGCATAGACTTCTTCTTTCTTCAATTTTGTGATTGTCTTTTATTTGTCTTGAGACAAAGCTCCCTCCCCTTCTTCTTCAATACACTTTTACTTGCTGTCTCTTTGTACACCTTCTTCCAGAGCTATCCTTGCCCCATCATCTGCATTAATATTCTCCTGCATTTTTTCTTCATCAATAACATTAATCAAATTCATTGGATTACCTCTTTGAGACAATATTCCTTCATTCTTCATCAGAATAAGATCCTGATCTTCCATCTCTATAACAGCTGTAAATGACTGTCTTCTCTCACTAAGTAACTCATCCATAGACTCTTTCTGTTGTAACTAGTCAAATTCTTCCTCTTCTGAGAAATTTTCTTTGTATCCTTTTACTTCAAGATCTTCATCCATCCTGAAGACATCTTCACAAAGTTGCTTTTCTCCTATAATACCTGCAATCATACACAAATTATCAGTTTTGAAAAAATGACACCTTGTGGTCTCACTTGATGCTTCAATCATCATATCTCCTTGTTGTTTTGAATCCTTCATATGTTTTAGCCCCTCTTTAGATTCCTCCTTCTTCTCTTCATTACTTTCAAAAAGTAATGGACCATATTCGGGTTAACATAAATACTCATTTAATCTGACTAAATCTTCCACATTTTTGATAGTTTCAAAAGATTGCTTGTTTTCTGCAAAACATGTAATCACATCAAAATTATTAGATTCAAATATACAAGGTTTTACATCCTCCTTCTGATCTAAATTTGTCCAACAGTTCAGAAAATCATCAATAATTCCTTCCTTATAAAAATAAACTTCTTTCTGTCTTGAATTCTCACAATAATTCATAAGATCTTCCACGGATCTCCAATCTTCATCTTCACCCAAAACTTCACCCTGTTCTGCTTCACAAATGGAAACTTCCATCCTCAACTCAGCTTCTCTGAGTTCTTTAGATTTCAATTTAACATTCATTACCTATTCAAGCTACCTCAACTCTTCTGCCAACTGCATATTCACCTGTTAATTTCTCTTCTCTTGTAGCCTATGCCACTTCACTTTCTTCCTCATGACATAAC
The DNA here is from genome assembly GCA_031772625.1 of Pinus tabuliformis. Lineage (NCBI taxonomy): Eukaryota > Viridiplantae > Streptophyta > Pinopsida > Pinales > Pinaceae > Pinus > Pinus tabuliformis. The sequence goes on along the minus strand of CM062815.1, from coordinate 913,167,974 downwards.
CATGCCGATGGTCTTCTTTATTTCTTTGCAAAATATCCATCAATAACTCAAGATGTAAATTTATCTCAGCTTTTCCTCTGCCAATTTCTCTTTGCTTCATCCTCTTTCCATTTGCCTTGCCATCCTCCTTCTTTACTTTTCTTCTGTTGTGGTATTCCTCACAACCTCTGTTATCTCTGTTATTACTATTAGTATTCATCTCCTTCTCTATCTTCATGAGTCCCTCACTCACTTACTATGAGCTGCACTAAAGCCTCTACCACAACAAGTCCTCCCTGTTGTCACTTACCTCACCAAGCTTTCCTCTATAATTGGTCTTTTGGCAAGCAATTGGTTCTCTATCTCTAGAACCTCTCAAGCACTTCTCTCTGCTCCTTCTAGGCTTCAACTCATCTGCACATTTTAAGAACAAAAATGGTCCTCTTTATCCAACCTCTATTGGATTTCTTCAAGGTACTACCACATTCTTCTTGTTAGAGTCGGTCTTGTCAGTCCTCCATCAGACATCAAAAGTCTTTTTGCATTTCATTTTTAGGTGTCCCATCCTGCTCGATCACCTGCATTCCATTTAGGAGCATGCCATAATCTGATTGAAGGGATTTTTCATTCATTCCCCTCATGTCTTGTACCTACTTGCTTAGGTCTTTTCATCAATGTTTATTAAAGTCCATGATAGTCAATGTTTGATCTTTTAATGGTCAAAGAGTCATGTCAATCATAGGTCTAGGGTGTCACAAATTGAGTCGTTAAAGTGTCCAAATGCTAGCAGGCCAGAAGGAGGTTCTACACATGTTTCTTATTTCATAAATTTCATCGTCATATTGATGGATTATGACTGTTCTTCAAAACTCTGTTTTGAAGAAAAGTCAACATTTTGCCTTTTGTAACATTTTCAAAGTTTCCTAAGTTATTGAATTCACCAGGCGCAGCCCTGGTCTTCCTTGCCGAAGACATGCCACCATCTCTTGCAAAAATCAACCAAGAAGCCGTCATTCAAGCTCAGAAAATCAAAAGGAAATTTGAAAAACAGAGTTGTATTAAATGTGGAAAAAGTGTCGTTGCCTAACATTACAAATATGGGTGGATGAGAAACAAAAATCAAAGCTATGTCCTTATGAAGATATTTCCATGTGATCAAAGTTATTTGAATTCAAGAAAATCCAAGAAAGTTGAAGTTTAGTGATGAGAGGGCGATTTTCAAACCCGAGACTCTGTTTAGAGTGCGCACGGCGCATAGGCTAGGTGTCGCGGCGCACTGTGGAGGCGCGGCGCATTGGGTCTCTTTCGCGGCGCACAGAACCTCCAAAACTAAAAATCATGGTGGCTGCAATAGAAATCAAACCTATCCCTATATACATGTTTTTCATTGTTTGAAACATCATTAGTACGTCAAGAGATCGTTGGAAAGCCGAGTCAAGCTATGGAAGAGTGAATTTCATATTTGAATGCCAAAATTGTGTGCTGGATGGGCGCACGGCACATTGGGTGCTGGTGTGGCACATTCACAAGGTGCAGCTCATAGGGCACCTTTACACAGTGTAAAATTGCATGCACGTGGCGCACATGGCATGCGTGGCACGTTGGGCCCATGCACGACACACAGAGTAGAGGGCCCGAAAACTGCGCAGAATTGTTCCAAATCACCCTGAAATTGGAGGCTAGCATTCCTTCCATGTTACCTGAAGATGATGAGTGTTCTAAGAGAGGAGGCGTGGAAACAAGCAGGATGTAATAGCTAAGCGATGAAAGGGCACAAGTTGCGTCATATCAGAGATTTTCACAGACCTGAAAAACACACTTGCTGGTCCTAGTCACATTCAAGAAGAAGAAATTTATGCAAAAGAATTGGACGATGAAGTAATCACTTCTGGGTCTGATGCTATATATAAAAGAAGTTATAGATCCTCTGAAGATGGTGCCTCTACAGAAAGCCAAGAAGGGTTGGTGTAAATGTGTTCTTCAGAGGCGAAGAAATAGCAAAACAGAGATGGAACTTTATTACAAGTCACACAGGTTGATATTGGGGGACCTTTGATGGTGTTGTCTACAGGTGATTCACAATCTTGTGATGTGAGGTTAATGCTGCAGCCGGAAGATGAGAAAATCATAGTTGTGATCATGTAGAAGGAATTTAAGGGTGCTCCAGAGCAAGAAGAAAAATATGGAAGAGAGAAATGCAGTCCCTAAAATGTCATCTAAGTGTCATTCAGAACAAACAACAAATGTTGAAGGAAAACTTGCTACATATATTGAAGCTTTTATATAAGCAAGCATAGACGATTGTGGGAAAAGAGGAAACAAAGTTTGGAGAGGCGAAATTGTGTTGAAAATCAGTGCGCAGCGCACTGGACAACTGGTGCGGCGCACTAGAGGAGCGCGACGCATTGGGTGCCTCTGCACAGTGTGAATTTACACGGGTGTAGCGCATATAGCCCGTGGGGTGCACAAAGTCGACACACACAAAAATTCGCCATTGTTCCATAAATCCAAAACGATTCGATCTGCTCGGCTCCCTGTAAGTTCAAATCATTTTTTTATTGTTATCAACCCAGGTTTGGTGTGATTTGATAAGGAGAGCATGGTGAATCTTGTTAAATTTATTGGTGAAAACCAAATTGCCTCTTGGACCATGGATAGAACTGTAGTTGTACAAGTATCTTACACAGTTTATCGACATCTACCACATCGTTCCTCCAATATCCAACAGAAATGTTGTCACATATACCTGTATGGTCGTCATTATCCCCACAGGCCAGGCCTGAAACAAAACTCGTTGGAGGATTGAGGGAGTCGATTTACAACATCTAAGGACCTGGACGACTAACAACTCAAAGAACGTATGCTAGAGGAGTTCGATTGAATGCAAAAAAAAAAACAAAGGATGGTTGTCATAAGCCTTTCTCGAGCTGGATTGCAAGGTACCATACCCAATTGCATTGTCAAATTGAAAAGCTCGAACAACTTTATACATATACCAACAATTTCACAGGTATCATCTCAAAAGACATCGGAAAGCAGATTCATTCATTGGGAAATTCCTTTTTACTCAAACGGCAAAAAAGGAAAGCGAACACTCATTGTCTTCAGTTACGACTCGGAAAGGTATATGCTACAGTTCTGACTACTCATTGGTCATCAATGTAACGTTGCTCCTTTACCGATGGTTGGATTTTCATTTCTATAAATAATGATTAAATAATTCCCATTTTTGGTCTATTGGCTTTCTCACTGAAGATTTTTATTTATTGTATGGAAAATCTTTTGTAAGGGTTGGAATTTCTGGGAAATGCTGGGAGAGAAAACTCAGCTCTGCACTGTACATTTTGGCAAGGAAATTAATAAAATGATGCAGCTCTGATTCATGAGAGTCGCGTGGTACGAGTTTAGCAAATGTTTCTTATTTATGTTTCATACGTGTCTTTGTTATGTTTTTACATTCCATTCATAATCATTTCCAGTTGAATGCTTTTACGTAAGAAAGGCAGAATCCAGTTCATTGCTCTGCCTTGGTAAGGTATTCATGCTTTGTGTTTATTCTTCTATTGGAAAAAGATTCATTCGTTATGCCCTTTTCAACCTCTCAACAGTCTTTCCATTCCATATTACTTTAATTTGACTGCTAAACCTCCTGCCTATCTTGCCTCAGGAAATATTCTGTGTCTTTGATTTAATTTCCCAGCTGATGCGGTCCTATTGGTCCCATACAGCCCAGAAAATTTAAGTCATTCATTAAAATTATCTCTTTCATATCTATTTACTAGCCTAAAATCAACATTCGTTTTGAGTCATCTTAGACCCTATTGTCTATATTTAACTGAGTGTGACCCGGAGAGATCCCTCTCCTGTTCTGGTAGGGCTAGCTACCAGACTGAGTGTGGTTTGTGGTTATCCTGAAATTTTCCTTCCTTCAGCCTAATGCAGATTTAGGCTCTAACATAGTGGCAACTCCACCGGGGAAGAAATTCTTAGTTTGTTAGTCTTCTTCGTTGCATAAACGACAGGCTTAACCTACAAACACCCCATACTTCTGATAATTCTAAGCTTTCGGATGATAAGTTTAGGATTTGATAGGCTGATTAAGTTGTTTATGTCCTTTTGATATTTTGAAAATATCACGTTGGTTTCAAGAATATATACCAGAGCTAGTCCAGATCTAGATCCTCCTCCTGCCTATGAAAATCCCAATTTGACTCCAAGATTTCTTCATCAAGAGAGCTTTGTGACTCTCGTGTTTAAATCCCATTCATGTCCTGCCATTTTTTAGTATCTTGAAGAACTTGATTTCGATGAGCAGTTTGAAATATCATTGTTTGAGACCAAATCTGAAAGGGTTGTTGACTCTACTGTCCCCAATCTGCATTTTTTTGTAGACCTAGAAAGTGAAAGGGCTAACCAGTCAATTAATGATTATATTGTGACACAGCTTCAAACTCTAATTGTTGATTCCCTACAAGTTGCATCCACTCCCTCAACATCCCCAAGACCTAATCCACCAAGAGTGATGGCTGCTCGTTTTGTACCTCTTGTGCTGCCTCAAGTTTTGGATGACATGCCCACGGATTATCAATGAAAAATTCCTTTGTTTGATGGTGCTCCTCGCAGCATTACCGCTTAGCAACATGTGGACAGAATGGAAGATTTCTTTGATCTGCATGAGATCGATGCAGAAAATGTGACAATGAGACTCTTTGTACAATCATTTCTGGGTGAAGTTAGGAAATGGTTCAGAGCTTTGCCGACTGCACGTATCACTACCTTGGCCGACCTACAAAGACAATTTCTAGACCGCTGGGAAGTGAAAAAGAATCCTCTTCAAATTCTTGCTGAATATGAGCAGATGAAGCGAAACGTTGGTGAGTCGATCGAAGACTACTGCATTAGATTCAATTCCATTTATAATGAAATTCCTGGTTTTCTAAGGCCACCTGTGGAGCTAGCCATGATGAAGTTTCCGGATGGTTTTGATGCTGACATGGCTTATCAAATAAGGGCGAGAGAGCCGGCCACAATGGAAGACATGCAGAAGATCGCAGTTAGCGTTGAAGCAAATCTGCTGACCAAGAGGGCTAGAGCAAAAGCAGAAAAGAAGGTCATAAGAAAAGAAGAGTCTTCCTCGATGTATCAATTACTCTGGAAGGTAGAGAAAATGTTTGAAAGGGTGAAACTTGACAAACCTGAGCCACAAGTTAGAAATCCTAACTTCTGTGGCCAGCAGCAGCCACAATATAGAATAAGATAGAGAGAGTAGCGAGCCCAAGATCAAGCAAAACAGCAGCCAGTGCAGCCATCTCTGCAGCAAAATTTTGTGCATGGACTGGAGTCAAATGAGGAAGGGAATGTAATAGGTGAAGAAAACCACTTCTTTACTCCTGATGATTTGCCTATTTATATTACTCAAGATGAGGAGTATGCAGAAAGTTCAGCGGCACACAAAAGATGCAGATTTCATTCTAGAAAATCACACAATTTTGGAAGAAGAATCAGATGAGTATCAAAGAGGTTATATGAATGCTCTGTCCGCTCAGTAGTGGCAATATTCACTTAGAAACAGAGATGTGCCTGTTAACCCAACTCAGAAGAGGAAGGAAGTTTCAACACCAAAGGATGATTCACCCGTTGTACAAAAGAAAGGAAAAGAAGCAGTCGATTCCAATATCAGCAAATCCCCATCCGCAAAAAAACCAAATCAGCCAATTGTATCGAAAGAGAAAGAAAAGAAAGATGTCCCAGTCAAAGAGGTAGAAAAGACTTCACCTTTTAGTTTAGAGAATGAAATTTCTAAATTGAAGATATACATTCCCTTGACTGAAATAATGAGGAACAACAGTTATAAAGGGCAAGTTTCTAAATTTTTGAATTTTGATCCAATGTCTGATATGTTGAATGTCGAAGATGATCAACTCGAAATGATTTTTGGGCCAGCATTGAATGGTGAGTCTCCAGATAGTGATGTGCCACCTTTTTATATCAGTTTAAGATTGCATGATTTTGTGTTACATAATGCCATGTTCGATTCTGAAGCTTCCCACAATCTTATGCCAAAGGCCATCATGGATAAGTTGGGTTTGGACATCACTAGGAAATACCATGATCTCTATTCATTTGATTCTAGTAGAGTAAGATGTATCAGGCTCATCAAAGACTTGGTTGTAAGTCTGGATCAAATCCCAACGAAGAATGTTTTGATGGATATTGTTGTGGCAGATATTCCTCCCAGATTTGGTATGCTTCTTTCCAGGTCTTGGGTAGCAAAATTGAAAGGGACACTACAACTAGATTTCTCCTATGCAATGATTCTTGTGTTTGGCCAAATGAGAAAATTGTACCGAGAACAAAAAATGAAATACATGATTACAAGCAAGGAGAAACCAATTAATCATCTGATTAATTATGTACATACAGATATAGAGTCTTTTGTTTTGTATTCAGATAATTTCAATGAGATAGATAGTCACTTAGTTAAAGCAGATGATATTCTAGAAATAGTAGAAAATTTCAGAGAAGTTTTGAAGAAAGAAGGACAAGAATAGCAAAACACCATTGAGAAATCCGTTGAAGGTAATGGATAGCAAGCAGAAAAAGCACAACAAACAGAGTTTTAGCACTTGCAAGAAGAGGAAGAAGGTTTGTGGACCATGGATTTCGATGGAGCAGTGGGAAATGATGGTGTTGGAATTGGTATATGGATACGCAGTCCTTTTTCCACTCCGTAAAAAGTGCCTAATAATGTACGGGTATGTTCTTACAAGCTAGCTTTTGATTGTTCGAACAATGAGGCTGAGTACGAAGCTTTGATTGCCGGCCTAAAAATTCTAAGGAAGCTGAATGCTAAGAGGATTGCAGTATATGGCGACTCCGAATTGGTGATTAAGAAAGTTAAAGGCGAGTATAAAGCAAAGCATCCTCGGATGCGGGCTTACCGGAATGCATTTCTAGACATCCTGAAATTATTTTCAGAGTATACCTTGACGTGTGTGCCTCATGTTCAAAATGGCATTGCTGATGCACTCACTAAAGCAGCAATTAGTTTGAAAATTCCAATGAACTCCACTAATAAATTTGAAATCCATGTGAAACATCGTCCGACTGACCCAGACAATCAGAGATATTGGCAAGTTTTCCAAGATGATGAGGAGATTGATGATTTTCTGCAAAACAAAGGTAAGTTCAAAGATACCTCAATTGATGTAGAAAATGATGATGGTAAAGATGATGTCCAGATCAATCAAATGGACGTGTTGCAACTTAAGGATAATATTATTCCTAAAGGCTTGATACCTTTAGAAGAACTCTTTGATCAATATGATGTAGCCCGCAAACCAATGTTGCAGCCAACAAAGAAGGGTGTTGAAGAGATCAATATCGGAACAACAGCAAATCCGAAAATGGTAAAACTGTCTAAAGCATTGCCACAAAAGATAAAGGCCAAATATATCAGTTTTCTGTCATCTTTCACTGATGTGTTTGCTTGGGATTATTCTGACGTAAAGACATATGATACCAATATAATTTAGCACACTATACCTATCAAGCCTAATCAGAAACCTTTCAAACAGAAGTTGAGAAGGCTAAATCCAAAACTGCTGCCATCAATTGAAAAGGAGATAAACAGGTTGTACGAATCAGGAATCCTTGTTCTCATCAGATTTTCAGACTGGATCTCTAATTTGGTTCCCGTACGAAAGAAGACAGGTGAGATTCGCTTGTGCATTGATTTTAGAAATCTAAATAAAGTGTCATTGAAGGATAACTATCCACTGCCCAAAATGGATCATATACTTCAGCGGGTAGTTGGAGCATCTCATATGTCACTACTCGATGGTTATTCTGGATATAACCAAGTTTTGGTCCATGAAGATGACCGAGACAAGACAACGTTCACCACTCCATGGGTAACTTTTCATTATGCTAAAATGCCTTTTGGTTTGAAGAACGCAGGTGCCACATTTCAGCGGGAAATGGACTTGCCTTTCGCAAATGAGAAGGATGTCTTTTTGGTTGTGTACCTTGATGATCTGATGGTGTTTTCCAAATCAGATGAAAAACACATGTATCATCTGAAAACTGTCTTTCAAAAGTGCAGAAAATATGGTCTGTCGTTGAATCAGAAAAAGAGCTTGTTTGCCATGGAGGAGGGAAAACTACTTGGGCACATTATCTCAAAGGATGGCATTCGTATTGATCCAGCACATGTACAAGCGATTCAGAAAATTGATCTGCCCATGAATAAGAAGGAGATTCAATATTTCAATGGTAAGATGAACTTTTTACGCCGCTTTGTACCTAATCTTGTTGAACACCTAAGAGATATTACCAACATGCTTAAGAAGGACAGCCAAGTGAAGTGGATGGAAGAGGTTGTAAAATCTTTCAATTTAATCAAATTGGCTCTTTCTCAGCTCCAGTTCTAATCAGCCTGGATTACACTCAGGATTTTATATTGTTTTCATTTGCTTCGGAGCATACTATTGCAGCTGTGCTGATCTAGAAAAGAGATGAGCACAAAAGACCAATTGCTTTCTTCAACCGAACTATAAGAGATGTAGCCTTAAAGTATAACATCATTGAAAAGCAAGCCCTTGAACTTGTGAAAGCATTGAAAGATTTTCGGGTATACATTCTGCATTCTCATATTTTGGCTTATGTTCCTAACGCTGCTGTCAAACATGTTTTAGTACAGAAAGACCCGGAAGGAAGACGAGGCAAGCAGATTGTAGCTTTGTTGGAGTATGATGTGGAAATAAAGCCCACAAAGCTTGTTAAAGGACAGGGATTGGCAAAGTTAATGGCTGAATCAAACTTGCATGCATTAGACATAAATCTGATCGCTGCTATGTCCGATGAGAATGAGGAAGGTTCATCAGTTCAGGTATCTGAAATGTTTTTTCTTTTTCCGCGGTATTCAGATATTACATATGTGCTTCAGAATTTGTCACCACCACCCGGCATGACTAGAAACAACAGTAGAAATCTCAAATTGAAGGCTGCTAAGTTTTGCATTCTAAATTCTGCACTTTATTGGAAAGATCCCAGTGGCATTTCGTTGAATTGTTTGGTGGAAGAAGAAGCGAAGCAAGTCATGGAGGATTTCCACAAAGGAGATTGTGGTGGTCACCTTTTTTGGAAAACAACAGCAAATAAAATTCTGACGGTGGGGTACTATTGGCCGACATTGTTTACTGATCTATATAAGGTTGTCAAGATCTGTCATAAATGTCAGATTTTTTAAGGAAAGCAGAAATTACAGCCTTTTCCACTTAAGCCCATTGAGGTGAGTGCCCCTTTTCAGCAGTGGGGGTTGGATTTCATTGGTGAAATTCATCCTGCTTCTTTTGGTCAGCATCGGTGGATTCTCACAGCAACAGATTATTTCCTGAAATGGATTGAAGCAATTCCCACCAGACAAGCTAAAGATGCAGTAATTATTTCATCCCTGGAGAATAACATTTTGTCTCGTTTTGGTTTCCCGAATAAGTTGATCACTGATAACGCAGTAGCTTTCAAATCAAACAAGATGATTGAGTTTTGTAACAAGTATCAAATCATTTTGGGTCATTCAATTGCCTATCATCCGCAAGGCAATGGGTTGGCGGAGTCTTCTAACAAATCTTTAGTCAACATCATTAAGAAGCTGCTAGAAATCAACAAGAAGAGTTGGCATAAGAAGTTGGTCAATGCACTTTGGGCAGATCGCGTCAGTAAGAAGAGATCCATTGGTATGTCCCCCTTTAAACTTGTTTATGGAGTTGATACATTGTTTCCTACCTCTCTCGCAGCTCCGGCAGTCAAACTTCTTCAGGAAGCCGACAGTGAAGACGATCCTATGCAGAGAAGATTGAATCAAATGATCCATTTGCAACAGACAAGAGAACAAGTTTTCCAAAACACATCCAAGTTGCAGGAGAAGATTAAGAAAATTTATGACAGAAAAGAAAAGGCGGACAAATTTCAGTTGGATGATGTGGTGCTGAAGTGGGATGCAAGAAATGAGGAAAAGGGTAAGCACGGTAAGTTCGAGAACCTCTGGAAAGGTCCCTTCAAGATTGCAGCATATCGGGGTCAGAATGCCTTTCTTCTGAAGGAGATGAATGGAGAAGATTGTCTAGGAGGGTCCGTCAATTGTTGGCTGCTCAAGCGGTACCATTTCTGAAAATTTTTCTACTATTTCCATTGTCACTATAAATACCATTTTATTTCAGTTTTTTTTTTGAGATTGTCAAGTCAGTATTTGAGTCAGTTTAAGTTCAAATTTGAGTCAATTTCAGTTAAGTTTCAGTTAATAAATGAGTCAAGATTTTCGTCTTGTTTTTCAAAACAATGATTCTATAGCCCAATGGACGAAGGCACTATCTAGCTCTTCCAGAGATCTGTCATTCTTGGCACCTCCAACGAGGTACCCTCCCCATTGGAGCCAATGTTAGAGTCGATCTTGTCATTCCTCCGTCAGAGATCAAAACTCTTTTTGCATTTCATTTTTAGGTGTCCCGTCCTGCTCGATCACCTGCATTCCATTTAGGAGCATGCCATAATCTAACGGAAGGGCTTTGTCATTCATTCCCCTCATGTTTTGTACCTGCTAGCTTAGGTCCTTTCATCAATGTCTGTTAAAGTCCATGACAGTCAATGTTTGATATTTTAATGGGCAAAGAGTCATGTCAATCATAGGTCTAGGGTGTCACAAATTGAGTCATTAAAGTGTCCAAATGCCACCAGGCCAGAAGGAGGTTCTACATATGTTTTTTATTTCGCAAATCTCATCGTCATATTTATGGATTATGACTATTCTTCAAAACTCTGTTTCGAAGAAAAGTCAACATTTTGTCTTTTGTAACATTTTCAAAGGTTCCTCAGTTATTGAATTCACCAGGCGTAGCCCTGGTCTTCCTTGCCGAAGACATGTCATCATCTCCTGCAAAAATACACCAAGAAGCCATCATTCAAGCTCAGAAAATCAAAAGGAAATTTGAAAAACAGAGTTGTATTAAATGTGGAAAAAGTGTTGTTGCCTAACATTACAAATATGGGTGGATGAGAAACAAAAATCAAAGCTATATATTTATGAAGATATTTCCATGTGATCAAAGTTATTTGCATTCAAGAAAATCAAATAAAGTTGAAGTTTACTAATGAGAGGGCGATTATCAAACCTGAGACTCCGTTTAGAGTGCGCACGGTGCATAAGCTAGGTGTCGCGGTGCACTGGGGAGGCACGGCGCACTGGGCGTGTTCGCGTAGTGCATTTTAACATGGGTGAAGTGCATCCAGGAGGCACGGCGCATTGGGCCTCTTGCGCAGCACACAGAACCTCCAAAACGAAAAATCATGGTGGTTGCAATAGAAATCAAATCCATCCCTATATACATGTTTTTCATTGTTTGAAACATCATTAGTACATCAAGAGATCATTGGAAAGCTGAGTGAAGCTGTGGAAGAGTGAATTTCATATTTGAATGCCAAAATTGTGTGTTGGACGGGCGCGTGACGCATTGGGAGCAGGCGCGGCGCATTCACAAGGGGCGGCGCATAGGGCGCCTTTACACAGTGTAACATTTCACGTGCACATTGCACATGGCACGCGTGGTGCATTGGGCTCGTCCACGGCACATAGAGTAGAGGCCCGGAAAACTACCCAGAATTGTTCCAAATCACCCTGAAATTGGAGGTTGGCATTCCTTCCATATTACCTGAAGATGATGAGTATTCTAAGAGAGGAGGCGTGGAAACAAGCAGGATGGAATAGTTAAGCGATGAAAGGGCACAAGTTGGGTCATATCAGAGATTTTCACAGACCTGAAAAGTACACAAGTTGATCCTAGTCACGTTCAAGAAGGAGAAATTGATGCAAAAGAATTGGACGATGAAGTAATCACTTCTGGGTCTGATGCTATATATAAAAGAAGTTATAGATCCTCTGAAGATGGTGCCTCTACAAAAAGCCAAGAAGGGTTGGTGTAAATGTGTTCTTTAGAGGCAGAGAAATAGCAAAATAGATATGGAACTTTATTACAAGTCACACAGGTTGATATTGTGGGACCTTTGATGGTGTTGTCTACAGGTGATTCACAATCTTGTGATGTGAGGTTAATGTTGCAGCTAGAAGATGAGAAAAGCACAGTTGTGATCATGTAGAAGGAATTTAAAGGCGTTCCAGAACAAGAAGAAAAATATGGAAGAGAGAAAGGCAGTCCATAAAATGTCACCTAAGTGTCATTCAGAACAAACAACAAATGTTGAAAGAAAACTTGCTACATATATTGAAGCTTTTATATAAGAAAGTGAAGAAGATTGTGAGAAAAGAGGAAACAAAGTTTGGAGAGGTGAAATTGTGTTGAAAATCAGTGTGCAGCACACTAGGCAACTAGCGCGGCGCACTAGAGGAGCGTAGCGCATATAGCCCGCACGACGCATTGGATTGTGCACGTGGCGCACAGAGTCGACATGTACAAAAATTTTCCGTTGTTCCATAAATCCAAAAAGATTCGATATCCTCGGCACCCTGTAAGTTCAAATCATCTTGTTATTATAATCAACCCAGGGTTGGTGTGATTTGATAAGGAGAGCATGGTGAATCTTGTTAAGTTTATCGTTGAAAACCAAATCGCCGCTTCGACCATGGATAGAATTGCAGCTGTACAATTATCGTACACAGTTTGTCGACATCTACCACATCATTCCTCCAATATCCAGCAGAAATGCCGTCGCATATACCCGGATGGTCGTCATTATCCCCACAGGCCAGGCCTGAAACAACACTCGCTGGAGGATTCAGGGAGTCGATTTACAACATCTAAGGACCTTGACGACTAACAACTCAAAGAACGTATGCTGGTGGAGTTCGATTGAATGCAAAAAACAAAGGGTGGTTGTCATAAGCCTTTCTGGAGCTGGATTACAAGGTACCATACCCGATTGCATTGTTAATTTGAAAAGCTCGAACAACTTTATCCGGATACCAACAATTTCATAGGTATCATCCCAAAAGACATTGGAAAGCAACTTCATTCACTGAGAAATTCGTTTTTACTCAAACGAAAAAAAAGGAAAGCGAACAGTCATTGTCTTCAGTTACGACTCGGAGAGGTATACGCTACAGTTCTGACTACTCATTGGTCATCAATGTAACGTTTCTCCTTTACCGATGGTTGGCTTTTCATTTCTGTTAAATAATGATTAAATAATTGCAATTTTTGGTCGATTGGCTTTCTCACTGAAGAGTTTTATTTATTGTATGGAAAATCATTTGTAAGGGTTGGAATTTCTGGGAAACAGTGGGAGAGAAAACTCAGCTCCGCACTGTACATTTTGGCAAGGAAATTAATAAAATTATGCAGCTCTGATTCATGAGATTCACGTGGTACGAGTTTAGCAGATGTTTCTCCTTTATGTTTCATATGTGTCTCTGTTATGTTTTTACATTCCATTCATAATCATTTCCAGTTGAATGCTTTTAAGTAAGAAAGGCAGAATCCAGTTCACTGCTCTGCCTTGGTAAGGTATTCATGCTTTGTGTTTATTCTTCTATTGGAAAAGGATTCATTTGTTGTGCCCTTTTCTACCTCTCAACAGTCTTTCCATTCCATATTACTTCAATCTGACTACTAAACCTCCTGCCTATCTTTCCTCACGAAATATTCTATGTCTTTGATTTAATTTCCTAGCTCATGCGGTCCTATTGGTCCCATACAACCTAGAAAATTTCAGTCATTCATTAAAATTATCTCTTTCATATCTATTTACTAGCCTAAAGTCAGCATTCGTTTTGAGTCATCTCAGACCCTATCGTCTATATTTAACTGAGTGTGACCCGGAGAAAGCCCTCTCCTGTTCTGGTAGTGCTAGCTACTAGACTGAGCGTGGTTTATGGCTATCCTAAATCTTTCCTTCCTTCAACCTAAGGTAGATTTAGGTTCTAACACTTCTTTCATTCAAAAAATCTTACCAACTTCATTCATTACTACTTTTGTTCTTTTGGTGAGATACTTCCTTTTGTCTACAACCTAAGTTCTTCAACACCATATTCAAACCAAATTAAACAAAAACATATCATCTCACCTTCAAGATCTCTGCATGATCTTGTTCTCCCATTCACCTGCACTTTGAACGGATTGTTCTTTGTTTCTTTGCATCTGCAAATTCTCCCAATATTCTGTTACACTCTTGTCTCTATGTGCTTACTGTTTTTTAGATTTAGAATCTAATCTCCTTTCATCTGTTTACAAACCTGCAAAACATAACTCTGTTCTAATTTTTGTTAAAGAATTTTTTCTCGTAATATTTCCTTATTCTTCTCTAATACCACTAATGATGCAACCTAAGTCGCACATACCCATAGTATGCATATAAAATGCATGTCATATATATTTCCCTGGAATTTATGTGTTCCTATTTAATAAAACATTCCCATGACCAAGTTTTAACTCTCTTTAATTAAATGCTTAAGTGGAAGCTATCTAATCATATCTTAATCAGATTAAACCTATGATTTTTCTTACCGTCCGATCCACAAAAAACCTAACCAATCACCACCAACTGCATTTCGCATTGCTGATGAATTTATTTCAACGTTGAATTTTGTGCACCCCAACCTCCATCGTTGATATGTCCCGTCCGATCCTACAACTATCATGCAATAACTCACGCCAACTATCCCAGCCAATCTCCACCGTTTATTTCTTCTACCCCAATCCAATGGTGATTGTGCAATGTCACGCGATTACATGCACAACCGATATCAGATCGAGAGCGCACGAGAAAAGTGGTTTTCTCATGCTACGTGTCATCTCCATGTTTTGTTGCATGAAATCATAGAGTACCATTTACAACTTTTAGGGCACGTGAGATACCACTTACCACTTGCAAGACTGCTCCATCCTTCTGCTAACACGTGGTTTTAATCTGCGCCATTAATCTTCCATCAATATTGTCCATCGATATGGCCGATATGATGGCTACCATTCTTTACTATTTAATTCTTTATATGCCTTGGATCTCTCGTTTGTGACTTGATTTTTTAATGACTTTGCTCCGTTCTTCATTCCTTCACACCTTTGCACTTCCTTCGTAAGTCCTTATGTTTTAGGAAACCTTACAATTCTAGCTTCACTGTAAACATTAAGGATTTTCTCCAATATCGTCTGTGTGTAACCCTATGACACACTTCTCTGCAGTTATTCTCTGATTTTGCACACCTGCAAACCTATGCTATGTAGAATTACTATAATCCACACACAAGTTATCATTCGATTACTCAATCCACACTTTCACAATTTAGAATTAAAATCTCTGTGTATATATAAACAAATAATTGCATAATGAGTCTCTTTCTCTCTGGCCTAATTTTATGACAGTGGCCTTTTTCCTTTTCTGCCCGTGGGCTTATAGTCAACCCTATCTAATATCTGAACTCCAAATCTCTAACCAAATCTCTTCTATGCCTTTTAGGCTTACATTTATATAAAAGGTTATGTAACCCATTTCCTGGTTTAGATTCATAACCTTCTCAACAAAATCCTAAATTTCTTCCCTATCTCTAAGGTTCCTCTCTAATCCACATAATCATCAACTAATTCCTAATCCAAGCTTTTACAATTAATTTCCAAACCTATCAATCCCTATGAACTCTCAACTGTCCTAATTCTCTCATGTTATCCAACATTCGAGAACATTTACAAAATCCTCTCACTATTTAATTAATTCATATTCCAAGTCACTCAAAACATTAATAATTACATTAATTTAATACAAAGGAATCCAACTTCCTTGAAAATAGAAGACCCCCTAAGTTATGTAGAATATAATGAAATTGCTGAGCTAGATGCTCCTATATCAGGTTTTACAACTTTTTCTGTAGGAACAATTTATTCAACAAAGACTTAGATTGGTACAAAGTCCCTAACTTGTCCCACAAAGCCTTCACCGAAGATTCCCCTAATACATTCAGCAATACTAAATCTAAGACACATAATCGTATTGTTCTCTTTGCCTTCCAATCCAACTTGACCCAACCTTCAGCTGGAATTGATGCTAGTTTAGTACCTGGATCTACCGCGATCCACTGATCTTTATCCACCAACAGATTCTCCATCTTGAGTTTCCACAAATAAAAAATATGACCATTAAATTTCTCGATCTCTACCTTTCCACTACTCTCCATCTCCTTTCACCACAAGAATCAATCCCATAGATCTCCCACTGAACAAGGTCTACCACACACCCGATCAAAAACCCCTCAGCAGCAAAGGCCTCCCCTTGAAGCCAAAACAACTCTAATACCAAATGTAGTTTTTAACCCCATATAGAAATTACTTGCATATGAATTCTAAAAATAGAAAATAAACAATGGCAAGAACATAAAACATAAAACAAATACACACAAATATTTTTCCTTGAATCCCAAAACCGAGACTACGAGATTGATTTTTCATTATGTTCCTTTCAATGTTAAAATACATGTATATACATGCTGAAGCATCCATAAGCCTCAGTCCATTAATCTTGTATTAGAACATAGCAATGTTTTCCTTGACCGGATCTACAAAATACCATGGACAGAAAGCCATCATGCCCAATACCATGTGTGAAATACATGCACAAAGCCATAGGTAGGTCCGCTAACCTAATATAGGGTCAATTTTGTTTTTTCTCGAGGTGCTTCCCTAGAACTCGTGCAGGGGGGCTACCGATCCCTTACATATCCCTCGGAAGTGCTCGACGCAATGTACAAGGGGGGGCTACCGCCCCCCATGTGACCCCCCAGCGCATGGGGAAGTCATGGAAAGAATATAACACAACCCAACAAATACAAGGTCACTTCCTATTATAACTTTTCATTTTCCTTTATTTACATATTTACAATTTGCTCACTCAGTTCCTAAAGATTAGGTTTCTAACATATAATATAGGAAA
The DNA here is from genome assembly GCA_031772625.1 of Pinus tabuliformis. Classification (NCBI taxonomy): domain Eukaryota; kingdom Viridiplantae; phylum Streptophyta; class Pinopsida; order Pinales; family Pinaceae; genus Pinus; species Pinus tabuliformis. Next base: position 913,151,069 of record CM062815.1, on the reverse strand, counting down.
TTTTGAGTGCTATATATATATCTAACATAACAACTCAATCAAATAATAAGAATAAAATTAGGTAATAAAAATTTCAAAAAATGTAACATTATTAAAAATTTAAATTATTTTACAAAACATATTAGGTTGGAATTTTAAGATAAGTATAAATCGCTAAAATTTCTCTTGATTAGTGAATGGTTGCACCAACAAAATGTTGTTAAGGTGCATGATGAATCCACGTATTTTGGTAGCTTCAGTGGCCAACTCTTGGGTTGTAATTGTGAGAAAATTAAAATGATGCGCCATTGTGGAGGGTAGGAGGACCAAGGATGTCAAGGAAAATAGGCCATATGATTGGCAAGCAGCCAGACAACAACCTTTAGTGGAAGGAAATGTGATTTGGAAATGTAATGGATTGTCTGTAGTCCATTATAATGAAACGAAATTGATGAGTATATTGAAGGTGTGTCAACATCTAAAAATGCAAGCACATGATCTTCATGGACTATCATGTGTTGGCTTAGATGGATGAAAAAACAGTCTCACATTGGGTAGTCATCTAGTAAATTATTGTTCGCTTCTTTAATTTTTTTTTATTTTTTTATTTCCCTCTTCTTGTTATTCCTAACAATCAAGGAAGAGATACAAAGTCAACATAGTCAATACAATCATTACATAGGTACCTCACAATGGAGTCATACAAGCCAACTCACAAAGGAGCATCATGCATCATGTCAATAATGTTGAAGAATCTAGGGAAATTAGGTTAATAAGATTCTTCTCACGATGATAACTATTTGTGAGCTACTTTTTACTTTTTCTTATCAACAAAATATTCTCTTGTTATTATTAGAGTGTGTTTTCTTACATCATAAAATAGTTACCAAAACAAAAGGTACAATAATACACGATGTTACCTTTCTAACAGGGCGAAAACCTCTCACTCTTTGAGAGGAAAACCCTCACAAATTCTTCTTATAGAGATTCCAATTGACGAATGCCAAGACCACGACCCTTGACATAATAACCAATCTAAGACCAAGATACCAATCCTCTTATTCGTCATTACTGAGATTATCATCACTAATACTGAAGTCATCACTACTACAACATCGAGGGCATCACTACTGCACCACCAAGAACATTACTGCTATACCATTATTGTACCTTCACCGAGATATTCACCATAATAACAAGATCTCTATACTGAGATATCTATCTATCTATCTATATATATATATATATATATGAGGATTGTACCTAGATTCACCGAGATCATGACATTCTAACCATGGCTTCATTATGATTATGATTGTATCTATACTCAGAACATGATTACATCTACTCTGAGATTATGACTGCATCTAGAATGTATGACGAGACAGATCATGTCACTATGGGATTACTGAGATCCTCCTGATCACAAATATGGTGAGACTACTATTATCACTCCGTAATTTCCTAAGGCTATAAAATATATCCAGAGGTAACCACAAAACCAATTGTAATCTTGGAATATAGCCCTTCTAAACTCAAAGAGGGATCTCTCTATTGGATTTAGACTTGTCATTTTGAGATCTTAGGCTAGTTATTAGGTTCAGAGCTTGGTTTTTTTTTCAAAGGTTTGGTTGAAACTGCAACGAAAGTCCATTGGGAAATGGAGTCATAAGTCTTAGGGTGATCAAATGCATGAATGTCTGGATAGATGTAACATGGCAAGGTAGGTAGGATTTTGGATATTTATAGAATTTATGAAATGAAGGGGAGGAAAATATTTAGATTCAATTAAACATGTATCATTTTAGAATGAATTCTATATTTAATATCTATTTGAAAAAATAGATATTGTTTATAAGCTAGAGAGAAGAGTAATTAAACAAGTTCAACCCTTAATTTTATTTAAACGATACAGATAGGAAAAAGATATTAAAAAATAGAGAAATAAAAATTACACAAGAGGAAAAACATCACCAATTTGGCTCACACATGAATCCTGGAATGAATTTCTGTAATAATGAAATGATCACTTTAGCTCAGTACACAACTTCACATCAAAGGTCTTCTTTCTTGGTACAAGTTCCAACCCTTTGTAATTCAACTTATGAAGTATTTATACAAAAATTATTAGGATATATTGATTTGAAATATCAAGATTTTCCTTCCAAAATATTTTAAAAAATTGTTTACAAAAATAGTACAGAAATTTAAGCAAATAAAACTGTTGTAGCTTTCTATCATTATCTTTGAGGATTATGGTCCTGACATGGCTTGAAAAATTGATGCTTTGCTATTGAAGATGAACACCTATTTTACTCAAGTAGTTAGCATATTTTACCCCATATTTCTTCATCTTTGGTTGAGAATTTAATTAACTTTTTGTAGGTTTCATCCACCTCAGTACATTTCTAGAAGGTGGGCTTAATTAAAAAAAAAGTTTTATCTCATGTTTGATAAGTAAATCGAATTTCAAACCCTCCATGAAAGCTTTTCTTGTGAGGATTCCCTTCATGGTAGAAAACTTTGACTTATCTCTGGCTATGGAGTATAACTTCTGTTGCTAATCATCTAACTGAACCAATTCATCTCCAACTCCTTTCAAACCTGGCATCCCCTTTTGATTCAGCACATTGAATTTTTTGAGAAACTTTTGAATGATGGCCTCCAAGTTATGGCACATGTTCTCTAATTGTGACATCAAGTTCCTTTTTATAAGGACTCTTATGACTTCAAGGATTGTCTCTATCCTGTCTGCAATCTCAAATTCCTCAAATTCCTCCTTTTCCTTTTAATTTAGAATCCTTATTAATGTAGTGGCTTCACCTAGTTTCTATCCCAAACTTTCCTTTATTTCCATAATAACTCCTTTTGATTTATGCACTAATTCCTCCTGCTCGAAAATTATTTCAATGGAAGGACACATTTCAGTCATAACTTCATTGATTTCCACCCAAATGTTTTCCTTCACATGTACAATTTTCTGGACCATGGCAGATCCATTTTCCAACTTTTCAATTCTCTAGGTTAACCTATGAGCCTTTTGAAGCTTTTCTATGTACACATTATCAATTTTGAATTCAGTTCTTGGATATTATTTATATATGCTTTTAGATTTTCAATCTCTTGCCCTCTAGTAGACAGGTCCTCCATATCTTTGACTAGTTCTCCTGATGAGTATGCAAACTATCCCTCTACTATGATGGTTGTTGAAGTGGAAGCTCCTAATGTTGATGTACCTACAATCGGAACTGTTGTGAGTGGAATGATTGCTAATTGTGTTGTCCGTTCTTCACCTTTAGCTGTTTTTCCATATCAGTCTCCATCTATTTAATTTTCCCATTTTATTCAATGATAATCTTGAACATGTCTTCTTTCTCCCTCTCTAGCTATCCAACTTCCTTGGTCTGTGGATCTTCATTGGATGGAAGATTGAGTTGCTTCTTTAGAGTTGCAATTTGAGCATTCTTTATTCTAATAATTTCCTCTGCAAATTTCACATTACTAGGATCATATCCCAGTTTGATTACTAGATCCTCTAAAGACTTAATCTTAGTGTCTTTAGCTAAAGAAGATATATTTTCTAGTTTGAGTTGGGACTCAATGTTGTTGATCGAAGCTTGCATCTTGGAAGCTGCCATTATTAAGTTTGTCAAGTTTGAATACAAAATCTCAAATGTTTGTTTTTGTAAGTCCATTTGATCAATGGGATGGATTTTATCAACATTAAAGAAAGATAGATTTTTTTTTAATCATCTAGAGTTTTGGAAAAAGGAACCTCAGCCTGGAAGAAGGCTATCTGCATCTTTCCTTTCTCTGTGTCAAAGGTAGATAGAATCCTATGATCTAAGGATGTTGTCTATTTCCAAAATTGAGAATAGGTGGTAGCTTTTAGGAGTTCATTTTTCCTCTTAATTTCCTTATATTTGGAAAATATACTAGGTTCAGCTTGGTCATCAACCAATTCTCCTAAATGAGAACTGTCAAGTGGCTCTTGAGAAGCTGAAGATGATGGAGATCTTATCAAAATATCTTCTTCGTTGCCACCAAGTGAAAATCATCCATATTAATCATTTTTCTAATATATTCTAGTGAAAAAATTATCATAGGAAGAAATTTTTGAAACCTGTATGGAGGAAATTCACACCCATACACTCTGATATCAGTATAATTTTGGTACAAGTACTAGTCACTTGTCTTGTTTTTCTCACTAAGGTGCAGAAATATATTTTTATCTCAAGTCCTATCCTTGGTTCAATGTCACTATTCATAGGTGGGTGTGCGGGTTGGTTCGTCCGTCATACTTGTCTTTCAATCACATCTGAGGCTTCCCAAACTGCATGCACATCATCCTCCTGCATTCATGCCATTCCTCAAAATTTCTTTGGTGCGTACCCCACCATTTCACTGGCATAGCTCGTAGTACCCATTTCAGAGCGTCGAACCGCTGCTGTTCCGGTACTTCTCTTTCAAATTTTTTCAAGAAGTCATCCACCTCACTTAACCCGTCATATGTAGGCAGATCTCCTACCTTTGTCGCTACACAATACAACGATCTCATCATCATGTTACATTGGAGAATGGTTACCTTGTGTAATCAATTCTACCATCATTCTATCTCCTCGTCAGAATCTGATGTGCAAGAGTTTTCGTGCTCCCAAGAGATTCGATTATTCACATTTTTATTTACCCAATCTTGCTCGTGTGCAATTATCTTGTAGATTCAGTCCAAGTCATTGTCACTATCGTAGTTGCACACTGGCTCCATGTAGCATGATCCCTCTGCATGGTCTAAAGGTACCACTACGTGCAGTGACTTTTTATCAAAGATCATCTTGTGTTTCTTTAGATTTATCACTCCATTCATGTTAGTGGCCCAATATATTCACAATAGTGGGGGTAGGGATTGTTGTCATCAACAATCTCTATCACTTCGAAATCCGCTAGTGTGCTCGCTCCTTCAATATCTACTATGATTCCCTCCAATCTCCCCATGGGTTGGATCTTTTGTTGGTTCACCATTCGTAATTGGATAGGATACCATTGCAACACAGGCATGCCCATGCACTCCCATGTCTACTATGGCAGGACATTCACGCCCAATCCTAGATCCAAAATAACTTAGTCCATCTCATATTCCTTGATCTCTACGGTCAATCACATTTCCCTTCCTATTCGCGTTGTGTGCTTCCAGAGCTTTTGGACTATGCACGGTTCTCCTGGTGTGGTCCCAGCACATCTAGTTATGAGTTCTTGAAGCCCCCTTACAGCCTTGCTATCGTGCAACAACTTCATGCGTGTCTCCAAGAACGTAGTGAGCATTGATGGGTCCAATTATGGCTCCAGTCTACATTTAATTCCTGAAGTGAAGGCATCAGCGAAGCTCCTCTTAGCTTCCATGAAGGTATCCTTAGCGTGCTTCAAATCAAATTATGGTCCCCTCGTTTGAGCCTTGCGAACCTAGGTGCTTTCTTTAGGTTGCTTTCCTTTGTCATCCCCTATCATAATACCACTCCAGAGCACAATATTTACATTAGGGTCTTCCTCGTGCGGCTCAAACCTCACCATTTGCAGGTTCTGAGTCGAGGGAGGTTGGAGTGCTCCTTTATCACGCGACCTCACTATCAGTGTGGAAAAATCCTCCATCTCATGGAAAAACAATGTACAATACAAGAATGATGGTCACGTTGGATTCATACAATCATAGGCATAATTCCCTAGCCCTCCACAATTGTAACATATCAGTTGTCCATGACCTCTTCCTAGCCCCCCTCCATCTTGGCCTCATCTGTGCCCATGAAATTTGGTGCGCACCATTACTGCATTTTGATCGAGGGGTTGTGTTTCATCCTGAACTCTATAGGTAGGAGTTCAATCCATCATCAACTCATAACTTCTACAGGTGTGCTCATTATGTCCTACTGACCTGCAGAAATTACAAAATAACTGCTGTGAATTCTGCATATACTTATGTAATAGATGGCAGTTATCTATAGCATGCTTTCCTCCTGTCTGACAAATCACGCACCGTAGTGCAGGTGCCATGCTTAGTCCTATTTGTGCCTCCAGTCTTAGTGGCATTGGCCCTCCTCCTGTAAGATAATTCGCGATCACAGGGAAGTGATCTGTGTCGGGTCCCTGGCCCTTGCATTTTATGCACCATACCTCATTGTGCATCTCTGGGCAGTTTGTCCTATCTTGTTTCAAACTCTGCATCTCCAAGCACAATTTTTTCAACTGCATGTGAATCTGATGAGCTCCCAAGTTAGGATCTTGTATTGGAGTCTTGTGAAATCTGATCACGACCTCTAAAGCCTCAGCCTGAGTGGTTAGCCTTTGTTGCGATAGCACATTCCGTAGATGCGACATTAACGATGCTAAGAACCATTTGTGGTGTTGCCCATCTGTTAATGTCATTTTTTCTTCACAAATTGTGCACTTCAGTCTTTGATCCAAATCCCACGGGGTCTCACCTGGTAGCATTTTCATTTCCTTGAATCCAATGATCGACTGCGCTTTTGACTTTGGCCTGCTAAATTATTTGTTTAGCACAGCTTCGATATCTTCAATCCCCGCATTCAGATTGTCATTGGAATGCTTAATGTAACAGGTCAGCGCATGATCCTGTAGAGTGCTGACCAACATTTCCCTATGTCATCCATCACACCCTGTTCTTCCCATACAGATTTTATTACGAACCAAAACTGTTATGGATCTTCATTCCCTACTCCCTTGAACACTAGTAACTTTATACTGCTTCGCAGTGGTGGCAAAGGTGGTATGGGAAAAGATGGAGGTGAAGACGGTGAAAGTGGTGGTGGTGTGCGTGGGGGTGGTATGCGTGTAATTCTCTGCCTTATTAGATTGATCACACTTCTTAATGAGACCTTCTCGAGCTCTTCTTCACCCCCTCATGGAGGTGAAATAAAGGGGCTAGTTTCTAGTTATGTGCTATCTTTCTCTAGATTATCCCACTCTGCATAGCCCCAAACATCAATTTATTCACATAACCCTCTTTTCACACAGTAGCATTTTAATCCAAGTGTTCAAATATTTAACCTACTTACCTCACAGTCCCTTGAGGAAGCATCGTTCTACCTCGCTATAGCTGACTGAAATATCTACCACGAATTCAATGATGAATCCTCCTATGATTCGATCTAGCCAATGATTGACAACGTGCATGATCTTATCCTCCGATGCTTCCAGTTTGCACACCAATTTTGGAGTCCACACAATAGGTTTGTCGAGTTTACACCTTCCTTGGCTAGCTTCGTGATCTAGTCATACAACTCAATGGGGAAGGATGCAAAGGAAATTTCATGGATCTCCGTATACAAGTACCAATCTAACCACTCTTCCTTTAATAGTCATGGGTTCCTGTTTTCCTGTGCCGTGAACTCGTGAATCTTTCTATCCAACCAATCTTCAATTCCTTTCTTTGTTAGATTCCATCGATATGACATCAGATATATCTACTTAGATCCCGGTCCTAGCAACAAAACGATTTGTATGGGAGGGTGCTAGAACCATGTTTCTTCACCCTTGAGATGTCTGAGAGGTACGACTGGTCCTCTGTTTGTTCCTACATGCAGGTCGCTTTGCGCACTTTCCGTTTCTCGTAGCCTAATACATTACCTTCACGCAGCCCTAACTAGGGGTTGTGCCACACTCTGTGCTATTACCTGAGATCTTACTTATCTTCTAGTATTAATTAATTTCCTTTGCCTACTTGAATGTCTTAAGTTATAATTAGAAATACAAAACATTCATATAGATTCACGCAGTAAATAAACAATATACTTCCAAATTATATTCAATCATGCATTAAACTAGGAAACGATACACATAATTATAGCAACACTTCTCTTTATTGACTTTCCCAATGGTTACAGACTTGACCTGCCCTACACACTCAGCTACAGGGGTCTGCGCACTGAGCTGCGGACTACTAGGCCTCTGCGCACTCAACTACAGAGCCTTCTCCTACTCTACAACCCACAGACACACTTTACGCTTCGACTCAATCACTTAGAATTCTTATGCTTCCCTTCTATTAGTTATCTTTTTACACTTAGATCCTCACTCTATTTATATAATCCCATGGTCTGTGGACTATGGGTAGGTCTATCCAGCCGACATTACATTACAGAAACTATGGTGGACAACCCTGTGACTCTATTATGCTTTCCCGCCCCGCACCTGCAATTCGTGGAGCTTTTACAAAAATATTTGGTCAAAACTTGAGCTTTAAACCCCAAAACATGCCTTGGGGGGATTCCATGCCCAACACCAAATAAGTTCAACAATAAATGGAAACAAAAATCATTGCTATCATTGAAGAACATTTAGGTTCTGATTCAGGTGGTGAAAACAAAATCATTCTCATGGGAATCAAAGGAAAACAAGATATTTCAAGCACTAGTTCATAATACTATAACACTACTGCGACTCAAGATGAAAAGAGACGAATTGAGTTATTTAATGTTAGGGTCATATCTAAACACACCAAGATTGACACACTCTTTGATAGTGGGTCACAAGTGAATCTAATCTCTGAAGACTTGGTCAACAGATTGAATCTTGAAATTGTACCCCACCGTAAGCCATGCCCTTTGGGGTGGATAACAAGAGACACAAGTTTACAGGTTACAAGAAAATGTTTGTTTAAGTTCGAAATAACTGCAAATTTTGTTGATGAAATAGAGTTAGATGTGGTGACTCTTGATATTGTTGAAAATGCAACAAGATGATGGAGCTTAGTGAAAAGAAGTCACCTTCACTAAGTGGTCTCATAGGCTACTTTTGGCGCAAATTCTATTTTTAGACTATGTCTATTTTTAGACATATGGATCATGGTCTATGAGTTACAAGATGCTATTTGTGGATGATTGGTCATGTTGGTAAAAATATATGGACCTCTATTTTTAGACATATGGGCGGTTTCTATTTTTAGACTGCCAGGCTAAAAATAGATCAGTCTCATAATAATATTTGGACTATAAACATTATCTTATCCTCTTGGAGCACTTCAGTTTGAGCTACATATGTGGCACATGCATCTGTCAGAAGGAAATGCGCTTTTCTTGTGGGTCAATTGAGCTATTGCATGCAGGACTTCAGTTAGAACTCATGTGGTTGAGTTTCGGTGGAGTTGATTGTGGAGTTGATGGAGTTGTGTTCAGTTAGACTTGGTTAAACTAGTTGTATTTAGTCTAACTGCATAATACACTAGTGATGAGTGATGTGAATTAATTGTTAAATTAATTCACTAATTATTAACTCATAAAGCAAATAAATAATACATCAGTTAACTCAGTGCATTGACAGTTCAGTGGAGACAGGTGTTAGAGGTTGAGATTGCTATCAGTTGTGACTATAGTTGTGCATGAGATTTGCACAATCAATGGGATTGAGTAATGCCAATGATGATTGTGTGGTTCAGCCAAGGAAATACAAGTTTTCTTCAGCCATTCATCATTATTCTCATGCAAGATTGCGCAGTGTAGGCAAGCAAAGCAGCGGAGGAGATTTGAACCTGTGATTTGTTCGGATCTGAGCTATTTTTGTGTGTAGCAGGTGGAGATAGTACTGAGTACTTGTGAGGAGTATTATACTATGTATTGTTACATGTTCTCAATCATTATAATATATAGATAGTGTGGGGTTTTCAGCTGTATGCTTTCCCCGGGTTACATACTGTGTTAATGTGTGCATGCGATTAATGTTTCACTGTTTTTAATGCTGCTAAATAGATGATCAACATAGAGGAGGTTATGTATTATGCATGTATTCCGAAATAGTTTATACTCGAGATAATCTCTGTGAATAAGTGTTTATTATTCAAAATTTCTACATCGTATCTGTTGGGCAATTTATTGGGCTTAAATTGCTGCATTAAATTATCAACCAGGGAAACTCATAAGCTTATGATGATGCCAGCAAAATATATGCAGGAGTAGGCAACTAACTCTATGTCTAACTAAATGATTTATGACTCAATATAATATGCAAGGGAAGAGGCTTCTAACTAAGGAGTTCCTCGTTGTCCTTCCCTACAGTATTATAGAGAAATCATTGATTACATAAAACTAGAAACTTGAAATGAAGACAAGAAAATGAACTTTAATTGTTGTTCAGATTCAAAGAGAGAGAAAGACTAACTTAGTCTCTTGATTGTCCTCTCATGTACTAATCCAAACTAAACTAATATTCATTCATAAGCATAAGAAATGAAATAACTTGAAACATAAAAGCAAAAGAATGAATTTCAATTATCATGCAAATCAAATAGAGAGAGAGCCTAACTTAGACCCTTGGTTATCCTCTCATATGCTGATAAGATTCTAATTTAAAACTCATTCATCAATCACAAACAAATCCTCAAACATCAAACATCTAAGAAATTAAATGAAATAAGATCTAATATGAAATAACATGTTCCTTTGATCCTTCTACAGTGAGCTCAATTCTCCTAAGAACAAAGTGACAAGCTATTCCATATACTATATTAAGGCAACTTATATCTAAAACTACATAATGCAAATATATGTACAGCTTATATCTAAAACTACATAATGAAAATATATGTAAAATGAATCTTTATTCTATTCCATCATAAGTTGGATACAATGCTCCAAGAGTCCTCCCTTTGGAATGGAGGAGGTACTCCTATTTATACAATGAGATGAGATAACAAACTCATAATGATGATCCACTAATCTCTCTTTTAGTTCCATACATTTCTCAACCATCTAGACACATAACCCTATCCTCCATGATTTCCTCCATGAGGTCCATGATCTTCTCCATGAGATCATGATCTTTTCCATGAGGCTTATCTTATCAAATTCGAATTTGATCATTCAAGGCCACATAAAGGTGTCTTGGAAGCTTCCTTTGTACCTACACATGTCAACAAACTCATTCTAATTGTTAGGTATAAGTATAAGCATATTATTTTCTAAAGTTTAGCCATAAATCCACTTAAAAATGTTAAGAATTAATAAACTTTGGAAAAGCATAGTTATGACCCAATAATGAGGTAAATGTAATGATGTGGAGGTGGAATGGAGGTGACATGAAGGTAAAATGTGAAGATATTGGTGAATAATGGAGTGAAAATAGGGACTATTTTGAGGCCCAACATCTCCCCCAAACTGAAGGTATTGCATGTCCTCATGCAATCTATTACATTACTTCTTGGTACTTGAGCTTTGGCTTAAACTCTGCATGATATCATTTACTTAACTTTTGCAAAGCGTTATTTTGATGAACTACAACTTGGTTGGTTCTTGTGTTTCAACCATATTTTGTTTGTTGCATTCAATGTATGATCTTTGCATATTGATAATGTGATTTTTATTGTAGAGTATTTTTGTTGGAATGCATCATGGTTGGTTCTTGTGTAACAACCATGATTGTGTTGGCATCCAATTAACTTTTAAATACTTTTGACAAAGCCATTTGTATGCTCATGTAATAGTGGCAGAGTATTTTTGTTGGAATGCGTCATGGTTGGTTCTTGTGTAACAACCATGATTGTTTTGGCATCCAATTAACTTTTAAATACTTTCGACAAAGCCATTTGTATGCTCATGTAATAGTGAATATATTTTGAAGGTAAGTGGGGTTAAGTGGGGTTGTGATATATGAATGTGGATGTTATATGATATATGACAAAGTATGTATGCAAATGTATCCTTCCCCTTAAACGGATGGTTTGGGCAGTTATGTGAAATGGGGAAAGGAAGTGAAGTTTTTCCAAAAATTATTATTCTAACTTTTCAAGGAATTTAATGGTTAAAAGTTAGAAAATATCATACCTTAACTTACCCTTCCAAAAATGGATGAGAGTTGTGCACGTGTGGCTGCAAAAACTGTTGTTCATGGTCTTCTTTACTTGGTTGGGAAAATGGTGGATGAAATCGAAAAAGTGAATCTTTTATTGTTGCTGCATCTGCTGTTGAATCTGTTGTTGGATCTTCTGCTGAATGTTCAGAATCTGCTGCTAAATGCGGCTGAAAATGTAAAAATGTATAAGGCTTGGAAGGTATACAAAATATAGAAATTACATTTCCCCCCAGCCTCATTTATTGACCTGTCCTCAAGTGATGACAAACTGAAAAAACAATGAAAAGAAATTGGCTTCATCTGCTACAAAATATGGGTCTTCAAGTCTTCAATGCTCGATGGCACAAATCTTACTATGTGATTAAATGTGTCGATGTCGAACATACCAAGAAGTTGTTGACTTAGTGGTCGTTAATGAATGCCCCTAGCCAACACAAGAGTTCCCACCATTGATTCCAATGGGAGTCAGGATGCCTAACACATCTTTGTAGGTACGAATAAATTTGTCATGGTCGAGTCACATACAAGATCCAACGAACAAGGGATATTCATGTACTCCCATTGTTCATTGGCAAGAGTACTTGCCATTAAGGCATGCAAGCCTCTAGGTGTTTTTAAATGATGCTTAGACTCTAGGACTTTGATGCAAGCAAGGTTTTATTGTGGAAATGAAGGGAATGGTAATCACATGAAAAATTACAATAAGCTTGTAAGGAATGGATGGAAGGAAATGCATGGTGTATGAATAAGAACTCTTGCTGTGAAAAATGGATATGGGAAGGTCATGCTTTATGGTTTGACAATTGGTGGAATTCAAAATCTTTTGCAAAAAGGGAGTTGCAAAGGAGTGGTTGTAGAGTTGGATTTGTCTTTAAAATCTGTCATGACTTAGTCTTTGGAAGACCAATTGTCGTCACAATGTAATCTCCTTATGTTCACTTGATTATCCTGTAACTTGTAAAAAACTTGGTACAAAGAAAACATAAGTGTGCTCTAGAAGAAATGGCCAGTTTCTTCATGATTCTTACACAAAAATTTCATACCAAATAAAACAAATTAAGGACAAACAAAGTGTTAAAATTGACTTAATCATGATATTAATATCAATCCATTTTTTTTAAAATAACCATGAAAAGTAATACTCCCTGTTTGTGTCAGCTGACTTTTGTGCATGGCGAAAAGTTTGGCATTTGTTGTGTCCTGCGGATTAGTACGTTATAAAAGCATACAACAATATCAAATTGTCAATTCTATGCAAGTTAATCAGCAAATCCACCAAATGTTCTTTTAAATTATGCTTCCAAAAGTTCCATTATTTATTTTCAAACCTGCGTGAATTTTGTGAAAAGTGTGTTTGTTTGTTTGTTTTTTTTTTTTTTTTTTTTTTTAATATTTGCTTTTTTTTTTTCTTTCATCCTGTTCTCATGATTCTCTCAATTTTCATGCCCCCATAGTTTTGTTTTATGCCAGTACCCTTCACATGCCAATGTTTACTTTTTTAAATCCTTCTAAACAACAATTGTTAACTATTTTTTTTTAATGATAACAAAAGATAATATATTAATATAATTAATATATTAATACAATCATAATATATTAATATATTAATATAATTAATATATTAATACAATCATAATATATATATTAATATAAATCAAATATTAACAAAATATATAAATCAAAACATATCAATCATTAATAAATTATAACTAAATATATACAAAACAAATCACACATGGATTAAAAATCAAAACAAATCAATCATTAAAAAAAATGATAACTAATAATATACAAATACAAATCAAAAGAAATCAAATCATTAAATGAAAATCTATAAATATAAAACAAATATAAATAAAAATAAATATAATATATTACAATAAATACAAAACAAATTTAAACTAAAAATGGAAAAGAAATCCAAACAAAACATGAATATTGGCAGGTGAAGGAATTGACCAGTTGCCTTATTGATCAGAGAAAACGAAGGATAGCTAGCCTCGTCCTTCATTTTGGTGCTTCTCATCCATCATTTTTTTGTCTTTTTCGGCATGTAACTGGTGATCGAAACCAAGATGTCGAGAATCTCTTAGATGCGGTTCATCAATCTCTTAGATGCAGTTTTGAAGATGAAGATCTTTCACCACAAGTTGCGTCACAGATATTGTGGGAAGGTCGTTAATTCCTTCCGCAGAAAACTTTAACTTTGTTTTATTTTCATATACTCTGGAGAGTTTTCTGGAATGCCATAAATTTTCATGAAACGGACCCCTTGGATTCTGAAACTACTGGACGCCGCCATTGAGCATGATATCATTTGATGGCGATGCATTGACTGCATCATACGGACAAACCTGGATTCATCTCAATCCCAATACACAAACGCCACCGTTGTTCTCTGAGAAGGCTCACGAAATCTCTAGGCTTTCTTAGAGTATTCAAGAGCCAATTGTTCGAAGGGACAAAACAATTCTGTCATCGATGGTTCGTTCAAATGGTTTCATATATGCATGGTGGATCGCACTTCGATCTGTCAAAGGTTCAGTTAAGTCAGTTGGATGCCAGGAGAAATTGCGGCAAGCGAGTTTGCACGTTCCAGCTTCTGGTCTCTTTAATAATGCTGGAGATACAGTTAATATACGAAACTAGAAAAACAGAGTGTATGAGTAGGAGGTCGTCCGTTCCACTTCGCCCGCTCTGCTCCACTGTTCTTAATGAATCCATTGTGAATGAGAGCAATGGTGCATTCGTGTTGAGTTTCCGAGTGCTTAGCTGAGTAGCATTAGATACCAGCTGGGGATGCTGACCGTCCAGAAGCCAAACGAGTGAGCACTTTGAAAGTGGAGCCCGGATATTTAATTCTCTGAACTGGATTCCTGCTTCTAATGGCATTTCTTCTTAGTTGAGCGAGCTCGCGTCCAGGTTGGCTAGGCCCGTAGCCAGGCAGCGCGATCGGTCCCTCGGAAGTCCCACAGCTAGGTCGTGAAATTCTGGACTCGGTTGAAAGGCAGAAATTGCTCATGTAATTTGTAGAAAGTTAAAATTCTCGGCACCCCAGGAGTTGAAGGAATGCACAAAAATCCGTGAGAGCTGCTCAAATCACGATTTTGTAAAGATCCTTGAAATCCATTTATTATTGGCTCCACAAAACACAAAGCACAAGTCAAACGATGATCTGTGGCGGAGGTCACGAGATACCAGGGCTCCACGAAGTTATTCGAAATATTCAAACGAATTCTTCACGAATTTTCAAACGTTCATCCCTTTATGTCAAGAATTTTCGGACGTTCAAGGCTGGGAGGGTACACCGTTTGCAGGTGGAGTTTATCATGGAAAAGTTAAGTTTCCTCCCGAGTATCCATACAAGCCTCCAGGCATCAGTATGATCACTCCAAATGGGAGGTTTGCAACGCACAAGAGGATCTGCTTGTCTATGAGAAAGATCATGTGTTTTTTTTTGGTTTGGGGATCGATGTAACAAAAGAATGAAAGTCAATTTTTTTTTTTTTTAATAATAATAATAATAATAATATATATATATATATATATATATATATATATATATATATATATATATATATATATATATATATATTATTACATGAAATTTTTTATTTTATTTTATTTTATGTATTTGTTATTTTTTTTATTATCTTTTTTTTTTTAAACAACAAATCTTAAAAAGAAAATATTAAAAGAAATGAAAACATATTTTTTTTTATTTTTTTATGTTGATTTTATTTATTGCTTTATATTTTTTTAAACAACAAATTAAAAAACATTTTTTTTTTTAATTTGTTATTTAAGTTGAGATTTTTTTAAGTTGTAAAATCAACAATTTTTTTATTAAAACCTAATAAAGAAATATTCTAAAATTAAACAATAACTAAAATGAAGTTAGTTTTTTTAAATATCTAAAAAAACAAAAGAAATGGTTAGTTTTTTTATTTTTTCAATAATAATATGTATATATATGATACATAGAAATTTTTATTTCTAAAATTAAAAAACTAAATTTCATCTAAAAATTTAAAGATGTTTTTTTTCATTCACAAAATTCTTTATTGTCTTTTTGCAAATTAGTTCTCCAGCAAGAGTATTTTTATTTGAACAAAATCAATAGATTTTCTGATCTTCCTGATCGCACGAAGCGCAGGAAGAGAGCATACTAATCACTTGATTTGTGTTTATTTATGCAGGGGGGTTTTTTTTAAAACGACTGAATTTAAAACTAGCTAAACACTAAAACATTAAAAAAAAAAAAAAAAACTCAAACTTAAACTCCTTTATGAAGATCCTGCTGTCACCAGGTTTCACAAATTATTTTGTCTTAAAGAAAAATACTAGAACTGAATTAAATTCCTAATGCCTAATCCCTTAGCACCATCCCCGGCAACGACACCAAAATGTTGGGAAATTTATTGGGCTTAAATTGCTGCATTAAATTATCAACGAGGGAAACTCGTATTGCGATGATTCCAGCAAAATATATGCAGGAGTAGGCAACTAGCTCTATGTCTAACTAAATGATTTATGATTCAATATAATATGCAAGGGAAGAGGCTCCTAACTAAGGAGGTCATGGTTGTCCTTCCCTATAGTATTATAGAGAAATCATTGATTACATAAAACTAAAAGCTTGAAATGAAGACAAGATAATGAACTTTAATTGTTGTTCAGATTCAAAGAGAGAGAAAGACTAACTTAGCCTCTTGATTGTCCTCTCATGTACTAATCCAAACTAAACTAAGATTCATTCATAAGCACAAGAAATGAAATAACTTGAAACATAAAAGCAAAAGAATGAATTTCAATTATCATGCAAATCAAATAAAGAGAGAGAGCCTAACTTAGACCCTTGGTTATCCTCTCATATGCTGATAACATTCTAATTTAAAACTCATTCATCAATCACAAACAAATCCTCAAACATCAAACATCTACGCAATTAAATGAAATAAGATCTAATATGAAATAACATGTTCCTTTGGTCCTTCTACAGTGAGCTCAATTCTCCTAAGAACAAAGTGACAAGCTATTCCATATACTATATTAAGGCAACTTATATCTAAAACTACATAATGGAAATATATGTACAACTTCTATCTAAAACTACATAATGAAAATATATGTAAAATGAAGCTTTATTCCATTCCATCATAAGTTAGATACAATGCTCCAAGAGTCCTCCCTTTGGAATGGAGGAGGTACTCCTATTTATACAATGAGATGAGATAACAAACTCATAATGATGATCCACTAATCTCTCTTTTAGTTCCATACATTTCTCAACCATCTAGACATATAACCCTATCCTCCATGATTTCCTCCATGAGGTCCATGATCTTCTCCATGAGATCATGATCTTTTCCATGAGGCTTATCTTATCAAATTCGAATTTGATCATTCAAGGCCACATAAAGGTGTCTTGGAAGCTTCCTTTGTACCTACACATGTCAACAAACTCATTCTAATTGTTAGGTATAAGTATAAGCATATTATTTTCTAAAGTTTAGCCATAAATCCACTTAAAAATGTTAAGAATTAATAAACTTTGGAAAAGCATAGTTATGACCCAATAATGAGGTAAATGTAATGATGTGGATGTGGAATGGAGGTGACATGAAGGTAAAATGTGAAGATATTGGTGAATAATGGAGTGAAAATAGGGACTATTTTGAGGCCCAACAGTATCAGAGCTGTTGATCATCAGATCTATCATTCAGAAAGTGTTTACATTTTATTTCTTCAGGCAGAGTCTGTAATCGGGCCAGGTAGCCTTTGGATTCATCCTTCTTTTGGAAGGTGAGATATCTGGTGAATGCCCATAAAATCGATCTCTGTACAAGAAATACTTTGTTCTCACGAATTTTAGATCAGAAGCGGTTGAGTTTTGAGCTAGTGGAATTCGAATTTGCAGTAGTTTTTCTTGGTGTCAAAGTTGAAATGTTTTTCAACGAATTGCGATTGGAGTATGCTCTTGAAGGCAGATCGAACTATATTGGATGGAAAGGCAGGATGGAGGCGATGTTAGATGATAATGGGTTGAAGGATTTCATAGAGGCTGAGGTCCCAAAACCTACTGATGCTGGTGAAGCTGTGGTTTGGCAAAAGAAGACAACAAAGTGTCGAAGGATTCTGTTGGAGGGCGTGAAGGATCACATTGTGTCCAGCCTGCATGGAAAGGCTTCTCCATACTTTATGTGGAAAGCATTGACAGATCTATTCCAAAACAAGAGTGACCGGAGGAAGTTAGTGCTCAAGGATAAACTCAGAAACATTAAGTGTGAGAATGGAGACAGTATGCCCAGGTATCTCACGAAGTTCACCCAGTGTCGGGATGAGCTGGGAAGTGTGGGGGTGATTGTCGATGATGAGAACTTGGTGATCTTGGCTCTCTTTGGCCTTCCGAAGAGTTGGAATTCCTATCAAGACTCTGGCAATGGTCGGGAGAAATTTCCAGGATGGGAGAGACTTTGGTCAGATCTTGTGCAAGAGGAGATCAAACGGAGCACCAGAGACAGCTCTTCATCCATGCATGATGAGGAGAATTGTTCCTTAGCGAGTAAGGTGAGGAAGGGGAAGGAGAAGGGTTCTCTTTCTGAATCCAGTTCTTCCAATGATGGGAAGAAGGTTGACAAGTTGAAGGTGAGATGATTTCATTGTCATGAGTTGGGCCATTATGCTACTAATTGCCCAAAGAAGAAGTCCAAGAAGGGATTCGGGGAAGGATCTGAAGGTGAGGCACTAGCATCACAGTTTGAGTTGGATTTCACACTCTTCGCATGCATGGTTTCATCCATGGTGGGAAGTGGTTGGTTTCTTAACAGTGGAGCTTCTTTCCACATGACCAGTGACAAAAGTTTTTTCAGTACTTTGGAGGAGAAAGATCTCCAGATACTCATAGCGATGGGTAATGATGAGAAGTATAGTGTCTCAGGTGGCATAGTTATTTTTTAGAGGGAGCATGGAGCTCGCCTTACCTTAACCGATGTCAAGTATGTACTAGGACTGAGGAGAAACTTGGTTTCAATCACGATGCTAGAAGACAGAGGCTATGATGTAGTCTTCAGTAAGGGAAAGGTTTTCCTTGGACACATCATCACTAGACAGGTGAAGCAGATTGATTCATGGGTCAAGAACATATATGCTCTTGAGGTTCAAGATGCATGCAAAGCCTTGAGCAGCGAGGCAACTGATGGAGACTTGGAGGTTGAGAGGGAGCGTATATTATCTCTCAACATGTAGAGCCAGAATAAGTCTTAGACGATTGTGGAGGAGCCACAATTGGTGCGGTAGCTTCAGGAGGTTGTGGCGCATCCACAACAAGGGCAGCTGAGAGGAGATCAAGTAGAGACATCTACTCATGTAGAGACCTCCAGTAGGGGGAAACTTCGAGCCAGGTGGGCTGAGGGATCACATGCAACCATAGCTCCAGGTAGGAGGTGGGGCAATATAGAGTGATTGTCCCAAGGAGGAGGGGCAGGATCCTTGAGGTACCCAACCTCTTGGATGAGACCTTTCTACAGGAGCCCTAATGTGGAGTAGCAGGAACTGACTGATTGGGTAGAGACAGATGCAGATGGAGCAGCAGAGAGAGCGACAGTGTAGGGAATCCCAGGACATCGCATAGCTAGAAAGCTACAACAATGCGAGAGGCACAAGTGTTTTGCACAGTGCTAGGTGGCACAAAGAAGTGTGCAATGGTGCGAGATGCATGGATATGTTGCAGTAGCGTAGATGTCAGAGAAGGAGCACTTGTCAGTAGCAGTTAGAGCTTCAGCATCAGAGTATGTTCTTATCCCAACAAAGTGGTAAGTTGGGAGTGTTTTTTGTTCCAAGTGTTGTTGGACAAGTGGACCGGGCAAATGTGTTACATGCAGAACATTCCAGAGTTGCATGATAGGGGTCACAGATAATCCATATCTTTTTGAGAGGGAGTGTTGAAAATGCAACAAGATGATGGAGCTTAGTGAAAAGAAGTCACCTTCACTAAGTGGTCCCGTAGGCTATTTTTGGCGCAAAATCTATTTTTAGACATATGGATCATGGTCTATGAGTTGCAGGATGTTATTTGTGGATGATAGGTCATGTTGGTAAAAATAGATGGACCTCTATTTTTAGACATATGGGTAGTTTCTATTTTTAGACTGCTAGGCTAAAAATAGATCAGTCTCATAATAAGATTTGGACTATAAGCATTACCTTATCCTCTTGGAGCACTTTAGTTTGAGCTACAGATGTGGCACATGCAGTTGTCAGAAGGAAATACGCTTTTCTTGTGGGTCAATTGAGCTATTGCATGCAGGACTTCAGTTAGAACTCATGTGATTGAGTTTCGGTGGAGTTGATTGTGGAGTTGATGGAGTTGTGTTCAGTTTGACTTGGTTAAACTAGTTGTATTTAGTCTAACTGCAGAATACACTAGTGATGAATGATGTGAATTAATTGTTAAATTAATTCACTAATTATTAACTCATAAAGCAACTAAAGAATACATCAGTTAACTCAGTGCATGGACAGTTCAGTGGAGACAGGTGTTAGAGGTTGAGATTGCTATCAGTTGTGACTATAGTTGTGCATGAGATTTGCACAATCAATCAGATTGAGTAATGCCAATGAGGATTGCATGGTTCAGCCAAGGAAATACGAGTTTTCTTCAGCCATTCATCATTATTCTCATGCAGGATTGCGTAGTGTAGGCAGGAAAAGCAGCGGAGGAGAATTGAACTTCTGACTTGTTCAGATCTGAGCTAGTTTTGTGTGTAACAGGTGGAGATAGTACTGAGTACTTGTGAAGAGTATTGTACTATGTGTTGTTACATGTTCTCAATCATTATAATATACATATAGTGTGGGTTTTTCAGTTGTATGATTTTCCCGGGTTACATACTGTGTTAATGTGTGCATGCAATTGATGTTTCATTGTTTTCAATGCTGCTAAATTGATGATCAAAATAGAGGAGGTTATGTATTATGCATGTATTCTGCAATAGTGTATAATCTGGATAATATCTGTGAATAAGTGTTTATTGTTCAAAATTTCTACAGATATTTGTGGTGTGGTGTTAGGTAATCCATATTTGTATGACCACAACGCAGTCTTTTACTGCCATGAAAACAACTATCACTTGTTCAAGGATGGTGCGGAGTACATAGTGAGAGCCCATTGCAAAAAGCTAAGAATTTATCTGGTTAATGCAGGGGAGGCAAAAAGACTAGTGAATTCAAGTAAAAGTTTGGTACTTCTTATGTTCAAACCAAATGATGATATTGTTTATGAAAACGTTATTGCATGTAATGCAAGTTTCAATTTTGATTTGTTTGGTTTAGTTCATCAAAGTGATGAAGTATTTCAAGTTGTGAAGGAATCGTCCTTCAAGGAGAAAGAAACTTCTCATGAAATATATTTGCAACAAGAGGTTTCTCTTTGTGATGTTAGCATGTAAAGGTTAACAAAATTGCAAAGTGTAGAGACACAGGTCAATGCAAAATTTTGTTGAACAATGGGCTCATTCAATCATCCCTTAGCCATGTTGTTCACCGATGGTTATGGTGCCAAAGAGGAATGGTAATTATTTCGAGAAAGAGGACAAAAGGAGTAGTTTTTGTCAAATAAAAGTTGTAAAAAGAGGTCAGTGCAAGAATATACATAACACCAGACAAGAATGCTTTGTATGGCTTTTAATGTTGTATTTTCTTTGTAGCACTTATATTACATACATGAACTTGAATTATGCCAAAAAAGAGTCATTTCTTGAAGAAACTATCCACTTGGGTGACATAAATATGTTTGGAAAGTTTTCTTATGCACATGTTATCTATGAAGGAAAATTGTTTGATGTTTTGAAGATATCAAAGTACAAGTTGTGTTTCACTTCTTTGATGCATTTGGGACATGATATTGGAGGAGGTAAGTTGAAGGAAAGCCTCTCCAAGTTGGACAACCATTGTTGCAGATTGGTCAACACCCATCATCATCATTTTGATAAGAGGTTTGTTGGGCGCAGCCCAATGTTGGAGGAGAGTTGTTGACATTCTTCTTTTGAATCTCCTTGGCATGCATTGTCATGTGTGTGTAAAGTCTTCCAGTGGGGAGGCAAACATCAAGAGGCATATGTTTCTTCAAACCAAAAGATCAGTTCAAATATTTTTTATGATGTTTCAAACTTGAAAGGTTCATTTGAGTTTTAGGTTTATGAAAGCAACTTCACCATATTATTTCATTCAAAATATTTTCATGGTGTAAAGATTAAGTTCAAGCAGTCTATGCACTTTCAATGGATGGATACTTGTCAAAAAAGTTCACTTGGTTCGAAGGTAGAAAAGACGTATAAAGAGCAAGTTCATTGTTATGCCTTTTAGGCCTATTGGTTATGTAACTATTGTATTCAACTGTCATTATGTTTTACATGAAAGTTATGTTCATAAAATTTCATACTTTTAAGATGTAAAATCGGGCTCGAGTCAAGAAAACCAAGTAATGAAATTTGTCATCTATTTGCATTACATTTTTTAATGTCATCTTGGCAAGAAGGATGTTTCTTTTGATGGTGACATGGAAAGAACCATGAGTTTCTAGGAATGACTGAAAATGGTGCAACAAAAAGTGCAAGATCAGCTTGAAAGGGACAAAGACAAGTACAAGTATTATGTTAATTACAGTTTCCAAGTCGACGGTGCAATTTGGTGTCAGTTTTTCAAAAAGAGGCTTCATGTTGTTCAACAAAGAGAGAATGTTCAGATTTCTCATTATGAATGCATTCCTACAAAATTTCTGAATCAGTTTGAAAAAGATGCCATCTGTGATAGAAGAATGGGGTCCTCAAGGCAAGTGAATATTGATTTCCTTAGAGAGGAGCTCAAGGAAACAATTTCATCAAAAGCCAATACGTTGTCAAGATTGAGAAAATGTTTAAACAAAAAAGGTGAGACATTGGATTTGTGAATCTGAAACTAGGAAAGGTGCCCCAAAATCGCAGAGAAAAGGACAAAGCCAAGGCGAGGTGACCCGGGATAACTCATCGAAGCTGCAAGCAAAGAACAACACCGTGAAGACAAATAAGGACATAGGAAAGTGGTGTGACTTCCATTAGAGCTCCACAAACAACAAAAGTGAGTTGATGAGTGCTAGTATTGTAGCAAGGATGCTGCAACTCCTGGGCTACCAGCTTTACTTATCAACCAGGGGTTCGTACAAACTTGGAGGTGACAGTGTTTTATGCACAAGTAAAAGTGATGGTTCTGCCTATTGTCACTGTTCAACTGGCGAGAGACCACTGGGTTCCAAGCCAGAATTCTATAGAGTTAGAAGAAGCTTGATTCTTTGATGGAAGAAAGGAAAATCTACTCTAAAAGAATTACTCTACTGTAGTAATGGAAAAAGCCAACATGTAATGCTAAACCACACCATACCCTAATTAACCATTTCAGAAGCTTTGCTAAGCAGAGATGCTAAATTAACAATAAACAAATGCTACTATCTATGATGCATAAGTAAAAATCTTCAAACAAGACTAATGTGCAAGTAAAAAAACTAAAGTAACTTTTTTTTTCACTTTTTTAGTCTTTCTAGGAAAAATCAAGTATGCAAACTAATTGTTCTTGTGGGTGTGATAGGTGGATTTAAGATGTTTGGGGATGGTTGGAAGGTTTATGAAGTGGTTGGATGGTGTGATAGGGTCCTAGGAGGATTTTTTGTGACTTCCTAGAGGTTTCCCATCAGTTCGCCCTCAAAACAGGCCGTTCTAGGAAAACCTACAGGATGTACTAGAAACCTATAGGATGATCCTGTATGAGTTATAGGAAACCTATAGGATACAACCCATAACCAATTACGAGGTGTTGGAGGTGTTAGAAATCTTAGGCGTTGTCTTGTATGGACCTGACCCAGGTTTAGAGGT
Source organism: Pinus tabuliformis (assembly GCA_031772625.1). Taxonomy (NCBI): domain Eukaryota; kingdom Viridiplantae; phylum Streptophyta; class Pinopsida; order Pinales; family Pinaceae; genus Pinus; species Pinus tabuliformis. Next base: position 913,127,337 of record CM062815.1, on the reverse strand, counting down.
GATTTAGCCAAAAAAATCCTAGTACTACTGGCCTTTTCAGCAACAGTCCATAGAGCGCAGACTGAGGTCTCACCCGAAGTAGTATGGGGAGGTGCTAGAACAAGGTTTCCACACCTTGGGGATGTCTGATGAGCTTCGATGATCCACGGTTTTACCCTGTGTGCATGTTGCTACATGCATCTATTAGTCCTTCGCAACCTGTGATGCCGCCTTCGCGCAGCCCTACTCGGGGCGCGATCCATATTATTACCAAAGTTCCTTACCATTAACCTACTTCTATCTAGTTACTTAGCTTATCTGTGTAATTCTAGTGATAATTAATAGTATATCCAGCATTCATATAAGTGTGCACGATAAACAAAACAATATAAATGTATAGAATGCAATATACAAGCAGATGCACAAAAGTTGGGATCAACTTCTCTTTATTATTCTTCATTCATGGTTACAAACTTGACACTGCCCTGCACACTCAGCTATAGGGCTCTACGCACTCAGGTGTGGACTCTCCTAGGCCTCTGCTCACTCAGCTGCAGAGCCTCTTCCTACTACTACGACCCAATACACATAGACTTTTACTCTATGCTCGAACCATTCGTATTCCTCTATCTCCTTCTTTGCTATCTTTACAACTTAGAGCCTCATCCTATATATACAATCCCATGGACTGCGGACCATGGGTAGGTCGACATGTCATTACATTACATTACAAAACTTAGGGTGAACAACCCTATGACTCAACCTATAATTCGCCCTTCGTGCTCGCAATTCATGGAGTCTTACAATATATTTGACCAAAACCTGGGCTTTGAGCCCCAAAACATGTTGTGGGGGGATCCGATGCCCAATGGACCCCCAACACAAAAATCGTGAGTCACCCTCGAGTCACTCTCTCGGCGCGGATATCTTTGCGCTAAGTCCCTCCAACTCTGTTCGAACTGCTACAAGGTCGATAGCGCATTGAGCTGCTACCTACTGGATCTCCTGTACGCATTGTTGCGAGACCGCGGTGTTGGAACTACTTCCCTGCATATGTGCCTGTGTCCCTAGCCTACCCACATGGCAGTGCATCCTCGCATGCGTGGGCGAGAACCTTGTGATATGTTGATACTGCGCACACCTCTCTTATCGTGCAGCTCCCAAAAATACTCTTTTATAGTCCCATGCTCTCTTTCAACTACCTAGAGCACTGAGACTATGCTTCCTATGGCTAGTTAGGTGGCCGCACCACCCGTGCAGGCCTCCCTTTCGCCCTCTAGTATAGTCCGTGGAAAATCCTCAATCGCCCTCACGACAGCCGGCGCCGCACGTTCTGTCATATGTAGTGTGCTCCCCTGGTTACTGTGGTTGGTGAGATGCGGTCCCAGCCATGGCAATAGAGTCATAAATTCTTGGTGATAGTCTTCTAATTTAGTGGTATTATTATCCACACCTTGCCTTTCCATCCTTGGTTTATCGACGAGACATGTTTGCTTGATCTCATTTCCCAGCCTCTTAACCTTTGTGTCCATCAAAATGCTTTTCTTCTTCAGTCATACCTAGTCTTTTTTGAGTTCACGAAACCTAAGATTCCCTCATTGAATGGCTTCTTGAAGCCTTTTGTGTTTGATCTCATGTAGCTATGTGATTTTCTCATCCTAGGCTTCGCGCACCGCCAAATCTATAGGCGCTATTACGTGTGTATTCCTTTTTTCATTCTCTTCAGAAATTACGGTCCGTACTTTGTTCCGCACCTTTGGAATCGTTTCTGAAATCAGGGTTTTGCACACGGTCCTATAGGCCCATCAAACTGATAGTATGTGCACGTCCCAATCAATGCGTCTTGCCAGGTGAACCATGTTTAGTACTTCTCACACCCTATTGAATGCTTCTTCGTGGATAATTGGTAGCGTGCATCACATTTCCTGTTGTTGCATTTTGTTTCGATTCTCTACTCTGGGAGTGGCAGGTGCTTGTGTGACATATGTTCATACCCATCTGGAAAGGTGGGCACTCAAGTTGTTCTGCCCCTGGTGACTGGCTCTCATCCTCAGCTGGGATTTTCCAAATCGTAGGCGCATCAAACTTCTGCATCCGCGCCAGTCCTCAAAACTTCCTTGATGCATAGCCCACCATCGTGAAGGTGTTGCACGCATTGCCCATTTTAGAGCATCAAACCATTTTTTTTCTGGTACTACCCTTCCAAATTTATTCAGGAATGCATCCACTGCTGTCAACCCATCATATGTAGGCAGATCCCTTACCTTTGTTGTCACGCAGCATAGTGATCTAACCATCATGTTGCAATTAAGCATTGTTACTTTGTGCAGTCGATTCTACCATCGCTCTATCTCTTCGTCTGAATCCAAATTGCAGGAGCTTTCGCGGTCCCACGAAATCCTTCCATCTGCAGTCGGATTCACCCAATCCTCTTCTCACATGGTTATCTTGTAAATACAATTGAGATCATCATCACTATCATCATCGTGCACTAGTTCAGTGTATCGCGCTCCTTCAGTTGGATCTAGCGATACTACTATGCGTAGTGACTTTTTTCAAATATCATTTTTCTCTTATTCAGATTTATGACTCCGTTCATATCGGTGGCCCAACCTATTCCTAGTAGCATGGGATAGGGATTATTGTCATCGACAATCTCTATCACTTCAAAATCATCCTACGCGCTTTCATCTTCAATATCTACTATTACCCCTTGCAATCTTCCCGTGGGCAAGATCTTTTATTGGTTCGCCATTCATAACTGAATAGGATACCATTGTAGCGCAAGTCTGCCTATGCGTTCCCATGTTTTTTTTGGCAGTACATTCATGTCCAATCCGAGATCCAGAATTACCTGATGCATTTCATACTCGCTGATTTGCGCTGTCAACCTCATTTCCCTTCCTATGTGTAATGCATGCTTTCCAACTTTCCAGACCACGCGTGGTTCTCCTGACCCCGTGCACCTAGTGATAAGTTCCTATAGTCCTTTTACTGCCTTGCTGTTGCGTAGTAGTTTCATGCATGTCTCCAGAAAGGTAGTGAGCATTGAAGGATCCATCCCTAGTTCTAGTTGATCCTTACTACCTGAAGTGAAGGCCTATGTGAAGCTCTTCTTAGCTTCCATGAATTTCTCCTTTGCGCGTTCTAGATCAAATTCGGGTTCCTTTGTATGGGCCTTGTGGACCCACGCACTTTCTTCTGACTTCTTACCTTTATCATCGCCAGTGGTCATACCTCTCTTGAGCATTATGTTTAGATTCAGGTCTTCTTCGCATAGCTCAGACCTAATCATCTCCAAATTCTGAGTCGGAGGGTGCTGAAGTACCCTTTTTTCGCGCAGTCTCGCTATCAATGTATGGCAATATTCTACCTCATGATAAAACTGAGTACAGTACAAACATGATGTCCATGTCGGGTTTGTACAATCGCGGGCGTAATACCCTAGCCCTCCGCAATTGTAACAAATTAGTTGTCTGCGACTCCTTCCTGGTCCAATTCCACCTCGACCTCAACCGCGCCCATGAAATCCATCGCACATCATTCCTGCATTTGGGTTGAGGGCTCACATTTCGGTCTACACAATGTAGGCAAGAGTCTGATGCATAATTAGTTCGTAGCTTCTGCAGGTGCAATCATCATGGCCTATAGACTTACAGAAATTACAAAACAATTGTTCGGACATCTGCGTATACTTCTGCAATAGATGACAATTATCCATAGTGTGTTTTCCTCCTATCTAATAGATTGCAAACCATAATGTATGCGTTGCACTTGGTCCTGCGTGTGCCTCATGTCTTAATGGCATCGACCCTCATCCTACCAAGTAGTTCGCGAATACTGGACAGTGGTCCTTGTCATGGCCCTGGACTTTGCATTTTATGCACCATACCTCCTTGCGCGCCTCTGGTCAGGGTGTCCTATCCTTTTTAAGCTCTACATCTCTAGACAAAGATTTTTTAGTTTCACGTGGATTCGTTGGACTCCCAGACCACGATCTTGTATAGGGGTATCATGCAATATTATTGCCATCTCCAAAGCTTTGGCCTGGGTGGAAAGTTTTTCTTGTGACAACATCGTCCTTAAGTGTGGTGTTAGTGACGCTACAAACCATGCGCGGTGTTATCCATCCGTCAATGTCATGTTGGCTTTGTGAATCATGCCCTTCAATATTTTGTCCAGATCCCAGGGTGTCTCGCGCGGGAGCATCTCAATCTCCTTAAACCCGATGATTGATTGTGTTTCTAACTTTCACCTACTAAATTCCCTGTTCAGCGCGGTCTAGATTTCTGTGATTCCTGCATTTGGATGGTAATTAGAATGCTTTATGTACCATGTCAATGTGTGGTCCTGCAACATGCTTACCAGCATAGCCTTTTTGATATTCTCATCCACGACTCCTTGTGCTTCCCATATTGCTCTTACCACGAATCAGAATTGGTTCGGATCTTCATTCCCTACTCCTTTGAATACCGGTAGTTTGATCGCACTCGCCATACTAAACTATGGTGGTGGTGGAGGTGGGGTGGGTGGAGATGGAGGTGAGGAGGGTGAGATGGGTGGCATTGTAGGTGGAGGTGGTAAGCGCATAATTCACTGCCTTATCAGACTGACCGCACTTCTCGGAGAAACTTTCGCGAGCTCTTCTTCGCTTTCCCGCAAGGGGGAAATTAAGGGACTGGTTTCTAATTCTTCACTACTTCCACTTTTGTAGATCTTCCCACTTCGTGTAGTCCCAAACATTAATTTATTCGCATAACCCTCTTTTCACATAATAGCATCTTAATCCAAGTGTTAAAATATTTGATATACTTACCTCACGGTCCCTTGAGGAAATGTCACTCCACCTCACTATAGCTGACAGTCGTATCTACTACAAACTTAGTGATAAATCCTCCTATAAATCGGTTGAACCAATGGTCCAAAGCTCGTGTGATCTTATCTCCTGACACTTCTATTTTGCGCACTAATTTCGGAGTCCACATGATTGGTTTTTCGAGCCTACACCTTCCCTGACTGTATTCTAGCTTTGTGATCCACTCATACAGCTTAGAATGAAAGGATGCAAAGAAAATTTTGTGGATTTTCGTATACAAGTAGCGCTCCAACCACTGTTCCTTAGATACGCACAAACCTCTTTTTTCCCGTGCCACGAACTCATGAATATTCTTGTCCAATCACCCTTCAATTTCTTTCTTTGTTGGATTCTAGTGGCACGACATCAAACATCCCTTATGAACTCAGCTGTAGAGCCTCTTCCTACTACTATGACCCAATACACTTAGACTTTTACTCTATCCTCGAAGCATTTGTATTCCTCTATCTCCTTTTTTGCTATCTTCACAACTTAGAGCCTCACTCTATTTATACAATCCCATGGTCCGCGGACCATGGGTAGGTCGACATGTCATTACATTACGTTACAAAAATTAGGGCGGACAACCCTATGACTCAACCTATACTTTGCGCTTCGCACTGGAAATTTATGGAGTCTTACAATATATTTGACCAAAACCTAGGCTTTGAGCCCCAAAACATGTTGTGGGGGGATCTGATTCCCAACATTAGGAAAGGTGTGTGATGGGTGGAATGGAGTGTTAGAAGTTCTGGGAGCACTCAGGAGTCAATATCCAAAATAAGAGATGGCTAGATTCGCTCAACGTGTGTAGGAGAATTTCAATGAAAAATGATGAAAAAATATTAAGGGTGGTGGTGAAGACGAGGGATGGCGAAGGTGGATGAAGTGCAAGGTGGTTGTTGGTTATGAAGTCTTGGTCTCCTCCTAAACCACCTGCTCTACATAAAACATGTGTGTCTTCCAAAAACAACTATGCAACAAGATACATTTTCATAAACTAAAAACGCATGAATCAACTACCTATATTATGCATGAAGAAAGTTGTTGAAGGGAATGAAAGCATGAGTGAGATCTTATTGTAGAAATGGAGATGGAAAAGGATGACAATGAAATCTACCTTGCAACATTACCCAAATATTGAATTGAAGACAACAAACTCCAAAGCTCATAAAAGAACTAGAAAACTATGTTTTTGGGGCTGCTGAAGGGTCTCTTCCTCAAGTCATGGTCCCAGAGGAAGGAAGTGAGGTCGAGACACATACTGACAACCTTGTGGTGGTCCTTTTTTCCTAGCTAACCTGCTACTTGCAAGGAGGCACAAATGGAAGAAAACTATCACACAACCAATCTGATCTACACTACATGTAATGGAAATGCCTCTAATAAGCAAATTAACAATTAAGCTATGAATCTACACTAAGAATACATGTACAATAAAGAGGAGCCTTGGATGATAGGGTTGGACCCTAACCCAAGAGCTTCAACCCTCTCAGTTAACTCAGTTCTGGCTCAAAACAAAACTCATTCTTACCAGAGATTTTTCGGCGTGAATCACATGATATTTCATTTGTCGACACGTTTTGAACCAACCAGTGTGGTTCATCGTCAAGACAAGTTGAAGAAATAGATCATGATATGCATGTTAAATAGACAGAGTAGACCTCCAATGGCTATAATCCATGACCGGGCAACAACTATAACGACTAAATTTGACTAGCGAACAGTTAGATGGACAAGGACGAGGGGCATAAAAATAAGTTAATTTCATTTATTCAATTGGAAGTTAGCTATATTATCATAAAAGGTCAAAGGGGCATATGATTTTAATTATAAAGATATATATATATATATATATATATATATATATATATATATATATATATATATATATATATATATATATATATATATATATATATATACACACATATATATATATAGATATATATACATATATACATATAGATATATATCTATATATATATATATATATATATATATATATCTATACATATATATATAAGTAATTTTAAATTATTATTAAGTTATTAGTTAGCTATAAAAGGTATTAAATAAATATATAAAATACAAAATTCAAGTGTTAGAATATCCTATCGACCCTAGAGATATGAAAGAGGTGTCTATTATCCCTTGTTCCTGTGGGACCCCCTACATTGGTGAGACTGATCGCTCCATTAATCAAAGGATTAGTGAGCACACAGCTGACCTTAAGTATAGAAGAACCAAGTCTTCCACCTTAGCAGAACATGCAGAAAAAATTGAACATCATGTTTGTATTGATGAAGCTAGTGTTATTTCTAGGGTTTCGCAGTTCCATCATCGGAAATTTAGGGAAGCCCTTGAGATTGAAAAAAGATCGAGCAATCTCAATAGAGAGGATGGCTGGAAGATTATTAGTTGTTGGGTCCCAGCAATCTCTTCCTAGTCGCTTTCTTCTTTGTTCCCCTCCCTCATTTTTTTTTTTGGTTCGTTCTTACCGTTTCCTAATAATTTTAGCTGATAGATAATATTATTACTTGTACCTTTATATAATAATAAGTTAATTTAGCAATTAGATATATGATTAATTATTTCTGGATATTTAAAATATTATTTTCAATACCTTTTCAAATAACTATTATCTCAATAAAATCAATAATATCTTTGTGGAGTAGTTAAAACCTTTATGTAAATTCATATAAACAATTAATTAAATCTCGATAATTTGTTAAATAGGTCAACCTCTAGGTTAATTAGATAAACAATTATTTTTATTTATATATTAAAATATGATTCTAACACTTGACTTTTATATTTTATATATTTATTTAATACCTTTTATAACTAACTAATAACTTAATAATCATTTAAAATTACTTTATATATATATATATAGATAGATAGATATATATTAATAATTAAAATGATATGTCCCTTTTACTTTTTATGATAATATAACTAACTTCCAATTGAATAAATGTAATTAACTTATTTTTATGCCCCTGGTCCTAGTCCATCTAATTGTTCCCTAGTCAAATTTAGTCATTATAGTCGTTGTTTGGTCATGAATTATAGCCGTTGGAGGTTTGCTTTGTCCATTTAACATGCATAGCTTGATCTGTTTCTTCAACCTGTCCTGATGATGAACCACACTGGTTGGTTCGAAACGTGTCGACAAATGAAATATCATGTGATTTACATCAAAAAATATTTGGTAAACTTGATATGGATCATATAAGCCTTAATTCAACAAAACTCATTCTTATTACCAGAACAACAAATTACATCAAAAGAACTGTCACAAGTCTTGCCGCTCAAAAATAGAGTAGAGTTTTACAATGAAAATACGAATCTTACTGACATCCTAGGCTTCTCTACTTATACATCTAAAGTCTCAAATGACTTCCTTAAAATTAGGGAGGCTCAGCTCCCAAGCTTGAGATAAATTGGTGCTTTGTCTCTCACTTTCTTGATTACCTTCTAGTCCTAATGATTTGGCTATTTGGACTCTGAGCTAATCGAGGAATATTCGAATGCGGGGGTAGTAAATGAGGAGGATTTACCTCCTATAATCCCTCTCCCTTGTCTTATTTGAGTTTTGACCTTGGTCTTTGCCAAAATTCCTTTCTTTTTTGCTTTAATCCTGCATTAAATGCACATTAGACCACAAAGCAAAATATCCAACTCTAACTCATCTCATAAAAAGAATATAATCAAAAGCATGCAATAAGTTATGAGAATAGGAGGTGAATTAAGGCTCATATAATTACCCAATGATGAGGCTCATCATCGCCCCCTACTGAAAGTGTTGCTCATCCTCTGAACAACTTAGTCAATATCCATATCATTCATGGCTCTAATATCCTCTCTGACATCACATGCCTCTGTTGTGGTCTCCTCTTCTTGTTGATAGAAGCCTACTTTCTTTTCTACCTCTTCCCACTACCTCTTTTCTTCTTCTTCTTTTCTCCCTTCTAGCTTCCCTAAGAGTAGTGGTGCACTGATTTTTAGGCCTATCCAATTGACCTTCAACATTTGCATAGATTTCTTGTACATAGGTGCCTTGTTGAGTGCATCTCTCAACCATTAAGGGGAGTGATATTCTCTTATCTTTAAGCTATATGGCAGTGTGTTCTATCTCCTCAGATAAGCATGCAGTATACTATCATCTTCTAGTAGCCTAAACATGTCCTCAAAATTTGAAATCACTTGCTCTTGGGAGGCAAGATATCTAGGTGCTAGTTGAGGATCATTTGCAATCAAATTATGGGCACTAAGGAGGGACATGGGATTTGATTGTTTAGCTCTGATAAAAAGAGGTTTTGCTTGCTCTCTTGCCAATATCCTTTTCATCTCTGCAGCTCTTGACTCCTCACGGTTCATCCATGATGCCAAAGCCATTAATTGTAGATCTCCTAGCTTGGCATTAGGGTCCCATACATTCATGTCTGTGCCATATCCTTTAGTGTACTTTGATCACAAAGATCAATAAACTACTTGTAGTCCTGAAATGGCATGCTTCCCTTCTGTGCTAGTGTCTTAATCTAAAACTACAACCATTTTTCTTTGAGGTAGAGAGCATATGATTTAGTTGGCATCCTACAGTATATTTCCTCCAAAGAGAGGCTGGACATACATTGCTAATTGGTTCTCGCTTTCCTGTAGCTGTCCCCTCAGCCATGTATTTTCTGTCTCTAGTTGATTTCTCATTATAGCTTCTCTATCCCTCAAGCTACTTAGCTCTCTTCCCATTTCTTTGAGTTTCTCTTCCATGTGCCCAATTTCTTCCATCCCCTTTGATTTGGTGATGTACATCCATTGATGAGTTCTCACCCTCTCCTTCTCTAGCTCGAAGAACAGTGGGATGGAAAATTTTTGAGGTATGACCCTTCCTCCTTCAATAAATCGGTAATAGGAGTCCAAGTTAGGTTGGGGGCTAGGTTCTTTTGTCTTTGGGTCCTCCTCTTTGGCTTCTTGCTACTCCCCTACCTTCCTTTCCAATTTTTGTGCATCATGTAGATTTAGCAGAGTATTCTGTAGGACTGTTTTTGCTTCATGTAGATTTTGTTGTGGATCCTGTAGGATTTCCTTACCCTTTGAGGAAGTTGATCTAGTAGTAGGCCTCCTCACATGGGTGATAGGGGACTTAGGGGAAGGCATTTTGTCTTTTCGTGTAGGGGAATCTTTAATCTCAATAGGAATTTTGGTTGATTTTTGTGTCTTCCCCAGTCTTATTCTTGTGCTCTTTCTTGTCCTGAAATATAGTGGGGTCTGCCTCTGACTTTTTCCTTTTTTCTTGATTGTGGTGCTGAGAGCGTGAGGGTAGCTGCTACCTTTCTCTCAGTGGCCTCTAGAGACACGCTAGGTGAGTCCTCTTTGAGTTTTGTCCCCTCTGTTCTACTGCCTTCTTCCTCTCTGCCTTTCCTGTCTTATTCTTCCCTTAGATCTTCCTCATCTCTATTAGTTTCCTCCTTAATTTCCTCTGTTTCTTCATCATCCTCCTTCTCTTCTCCCTCTTCTTGTTCATCTTCATCATGTTCCTTTGTGTCATCTCCTTCTTCATCCATCCCATCCTCATCTCCTTCTATATCTTCCTCTTCATGTTTTACTTGCTCTTCAGTGATAGTAGGACTAACATCATAAGTGAGAGATTTGATGTCATCCTCTTCTGGCATGTCTCTGAAAACTGACCATGTTATATGGGTTCTAAGGTTTTGGAGGGCATCTTATATGAGGATATTAATCAGCCCATGGTGAGATAATTGTTGGGAATTCCCCTCCTTCACTTTGATTCTTGAGTCTATGAGTGATTGAAGCAAGAAATATGGTATGATGAGCCTTTGGTGAGGGGGTTTCTGCCCCAAATCTTAATTCTTCAAGGATCCTGAAATGATATCCATAGAAAAAACTATACCTACCCTCACATGAGATGTGTTTGATTAGTTGGTAGCCTACATCATTCGATAGATATGGTAGACTTTCCCTCCTTCATTTTTATCCTTAGTGGGTTCCTCACCTTCTAAAACAAAATTTCTTTTGGCAACTTGGCTATCTCCTTTGTCTTATTTTCTCCATGGTATTCCTAGGGGAAGTGTGGCGACTCTACTAATGAACTCAGGGGTGAAATATATACTGAGGCCCCTTATTACAACAGTGGCATGGATTCTGGTGTTGGGACTGAGGGAGAGAGAAAATTCTTGAGCCACCTCATCATCATACCCTCTAAATTTTTCGAAAAACCCCATCCAATTATGTCTTGTGAATATTTCAAGAACCTTGGGGGTGTTGTTGGATTCTCAAACTGTTTGTGGTCTCTCTCCTATTAAACCCTCTTGTCATGTTGCTGGTGAAGGTTCAGGAGAAAATGAGAGGGTTGAAACATTTTTTCAAATGCAGGAGAAAAACAGATATGAATGTGTATTTAATTCCCTTCACAGAGTTGCTAAATTCACTCCAATTTAGAGTATACTTGTTTCATTTACTTGCAAAGGGGAATGTAATTTTCGAGCCTACTTATTTAGACTGGTTGCAGTGGCACAATCCCGTGATATCCCTTCTGAACTCTTCTCTGCCAATCCTATAGGAAGTCTTTGTGTATCCTGTAGACACTCTCTGTATCCTGTAAGAATTCCTCTGCATGCTCCTGTAGGAATTCCTATGCAGTGAACGATAGATATTTGCTTCTAGTGGGTTGCCTGGGTTATGATAGCGACCTAAGTGAGGGATTTTCGAGGAGGTGAAATGCATGAATGCATGGGAACGATGTTTTATTTCCTCTTATGGTGATTCGAGGTGAGGTGGTGTGCTGGTAGAAAAGGTACATTGACATTTTTGGACCGTTGGTCCCCACTACCACCTCATCATTTCCCACTCCTTGTAATCAACTCCCACCTCGTAAACCCATAGTTTAATTGCTTTTTTTCCTACTGCTCTATCTTTGAGTTAACTGCAACCACGTGTGAGAGGACACCCGATTGTGAATGTGTTGATTGAACGAAGGTGGCCAAGTTAACTGGCCACCTTTTTCACTTATAAACCAACTATCTCGTAACCTTACAATTTTTTACCACATAATGCATATGAGAGAGTGAACGGGATACTTACCTATCGTTTCAATGCTATGCTACAGTTGTCGAAGACTAGAGGTGTTGTTGTGTATATTATATGCATGCCACTCTTCTTCCTCCTTTTGCTATCTGTTAATGGCTTCTTTGTTTTTGTAGGTATCTGTGGTTGAATATCTAATGTTTTTGCTTTGGATCTCCTTGATCATCATGGTGAAGACTTTTTGTTGGTGTGATTCATATTTTGTGGGATAGGCTACTACGAGATTTCCTACAGGATGTCCTGTAGCTGCTTCTCCCTTAGAATTGTTTAATCATTTTTCTTGTTGGGGCTGTGAGGATGGGGACATGGATGGAAGTGTGGAGAGAAAAGGATACTTAGGTGATTTTCTTTACTCCTCTCTATTTCCTTTTTTCTTCTCTTTGAAGACTGGAAAAAAACTGTTGAAACTGATATTTTTTTTTAATGGTGAGGGCAGGGATCATGATAGTGGACACGATGAGGTGCCAGATCATGAATAGGGTGAATTTTAGGGACCTAACAAGTCCATGATTTTCCTTCGGATTGCTTCCTGTAGTATTTCTGGGTCACTGTAATTCCTACAGGATCATCCTGTAGGTTCTCAATGGATCCTGTAGAAAACACAATGTTTGTATAAATTGAAGCAATGGAGTGGAAGAATGACAAAAATTGTGGAGGGATGCATGGTAAGGAGTGAAAAAATGAATATATGAGTGGTAGGGGTCTCTTTGGGAACCCATTTTTCTCCTTAACTATCCTTCTCGCCCACCTGCAAATGGAAATTTCATGATAATTTTTTTTTTGAAAAACAACTAGTCTGCCTCATATAGGTTTTCACCCTAGCTGTTTGTCCTGGGCGCCTCGAGAAAGGTTTTCACCCAGGGATCTTCTTATTCTCTCTTTCTTTTTGTTTTTTTTTCTCTCTTTTTTTTGTCATCACTAGGCCTCCTCAAGAGGTTTTCAACCCAAATATGGGACTCAGGCGCCTCATGGAGGTTTTCACCTAAGTCCTTATTCATTTTTCCTTTTTTTTCTCAGTGATTTGATGAGGGAGGAGCTAGAACTTGCTCCACTATCATCACTATTTTATTGATATCATCAACGGACTCTTGTTTTGATAAAGGTCTCTAGTACATTTTCAATCGATGTCCATTAACAAGCAAAGGAATGGCTTCTTCATCTATGTTTTTGATTTGCATTGAACCATTATCATGGCATCTTTCCACAACATAAGGTTTGAGCCATCTTGTCCTTAACTTGCCCTTGAAGTATTTATACCTAGAATCATATAACAATTCCCAATTGCTCCTCCTTGATATTTTTATCATGCCATATCTTACTCTGAACTTGAGCTACCTCTGTATGTAGGAGGGCATGCATTCTGAATTCATCCAAACCATTCAATTGGAACAATCTCTCTTTCTATGCATTGCTGAGATCCAAATATAGTTGGGATGCCATCCTTAATGTGTTATATTCAAATTAAATGGATAACAAGGTCTTTTTCCCATAGACCAAATCATACGGTGTGAATCCAGTGGTGGTCTTCCATGTGGTATTATAGGCCCAGGTGGCTTCAACTAGCCTTTATTCCAAATCCTTCCTACTGCTACTCACCACCTTAGTTAAGATTCCCTCCAGTTCTCTATTGGTCACCTCCACTTGTGGATGATAGGGAGTGGAGGTCCTATGCTTGATCTTGTGATGGTTGAGCAAGTCTTCGATCATGTTGGAGGTAAACTGGATGCCTTGGTCTACGACCATCTCTCTAGGGTACCCAAATTTGTGGAATAAATTCTCCCTTAGGAACTCAACCACCTTTCCTTCTATTCTTGCTTTAATTGCCTTGGTTTCAGCCCACTTAGTCAAATAATTAGTGCACACAATAATTTATTGTTTTTTCTTTGGAGGGTAAATAGGCCTAATGAAGTCCATGTCATACTTGTCAAATCGCTCAAAAGTCACTTGAGGCTGAAGAGGCGTTTCATCTCTTGGAGTAGGCCTTCCCATCCTCTGGCACTGATCACATTGACTAGTGTATTTTTTCACATCTTGATGAAGAGTGGGCCAATAATATCCTGCTTGTAACACTTTGAATGATGTCCTCTTTGCTGCAAAGTGACCTCCACAAGGCCCATCGTGACAGGTCAGAAGGATGTCAAAGACTTCCTCTTCCCTAACACACCTTCTCAAGATTTGACTTGGGCCAAGTTTGAAAAGATTTCTCCCAATCCAAGTGAAGGGGGAGATTTTCCTGACTATCTTGCTCTTTTCTTTGGAGGACAAGTTTGGTGGGAAATGTGATGATACCAAATAGTTTTCTATATCAGCAAACCATGAAGAGGGAATTGAAATAGAAAATAAGTGCTCATCTGGTAACTAGTCATCCACCGTCCCTTCTTCACCTACAGGAAAACTTACCCTAGATAAAAAGTCTGCAACAAAATATTCCTTACCAGGCTTATCAACAATGGTTAGATCAAACTGTTGTAATAAAAGTTACCATCTTAAAATTTGAGCATTCACATCTGGTTTGTTCATTAAATATTTGATTGCAACATGGTCAGTATGCAAAAATGTTTGATAGCCTATAATGTATTGCATGAATTTCTTTAATGAATGGAAAATAGCCAGGAGTTCATTTTTTCTCACTCTATAATTTAGTTCAACCTTTGATAAGTTCTTACTAATAAAATAGATATTGTAAGTTCATTTTTCATCTACCTGACCTAGGGCTACTCCTATGGCTTTGTGTGAGGCATTAGCATGAATATGAAAGGGGAGGGCCCAGTTTGGGCCTCAAAGAATTGGTGCAGTGGTTAAGTTATCCTTCAGAATGTCTAAGGCCTCTTGACAACTTTTTGACCATCTAAACTCAGAATCTTTGGCCAACAAACCAAATAAAGGAGAGGCCAACTTGCTGAATTCCTTTATGAACCTTCGGTAGTATCCATCTAACCCTAGGAAACTCTTGACATCTCTGTACTTTTGAGGAGGTGGGATCCTTTGGATGATTGGCTATTTTGTTTGGGTCCACCTGTAGTCCTTGCTGAGATATTGAATGACCTAGCATGGTCCCTGCATTCATTAAGAATTCACATTTTTTAGGACTGAGATACAGGGTCATTTTAATACACTTGTGCAGTACTTTGGCTAGGTTAGACAGGGATTCTTGAAAATCATAGCCATAAGGTGTAAAATCATCCATATAAATATCCACCACATCATGGACTAATTCAGCGAAAATACTCAAGACTGCTCTCTAGAAAGTGGCAGAAGCATTTCATAGGCCAAAAGGAAGGACCCTATAGGAAAAAGTACCCCAAGGATAGGTGAATGTGGTATTATCCTGGCCTTCTGGGAAGATCTATATTTGGTTGTACCCACCGAATACATCTAGGAAAGAGAAAAACCTTTTTCGTGCCAGTCCATCTAGCACTTAGTCAATGAAGGGTAGAGGAAAATGATCCTTCTTTGTGGCTTTGTTCAACTCCATGTAATTGACACAAATCCTCCACTAGCCATTTTTCATGGGAACTAACACCAAAGGAGAGACCCACTCACTATCGAAGATAGGGTAAATGAATCCCGCATCTAGCAGTTTTTGTAGTTCTTCTTTGACTATATCTTTAAGAGCTAGATTCATCCTCCCTGTAGTTTTTGGACTGGCTTGTGACATTCTTTGATGTATATGTGGTGAGTACACACTGAGGGGTGTACTCACTTCATTTCCTTGTAACTCCAAGTGAAGGCTTCTATATTTTCCTTTAACATATTGCATAGCTTCTCCTCTTTGAGAGAAGAAAGAGATGGATTGATTTTCAACGTTCTCTCTGGGCCGACTTCTATGGTTTTGACACGAAGTGAGTTAGAATCAGCCAAGCATAATTGAATTGGATGATTTTTCTAGGTTTCCTTTACTGCTTCTTCTAAAGGTAATAAACCGAGAGTTGGGCTTTGGAGTAGGTGTTGAATCAAGTCGTCCTCATCTTGTTTTCCTCCTCCCATATTTGCTTCCAAAGCATAAAGTTGGGCGATATAAACTTCATCTTCTTCGTCCTCCAAACATTAAGGTAAATCATGCTCTAGAGAAGGTTGAGCAGGATGGTATAGGACTAACTGCTTGGAAATATGCCCATTCTTGATGGTAATACTCTCAGCTCTGCAGCTAATGCAAGCATCAGCAGTGGCCAACCATGGCCTCCCAAGGATGAGAGGATTACCAGCAAGCTTAGCCTTAAGCTGGAGAACTAGGAAATCTGTAGGGTACTCCCATGAGTCAATGGAGACCATCACATCCTCCACAATTCCCTCTGTGGTTACTATGGAATGGTGTGAAAGTTACAAAACTGTTTTGGTCTTCCTTAATGAAACTTGGAGGTTGAGCTTGAGCATGGTGTCCTTGGTAATCACATTAATGGCAGCCCCAAGATCGATCAAAGTGTGTGGGACAATGGTGCCATTGATGTGAACATCTACTACAAGGCTTCTAGGGTCCAAACATTTTGGACATATTACCTGCCCCAGCATTAAGTCGAACAAATACCCAATGACATTAAAGGTAGGGGCATCCCTTTTTCACCTCCCTGTATGCTTGAAGCATTTCTCCTTAATCAACTTATTGTAAATGGGAACATCTTTTATTTCCTGGAGAAGGGGATCTTTACACATAGATTTTTCAATTCTCCTAGAAGTTTAGTCTCTTCTGGGGTAGGCTGGAGTGTTTGGGCTAATCTCTCAGTAAAGGGTTGATTTACTTTAAAGTTGCTTTCCTCTCTTTCTTCCTCAACCTCCCTAGGGGGAGGGGGGCATTGGTTATCTGGGCGAACTCTCCCAGATCTCAGTTTAATCTCCTGGATTTCCACATCATAAGCTGGATATGATGTATCTCCAATGTATACTTGTTGAGCCTACCTAGTATTGTTCAGGTTTGGATTTGGCTCAAGAGGCATCTGAGGTTTCTTGGTTGGAGCAGAGTGTAGGAGTTATGGTTGGGAAGGTGGTGGAGGAAATAGAGCTAGATCATTGTTGTATTGGGGCCTCCACCCCTGGAGTGGTGTATTCCACTGAGGTTGTGGTGGAGCATAAGGTTGAAATGAATGGCTGGCTGACTAGGAATGATACTAATATGCATAGGACCAAGGAGGGGGTGTAGACTAGGAAGGATGAGCAGGAGGTACCCAAGAAGGTATAGTTGTGGTTTGGTTGGGGTTGTAATATGCATGGGATGACCCTTGCATGACTTGCTGGTATCGTCTAGGCCCATGAGGTCTCCTTTGGTTAATATAGCAAAGCTACTCAGTGACCCCTTCAGCTCCTTAATATATGACTTTGATTCTGGGTAAATAAGGGTAGTTGTCTGTGGAGTGGTTTTCTTCACAGACCAAGCAAATTTCAATAGAGTTCAATGGACATTCATTCCTAGGATGCCTCCTGGTGCATCTGGGACAAAATATGGCCAAGGTTCTCTCTGCTTCCTCCTGCTTCCTTTTAGTCTTCATGGTGTCCATTTCCAAGGAAAGGGTTGGCAACATCTCACTTTTGAAATATTACAACATGTTTCCAATTTCACCCTTAATGGATGAGTTGGAAGATGATGTACTGGCCATAGGTTGACTACCCCTACCCTTTTTCCTAGCTGCCCTAGAATGGTTTCTAGAGACAGACTTGATATCCTCATACGGTAATTGGTAGATATCTCCTCTTGCTAGCAAATGCAAGGTATCCAGAAGATTTTCTCTTACTCACCTAAGTAGGACCAACTTTAGTGACTCAAGGGCAAGTGTGAACCTGGCCCTTTTGTAACTAATATGGAATATTTCTTCGTAGTCTTATAAGGATTCAACATGGCCTATGATCATCCTGAAAATTTCTTCTTTAGTATCCTTTGACCGACAGTATTCCCGATATTTGTTGTTAAAGGCCTGCTGCATCTAAGCCCAATTTGTGATGTTATCTCTACGTAAACCCATGAACCAACACAATGTTTCATCCTTGAGGGTATATGGAAATAGTTTTAACTTTTTCTCATCATCTATATAGTCATAGGTGAGGCATATAACAACAAACTCAAATGGGAAAGTGTTGGGGTCCTCTGTGGTCAGGCCATGGAAATGAGGTAGGGTAGAGATGCTTATATTTTTTGTCTTAGTGTCCCCATTGGCTTCCCTGATGGGGAAGGCACCCTCAAATCTCTCTCTATTCCCTCTGTCATTTCGGTTTTCAACCATTGGTTCAATAGGAGTGGGTTACTCCTTTTTTTCTTCCCCTGTAGGTTCTTCAAATATATCAGGTTGATCACCTAAGGGTTCCTCAAGTTCACAACCATCGAAGAAGAGAGAAGGCTGGTTGTTGGATGCAGTGGGGGTATTTGGCAAAAATTTCCCTAAGTGGTCCCTATTTCTATGAGGCATGAAAGGAAATATTTTTGGGTTGGTTTTGTATTCTTTTTAAAACTTGGAAAGTACTTATAGAATTGAAATTACTGATAGAATAAAAATTACTGATAGAATGAAAAAGCTACTTGCTGAATTTAAATCCTACTTGTAGAATGGAAAATAAAGAAGATAATGCAAAATGAAAGAAAGGAAAGAACTAGATTACTTTTGCAGAAATGAACAAATGACAGAATATTGAAGACAATAAATAGAAGAAAAGAAAGAAGTAATCACATTATACTTAGACACCTCCCTGACAACGGCACCAAAATGTGATGAGCGCCAGTATTGCAGCGAGGATGATGCAACTCCTGGGCTACCAGCTTTACTTATCAACCCGAGGTTCGTAGAAACTTGGAGGTGACAGTGTTGTATGCACAAGTAAAAGTGATGGTTCTCCCTGTTGTCACCATTTCGATGGCAAGAGACCACTGGGTTACAAGCCAAACTTCTATAGAGTTATAAGAAGATTGATTCTTTGATGAAAGAAAGGAAAATCTACTCTAAAAGAGTTACGCTATTGTAGTAATGGAAAAAGCCAACATGTCATGCTAAACCACACCATATCCTAATTAACCATTTAAGAAGCTATGCTAAGCAGAGATGCTAAATCAACAATAAAAAAGTTCTACTATCTAAGCTACAGAAGTAAAACACATCAAACAAGACCAATGTGCAAGTAAAGAAACTAAAGTAACTCTATTTTCACTTTTTGGTCTTTTTAGGCAAAATCAAGTATGAAAAATAATTGTCCTTGTGAATGTGGTAGGTGGATTGAAGGTGTTTGAGGATGGATAGAAGGTTTATGAACTGGTTGGATGGTGTGGTGGGGTCCTAGAAGGCTTTTTTGTGACTTCCTACACGTTTCCCATCAACTCGATCTTAAAACAATCCGTTTTAGGAAAACCTGCATGATGTACTAGAAACCTACAGGATGATCCTGTATGAATTACAAGGAACCTACATGATACAGCCGAGAGATAATTTGATGCAGGAGCATGATGCTTGAAGACAAAAGGCTTCGAATTTATTCCAAAAACACAAAAAACGTTTACAAGAAAAGGAGTGGGATCCTTTAGCTGTCAATTTACAAAGTTTTATATATAGGATTTGAGCTAGGATTTATGGATCGAGTGATTTTATAATTAATACAAGTTGTTTAGATTCAGTTGAGATTATCAAGGAGAATATCAACCAGATTAGATATTTTCTAAGATCATGCAGATTCAGTCCATGGATTAAGAATCTGATTGTTAGAAAGAAATGGTATTTATGTATGTTCTAAATGATTGTAAATGGATTTTGACTGATTTGGCTTGATTAGGCCATATAAGATTAAATTACAGAAATTGTATCCCTGTGTATTTGTGTATAATTGCTCAATCTCGGAGGCATTGTACTCCTTCAAAATATCTCTAAGTTCTATTGATTTACAGTTGATTTTGAATTAATGTATGTAAAATCTATATTGTATCACACAATCTTGTGATTTTTGTGTTTTTAATTAAATTGGTTATGTCCTAAAAACATCGGAGAATATGGTTTGAGAAAAGTTAAATGTAGCGGAGGTGTTAAGTTTGGCAGAACAGAGAAGAGGAACCTGACAAAATCGTGTTAACCAAGCGAGCCTAGAACCGTTTGATCTATAGATCCAGTAGATCTAATGATCATCGGGCACCAATGAGCTCATGCGTTAGTCAACGAAGGAAAGTGGTTTTTTCAGTGTAGTTGTTTATCGGGTGGAGAAAAGTGGTAAGATGTATTTTGGAATTATAAGAGATTCCATTAATAGACCGACACGTAGCACTTGGGTAGAGAGGAAAAACCACTCTATCGAGTGGACAAAATTTGCGCAAGGTCTCCGTCCGATATCGCTATTAACCATTGGATCAAGTGTGCTTTGATTAACAGTGGAGGATATTGGTTTAGTTTTATTGATTGAGTAAACCAACAACAGTCTGATTGAAAATTAAGAACAATGGTGGAGAGTTAGCACGATAATGTTTGGAAAAAAAGGACGTGATAGGGAATTAACCAAAAGTTTGAATTCCTTTTGGTTCTGTGCAAATTGAAAGGTTGTCATATTGCAGGTAAAATTAAGCAGTTATGCTAATTTAGCAGAATAGTCAAGTTTGGAGGTACATGACTCATACTCCAAAGGAAATCCAAGAAGAAGTTCTACCTAAACTCGCAGAAATCGTTTCTGGATTTGGACGATTATCCATTACACCTGCACCTAGAGCACCATTTGTGGTATCAGATTAGTTTATTGACACTGATCAGAATCTCAACGATTAGAAAAGGAAATACAACATGGTTTTCAGAGTTGGAAGAGGACGTTGTAGAAGAGGATGACCAGTTGCAAATGCTAAAGTGTTGGAATCTATGCAATAGATGCAAGCTAGATTAGAAGGAATGGAAATGGGAAGATATGTAAATGTTGGAGATGTCAGTGAACCTGAAGCTGAAGTTGCAGAAGAAGAAGACCCTGTATAAGTCACTCCTGAAATGAGATTCTTTAAGTCAGTGTTGAGATCCACATCTAGACCCAGGCTTGAGGTTTCAGTTTATACATGAGGTTTAAACCCAGAGTAATTAATAGATTGGATTAATGACATGGATAAATTCTTTGATTATAAAGAAACAAGAGAAGGGAAGAGATTGAAATTTGTTGTCACAAAATTGAAAGGACATGCAACAATTTGGTGGGATGGAGTGCAGGTAGAAACAAGGAGACTTGGTAAGCAACCAATTAAGAATTGGAACTTGAGGATGAAAAACTTGAGGGGTAAGTTATTTCCAAGTGATTATCAACAAACATTATTTAGACAGATGCAGAATCTTAGACAAAGGTCTTTGATAGTGAAATAATACACAAAGGAATTTTACAAAGTGAGTATAAGAGATGGAAAAATTCAAGATATAAATGAGAAGGTTGCAAGATATGTGAATGACCTTAGAATGGACATTCAAGATGAGATAAGTATGGTGTCTCCTAAAACAATAGAAGAGGCTTATCAGATGGTATTGAAGGCTGAAGAAAAACTCATGAGGAAGCAATATGCCAAAAATAGAGGTAATTTCTGAGGAAGGGGAAGTCAAGGTGGTAGAGGAAGATCTATAACAACTAGAGATGGAGCTAGCAGTAGCTCAAGTCAACATGCACCCACGGAGAGAGGTGGCAGAGGTAGAGGAAGAGAAATTAGATGTTATAGATGTAACAAGTTGGGACACAGAGCCTATGAGTGCCTAGAAAATATGGGAATGAATCAAAGGAATGAAATTGTTGCAAAAACTGAAGAGGAAACAACAAAGGTAATAGAGGAAGAGAATGTACAAGAGAAAGGGGAATATTTGGTAGTCAACAATTTTTTTTTAAAGCCAACTAAGGAAATTATTGAACCAGCACAAAGAAAAACCTTATTCAGGACTGTGTACAAGGTTCAAGGGAAGTGTTGTCAGATGATAATAGACAGTGGTAGTACAGATAATTTGGTCTCCATAGAAGTCGTGGAGAAGTTGAAATTGCAAAAAAAGAAACATTCAACACCTTACAAGGTGTCATGGCTTCAAAAGGGATATCAATT
Source organism: Pinus tabuliformis (assembly GCA_031772625.1). Classification (NCBI taxonomy): domain Eukaryota; kingdom Viridiplantae; phylum Streptophyta; class Pinopsida; order Pinales; family Pinaceae; genus Pinus; species Pinus tabuliformis. The sequence continues at coordinate 913,105,390 of CM062815.1, read as the reverse complement.
GGTAGTGAATGAGCAATGTGAAGTGTAGTTGCAGTTGGGTAAATATAGAGACAAAATTCTGTGCGATGTGATGCCAATGGTTGTGTGTCACATATTGTTGGGTAGCCCTTGGTAGTATGACAGAGGAGCTATGCATGATGGAAAGAAGAACACATACAAATTTAGAAAAGATGGTGTCAATCATACATTGTTGCGAATGGAAGAAGTGGATACATCAAAGAAACCTGATCCAAAGACCCTTTTGTTGAGTGGAAAGGAGTACTTGCAGTAGATGGAAGAAGATGAGGTAAGTTTTGCATTGGTTTGCAAACCCAAGGTAATAATTACTTTCACAAAAGTTTTTGATCTACCAATTGAAATTCAAGAGATGTTGGACAGTTATTGTGATATCATTGTAGATGATTTTCCTGATGAGTTACCACCCATTAGAAAAATCAGTCATAACATAGATTTAATTCCAGGAGCAAATCTACCTAACAAAGCATCTTACAGGATGACTCCCACAAAGAATGAAGAGATCAGGAAACATGATCAGGAATTGTTAGACAAGGGACTTATTAGAGAGAGTTTGAGGCCTTGCGCAGTGCCAACTGTGTTGAGCCCAAAGAAAGATGGAGGCTAGATAATGTTCAATGATTCAAGATCAATCGATAAGATAACAATCAGGTATAGATTTCCTTTACCCAGAATCGAAGATTTGATGGATTGTTTGAGTGGAGCTAGATATTTTACAAAGTTAGATTTAAAAAGTGGTTATCATCAAATCAGAATTAGAGAGGGAGATGAGTCAAAAACTTCTTTTAAGATCAATGATGGATTGTATGAATGGATGGTAATGCCTTTTCGATTGTCAAATGCCCCTAGTACATTTATGAGGCTCATGAATGATGTTTTGAAAGAATTTATTGGTAAATTCATAATAGTATATACGGATGATATATTAGTTTACAGTAGATCAAAAGAGGAACATGTAAGACATTTGAATTATGTCTTACAAAGGCTACAACAAGAAAAGTTACTGATAAATTTAAAGAAATTTTCATTCATGAAGGAAAAATTGGTATATATGGGCTTTGTCGTTTCTGCTGATGGATTGAAGATGGATCTTGTTGGGTAGCATCAGTCCGCATAAGGGTTTTGGGATAGAAAGCCAAAAAAGTAGGATTAATTCATTGTAAAAACTCCGAAATATGTAGAGCACGAATTATAGTAGGATTGAGTCAAAGGGTAGTCCACTCGAAAGTAATGTAAAGAAATATAAATAGAGACAGCCCGCGCAGGGATCACGGGCCAAGGAAGGGTATAAATAGAGTGCGGCTCTATGAGGAAAAAGTAGTTTTTGGAAGGATGAAAAGTGATGGGTACTTGAAGGAGATAGAAAGAATCTGTAAGTCTGAGTCGAGGGAGAAGGGTAGGAGGTACAGGCTCTGCAACTGTGTGCGCAAAGGCCTGAAAAGTCCGTAGTTGTGTGCGCGGACCCCTGCAGCTGATCGCACAGGGTGGATCTGGATGTATTAAAGATAAAGTGGAAATAAAGATACGTTTCTTATGAAATTCTATGTTTCTTCTGAGCTATAATAATATCTATTTATTTTAATCTGCTTATGGTTTAAAGGAATGTGAATCTAGGTTCATTTTAATGCGCGAATCAGTTTTGTTGATTAAATGTTTACTTAAATACCTTGGTAATTGGTAACTATGTCATCTAATAGAGAAAGCACACTAATAAGAAAAATATAATTAAGCTGGGTCTGTGTGAAGACTGAGCAGCGCGGAGCTGTAAACCAGTGCATGAAACCTCCAGAACACACCTTCCTTAGGGTGCAGAAACCTAGTTCCAGCACCCTCCCCTACTACCTTGGGTGAGAACTCAGTCTGCGCTCCGTGGGCTGTTGCCGAAAGGGCTAGTAGCTGCGGGATTTTTTGGGCGAAATAATTCTTCTGAACCTGGGTCAGGCCCACATAAGCCAACAAATGGTTCCATTTCCAGGATCGGGATCTGCATAAGGGGTGTATGCTGTGAAGTGTAGGGATTCGATAGAAGGGAGTGTCAGAAAATCAAAAGGGTCAAGGACGAACAAGGGTAATTATGGCGAACATGATTCAGTTACCATTGCTCAAAGGCGCAGGAGGCAAAGACCTGGAACAATTTTGGTTTGTGCTAACATTAGTATGGAACGCGCAGCAGGTAGGAGATGATAATATCAAGAAAGCCATCTTAGTCAGCACACTGCAGGATCGCGCGCTAACATGGTACATGAAGTATTCAAGCATCAACCCAATAGCAGGGATAGCAGACTTCCATATTGAATTAACAAAGGAGTTTAGTCGGCCTAAGTCAGAAGCACAGTCGGTTGTGGGATTCAAAGATATCATGATGATGCCTGGTGAGACTCCATGGGATTTGGATTAGAGGTTGAAAAGCACTATTCGCGAGGCCAATATGACCTTTAAGGATGCACAACACTACACTTGGTTCAACGTATCACTAACGCCATATCTAAAATCGGCCTTGTCACAACAGAAGATCTCAACCCAATCAGAAGCGCTGGAGGTAGCAATGCACCTGCACGAAACCCCGGTACAGGACGTAGGGTTGGGATTTCAGCAGATCCAAGCATAGGTCCAAAATTTATGTTTAGAAATGCAGAAGTTAAAATAAAAATAGACAGCGCACCCAAAAGTGCGGGAAGAAGTATGGTGTATCAAGTGTAGGAGCCAAAGACACGATAAAGATCATTGTCTCGTCTCAGTGAATTTAATGGTAACAGGCGACCCAACACCCTTGCGACCAGAGGTATAAGTAGGACTGAGCATGATTGCCCCTCTCTGGTGCGCAATATGTCAGGTAGGAGAGAAGCACAACACTGATAATTGTCATCTATTACCAATATACAACCAGACCCCCCAATATCTCTTTTGCAGCTTTTGTAGATCGGTGGGTAACGAAGAAAGAGATTGTCGTAGCTATCAAATGTTGATGGACCAAACACCAGCCTATAGAATGCAGACTGAGGTGCAAGGTCAGGATTCAGCCGTGGCATTTACGCGCGGTGGGTTCCCAGGGCGTGGTTGAGGAGTGGGCGGAATGGGACCAGGAAGGGGTCATGGGCAGCTAATCTGTTACAACTATGGGGGTCCAGGACATTACGCGTAGGATTGTACCAATCCAACCCGAGTATCATGCCCTTATTGTGAGCAATTCAGTCATGAGCTGCTAGATTGCCCCATGTTGATAGCACAGATCCACAACAAAAAGGCAAAACGTGCAATGCCTCCTCCAACAACGCAAAACATGCAAATGATGAGATATGAACCACATGATGATGAACCCAAGGTAAACATGGTATTACGGAGCGGTGCAGCCATAGGAGAGGTTGATGAGGAGACCAATATGGAAGCTAGGGAAAGCTTCACTCGTGTCTCTACCCCAGGTAGTAGGGATCGGTCTGAGTGGGATATGGAACCCTCAATGTTGACTACCTTCTTAGACGCATGCATAAAATTACTTCGCGACAACAGGGCATTTAGAGGGTTACAGGAAGTGATTAATAGGTGCGTAGGGTGGGGTGAACCTCGCGCAGTCCAGAAGTTAGGAAGATACGTGTCGTGAACGGGACAAGAGATGCGGCTAACGGTGCAGATTGGCGATTACAAGATGGATCGGGTCATTCTGGACTTAGTTTCAAATGCAAACGTATTACCTAAACAGACTTGGGAGCGCATGGGTAAGCCTACACTACAATGGTCACCTATTCAATTGTGGATGGCCAATCAACAGAAGACCTTTCCCATGGGAAGAGTCCAAGGAATTACAGTAGATATTGATGGCGCAAGAACCTGGAAGGATTTCAAAGTTATTGAAATCATGGAGGAAAGTATCCCATATCCTGCATTGCTAGGGATAGACTGGGCCACTAACATGAATAGGGTTATTGACCTCAAATAGAGGAAGATGATATTTGAGAAGAAGTAGTTCTATGTAGTCGTTCCACTAGATCCCATAGAAGGACCACGCTACAGAGAACTTGTGTGCAACGACGAAAGGGACAATGCATTGGATGGTATCTACAAAGTTGTTATACATAGGCAAAAGGAGGAGAGGAGACCCTCATGGGATTACGCCTCATGCACCAACGATTCAGACAAAGAAGATGAGCAATGGTGAAACAGGGTGAATGGGGTAACCACGCTACACTATAATATGACGACGAAATCCTTGTATTGCGTTAAAGCTCAGAACAACGAACTGCCAATGTATGATGGCTTGAAAGAAGTGGATGAATTCCTAGTTGAATTCGAAAGCACAGTACTAGAGTACCACCGGTTTGATGTGCTAAAATGGGCACTGCGCACGACACTGGCACGATGGTGGGGTACCCATGAAGGAACCTTCGAAGGTTAGCGAAGCTGTAAGTGCATGATGCATATAATATTTGGGAAGCTAGCGCTCCGAATAACAGAGAAATATGATGGACGAGAGAATCTGCGCATACACCTGAGAAAATGGACCAAAGCTTACAGTGCGGAGCCTCAACCAGAATGGGTGCACTTATTTTATCATGCCCTAGATTTCATTCGAAGGAACTGGTATATGGAAACAGAGCTCCGACATGGCACCGACGAGTGGGATATCCTGCGCGAAGGGTTTCTGATGACGTTTCTCTTTGAAGACCAATGGATGGATACCGTGGACAACACCCTACAGTTACTAAAGGCCACCATCTCCAGAACACCATAGGAACCAGAAGAAGTCGTGACGTCAGATTGGTCACGACAGTTGAGCCAGGCCCTAGAATGTTACAATGTGCAAGTACATGATGATGAGGATGACCCACATAACATCAATATACCAGAATCTGAAGGGAGTCGTGAGGTGCGCAACCCCGAGATAGAAGATCCATACATCACGGTGCCATAGAAAACAAAGAAAGTAAATATCAGAACAGAGGAAGAGCCGAAGTATGCTACGCTTGGAGACTATTGGGACAATGCCACGGTGGAAAAGGTAGTCGAGCTGCTCCAGGAATACCAAGATTTATTCCCTACAAAAATTACAGAGCTGAAAGGGATTCTAGGAGACCTCAGAATGATGAAGATAACTTTGAAACCAGATGCGAAGCCAGTAAAGCTGCGACCCTACCAATTGAATCCAAAATACAAAGCAAGGTCCGCGAAGAATTGGACAAGATGCTCGCAGTAGGAATTATTGAACTAGTCGAAAAGTCTGATTGGGTAAGCCTTATGGTTGTGCAAGAGGAAAAACAGAAGGATGAGATCCACATCTACGTAGATATGTAGAAACTCAATGATGCTTGTGTCAAGGATCCGTTCCCAACACCCTTTATAGATGACGTACTAGAAAATGTGGGCGGACAGGAAGCATACTCCTTCACAGACGGATTCTCCGGGTATCATCAGATCAAGATCGCACTCGAGGATCGAAACAAGACAAATTTTGCTACCGAATGGGGTTTCTTTCAGTATACGGTGATGTCGTTTGGGCTGAAGAATGTGCCAGCAATATTTTTCCGTATTGTGGTAGGCGCCTTCAAGGAATTTATCCACAAGTTTTTAGAAGTCTATCTAGATGACTGGACTGTATTTGGCTTGGTTAAGAAACATGTCACGATTTTACGATTAATGTTGGATACCTGCCACTGACACCAAATTGAACGCAACCTAAAGAAGTGTACTTTCCTTGTCCCTTTCGGGAACTTGATAGGCCATGTGAGTTGTAAGTAAGGACTGATGGTTGATACAACAAAGATCTCTATAAGAATAAATCTACAAGTGCCGCGAAGTGTAAAGCAGCTACGCGCTACATTGGGACACACAAGCTACTACCGAAAGTTTATAAGAAATTACACCAAGATCACAGCTCCAATGGAACAGTTAGTGAAGAAGGATGCCACGTATTGCTAGAACGAGGAATGTAACAAAAACCTGGAAACACTAGAGGAAAAAATGGCATCTGCTCCTATCTTAGTCTTTCCAAAGTGGGATGTTGAATTTCATGTACATGTCAACGCATCGTGTATCACGTTGGGTGCGGTACTCACTCAGGAAGGCACAGAAGGAATTGATCACCAGATTGCATTCGCAAGTCGCAGGTTGTCCAAAGTAGAAAAGAATTACTCTACTACTGAGCGAGAGGGATTGGTGATGGTATACGTGCTCCAAAAGTTCCATCACTATCTACTCAGAGGACATTTTAAGATGTACACTAATCACTCTATACTCAAATACCTAGTGAATAAGCCTGTGTTGGGGGGGGCATCTGTCGATGGTTGCTACTGTTCCAAGAATATGAGTGTCAGGTTGTTGTAAAGCCGGGATGACTAAATGCAGGACCAAATCACCTGTCCTAAATTGAGACCGGCGAAGAACCAACAAATCTAGAGGAGGGACTCCCTGACGCCCAATTATATGTCGTGCGCGTTGCAGATGGCCACTTTGAAGATATTATCCACTTTTTAATCATGGGCACTGCACTACAAGGATATTCTATTCAGCAAAAAAGGAATTAGTGATATGCACAATAGATTTTACTGTAATTGCAAGCCACCTTTACAAAATGGGCAACGACGAAATATTGCATCAATATGTACCGAAATTCAAGCGTGGACAGACCCTAGCTGAAGCACATGGAGGGGATGCTGGCGGACATTATGCGGGCCGCGCCATAGCCCAGAAGATTCTTCGTGCCGGATTATGGTTGCCCACCCTACATCAAGATTCGAAAGCATATTGTCGGGCCTACGATGTATGTCAATGGATGGGCAAACCGTCACGAGGGGATGAAATGCCACTTCAGCCACAGATAATGCTACATTCATTTGAGAAATGGGTGATCGACTTCGTTGGGCCTATTGAACCATGAGGAAAGACAGGCGCTATATTATCACTACGACTGAATACTTGACCCGATGGGCCGAGGCACAGCCCGTTAAGGATTGCACAGTTGTGATAGCAGAAAAATTTTTGTTCGAGAACGTCCTGACCAAGTTTAGCTGCCCCAAAATTCTCATGAGTGATAGGGGAATGCATTTTTTGAATCAAACGATCAGCGCACTCATTGAGGAATTCTAGATATATCACCAACAGAGCATGTCCTACCATCCGCAAGCAAATGGGACCGTTGAGGCATTTAACAAAATTTTGGAGACCGCGTTGACTAAGGTCTGTAATGCATGACGAAATGACTGGGACTTGCACATTCTTGCTGTGCTATGGGCATACCGAACTACGTGCAAGAAGCTAACAGGCCAGACACCGTTTTTCTTAGTCTATGGAAAGGGGGTTGTTATGCATATGGAATATATTGTGCCAAGTCTTCAGATCACCGCAATCACAGGTATGGAAGACCGCAGGGCATTGGAAGAGAGGCTCGCACAGTTAGAAGAATTGGAGGAGGAATGGTTTCTTGCTGGATTCCATCAATAGGTACAAAAACAACGCGAGAAAGCATGGCATGATTGCCATATCAAGGTGCACACCTTCAAGGAGAATGATCTAGTATTGTTGTATGACAATAAGTTTGAAAAATTCCTAGTTAAACTCCGCATGCACTGGTTAGGACCCTATGTCGTCAAAGAAGTTACCGATGGGGGCGCGGTTTAGCTGGCTAAACTTAGTGGAGACCCCTTCCCAGGAAGAGTGAATGGAAGTCGCCTAAAGCTCTACACAGGTGGACCGACCGCCTGACTAGCCGTAAAAAAGATGATCTCACCACTCCATCCAGTTGAAAGAGAGCATAGGACAATAAAGCAGCCTAGGGGACAAATGCACGAGTACCACGGTGCGCGTACATTTGACCAAACAGGAGGATCACGGTTGCACAAGAAGGCTCACATGGATGCACTGATAAGAGCAATGATGACCATTGTTATCACTACTCACGACACGATGTTTGCATTATGGCAAAAGGGAGCGGGTGGAGGGCAATTAAGAGAAACAATACGAGCCAGATATGGAACGAATGGCCACAGATTTCACACGAGAAGGTTACACGAGCTGGAATAAGCGGCAACCAGGGCATTTGACATTCGCATGGCTTATAAATCACCAAGGGGAATCCACTGGGTGTCTACACTTTGGAAACACATATGGATCTATTCATTATCTCTGCACAAGGCATGTGCCCGAAGGTAGTAATCTGGCCAATGGAGGAGCAGGACTCTCTAAGGAGTATGGTATTGACAGCTGCGGATATCTCGTAGGCTACAACATCACTAGTAGAGGATCTACCAGGAAAAAGGGAATGTGAAGTAGAATTGGTCTAGATAACGTCGCCTCGCCTATGGGCAGGACAATGCACTACAACAGAACAATGAAAGGATGGAGAAACAGTGACCATGGGTGGAGATGCAATTAATAAGTTGCCTCTAATGTTCCTTGATGATGGGGATCTTATGGACAGCAGCCAGGGTCTTGTAAAATTGCAACACAGGCTATAGCGGACGGTGCGAAGAGAAGATATGAAGGTCAGAAGTGGCTGCGGTGGTACCAGGAGGGACCCCGTATGCGGCTCCATTGCTTGCACTAAAATCTTCGGAGGGGGTGTTCCGTGTTAACCGAGCAGAGAAGAATGAGCATCATCAGTTGCAAGACGTGGTAGAAACACTGAAGCAGGATCCAGACGAAGTGTTGCAGGAGACAATGAAGGAGCAGCAGGATGATGAGTGCCACTCAAAGGGAGGCAAATCGTGAAGCCAAGGCAGAGCATGTAGCCATGCCAGTGAGTGACTCGGGACGAGTCACGATGATTGTGTCGGGGGACTGTTGGGTAGTAGTGGTCCTGCGTAAGGGTTTTGGGATAGAAAGCCTAAAAAGTAGGATTAATTCATTGTAAAAACTCCAAAATATGCAGAGCGCGAATTATAGTAGGATTGAGTCAAAGCGTAGTTCGCCCGAAAATAATTTAAAGAAATATAAATAGAGTCGGCCCACACTGGGATCGCGGGCCAAGGAAGGGTGTAAATGTAGCGCGGCTCTATGAGGGAAAAGTAGTTTTTGGAAGGATGAAAAGTGATGGGTACTCAAAGTAGATAGAAAGCATCTGTAAGTCTGAGTTAAGGGAGAAGGGTAGGAGGTAGAGGCTTTGCAGCTGTGTGCGCGAACCCCTACAGCTGAGTGTGTAGGGAATATCTGGATGTATTAAAGATAAAGTGGAAATAAAGATAAGTTTCTTTTGAAATTCTGTGTTTCTTTTGAGCTGTCATAATATCTATTTATTTTAATCTGCTTATGGTTTAAAGGAATGTGAATCTGGGTTCATTTTAATGCACGAATCAGTTGTGCTGATTAAATTTTTGCTTAAATACCTTGGTAATTCGTAACTACATCATCTAATAGAGAAATCACACTAATAAGAAAAAGATAATCAAGTTGGGTGTGTGTGTGAAGACCAAGCAGCGCAAAGCTACAAACCAGTGTACAAAACCTCCATACCAAACCTGGACATCCCTAAGGTGCAGGAAACCTGGTTCCAACGCCCTCCCTTGCTACCTCGGGTGAGACCTCAATCCATGCTTCACGGGCTGTTGCCAAAAGGGCCGGTAGCTGTGGGATTTGTTACGCTAAATAATTCTTCCGAACTTGGGTTAGGCCCATATAAGCCAACAAATCCAGAGAAGATCAAGGCTATCATGGAGTGGCCTTCACCAAAAGGTGTCTTTGAGGTAAGAAGTTTTCATGCTCTTGCTACTTTTTATAGAAAATTCATAAGGAATTTTAGTAACATCAATGCTTCTAATATTGACACAATAAAGAAGGGCAGACAACCATTTAAATGGACTGCTGAAGCAGAAAAGTACTTGCAACTGTTGAAAAGGAAGATCACTGGAAAACCTATTTTGATTTTTCCTGATTTTAATAAACCTTTTGAAGTGAAGTGTGATGCTAGCGAAGAAGACATTAGAGCTGTTTTGAGTCAGGAGGATAGGCCTGTATCTTATTTTAGTGAAAAGTTGAATGAGTCAAAGAAGAAATATTATTCTTATGACAAGGAGTTTTATATAGTGTTGCAGTCTCTGAATAAGTGGAGAGATTAATTGATGTCCAAAGAGTTCATATCGTATTCAGATAACCATGCATTATTGTACATTATGCAACAGGCAAAGCTTAACTAGAAGCATGAAAAATGGGTAGAATACCTTCAAAGTTTTAATTTTGTGTTAAAACATATAACTGGACAATCAAACAAAGTAGCAGATGCCTTAATTAGAAAAATAATTTTAATTCAAGAAAGTCAAATTCAAGTGTTGGGTTTTGATTTTCTTAAAGATTTAAATATGTGAAAGAACTAGATTTTAAAGAGGCATTTGAAGCTTGTAGAAATCATGTTTTGTTAGACAGAAGCAAGTGGCTAGATTATTTCCTGCAAGAAGGACTATTGTTTAAAAGAAATCAACTATGCATACCAAGTTGTTCTATGAGGGAGAATTTAATCGAGGAGAAACGTAGTGGTGGACTTGGATGACATTTTGGTGCAAACAAGACTTATGAACAATTGAACATGTCCTATTTCTGGCCAAAAATGAGGTCTGAAGTGGAGAAGTATGTGAAATATTGTAAATTTCGTCAATACATGAAGGGAAGAAGTCAAAACACAGGTTTGTATGTTCCATTACCTATTCCAAATAGACCTAGGGATATGGCAAGTATGGATTTTTTTTTTTGGTTTACCAAAAACTCAAAGGGGAAATGATTCAATTTATATTGTGGTTGACAGATTTTTGAAAATGACACATTTTATTCCATGTTGTAAAACCAGTGATGCTACTCACATTGATAATCTATTTTTTAAGGAGATTGTAAGATTACATGGGTTACCTAAGTGCATTGTTTCAAACAGAGACACCATATTTGTTGGACATTTATAGAGGACATTGTGAAAGAAGCTTAGAACCAAACTAAGTTTTAGTTCAGCTTATCATCCTCAGACTGACGGACACACTAAAGTTGTAACAAAAGATTGGGTAATATTGTGAGAAGTCTTGCAGGTGAACATTCAAAACAGTGGGATCAAGTACTGGCACATGCATAATATGCTCATAATGATTCTCCTAACAGGAGTACTAGGCAGAGTCCATTCTGTATAGTTTATGGAATGCACCCAAGGGGAGTTTTTGAATTGAGAGACTTGGGAAAAGCTGAAATGAGAAGTGCTAAAGGAGAAGATTTTGCTACAGAGGTTCAAGCAATACATGAACAGGTAAAACAACAATTACAGGATAGCAACATAAAATACAGGAGCATAGAAGATTTGAAGAAAAGAGAAGTAAATTTTGAGGTTTGATATTTGGTTTTGGCACACCTAAGGAAGGAAAGATTTCCAAAAAGGGAGTATAAAAAGCTAAAGTTTAAGAAAATTAGACCATGCAGAGTCTTGAGGAAATTTTCTACAAATGCATATGAAATTGAATTACCCCCTGATATTGGTAAATCTCCAATTTTCAATGTCGCTAATTTGTATAGGTATGAAAGTGGAGATGCAGATGACAGAAAAGAGGATGAAGAAGAACAAGATATTGATTGGGTAAAACAGTTACCTATAGCAAAGGAATTGAAGCCAGATAGGATTTTGGACAAGAAATTGTTGAAGAAGGCAAGAGGACAGGAGTACTTTCAGTATTTGGTCAAATGGAAGGATCAACCAATTGTTGTTCAGCTACTTGGATGACAGATTCCATGCTACAGAAGTTGGGTAGTTCTATAGAAGAGGTTATGTACATGAGCCCATGAAGGGTTTTCTCCTCAGGAGTCTGATGCAAGAGCATGAGGCTTGAAAACAAAAGGCTTCAAATTTATTCCAAAAACACAAAAAAAAGTTTACAAGCAAAGGAGTGGGATCCTTTAGCCGTCAATTTAAAAAGTTTTCTAGAGAGGATTTGAGCTAGGATTTAGGGATTGAGTGATTTTATAATTAATTCAAGCTATTTAGTTTCAATTGAGATTCTCAAGGAGAATATCAACTAGATTAGATATTTTCTAAGATTAGGCAGATTCGATCCATGGATTAAGAATCTGATTGTTAGAATGAAATTGTATTTATGTAACATCTGAATGATTGTAAAAGGATTTTGACTAATTTGGCTTGATTAGGCCATATAAGATTAAATTATAGAAACTATATCCCTGTGTATCTGTGTATAATTGGTCAATCCTAGAGTTGTTGTATTCCTTTGAAATATTTCTGAGTTTTGTTGATTTACAATTGATTTTGAATTAGAGTATGTAAAATCTGTATTGTATCGCACAATCTTGCATTTTTTGTGTTTTGAATTAAATTGGTTATGTCCTAAAAACATCGGAGAATATGGTTTGAGACATGTTAAATGTAACAGAGGTGTTAAGTTTGGCATAATAGAGAAGAGGAACTGGACAAAATCATGTTAATGAAGGGAGCCTAGAACCGTCTGATCCACAGATCCAATAGATGTAACGATCATTGCGCACCAATGAGCCCGTGCATTAGTCAATGAAGGAAAGTAGTTTTATCGATGTAGTTGTTTATCGAGTGGAGAAAAGTGGTAAGATGTATTTTGGAATTCTAAGCGATTCCATTAATCGATTGACACATAACACTCAAGTAGGGAGGAAAAACCACTCTTTCAGGTGGATAAACTTTGTGCAAGATCTCCATCCGATTTCACTATTAACCATTGGATCAAGTGTTCTTTGATTAACCGTGGAGGATCACCGATTAGTTTTGTTGATTGGGTAAACCAACAACTGTCGAATTGAAAGGTAAGATCAATGGTGGAGAGTTAGCTCGATAATGTTTGGAAAGAAAAAGCGAACGTGATAAGGAATTAACCAAAAGTTTGAATTACTTTTCGTTCCATGGAAATTGAACGGTTGTCATATTGTTGGTAAAATTAAGGAGTTCTGCTAATTTAGCAGAATAGCCAAGTTTGGAGGTAGATGACTGCTACTCCAAAGGAAATACAAGAAGAAGTTCCACCTGAACTGGCAGAAATTGTTTTTGGATTTGAACGATTATCCATACACCTGCACCCAGACCACCATAATTGCAATTTGTTGGACGTGTTGGAAAGCTTAGGAAAGGTATGTGATGGGTGGAATGGAGTGTTAGAAGGTCTAGGATCACTTAGGAGTCAATATCCAAGATAAGAGATGGATAGATTCACTCAATGTGTATAGGATATTTTCGATGAAAATGATGAAAAACTAGTGATGGTGGTGGTGAAGACGAGCGATGGCTAAGGTGGATGAAGTGGAAGGTGGATACTAGTTATGAACTCTTGGTCTCCTCCTAAAGCACCTACTCTACATAAAACATGTGTTTCTTCGAAAAAAGCTATGCAACAAAATACATTTTCATAAACTAGAAAAGCATGAATCAACTGCCTATATTATGCATGAAGAAAGTTGATGAAGGGAATGAAAGCGTGAGTGAGATCTTATTGCAGAAATGGAGATGGAAAAAGATGACAATGAAATCTGCCTTGCAACATTACCAAAATACTAAATTGAAGACAACAAACTCCAAAGCTCATAAAAGAACTAGAAATATGTGTTTTTGGGGCTGCTGAAGGGTCTCTTCCTCAAGTCATGGTCCAAGAGGGAGGAAGTGAGATCGAGACACCTTCTGAAAACCTTTTGGTGATCCTTTTTCTCCTTGCTAACCTGCTACTTGAAAGAAGGCACAAATGGAAGAAAACTATTACACAACCAATCTGATCTACACCACTTGTAATGCAAATTCGTCTAATAAGCAAATTAACAATTAAGCTATGAATCTACACTAAGAATACATGTACAATAAATAGGAGCCTTGGCTGCTAGGTTGGGCCCTAACCCAAGAGCTTGAGCCCTATGATTTAACTCAGTTCTAGCTCAAAACAAAACTCATTCTTATTACCAGAACAACATCAAAAGAACTGTCACAAGTCTTGCCGCTCGAAAATAGAGTAGAGTTTTACAATGAAAATCCAAATCCTACTGAGGTCATAGGCCTCTCTACTTATAAATATGAAGTCTCCAATGACTTCCTTAAAAATTAGGGAGGCTCGGCTCCCAAACTCGAGATAAATTGGTGCTTTGTCTCTCACTTTCTCGGCTCCCTTCTAGTCCTCATGATTTGGTTGTTTACACTCTGAGCTGATGGAGGAATATTCGAATAGAGGGGTAGTAAATGAGGAGGATACCTGCTATAATCCCCCTCCTTTGTCCCATTTGAGTTTTGACCTTGGTCTTTGCCAAAATTTCTTTCCTTTCTCCTTTAATTCTGCATTAAATGCACATTAGACCAGAAAGAAAAAATCAACTGCAACTCATATCATAAACAAAATATACTAAAAAGCATGCAATAAGTTATGATAATAGTTGGTTTGACTAAGCTAGGAGGTGAATTAAGCCCCATATAATTACCCAATGATGAGGCTCGTCATGAGTGTCAGGCCAAGCAGTCACTGGTGGTGGAGCTGAGGGTTTCTGAATCAGATGCATGTTCTGACTTTGAGTTAGAATGCGACAAGTGGAATGACAAAGGGAAGCAAATCATTGACGCGTAGCCCAGTGAAATTGTGCCCACCACCAAGATACATAAAATTGAGCTTGAATATCCTGAGGAGGGGGAATGCCTCTTCCACTCACATATGTGGGTGAAGGGTTCTCCGCTACAGTTCATTGTCAATAGCGGGAGCCAAAAGAACCTCATTTCAGTGGAGGTCATGAAGTGGCTAGGACTATCGACTACATCACATCTGCAGTTGTACACCATTGGGTGGCTTCACCAAGGACGATATCTCTGCATCAACCACCAGTGTCGCCTTCCCTACAACATCAACTCATTCCCAGATAAGGTAATGTGTAATGTGGATCATCTTGAATTTTGTGATTTATCATGAGGAAAACCATACCTGTGGAAGCGGTATGTTGTATATGAGTCTAGACCTCACTCTGTCATTATTTATTTGGGTAATAAGTTATATAGGATACCGAAGGTAGCGGTGTCTACTACCATCTCTTTCATCTCTACTAAGTAATTTAGTAAGATCATCTACTATACTAGGAAATTTATTTTCTTGTTGATTCTCTCTCAAAGTAAGGGGAAGATTGTAACCACATCCATGGCCCCCGGGAAGGGTTCCTCCATGCAGTAGAATCACTTGGATACTGTTATGGAAGAATACATTCACATCTTCTAATCACCCACGGGGGTACCCTTGCACTGTCAGGTCAAGAGTTCGATTGATCTGACTCCCGAAGCACCTCTACCCAAAGGGTCAATATATTGCTGCTCAATTCTGTAATATGAAGAGATCAAGTGAAAAATCTAGGATTTGCGGCAAAAAGGGCACATCTGACCAAGTTCCTTCCCTTGTGGGAGCCCAAATGTACTTATACAGAAGAAGGATGGGACCTGGAAGATATGCATTGATTATCGAGCACTAAACAAAATCATTGTCAGGAACAAGTATCATATCCCACGAATTGATGACCTTTTGTACCAACTCAACAGGGCCAAGTATTTCAGCAAAATTGATCTAAAGTCTGGCTATCACCAGGATCTAATAGAGCCCACATATTATGGAAGCCCACCTTCAAATCCAAGGAAGGCCATTTTGAATGGCTGGTTATGCCCTTTGGGTCCAAAAATGCACCTACTACTTTTATGAGGCTAATGGATGGCATCTTGTGGCCCTTCACCAACTCATTTGTGGTTGTTTATCTGGATGACATCCTCATCTTTAGCAAGTGCTGGGAAGAATAGTTACAAGACATTCAGTGGGTCCTTTAAATCCTTCATCAGCATAAATTGTGTGCTAACTTGGAGAAATTCACCTTTTGCATGAGCCACGTCCAATATCTGGGTTACATCATAGATGCGTGTGGTGTGCATGTGAATCCAACTAAGATCCAAGTCATTCAGGATTGGCCAACCCCAACCATTCTAACAAATCTTCACAACTTTTTGGGCATTGCAAATTTTTATTCTAGGTTTATGTTGGGATTATCCCATATCACTTGGACTTTGAGTCATATTACTAAGGAAGGGGTGAAAGAATTTTTTTCCTGGTCTGAGTCCTAATAAAAGGCATTCGTTGAGTTGAAGCATTGCCTCTGCTCTGCGTCGATACTCACACTTCCATACTTGTACCAGCCATTTGAAATTGAGACAGACTCCTCCAACTATGTTATTGGTGTAGCCCTCACCCAGCACAGGAATCCAATGGCCTATCATTGTGAGACACTCTCTAATATAATTTGGGAGTACCCCACCTATGATAAGGAGATGTATTCCATTGTGCATGCCTACTAGCAATGGAAGTATTACATTTTGGGGAAGGAGACGGTCATCCACATCGATCGCTTACCTCTTCAATTTGTACAAACATAAGGGAAGTTGCAGAATGATCACTATCATAAGTGATCTACATATCTACAACAATTCCACTTGAACATTAAATACAAAAAAGGAAGCACCAATCATGTTTCATACTACCTCAGTTGGCCCCCATTTGAAGCACTGACTACTGTTCTGAACTCTTATGGGCACGAGACCTTTGGATGGCCGAATCTATACAAAAATTATCTAGAAGTCACCTCCACATACCAGATGCTAGTACATGGAAAGAAAGTTCCTTATTTCCACCTCCAGGATGCATTGTTATGCTACCTAGGACACCTTTGTGTTCCTTCAAGAGAGCATGCCAAGTTGGTTTTGGAGGCACACTACAGTTGGGTCGCAAGACACATTAATGTGGAGAAAATTGTGGGTGTACTACAAATGTACTTTTATTGGCCAAAACTTCGACTGGATAGTGGAAAATATATCAGATCCTGCACTACCTATACCATTGTTAAGCCAACCATCAAGAAGAAACACATGTACACTCCTCTACCTAGTCCCATCTAGCCATAGGAATCCATTTCCATGGACTATATGTCTGGCGTCCCTTCTACCAAGCATGGTAATGACTATGTATCTGTGGTCGTGGATAGATTTTCTAAGATGGTTATATTGGCAGCCTACAAGAAGAGTATCACAGCAGAGGACACTGCCAAACTCTTATTTGAATGAGTGTGGGTACATTTCGGGATCCTACAAACCATTACATCATATTGAGGTAGCAGGTTCCTGAGAACAATCTGGTCAATCCTCTAGACAGTATTGGACACCAATCTCACTAAGTCAACTACCTTTGATCCACAGACTAATGGCGAAACAGATGTCATCAATAGGATGATAGTGCACATACTCCACGTGTACAACTTTGAGCATCCACGAACTTGGGATGAGATTCATCCCTATGTGCATTAGAGTTATAACAGATATTTCCATAGCTTGACTAGTCGTTTTCCCTTTCAAGTGGGTCTAGGATTTCAACCATTGTGTTTGATTGATGTTTTCATTCCTCATGCGACTACATAGACAAAATCCACACATGTATTGTCTGATGCTGATAAAGTAGCCATATTTATTGAATGCATACAAAAAATCCTCCAGTAGGTTCATGACATCTTGGAGAAGCCAAACACCAAGTACAAGTAACGATATGATCATCATCAGGTGCCACACATGTTTCATGTGGGTGAAAAATTTTGGTTGCATTTACAGAAAGAATGCCTTATCAGAGCCGATCGGAAGCTCAGAACACTCTATTATGGTCCTTACAACATTATTAAGGATGTGGGAGACAATTATTTTGAGCTCAAAATGCCCCCATTCATTGGCCTACACCCAATTTTCAATGTGGACTGCCTTCCACCATAATTTCCACCATTACTTGACACATTAGATATTGCAGAACAACTCACGCCAACAGAGTTTAACCCAAACTACATGGAACAATCCACAACTAGTTGGATTATGTTCACACATATCAAGAACACTCTCCATTAGAAGATCCAACTATATTGGGTTATCAAAGCTGGCCAACTCTTGCACCAAGGCAAGTGGCCCACCAGGGACCAAGTTCAGCAGAAGTTTCCCCATCTAATGGAGGCACTCAACGCAATGGGGACCATCGCTTCCTAAGTGGGGAGGAATGATCCACGTAGATTTTGGTGGCAACCCACCTATTCCACATGGACCCCCACCACTATCTCTTTCATTGTTTCAATTTCCTTAATTGTAGCACAATTCACTATTTTTCGCAGTTTTTAGGGTCTTGAACTTACGGAGTTGATTTGAGTCTGTAAACGACATTCTTTTTGGTAAAATGGGGGAAATAATTACAATTTGTCTAATGTTTTCCATGAAAAAATTCAAGTCCTTGGATATATCTTTCTAACGAGGTATTGTGCACATCAAACGAAGATCGTATACCAAAGCTACAATCCCATGAAATTGATGTATCAATTTAGCCAAACGGGGCCCATAGTTTTGGTGCTTCATATCCTAGGGTTAGGTTTTTGGATTTTTTGCATTTTCCATTGTTTCTCAATAATAAATAGGCCTTCAAGCCTCATTGTAACACAGAATAGAGGCATGTAGCCACCACATCTCTTCTCAGAGATAAGCTACCATCACGTGAGCTAGTTTATTCCATTATGTTTGTAATCTTATTTTAGTATTTGATATTAATGAAATGAAGTCTTATTTCTACTGTATTTTTTTATTTATGGTTATATCTATAGTTTTTTGTGTTCCTATTTAAGTTCATATCAATTCTCAAGGAAGACACCAAGGAGAAGGAGCAAAGAATCACTTGCAAGGAAGAAGCACGAAGAAGAACCATAATGAAGACATGAAGCACATCCTAAACTAAGATAGATGGATGACATTTCATGATGACTAACAAGGTACCAATGATGATCCAAGACCCCTTGGAGGGTGAAGTTGAATGTAAAGCAGTAAGAGAGTAGCTTAGCATTGCCAAATCATCATGAAGTCCTATGTCATCAATGCCAAATTGGCCCTATGCAAGTGGCATCACAATGTCATATGTGCCAATGTCTCTTGCCACATAATTTTTGTATTTAATGATGTATTATCCAAGGAAAATGAAGAAATGTAATGTGTGGAGGTGCAAGAGTCACATTTGGAATAGGAAAATTCCCATGTTGAAAAAAGAGCCTTATAGAAGTTGAAAAGTCATTTAGGAGTCCAAGATTCATGAGGATAGATCAAGATTCATAAAGGGAGATGAAAGATCCTTCCTCTTGTTATAAAAGAAACCACATAACTCAAGAAAATTTCTTTTGGAGGCTTTGTCTTTGGAGAGATAGCTTTAGCTTCTCTAGCTTGACATAGAAGAAAAGATCATTCCTTGGAGAAGCAATAAGTGACTTAATGTTCCACTATTGGAGCTAGTGGCTCACCCTTGTAACTGTGTACTTGGATCTTTCACTTAATTATTAGGAGCACATTGAGCCAACACATTTTCATGCATGTATTGTGAATGTTGTAAGACTATTATTTATATGTTTTTGGTATGTGTTATGTTCATACGTACTAAAGAAATTGAACTATTTCATTTGCTTTGGTACTTATCTTGTTAAATGTGTCTTGTGGTTTCTTTAATGATATTTGTGTCTATGTTAACTATTTCGCTAGATAACTAAAAAATATTTCCTTGCTCTTGTGTGCTTCTCTTAGGTTAGTACTATTACTTTTATTCCAAACACTTACTCTTTAGTCTCCCCTCGTGAAAGTCTCCTTTTACATGTTATAGTTTGTGTTTCATAATGTCAACTTACTTGTCAATTTCAAAGGATATGTGTGTAATATCTTACGTTATACCTTGTAGCCAAGGCAAATATTAGGGTTATGGTGGACAAATCGATACTCTGGATCGGGCTCCTACTCCAAATGGTGTGATTTTGAATTGGGACTTCACATTGGGGAGACCCCTTGTATGTTGACAGTATTGAGCATTGTCAATAGGTTGAGATATTATGACATTAAGTTGTGTTCATCACATTATGATGTTGGATAATGTTTGTCACTTTAGGATGCCAAGGTATGTTTTTCATATAGTATTTTTGAGTTAGATTCATCACATTTCTATGTTGGGGTTTTGTATGTCATGTTGCAATACCAGGATTTGCACGTCACATTATGATGATAGGTTATGTTCATCATATTGTAACATTGAGGTATGTTCTTTACATATGTTGTGTTTATTTATTGAAATATAAATCTCAAGAACTTGAAACATTCAAAAAATTTCACCTACTCCTAGCCAGCCTTGGGAATCCATCTCCATCATTTATATGTCTGGCCTTCCTTCTACCAAGCATGGTAA